>JAPDLB010000029.1:0-723826 GCA_027569935.1 Clonostachys sp. G952
GTTATAATATTTAATATAAATATTCTAATTTCTTAAAATTATATAATAAAGTAATAAACTAAATAAATATAACTATTAGATCTATAATATTAAAAGTAGTTTTATTACTATAAATAAATACTTAATTAATTAAAAAAATATATAATAAATATAGTTAGTAAATAATTATATTAAATTATCTTAAATAATAATTATTATTATTTTAAGAATTTTATTAGAAATATTAATTAAATTTTAAGAAATTAGAATATTTATATTAAATATTATAACTATAAGTATTTACTAGATATTTAGTAATTAATTAATTAAATAATTAATATTTTAAATTAGAAAGAAAAGATAATTATTACTATTAGATAATAAGTTTTTTCTTTTAGAAACTATAGCTATAGCTAGATTATTTATATATCTAGCTATATAAATAGTTTTTATTATTAGAGTTTTTAAGATATTAATATCTATATTTAGATTAAAAGTATAATATTCTAATTTTATTTTATAATATTAAAAGTTTAAATATAAACTATTAATTATATTCTTATAAAATATATATTAAATTATATATTATTTAATCTTAGAATATATTCTTATTTATAGTAAAACTAATAGAAAGAAAATAAGTATTTTATTATATATAAACTAAGATTTAGATTATTTATAAAAGTACTAATAAATAAAATAAAATAATTCTAAAGTATAGCTATAGCTTAGTTAGCTTTAGTTAATCTTAGTTAATCTTAGTCTCGCTTAGTTCTAGCTTAATTAAAGCTTAGACCTTGCTTAGATTATATAATTATTAATCAGTTTTAAGAATAGAAGTAGCCTTTAGTAAGATTATTTTGTAGGATAGTATTTAGCTGCTTTAATCGATGTACATATTGTACCATTGTTTGGAAAGATCAACTGTGGTGCGGTAAATCTGGGCAGTGATAGGGTGACGCATCAACAATGCAACTGTTTCAGCCAAGATCGACAAAGGGTTACATCTCGTATGTCCAGACTTAGTGGCCCTGATCCTTTGGGTCTTTTGGCACTTGAATGGTTCCCTTGGCAGTCCTTGGATCACGCAAATGGGGGAATACGATGGAGGGGATTGAGCTGCTTTTTGTTAACTGGTGTTGTTTCACTTACAGTACCACTCCGACGCAATTTTTTAGTGGTAGAGCGATTTGCTGCTCGCGTAGCGAGTCAATCTAGACGAGAAGCGAGGAAAATGAAGTTGTGTCTGCCGGAGACATGGGAAGGCCTCGGCACTTTGCCAATTGCCTTTAAGGGTATCGATTGAGCAATGGAGCCAGGCGATGTGTGTGGGCCATGATGTCTCCGGAGAAGCTGCCAAGTCTCAACCAGAATCGCAGTAGTCAAATGCAATGTCATGACCTCCTGCCATAAGTAAGACCAGGAAAAGATCACCGAGACACTTTACGGGGAGGTGCCAATAAAGTACCTTGCGGAGAGGACTTCCTAGGCTGCCTATGCCGGGAGCGTGATACACCTAATCCCAACGGGGCAGGTAAGTACCGAGTTTCCTTGGCAATGAATGACCAACGGCGAAGAACTTGGGCTCATGTACAACTGCTCTAGCGGCCATGGCTGTATCAAGAAGGTGGCGTGTTCCTCGTTGTACCTTTCGTAGTGCTCATTCTGTCATCACTTGGGTATTTGGCAGGTCACGGTGCGTTATCAGCTAAAAGGCGCACTTTCAAAAAGTTCCAGTGTAACTCGACGCATTAATACTGTGGCTGAAAGAAGCAAGTACTAAACAGATCGCACAATGAGGGTTTGCGAGCACGCCGTTAACCCCAAAGTCTAGGCCATCATTCCCATCGCGCTCACTGTCTCAAAGAGGTATAAAAGCTGGCCGCCCATCCAAGACGCTTGTTTTGTTGATTTCCACTCAGTGCTTTGGAATAGCTATCTACGCATACTGTACAAATTGCATCATCATGAAGGTGTTTGCAACCCTCGCAGCCCTGCTGCCTCTTGTGGCTGCCAAGGTCACGTATGAAGGATACCAGGTGTTTCGCGTGGAGAGCCATGACTCTTACCCGGCTATTGAAACCGCTTTGGCAGACCTTGGCTCCATCACTCTCCATATTGATGGGGTATATAGCGCAGTCAATGTCGCCATTGCTCCTGAGAAGCTCGAGGACTTCCATGCTCTCGGTCTTGACGCTACATTGATCGAGGAGGATCTTGCCTCGACATTTGAGGAGGAGAAGTTCGAGGCTTACGAGTGTGAGTAATTTTTGGCTCCCGCTTTTTCGTAACTTCTCTGACAAATTCCTACCTCCAGCTACGCTCAAGACTAAGGACACTATCGCTGCCATCCCTCCTATTTCATACTTCAACGCGTATCACACTTTCGCCGAGCACGGGACCTTCCTGTCAGATTTGCAAGCAGCATTCCCAAGCAACTCGGAGGTCTTCACAGTTGGCAACTCGTTTGAAGGCCGCGCTATCCGAGGCATCCACCTTTGGGGAAGCGGAGGCAAGGGCTCGAAGCCTGCTATCGTGTGGCACGGCACAGTCCATGCCCGTGAATGGATTACTACCACGGTAAAAGAAGCCCTTTTATCTTATAATCTGACAGGCTGCTAACTTCATGTTTAGACTGTTGAGTATCTTGCATACAAGATTGTTGAGGAGTATCTGGCCTCGGATGCCACCACTGTTACCGCGCTGAACAACTATGACTTCTACATTATTCCTGTTGTCAATCCTGATGGTAAGAATTTTCATCAAATCAGCTTCTCTTGTCGAATAGGGAGTATACTGATACCGTTGTATAGGTTTTGTTTATACCCAAACCACTGAAAGACTTTGGCGCAAGAACAGACAAACTCGATCTGGAGTGTCCTGTGTTGGCACTGACATCAACCGAAACTGGCCCTACCAATGGACTGGCTCCGGCTCTTCAACCAACGCCTGCGCTGAAACCTACCGCGGTCTCGCACAAGGCGACACACCCGAGAACAAGGCTCTGGTCGCTCATCTGACAGGCCTATCATCCAGCAAGGGCATCAAATTCTATAACGACTGGCACTCTTACAGCCAGCTTATCCTTCTGCCATTCGGATACAGCTGCTCTGCTCGCGCTACCAACCACGCTGCCCAAATGTCCGCTGCCGGCAGTGTCGCGACCGCCATCCGCGGCGTCAACGGCCTCAGCTTTACCTACGGCCCTACCTGTTCCACGATTTACCAGGCCAACGGTGGTAGCTTGGACTGGGCCTACGCTGTTGCTGGTGCCGAGTACTCGTGGTCTATTGAGCTGCGCCCCAGCTCGTCTGCCAGCAACGGTTTCGTTCTCGCTGCTTCTCACATTGTACCTTCTGGTGCGGAGCAATGGGCAGGCATCAAGAAGTTCTTCACCCTCATCTAAAGAACACTAAGATAGAGTGCAGAATAAAAAGCTCCATTATTATAGTTCCATTGTGGTCTTGAATGCATACACACCTAGTGATAGTAAATCTATTCTGATGTAAAAATCTTCATTGAAGATGTGAACTTCAAGGTCCATAGTATCATTTCTCTAGTTGTTGACTCCTGTCTTTGATGGCAGTTTCATTTACGGCATGAAGGACTCAACAACCGATGTTTTTCACAGCATTACCTCAACTTGCTGAGGCTGTCTGACATTCCTCTAACATGGAACATGGCCTCCTATGCAAGAAGAGATGTTATTAGTTACGAAGTTTGACATCCTCGCCTGTATATACTTTGCCCTCCCGCTCAGCACGGATGCGCTCTCTTCTCACATTCTTGGTGTCTTGCTCTACCGTCCAAGTCAAGTATGTGAGCCAGATATTGGATAGGATGGCTATCGCCACAGAGGCTGTGCAAATGATGAATGATGTCTTGTAGCCATTGTATGCGTACTTTGACTGGAACAGTTGAGGTGCAATGACACCACCAACCTGAGCAACTGATGTCTGCAGAGCCAATGTAAATGCTGTGCCCGTAGTCCCGACAAGCGTGGCAGATCTCCAAGCCCAGAAGGGTACGAAGAAGACGAAGTAAAATGCGTTTCCCAGAACAACAGCAGCATAGACGGCGCCGTTGCTTACTGGGACGCAGAGGACGATGAAAAAGGCAAGGATTCCAGCACTGAGGGCGTGGATGAAAATAGGTCGGGCGACGTATGCTCGTCGTAAAAACCACGCAGCAAGTATGATCCCAATGACGGTTGCAGCAGCAGGCGGGATATTGAGGAGTTGATTCCGGGGCAGACCAGCGAAGCCGAGAGAGGTGGTGATTGTCGGCAACTGCCAACTTAATCCGTAGCCAGCAATGTTTAGGAAGAATTGAGATAATGTAAACCCAATGAGCTTTGGATCTTTCAGAGATGCAATAATTTCGGATTTGTCAAAAACGGCATCATCGGTCTTTGGTGCATTTTCCGTCAGACGATATTCGAGATATTGTTGCTCGTCAGGCGTGAGCCAGCGGCTTGATCTGGGAGACTTAGGATAATCTGGCAGGACATAGTAGATGACCCCGGCGAACAGTATTGTTGCAAGACCTTCTAGAAGGAAAACCCTGTGGATTATACGCATTAGAGACGGTTCAAAGGTCAAGTGGTGTAGGAATATCTCACCATCTCCAAGCACTTAAACCTCCGACACCGTTCATGTAAGAGATTCCGTATGTCAACAGGCTTCCGATGATTCCTGAAAAGTTTTGGAATCCAAACATCCACATGATAGGTCTCCCGTACTCGTCGCTTCGATACCAACTACACATCTGTGCTGCCAAACAAGGGAAGAATCCAGCTTCCATTGCACCTAAGAGGAAACGGAGAGCATAGAAGCCGGCCGCGTTTTGAATAGCCGCGTGGCAGGCGACCACGATGCCCCAGGTCAAGAAGATTCGACTTTGCCACTTTCTAGGCGTGGCTTTTTTGAGCACAAGCGTGCTTGGAATTTCGAAAAGAACATAGGCGATCTATGCAATATAGAAGTTAATACTCGCATCATTATGTGGAATACTGGAAGACGAACGTAGTAAACAGTTTGTACCCAGTTATACTGGTCAGCGGACATGTTTAACTCAGTCAACACATTTCTTGATTCGCCTGGCTGGAGGACCTTGATAGAAGCAGCGTTGGAGAAATCGATCTGTTTGACGAGATACATGAAACCTATCAGAGGCAAGAACCTCCAATCGACTTTTCTCATGATCCTGTGGTCATCCTCAGCAGTGAAGCGCGAGAGAAACTCTCTACGAGCCTCTTCATCATCTAAATCCGCTTTGTTCAGTTCTTGGACTTTCGTAGGAGACTTGTTGACTTCCTCGACTGAATCTGAACCATGGTCAACAGTATCGAGCCCGGATTTTGAAGCCATCTTTGCCATCCAAAGGACGATATAGTGGGAGAAAGCTGTAATGGAGAATTGGTCGGGTGCGTCGATTAGCGGAGACAGGCCTACATTGATGGGCCGTCGATGGTATATGTACGAATCCATGCGTTTGAGGCGCTAAACAAATTGCTGATGACGACTTATTCTATCAACCAGGGGTGACAGGCCCCCTACCAAGAGGAGGGAAACTAGACCAAACATCCACTCACCGTTTCAAGGATGGATTTGTAACTGCATGAGGAGTAGGTCATGTTTTCTTCCGATGTCCGGACCCTTACCAAACCAAGTTCTCGGTGTATGTTCATGGGTCGTTGGATACCTCATCTCTCTCCAGAATGGCGTGCTCATCTAGGCGAAGACCATCTGATATAACTTGCCAGTTACGCGATGGCCTGCCTGATTAATAAAAATAATCATTAAATCCGCGATTATTTCCAGACTTTCCATGGTCATCGTGGATTAGTTTTAATGCCAAGGTGTCAGTAAATGTGTTTTCTTTTGGAGTCTGTTGATTTTCTACTGTATGACCCCGGTATATAGGAAGTTGCCTCATCCTTCTCCATCATGGCGTGCCTATATCCACGTGGAGTTAATTAAGATTTTCAGTCCTTGTTGATGTTCGGAATTTTATCCACGTGCGCGTGCACATATTGATTTATATATTGACGCATAACAAGACAGCAACGCTGTTTGATGAAGGGATTTTGATTGGACTACAGTGCTCGACATATTTTCTATTTTCACTGTCGTTGGAATTCACAATGACTTCCCAAACAAAGTCAAAGAAGAAGATCATCTTCAATGCATTCGACCAGTTTACCGTCGGGCACATGTCCTTTGGCCAGTGGCGCAATCCCAAAGATCGATCCGCTGACAAGCGCCGTGACCTCACTTACTGGACCGATCTAGCGAAGATCCTCGAAAAGGGAGACTTCAATGCAATCTTCCTTGCCGATACCTTTGGCTGGTCCGATGTCTACAAAGGCACTGCAGAACCGTGTGTGCGCACAGCAATTCAGTATCCAATGGGAGACCCTGTTATCCCCGTGTCTGCCATGGCTGCAGTTACTAAGAACTTGGGGTTTGCTATTACGTCTTCTACCTCGTTTGATAGTCCTTACGTGCTTGCTAAGAGATTTTCTACTCTTGATCATCTTACGGGAGGTCGATTTGGATGGAACATTGTGACATCTTGGAAGGCATCCGGCTTCAAGGCTGTTCGTGTGCGCTCTACATAGCTTTCGTCGCGGGCTGCTAACAATATCTATAGATTGGGATTGATCCCATCGAGCATGATAAGAGATATGAAATAGCAGATGAATTTATGGAGGTTGTCTACAAGTAAGTTTTCAAGGGGAATCCTCTATTGTGGACATAAATATGTGTCATGAATGTCATTTAGGAAAAGCTAACAGCTTGCGCCACGGCTAGACTATGGGAGGGATCTTGGGCTGATGATGCCCTGGTAGAAGATCGGGAAAAGGAAATTTACGCCAGATTCGACAGAATCAAGACTATTCATCACGATGGAAAATACTTCAAAGTGGACGCGCCACACATCCTTGACCCCAGCCCTCAGCGGACTCCTTTTTTGTTTCAGGCTGGAACATCGCCGTGAGTACGAATCCTCAACGCTGGTCGGTATGAAGTTAGCTAAGTCTTGATTGAAGCACGGGGATCGAGTTTGGAGCCAGGCATGCCGAAGGCATTTTCGTTGTTGGCTTCACACCGGAAATGATCGCACCTAGAGTAAAGGCTATTCGGGATAAGTTGGTTGAGAATGGCCGCCAACCCGATTCAGTTAAGATCTTTGCATCAATGACCCCTATTATAGGGAACAATATGGTCCAAGCGGAAGAGAAGTACAACGAAGCGCTCAAATACGCCAGCGAGGAGGGTGGACTGGTATACTGGTGTGGGACTACACACTTGGACCTGAGCAAATTCGACTTGGATACCGAGATCACGGCTGCTGATGTTGGGTCCTCAAACAGCCGTATAGAGTCTCACTTGGGCATCTTATCATATAGTGGCGATGGGGTACCAAAATGGACGCCTCGAAACATCGGAAAGGCGGTCGCGTTAGGTGCTTCTGGGCCTGTGCCGGTGGGCACAGTTGAAGAGATTGCAGATGAGATGGAGAGATGGATAGAGGTGGCGGACATCGATGGGTTCAATGTCGGCCACATTACGACACCGGGGACGTGGGAGGATGTAGTAGAGTTGCTGGTCCCTGAGCTTCGACGACGAGGTGTTTACGCGCCTTCTGGTGAATCAGGCACGATGCGGGAAAGGTTCTATGGAAATGGGAAATCTAAGCTCCCAGATGATCATTATGGAACAAGATTCAAGTTCGAGAACTCCAGGTGATATTGCTAGATATATGGATATAAATACAAGGTATTTTCGTATATCAGGACATAAATCTGTCGCAGTGTTGTGACGACGAACTCACGGATCTAACGGAGAATACCAATCATTGAATAGTTTATTATGAACAAATACACTGAAACAATAACCCGCTATTGCAAATTATTATCGGTGAATCAAGCTATTGGATACACCCCCCGGGAAACTTTTGCAAATTACTGCACTGAAGCAATCACTAAAGGTCTATCCCCCCAAAGACATGCTCGTAAGCCTCGCAAGCATCGAAGATCCAACCGATTTCCACTCGACGTATCGTTCATATCCCCCATGGTCGGACTGGACAAGCATGTCAAATTCCTGTCGGGATCCAAGCTGTCCTGGTAGGAGTTTCGGGGCCCGGAGCCACTTGTCCACAATCGTGTGAGCTTCCTTCATTTCCATGCCGCAGACGGATCCGACCAGGTCGAAGCGTTGGTCCTTGACATACCTGTGGTCACCGACGACTGTTAGCATCACCGCAGACTTTGAGATGCACTCCTGCACATACCGGCCGAAATAGGTTTCCAGGTCCATGTAGAAGCCCAGGGCTCTGTTGAAAAGCATGAAATCGGGGCCGTACGGTTCTAAACCAGGTCGAGGGGGGCGCACGAAACCTGCCAACGACAACACAGGAACGAGCCTTAAAGTTTCTTGAATTTCATCCTGCGTCGTGAACTTTTCGCGAGTCGCATTCATGAATAGCATGAGCATGGTGGCATGCGGGTTCTTGGAAGGCCGCTGTAGCAGAGGACTGAGACTAACTAAAGATCTTGCGCAGCCCAGATACGAAACGTCACAGACGTTCGCCATCTAGAAGCCCATTAGACTCAGTGACCGACGTGTCGCAGTTGGGATGCATACCTCGATTCGTGCAAATGAACCCTTCTTAAGATACCCTGGCAGTTCCGTGGCATTCAGATTCCAGAGTTGAAAAGAGCAAGAATGGGTCCTGAGTCGCGAGTGGAATTGTTGCAGTAGAGTCTGGACATGAGCCTGAAGGATCCCATAGCGATCTGAAGTGGCTGACGAGGACGACTTTGCTGAGAGTTCATACATATCCCAGCCGTGCAAGGGGTTCGCGGTGTATGGCAACGGCCACTGGTTCGGGTTCTGGAACATGGTTCTGCAGTGCTGTTAGTTGAAATCCGACAGTGAAAGGTCTCGCTGTACTGTGAGCTGTTGCAACTCACGGGTTCGGGACCGTGTATGGCTTTCGACTACCACCAAACGGCACCATAATGCCATCCTCACGAAATCGTTCCTCGGCGAGACGGTGGGGGCGAGGCATTGTCGAATACTTGCGGTCCCTAAAGTCCCGGCACTCTTTTGCAAGAGTCACGGCGGTGCGAATCTCATTAGCCCGAGCGACAGTCAGTCCAGCCGGCACTTTGAGGAAGTTGAGCAGCCGTTTCCAATTGTCATTTGACAAGGTCACTTGCAGGGAGCTGGTCTCGAACTCCCAGGTCGTCTGGAGAGCATCTTCGGAGTTGCCTTCAATCCTTGCGCATACCTGGGCAATCCTAGGACGGATCTTCTCCTGAAGGAGATTGATATGGCTTTCCTGGATAAGGCTGGAGTACCATATGTGGGTGATGGCGCTGGCCGCTTCTTCCGGTTCAACGATGACTAGGCATAGAAGCAGCATAATCGCATTTCGGGCAAAAACATCGAATTCTTTGTCGTTCAGCACGACAGACAACTCTTTGTCAAACGAGTCTGGAAGAGACGTGATGGTTTTGATGACGTTTCTCAAGTCACCGGAAGCTAATGGCAAGTACATGTCGATCAGTCTCGAGTCGTGCAGTCGGAGAAGTGCCTTTTCTGACTTACCAGCAAAGAGCAGATTCAACTTTTTGTCGTAATCTACCCCCTCATTCTTGTCCAGTCTCAAGACGTCGATGGCGGGGGTATTTCCCCAAAAGTGCTTGCTACCACCGAATTCGAAAGACTTGGCCACCTCCTGCACGAAATGCGGCGTGCGGTCCTCGATTGTCCAGGCTGGCTTCCAAGTCTCGCTCATCACAGCGCATTTGCAGTCCTTCTTGTGGATGGCCCAGTGTTCCTTCTGACATTCAGAGCCGCAGTACTATGAAGCGTGAATCAGCGTGGTCCCTTGATGTAGGTATGTTAGACTTGATTGGAGACTCACAGAGACCAGGCGACAGTTTTTGCAAGACAGCGGAGCGGGCTTGAGGCAGCTCTCGCCCTCGCTGCTGTGGTTTGCACAGGTTGACGCCATGGACAGTGTCTTCGCTGTTGTTGGACAGGTGTCAAGATGTGGTGGTTGGGAGGAGAATAGAAATTGGAAGAGGGGGGACGAAAGAAAGAAACAGATGGTGAAAAAGAGAAATTGGAAAGTGGCGAATGAAGCAAACAAACCAAAGGGACAAAGGCAGAATCTTCAGCAGAGGTGAGCAGTTGGTGAAACCCGACAGTTGGCCGCCGGCTGTCTGCAGCTGCCTAAGGCATTCACTTCACTAACGGCGGCTTTGGCTCCCCCAGTAGTGAACCAGTTTGGTGGTACGAAAACCTGCTTCCTACATGTATGTTCCTAGTGCCATGACCCCCAATAGCCCGTACTGGAAACACGCGGCGATGGTCGACGCGTTTGAGACGCGACGTGTTTGTGCCACTCTCGAAAGTGAAGGCATCGTCGCACCAACCAGCTACCATGGAGGAATTTGAACATGGGCAGCAAGAAAGAAGTACATGAATCTGATCCTGGGTCTAAAATGTATTTGATGTACGTTTTGAGTTTCCACAATTCACTATGCACTCCCATCAGAAGCAACGACGACTGGTCCAACGGTATTGTGCTCTGATTCAAGGCAAGGCTTCACGTTCCGTGTCTCCCAATCCCCAACTCGTTCTAACTAACCCACGATGAGTTACGGGTGGCTCTCTGTAGATAATTTCTTGTCAAACGCAGCAGCTCAATCCGAACTTGGTTCGCCATAGCCTTGTCCCCAATCCGCATTCCACAAACCCCCCGGCCAGAACTCGTACCTCTCGCTGAGCCCTTCGCCTGCTTCAGCCTGCGGCACGAAGCCTTCCGACCTCTGCATGCCATCGACGTACATAAAGTTGCCCGAGTTCGATTCGAAAGCAGTCCAAGGGTTGGCATTGGTTGGAGCTGGAGGAGTCACAGTGTGGAGTTGACTCATTTGCCTCAGAGCGGCAATGAGTTCAGGAACCTCGATGATGTGTCCCATTTCGGCGAAGACTCGCTCTCGCTCGCCAAAAGCCTTTAGGATGAACTGTAACGGAGTGACTGCGGCATTGGGCCGATGAGTGTCCAGCAAGGATTGCCTGGCATAGAGTGACTCAAGCACGGCCCAGCCGCGATCGGCCAACGCATTCGTGGGACTGTGGTATAAGAAAGTGGCGAGGGAGGCAAGGATATCAAAGTTGAAATGCAAGCGGACATACCACGCAAAGCCCCATCGATCCATCGACTCATACGAGTTGCTCGCGTTTTCGCAGCTGGAGAGGATGAGTTTGAAGAGGCTGTCACGGGGAGACAAGACACCAGCACCCCAGTCTGGTGATTCCTGCATAGGATACGTCATGTCCTGCAGCTGTTTGATAAGATGTGGGCGGATTCCGAGGGCCGCCGCGTGGATTTTACTTGGAGCCGATGAGATGAACCTTGTTTCGATTTCCGCAAGGTCAGCATCAAGCTGCTGAACCAGAAGCCGGTTATGATCCAAGAAGGAAGCATGTATGCCTCCGCCATGGCCAAGAATGTTCGCCTCCGTAGCCCGACGAGCCTTCTTGTCGAGTAGATACGCTGCTACCCGAGTCATGACCAGGACAAATGCCATCTCCGTCGGTCCTTCTTTATGCGCCAGCGGTTCTGTGGCATCGGGGAACAGGTCTGCATCGTTGAGGTTGAGAGGGCGTTTGGTGTCAAAGTGTTCAGGCACGGAGCTGTTGGTTAAGCCAGAGTCGATGCCCAGCTTGATGTCGTAAAAGACAATCTGCCACCAGATGTGTGCCATCGCGATGATAGCCCATGCTCATAGCAATTCGCACCAGTGCACCTAGCAGAACCCATGCAGCGTGTTTGTTGCATTGGCCCATGAGAATGATCTTCAAAGTCAGCCGCTTCCATTCCCCACGGAACAGCCATCGAAACTTACAGAGGTATGTATCAAAGCTTGCACGACAGCCATATTGTACCGTCCAAAAGAGCCAAAATGCGCCAGTGAAACGCTGACTGCAGTAAGAACTTCTTGGAGGAAGTCTTCTCGCTGTTTTCCCGCTCCCAGTATGCCCGTGATTTCGTCACTTCTAAGCGCCGATACAGCCAGCCTGAAAATACTGTATACCAATGCTTGTTGATCCAGCGGAGCCAATTTAATATCGGGTGTTGTAGAGACAATCAACGACTGGACGGTAGGTGCGTGTATTATCTTGAGCAGTGGATGGACGCGCTCGAGATATATCTGCCACAGCTTGAATCCTGTGATCGGGCCGAGGGTCGGAAAGTCAGTGACCATCGGAGGTTGATAGCGTGAGAAGTCATCAGATGCATCTTCTTCGCTGAAAGCAACCTCTGTCTGGTCCTGTTCCACAAGGCTCTTCATTTTACTGATCTGTATTTTTCATCAGCTTCAGTATCTTGTGATTCAGATTGAAGGGTAAATACCTCATCGTTGAGAGTCACCCATAAACCGCCATCAACAGGCTTCCCCGCTGGTTCGCCAATTGCTTCGCTGTTGGCTGGCACAATATCGTCATTGATGTTGGTGGGACCTTCCTGTCCTGAACGACTTTTGGAACTGTCATCCACTGTAGCGTATTCTTGAAGGTTTGTTTCACATTTCGCAAGGCGTTCCCGTATATCCTGAGCAGTAGACCTATGCCTAGGCCTTGAGGGCGCCGGCTTGGAGGGTATGCAAGGGATGTTGTTCTGTTCCTCACCTCTCAGCGTCACTCGTCCAAATGTAAGGAGGATATTGCGGGAACTCGATCACGAGAAGCGACAAATCGTGTCACCTGCACGCGTCTCAGTGTGGTGGAGAGTGAATGACTGACCTTGATACAGTTTCCACAAGGGATGTCCTTGGTGCAGAAAATCTTTCTCTGGCGGCAATTTACACAAGACAGGACCCGATTTCTCGGAGTGCCAATCCCTCCGTCTGTCCGACTTCTACTCTCGCCCGCTGCCGATCCTCTTTCCATGGTGGAATGCTAAATCTCAGACTGATGGAGTGATGAGTGAAGTGATATGAGTGCTGCGGTCAGTCGCAGGACGGCGGACTTTGAACTTCCCGCGAATGCGCTCGAAGTGTGCGCTATTTTCCACCGACTCCCGCATCACCAGGGGCGTATATCAGTAAGAATGCGGCACTCCGCGGTCTTAACATTCCGAGTGGCCATCCCGGAGCTGCACCTTCAGCCCCAAAGACAGCATGCTGGGGACATTGCCGTAAGTAGAGTTTCTTTGCGAGGTTCGGTCGCATTAGGCAAGGTCGACATGCTACGATCTGATACGAGGTGGATTTGATCCCGTTGGCGGCGCGGGGTTGAGTGCCCTCCAGGGGTTCGTCTATCATTCTGTCCTGGCGTCCTCGCTGGCTATATATACCTAGGATCGGATAAGTGGCGGACAAGTCAGGTTTAAAAATCAGAAAAAGGAGCACACTGGCATTCACAACTGTTGCACCCATATTGCGATTTCCGATGTATCTTATTGATCTATCTATTCTAATATTAGTTTGCAAGCTAGTCCCGGCTGTGAGATAGGATAAATTCACGTTAAAAGCTCCATAATCTAATATTCAGAGTGGTTGATTTTTATTATCCTAGGTACTCTTCATAGCTATCTATCTCTTCATCATTGTCCTTCTTTCCTTGGGGATAATCAGCTTCTCCAGATCTCAGTACAACCTCATGCACTAACGCATGAACTGCTTCAGGCCTAGACTGTCGGGTATCCTGCTCATCTTCTTGGCTTAAGAGGTTTTCGGCATCCTGGCCAATCTCCTCTTCTGCTTCAGACCTATGCTCTTGGATACCTTGCCCATCTTCTTGGCCTAAGAGGCTTTTGACATCATGGCCAATCTCCTCTACGAATCCAAGCAACTGGTTCTCTTTGATATATCTCCCACGGGTTCCCCAGTAACGTGTAGCTTTGCGTACTTCTTGGTGCTGAATGTTACGGTCGTTGCCACAATCAAGGCTCCAGGCCGTTCGAAGAATGGTATTGAGATAAGTCCACCAGACGTATCGTGCTCGTGGTCGGAAATCAGTCTTAAAAACGAGCTTTCGACCATCTAGGTCCCCTAGAGTCTCAATACCTGCGTCTTTAATAGTGATTTTTTTTTTGGTGACCTCTTTGTTGACCTTGTTGACTACAATGATTTTGTAGTCCTGGACCTTCTGTTTCTGCCATTCTTTGACCCTATCCTCTCGTTCCTTCTGATCGTTGAGAGGAAACTGGCGGTCAGCTGGTTCCAGGTCAATATCTGGCACAATAGCAAGAAAGCCGTTTTCAAGGGCTTTCTCAATTATTTTGTGCAGAAATAACCCGTTCACAGGTTCAAATAGCTCCTTACTTGCTTCCTTCCCGAAGATTTGGTCCATGCTAGCAGCTTGACGCCACGGGAAGAGGTGAGCAGCGTTTATTAAATCAGAATGCTTCCATTCCTGCAGAACGGGGTCCCAGCGATAGTGCTCAGCGGGGGGGTCAGGGCAATACTTTTCCAACATCCTATCAGCAAAGTTGGATTGTTCACTTGAATCTCTGTCATTCATTGTATTACACGGCCATTGAGGCGGCTTTCCGCCCCAAGAGGAAGCTTTTGGAAAAAAATTTCTGCAGCCTTCGTTATGCAGTTTTTCTACTTTGAATTCGACAATAGTACGAACATTCCAGGCCAGCACTGGGCCGCATTTGTATTCGACAGGAGCAGAGGCTATTTCCACTACTTTGACCTACTGGCGGCCAACCGCGAGGAACGATTTGATGCTGCGGTCATTATAGAGAGATCTTTTCTCGATCGCTATGAGCGCCTATACTCGTTTACCGCCGCCTGCTTGCCAGTGACTGGAGCTCGGCAAGCGACTGACATGCAACATGGCACAATATCAAAACAATTACACCAATAAACACAATATTGAGCCAAATATTGTAGAATAATTATTTCTTTTTTTGCCCCTATATTATATTTAGCATTGTTAATAAGAAAATAAGATCCCTGCCTTACGTGAAAGGATCTTTAGTGATCAATGTTTTATTTCAGCCACTTGCTCGGGATGCAATGGTCTTTTCATGCTCTTACTTCCTCTCGGAGGTTACGGCCAACATCATATGCTAACTTTTAGCAGCTACCATGAATCCTCATGTTTACCCGCGGATGGCTCTTGGGGCGTGAATTTGGGTGTCTGCGGTGAACCGCTCAATTTTGTACGATGAAACGCTACGCATAAGATTAGAACTCACCTGGAAATATGGTGTAGCAGATTCAATGATCAAGTCATAGGAGAGCACACTTTGTCGTAAAGAAAAAACAAGATACTCGAAGCGCCGTGTCAGAAAACTTTTGGCGCCTGATTACATGGTAAAATGTTGGCAAGGATCCCTTGTCCGGCGATTCCACCACGAGCCAATGAAATGCTGTTTGTCTGAATCCCGCCGATGAAATCCGCCGAGTCATCAGAGCACACCTCTTCCGCCCAGGGCCAACAGTTAAAACTCCGCTCTCAACAGACACCGACCAAATTAAAAGAGAGTACTTCAATGGAAACCCGCAGCCCTGCTTCGGTCGGACATAAGCCTGCTCCCTACGGGCATGCGTGTGCGGGCTGCTCCAAAGCTAAATGCAAGTGCATAAGCCGCGGGTTTGGCGTACCTTGTGAAAGATGCCATCGCTTGCTCAAGCAGTGCTTGCCTTCCACGGTGGTTCGAAAGGGCCTTTCAAAGCGGGTGGCAAGCCAGCTAGCAAGAGAGCGTGTAATCGAAAAGCCAAGCAGACGCAGGGAGGAGCAGGATGTCATCCACCCTGTTTCCGAATACACAAACTCAAGACCACCGGCGCCTGGGCAGGATCCGGCCGCTGCACCGCATCATGTTGTTACAGATACTGCTCACGCGCAGTCTCTCGGCGCCAGAATAGCTTGCGCACCACCAGTACTGCCAAATACTCAACCAAAAGAATTGTTGATGACTCCTTCTGCGCCCGCGCTGTCATCGCCCCTGGAGCTGTGTCCGGTTGATGCGGAAACGGTGCTGAAAACTTTCAAAGAACTCCACCTCAAGTCTTTCCCATTTATCTGCTTTGAAGAAAGTATCAGGTAAGATTCTCTTCGTTGTGCATGGGTGAGCTCTGACTGATATTGGGCAGTGGCACACGGCTGCAACACGAACGTCCATCTCTCTGGCTCAGCATACGTATTATTTGCTGCCGGTCATCAGAGGAAAGGCGCGCTCTAGACGCACGTTTTCGCGAGAGTCTAGGCCGTCGAATCTTTGTCGATTCTGAGCGAAGCATGGATCTTCTTCTGGGCATCATTGCTTACCTTGCATGGTGAGGCGACATTCGATAATTGGAAGGTTACAGGTGCTGATGATTGAAGGATAACGGACCGCATCCGAGATAGAAAGTTTCTTGGCGTTTGTTCAGGTGTAGCGGCCTCTTTGGTATTCGATTTGCGTCTCGATCGAGTTGTTGCTCAAGAGAACCCATACAAGGAAACGGATATCGGACGTGCGTACACCTACCCCATTCCACAACAGGTACCGTCGCTGGGAAGAACCAACGAAGAACGCCGTGCAGTGCTTGCCTGCTTCTGCATCTGTACCGCGTAGGTATACTCTAGTTTTCATGATCTCGCTCGGGACTTTGCGGCTGACAATGAAGAAGCATTTCGGAATTGCTCGAGTCACCTCCGATGAGATGGACTTCGGACATGGAAGCAAGCCTTCAACATCTCTCTTCCTTTCCGGGGGTTCTTCAAGACAGGATACTCGTTGCCATTGTCAAGGTATTTAGAATCATTGACGCTGTCAGCGCGGCTTCAACTTCCCGGAATATCGATGTGTATGCAGAGCGGGAGCCTAAATTACCACCCGCCGTCTATACGTCTTATCTTCTGAACAGATTGAATTCTCTCAAGTCTGCTCTTTCGCCGGACATCCTTAATGAAAGTATGAAAATACAATTTCTATACTCCCAGACTGTTGTCTTCGAAACACAAAGCTCACACAGTGCTTTCACATCAGAAACGATTAGATCCTACATCTCCTACGTGGAGGCCAGCATCAATGACCTCCCTCTACATCGTCAAGCTAGTCTTGCAGACGGGAATTCATGGCTAGATTTCCGAAAAGCCGAGCACCTTCATGCATGTCTAAATGCATGTCGACAGCATCTAGACAATTGGTCTCGTTTTACAATCGACGAGCTGTATTGTATGAGCATGCCAGTACATTGGTACTTCGCCCGCTGCACTCAAATCTTATATCGCCTATCTCTGATGAACGATCCATCCTGGGACAAAAAGACAGTTCTCAATGCGATCGACCTTCTAGGTGTCATGGAGGCAACGGCACAACGTTTCCTCGCCACAGCAGAAACAAAACGATTGGATGTAGATAGCGTTAGTTGGTTTACAAAAGCTGCAAGCGCATTGAGACATGCTGTTTCTATCTGGGGCAAGGCTTTGGCTGACGACGGTTCTTTTGATGAATTGAATATGATGTCCCAGCAAATTGGAAATGTTGATAGTATCCCGGGCGTGGGGGTGCCAGCGGATCTCACTTCTGATGATTGGATGATGGATCTATGGACTGAGTGGCAGGAATGATACCTTGCAGTAGTTGCTTCAGTAGTCTAATAGTCGCATTCTACCGTGAATGGGCTTTCATCTCATGTCAGTTACCCTTGGCACAAGGCGAACCAGGGGTCGACGGGATTCAGCTGGGCCGGCGGGATTCGACACAGCTCGATCCCATATTTAGGAGTCTACCTGATGGAAGAGAAACCACAAATACTTGGTTCAGTGTTCGCTGCGTTTCTCGTGTATTTACTTACCTTTTTGCACCCCACCCAACAATAACATTACACCACAACACCACAATATCACAATGTCGAAAGACGAGTCATCGGGTTCCATCGCGCAGGCGTCGTCTCAGCTTGAGGCAGGGGAGATGGTTGGGGAGGAGAAGCACTTACCTCCAGGTCACACTGAAATGCCCGGTCATGATGTTGATATTCAGAGACTTGGAGGTGTAGGAGCTCAGGACGGAGCAAGATACCTCGCCGGCCTCAAATTATTCTCCGCCATGACAAGCATTACCCTCTTGATCCTCCTTACAATGCTGGATATTTCTATCATTGGAACTGTATGTATGAGCTAAAACTCTAATATCTGAGAAATCTGAGAAGTTAACTAAAAGGCTGCATCATCTATTCAGGCTGTTCCGCAAATAACGAGTGACTTTCACAGTCTCCAAGACATCAGTTGGTACAGCGGTGCCTATCAGCTAGCGAGTGCAACAGTTCAGCCTCTCACGGGAAAGATCTATACCTATTTCAGCATCAAGGTTGTCCATTACTTTCTGAAACTCGCATCAAGTAAACCTCTGGACTAATAACCTTTAGTGGACACTGCTTGTTTTTGTCCTGATATTCGAGATTGGTTCCGCAATCTGTGGAGCAGCTCAATCCTCGCCAATGCTCATTATTGGTCGTGCTATAGCCGGGCTTGGATGTTCTGGTCTAATGAATGGATGCCTCACACTCATATTTGGAGCCATAACCCCGGAGAAAAGAACGCGTAAGTTTCAAATTTTATCGAGGGGGCAGAATCTTTCTAACGCGATGGTTACAAGTCTATACCAGTATTGCCATGGGAGGTATGTCAATAATGTCCAAACGGCTCACCATTCTGAAGGTCGATTTGTAACCATACTGCAGTGGGCCAGATTGGCATTGTTTTCGGCCCATTCCTTGGGGGCATTTTCACCGAGCATGCGAGCTGGCGTTGGTGTAAGTAAGCCCATTGCGGCCGACCAAGAGTGTGTGGCTAATTAACAAACTAGGCTTCTACATTAACCTTCCTTTAGGCGGACTTGCTGCGTTGTTGATTGTGGTCATAGCGATTCCTGATCAGATCCAGAAAGAGCCTGCGAGCCTGTCTCTTCTTGCGAAACTAATCCCCGACTTTGATCTATTCGGCTTTGCACTCCTCGCTTCTGCTTCATTGATGCTTCTCTTAGGGCTGCAGTTCGGTGCGAATGACTACAGCTGGAACTCTGCAACAGTCATTGGCCTGCTTTGCGGATCCGCGCTATCAGCAGGACTCTTCATCGCCTGGGAGAGGCGGGTTGGTGGAAAGGCAATGATTCCTCTTCGTATCCTATCTCAGACAACTATATGGACCAGCTGTCTTCATTATGCCTTTCTGATTGCTGTTACGACCGGAGGGGGTTACTTCTTGCCAATTTACCTCCAGTCGGTTAAAGGCCTGTCGCCTACCATGAGTGCAGTCTACATGCTTCCAACAATCCTGCTCTCGGTGGTTTATGTCATCTTTTCCGGAGCTTTGAGTCAGTCCCCATATTTCATTTCTCATTGAGAGTTTGACTGACTTCTTGGAGTGCCAAAACTTGGTTATTACATTCCCTGGGCAGCGTTTGCATCTGGGGGAACAGCTATTGGCTGTGGTCTCATCTCTACCTGGACTCCGGATAGCACAATTGGACAGTTGATGGGCTACCAAGTCATCTTCGCCCTCCGTGGATTAGGAATGCAGATGGTGATAACCCTCCCCATACTAAAATCTCAGAATCCTTTTATCTAACTGGTTGAAATAGTCCACGGTAGCCATTCAAACCGCTCTACCCCCTACAGAAATTGCCATCGGTAACTCAATGCTTGTCTTCAGCCAGAGCCTTTTTGGGGCTATTTTGATCACTGCCGCAAATACAGTCTTTCAAGAAAGCCTGAAAGCTAACATTAAAAATGAGACCCCATCTATTGACCCTGCTGCTGCCCTTGCTGCTGGTGGAAGCGCTGAAGCGGTCCGAGCCCTTGCTCCAGATGGTGGGGAGCTCCTCAGATCTGTCCTCAATGTATACTCTAAGAGCGTGGGGAATGTCTATTATCTACTAATCGGTGCATGTGTCGTCTCGCTAGCCGCCTCTCCCGGTATGGGCTGGGTAGATGTTAGGAAGAAGAAGCCCACTGGCAGAGTTCCCAAGTAACATTCATCAAGTCGATTGCTAGAGTAAAGACCGATTTAAGTGTTGCTTGGCAGCTCAATGGCTTGAATCTTCACGTGTCGAGAGACGATCTAACATTAGGATTAGGCAGTTATCTGGAGGTCTAAGGAACTTGGTGTCCTCTATGTGTATCTATATAATAATAACAATGTATTCAATATTCGTATTTATGAAATCTTAATTAATGCGACTTGCGCCTATAAAAGTTCAGGACCAGCCCGAAATGATATCTAACAAAGCAAAATACACCAAAAAAATTCTACATAACTCCCTACAAATGAAACGCTAGCTCCTAAGAATAAAACAACCTAAGGAATGGACGCAGAGAAGACTTCAAGGTTCACTTAAGCTTGAAACCTCCCGGGACCTGCTTGGTAAAAACCTGGCAAGGATCCACCTTCTTAGCGATGCTGCGCAGGCGCTTCCCATTCTCCTCTCCGTAACTCTTCACGGGATCCTGTGCTGGTCCGGCATAGTTGTAGTAGACGAATGGGTCCCAGGATCCAAGTGCTCTTGCATCTTTCTCCATTGCCTTCATAACTGAGTCGACTGCACTCTTGACTTTAGCATCGTCAGTTGGCTGGCTCCAACCTGCGGTAAACAGCCCCATGAAAAGAGCCGCCTGTCTGTCGCCCAATCCTAGTGGGTTTGCATCTGCATGGCGGGAGTATATTGCTGGTGGCAGCGGCTCGAGTGTGTACGACCACGTCAAGCCCTCAATGTCCTCGACAGACTTGAGACTCTCATTGAAACGAGTGTAGGTAGCCTTGACCGTTTCCTCGGTTGCTACGAGCGTATTCGTGGCCCAGAGTCTTCTTTGAATTTGGGCCTGAGATCCTTTCATCTCCAAAGCAAAGTCCGACACATTTGAAGTTCGCATAGTGCTGTACAAAGAAGGAAGCTCAGACAGCGCCTTGAACTCATCTGGACTCTGGACACCCTCTTTGGTGTACTCCAGGAAGTTCAAAATCAGAGGTCCACTCTCTTTAGAGTACGCCCAAGTGAGCATGATATGTGAAAAAGGGTCGTAGCTATCCGCTTTATTGATGTTGACAAACTCTCGGGCGTGAGTCTCCACATTGGAAGCAGGTAGGTAGATGATTCCTCCCCAAAAGGGGCCCTGCTGGAAGGCTGAAATGTCGATTCGTGTGACAATTCCAAAGCTGTTGCCGCCACCTCGTAGTGCCCACAGAAGATCTTGGTTTTCCCTCTCGTTTGCATTGACGATGGTTCCATTGGCTAGGACCAATTCATAATTGATGATGGTATCGACTGTCCATCCATAGCGGGTGCTGAAGTAAGATATACCTCCTCCAACACTAAGTCCACCAACGCCGACTCCTGCGCTTCGTCCTCCAGCGACGCTGAGGCCCATGGGGTCGAGCTTAGCATATACGAGGTCCCACGAGTTTCCGGCCCCAACGGATACAACAGTCTTCTCCTCGTTTACATCGATGGAATTGAGGCCCCGAAGATCAATAGTAATGCCGTCCTGGATATTCGCGGCCTCAGGCTGGCTACTGTGACCTCCTGAGCGAACAGCAAACTTGCACTTCCGGTTCGGACCTGTGGTCAACAGCTGGACCGCAGAGGCCACCTCAGCTGCTGTCTGGGGCGAAATAATACATTGCGGGTGGGTTGAAGCTTCTTGTGCCGCGAAATAGGAAGCCAGAGACGAGTCGTAGGTGTCAGTACCGGGGAAGGAAACCTTTCCCGCAAGTAGAGACGATAAAGCCAAGCACTGGTGTAAAACAGTCAGTATCCCTTTCTTTCGATAATCAAGTTGAGAGAAGCCACTTACACACTGAGCGGTTGCTCCAAAAGAGTTCACCATGGTTTGTAGTTTATGAGTTGAGTGTGTAAAGAAGTGTCGAAAGTTATTGATGGGAGACCTTCCTTTGCTGCGGTCAAAGAAAGGTCTTTATATTTACAATTCTACGCCATTTTCCACTTTCTCTCGCCCCCTCAAGCCTCGGGTTTACTGCACAGCCCATGGTCAACGTCAAAAGGACAATTGTGACGACACAGACTAGAGACGTGATTCGCGGAGCATCCAGGCTGCTCAGCTCATCTCGCAACGAACTATCCGAAAAATGCTTCATTTTGGGGAAGTCATGAGAACGATTGACCCGCTGGACCCAAAGTCCAGTCATAGCAGATTCAGCAGGGCCAGCCTGTGTTCTCGTCGTCGTCTGCCAATCCGGGCATATCATTCGCAGGCTGCAAGGCTGCCACGACACCCGCCCTAGCCTGGTGTGCAATTGCGAGAATTGGCGAAGAGCGCCTTCAGCGCGTCATTGGGCGAATCAGATCTCTAATGATGCCTACGAGCTGGGCAAAAGAGCTGCGCCGCGACGAAATCAGCCTGTTCCTGCCCGGGTGACTCCACTCGCATCCGTATATCCCTGCATTCTTCAGCAATCCGTCTGAACTATTTAAAAATCCCACCCCAAAACTCCCGGATTATTGGCTTATCTTGCATGTGAACGCCGGAAGTGGAAGTGGTATGGTGACCATTCCGAGGGACCGGCCCCGACTTCAGCCAAGGCAACAGGGTTCCCTTCAGCTAAACATCCCCTGTGACGCAATGGATAGAACCCTCGCAACTTGTCATTGAACCGAATTCACAATTGTGCTTCACGTTGACTCAAGCCTGAAATATCCGGTGCGCGAATGTGATGCGGCAAAGTAGATAGGTCACACGCGCTCTCAATAACCAGCTAACTGGGTCACCTGCAAATAGCGCCCTTCAACGGCCAATGGTAAACATACGAGGAACCCTGGGAAGCCTTTAGGGTCAGTATGGTGCTGCCAAAAAGGTGTGCCCCTTTAATTGAGAACACAGAAAGTGGGATCCCGCAATGTGGTTGAGTCTAGAGAAAAAGGGTGCACCTCTATCTTGAAGACCCTTTTTGGAACAATCATTTGGCATCAAAACTTCATTATACCTTTATCTGAACATGATTTGAGGGCTTGTGAAGGTCTAAATTGAACACATAAGGGCGGTTCTACTTTTAAGTTCTTCCAGATCGGAAGACGCTTTCAATTTATGTAGACGGGTTGGATCCCCAGATATCGAACTTCATGCTAGAGATAGGAATCACGCTGAAACAGACTCAGTCAGTCTCTTTGCCACTGAAGATGCACCACCTCCCTGACTGAACATCTTCTTCAAATCCCCGGCCAATAACTCGGGCTTCTCATGCGCAGCAAAGTGTCCCCCTTCTGTGTGATTAGCCTCGAAAACGACGGGCCCCAACGTTCGGCCCCATGCTCTAGGAGGTACGAAAATATCTTGGGGGAAATACGAAAGTCCCAGAACGACTTTGGGATTATATTCAAACACCTTGTTCGAATAAATTTCGTGCTTGTTGGGCTGCTGAATTTCGTAGTAAATTCTTGCACTAGCGGCAGGGCCGGCAGTAGAAAACTGGTAAATTGAAACCCAAGTGAGGATCTCGTCATCCGTCCAGGGGTAGTCATCTGCCCAGTCGTGAAGTTTCTCCCAGATCCAAGCCAATAGAGCCACAGGCGAGTCGGCAAGAGCGTGGCCAATGGTGGACGGCTTTGTGGTTTGAAGAACATTGTACCCAGCTCCTTCCTTTGCGAACCAATCCGTGCGTTTCAGGCCAGCCTTTTCGACTTCTGTCCGTGGTATGAACTTGTCTTGCAAGTATAATAAGGGGTGCTTGGCCAGCGTGGGAGGCTTTGCGAGAACCATGTTAAGATGAGAAGCGAGGCAGTGTTGAGGGAAGAGGATGCCTATAAATCGAGTGACTTTGTAGCCCCAGTCCCCGCCTTGAGAGACTATATTCTTGAATATTAGAATTAAAAACATTTTTCAAATCGCGAAAGACGAATTGACTTACCATATTTGTCGTATCCAAGGTTTATCATCACCTTGTGCATTGCTTCCGCGTACTGCGCAACGCCAAATCCCGACTTTGATGCCCCTTGTGAAAACCCGAAATTGGGGAGAGAAGGTGCGACCACATGAAAGGACGGTCCGTCCTTTTGATTCAATAGCAGAGGAAGAATTTTTTCTACCTCGAGAAAACTTCCAGGCCCTTAGAATCATGCGTGTTAGCCAAACATCGAAGGATAATATAGAAAGGGGATAGTGTCTCACAGCCATGGCAAAAAAGAAGTGGAATGCTCTTCGGGTTTTCGCTCTTTTGGTGAACGAAATGCATTTCAAGATCTCCAAATTTGTCAACGTGCACGGTAGTTGTAAACTGAGGCAATGTGCTGTTTATTTTCGCCTCCTGAGCTCGCCAGTCGAACCCGTCGGCCCAATACCTCGCCAACCGTTTAACGTCGCGCATCGGCGCTCCGTAGTCCCAGTCATCGGCAAACTCTACCTCTTCAAAGTATGTAGAGGATAATAGTTTATTTTTAAGGGATTGCAGTGCCTTTTCGGGCACGGAGATCTGAAAAGGTTTTGGTTCTGGCGCCATTGTGACAGAATGCCTTATGTAATGAGGGGAATTGGTATGCGTTTGAGCTGACAAAAAAACCATAAAATAAAGTTGCATGAAAAGCGAGAAGGCAAACAGACTAAATCGCGGGGATCTTATAGGAAATTGAGGGGATCCTTGATTTGTAACACATCTAATCATCTCAAGGGCGTGGTCACATTTCAGGTATTAACCTTGTCGATCTGCCCTCTTGCCTTCCATTTGAGTCATCATTCATCATAATGATAAACAAATATACCTGAAAATAAGCATGGTTGCAATTCCCGCCATTCAGCAATTACTTATGCGCAGTTGATGTCATATCTCAGACACAATCGTGAAGTTGCAGCATACTTGGTTGATAAAAATTGATTGACTACTCCATTGTCGAGAGCCTGTATAAGCTGACCCAAAGAATGGGAAGCGAACAGAAAAATGATCAAAGACTCTTGAAATTAAAAGCATAAAGCGAGTGAGCGATGGCAAGCGGTAATCTGCATGCAGCCCTCCGTGTTCTCGTCTCTCATATACTCCTTTAGACAAACTATACATTCTAGCGCTCTATCTTTGGTCTTGTTATTTCTTGCTGGGTAGCTATAGGGTCATAAGGGCCTATTGTAACTGGTATCAAATATCGAGGCTTGGAAGAGAGTACAGGCCGGAATTTCGCGGTAGCTATCCAGTACCAGGAGGGTGGAACAAAGCTTTACTTGTATGAAATAAACGGGTAAGATGTGTACGATATAGGAGCATTTGATTAGATAGCATTTATAATACTGTTTCCCAAAATATCAGAAATATGATGCGGAACCAAACGCTTTGCCGATAGCAATGCTTGTAGCAGTGTACGACATGATCTCATCGTGAGCGCCATACTTGAGTGTAACGAATCGCATTGTCCCTTTGCTTGTTGGCCATTCAAGAACCGATCCTCCTTTACCTCGAGAATCCTGCCTAGTCTTCAATCTCTCTGTTAAGCTCTCATTTGCATCGACACCTGAATAAATCTCAGCCTCTTCCGCGATATTAATCAAATGTCGAAACAGGCGATGTGAGTGATCGATCGGGATAATTGGGTCATCCTCGGCATGCAACAAAGTGATATCAAATTGTTCAGCCAATTCAATGATTTCGCCCAGTCGTTTCTGGTTGTCCCATGTACTGGTCAAGCGACTTGTAAAATACTTGAACAGCGGACCAACCTTGGCGACAGGGGAGAGCACAGGAATAACACCTCCAATTCGATATGTAGCTGCTAGTTGGGCGACATCGGAGAAGGTTGCGGTGACTACAAGACCAGCGAAATGGGTCTTCTGTTCTCTTTTAACCAACTCATTGACCAGGGCAATCGAGACCGCAGAGCCGAGGCTCTGCCCGTATATAACAATACGCTCTGGAGGGACCCCGGCCACCTCCATAGCCCAGGCCGCAATGGTAAGAGCATCCTGGATGATTCCGCCTTCAGAGGGCTCGCCACTTGATTTGCCGTAGCCCCGATAGTCAAAGGCTAGTATGTGGGTGTTGATAGGGTCAGCAGCGTAAATGGAACGATAGCTATCCGGCCGCCAGCCACTGGCCATTGTGCCACTTGTGCCGTGAAAATAAAGAACGAGGCGAGCATTTGGGTTGTTTTTCAGAAGCTTGAAATTGAGGGTTTCTTCGAAACTGTCCACCAATCCACTCCCTTGCGCTAGAAGCTCAGGTTGATTGTCGATGTAGGCGCGCAGGGGCAAAATGTGCCACGAGTGCAGCCTCTCGCCATCAGGAGTCGGGACATAGAATGGTTTAACCTGATTATAGGCAAAGCCAAACTGTTCTGGTACATTGAGGTCTTTGAACCAGGTCAAGGTGACTTTATGAAGATATATCGCATGGGCCTGGAAGGATGGTCTGGCGGTGAGGGCACCCAAAATGCCAAAGTATAGCAGCACTGGCGTCCCAATTGTGAGACAAACCGCCGTGATGGTTGACCGCAATGCCGTGAGTTTCATGTTGGTAGACGTCAATAGCAGTAATGTGATGGGTGAGACGGGATGCAGGTCGGCTGGGTCAAAGGACCCTTTAGGCTCTACCTGATGGAAAGTCCTGGTTCTGATTGGAGACACTGTAGCGGCGAAGGGTTTTCGTCTGATCACCGCATCGTTGGCGTGATTAGTTAGCGACTCGGGCCAGGGGTACCGCGTTTCACCCTTGTCAGCATCTCACTGATTGATCTTACGGGCAGAGGCAGTGAGGAACATCAAACATTCGTCAGTATGCTCTGGCGGCGGGTGAACTTCCTCGCCGTAATTCTCGATTTGAACTTCTTTCTGAGTTTCCTCTTGATTTCACCGGCTAATATAGTCTCTATCCAGGGAGAACTACTCTTCTCCAAGTCTCTGGTTTACACTCATGGTCGAAAGAATATTTGCGGCCCTGCAATTAAGGGAATCTAGAACTTATGTGACAGATGAAATATGGGTTTATCAATTTTACTTTTCTTAAGTATCTGAGACTGTATTTTCTTACTATTCTAAGGTTCTTGTCTTCTGCTATTTTACTCTATCCTTGATTCCTCTTCTGGAAGGCTTTATATTAACCAATCGTCTACAGTGAACAATTTCTAACCATTACCCCTCGCGCGCATCTCGACGTTGTTTTTCTAACATATTGATACCCGAATTTGTTTTTACTACCGTGGTCTTGATTATTTTTTGTCCTTGTTGTGTCCGACATTAGAACTTCGCAGTGAGTTTCCAACCTGTCGCCATCAACTTGGCCGTCAGCAATGCGGCCGTGGCTGCAGCGTAAACTACACCGGCCAAAATGATGAGGCCGTTATATGACCCAGAGTTCGCTTCTGTAATTGCTCCTGCAATGGGAATGCCAATGAGGCATCCGACACTCGCGATGGAAAAGGTAGTCCCGTTCCTCTTTCCATAGTCTTTTGTGTGACACATTTTCCCAACGCAGACCGGCGTCAAGCTAATCGCCGCACCAGACCAAAAGCCAAATAGTACAGCAAAGATGTTGATGGCGGTTACGTTCAAGTAATCAATAGGGAGCCACATCCCGAGCATGAAAACCGCGCAAACTGTGGCTGTTATACACATGACGTTGAACGTTCCCAGCCGGTCAGCCACATATCCCGGAAGAGCGCGGCCAGGAACTGCACCGGCGTTGACAAAAGCGTTGAGAAGGTAGGCGTCCCTAGGTGTCATTCCCATATGAATTGCGTACGACGAGATGTATGTGTAAGGAATGAAGACGGCAAACTCAACAAGGAAAACTGCAACCGTCGTTGTTGCATACTTGGCCTCCGTCAGAGCCTTGAAATCGATGGCTGCTCCCGCTTGCTTATTATGTGGCAATCTCTTGCGGCATAAGATGCATGCTAGAACGCAAAAGACGGCACACATAAGACCAACCACACGAATTGCCCAGCCGAAACCGATGGATGGCGCCAGATACAGGATAGTAAGTGGGAAGATAATACCGCCAATTCCACCTGCCGTGCATGCTATGCCTGTTGCCAATCCACGCTTTTCTGAGAACCAGTGTCCGATCGCCGAGACACTGGGTGTGAATAGTAAGGATGCTGACAGACCCCCAAGAACACCGAAGGATAGGAAGAATTGGTAAAACTCTAAAGCAGAATGAGATACCGCCATCATAGAATGATTTGGATTAATTACCTCTCGAAAAGCTGAGACATATGGTTGAAAGTACGAGGCCAATACTGCCGGGTACCAGGAGGAATTTGATGTCATGGGCATCAAAAATCGGTCCTAAGGTCGTATTATCCTGTTAGAGAGTCCCTAAGGAAGTTCTTTCTGGCAGTCACTCACCTATCTGTGCACCGCCAATGTAAAGGAAGAAAGCGTAGCTGCTGAATATCCATCCGATGTTTGATTCAGACATATGCTTTAATTGATGCTCCCCAACCCAAGCATGCAGAACGGCCAGCGTATTAAGAAGACCCATGGACGAGAGCATGGCACACCATGCACCAACTACAACCAGCCATGCTGATAATCCGCCTTCGGGGTAATAAACTTGATCATCCGTGACATGCATCATGCAGAGAAGACTGTGGAAAGCGGCGATAGGTGATGGTGTCCTACCTGCAATAAGGAAAACCTGATATGCATCAATTGAAGGAAAGAAATAAAGGAGCTTACAGTCAGGAACCACCAATTTATTAATTCACACATCGCTGCTCGAGGGTCTAGAGCAAAATCTGATTCGGCGAATGTTGCCCCGTTGTGTGCGGGCTTTTAGCAAATTCGCCGATTACCCTTTTCAGGGTTGAGAAACACCATCGATCAACCACCCGGAAAGAAAGTACAGTTAATAGAGTAATGATTAATCTTGAAGCAACTCCTTGCTCATTCTTTCGGTATGTTGTTTCTACCCGTTATGCCAACATCTATCCAGCCGGCCAGCCGGATGACTTTATGCTATGTTTAATGCCAGCCAGATCTGTAGGCTGTATCAGGCCAGTGATATGTGGCATTAGGACTGAGATCGCTGCTATTGTGCATGGATCCCAGCAATGCGAGTCTCCAGCCTCACAATGTAAGGCGATACCGCAGACAAAGCGCAGATGGAAAAGAGGATACATATGCTCGTCGTCTGGAGAAGCGTTTGGACCCCGCTCGAAGCTGCTGGCCGACTCTGGCTTTTTGCTAAGTAAAAAGAACATGGCGGTACGATATAGAATATTCGTTGAGGTGCCTCCGCCGCCGCTGTAGATTATTTTGGGTAGAGTATTTTCAGAACTACCAACGATGTATGCTTCTTCAAGCTCCACTGGACGGGCTTTTTCCCAAGCTAGAAGTTTGCGCAGTAAATTGTTCCATCGCGAAGCAAAGATGGTGTTCTCAAAAGAGTAGGCATTTTTGTCGGTTGAACGATCGGCCCTTGTATATGGTGCTGGAAGGCATAGCTCCATGACTTCAGATAGCAATTTAAGACAGTTCATAGACGCATTTAAGCATCTGCAAAATGGATCCTCAGAGCCGCTCTGGTAGCTTGGGATATGATCGAGAATGCTCCGGGCCGACATTGAAGAGTTCCCATGTGCAAGCGAAGCTGCGATCTCTATACAGAAGATCATATTAATTAGTGAATATCCAGAATTGAATGGAAGCTTTCTCAGGCATGATGGGAGGTATCTTAACGAAGAGTGTTGTTCGAAATCAAGACACCTACCAAGTCTTGCGATCAAGGCAAGAATGCTACACCATATCCGTTGTTGGGCAGCGTCCATATTGTGAGTGGCGGTGAGTATCGGCGGGATGTGGTCTCGATAAAAGCCAGATTCCCATTCATCTAAACTATCCTCTGCGAAAAGGAGTGTCCTGTCCAGAGCAAAACTGCCCATGAGACGGATGGCAGTCAGTGGTGTTACAGCGTCAGCTCTCAACCTGAAAGAAACGACACCCCGAACCTGAACTAGCTCTGAGGGCCGGCCTGTTAGTGCTGCTGAAAGACGCAGTAGCTTTTCCAGCAGACAGGGGCAATTCATTGCCAACGTTGTGAGCTCATGGCGAAATGTGTCCTTCTTGTCATAAACATCGAGCTACGGTAACGTCAGATCAGTGCCCTCATCCTTCTTATGTTCAATATAGGAACTCAATACCTACAGATGGTGCGACGGTGTGGATGAAAGATTGAAGGAGGGGGATTTCTTCTGCTGCAAGGGGGCTACGCCCTACCATCGGCCACGTACTGAATTCTTTGACCTCACCGATGGTTTGCGATTGTTCAGAAGACTCACGTCCGCAACTCGCCTCAGTGATCATTTTGTCAGCCTCGGTCGGGTAACGCCGTCCTTGGAGTTGAGGATTGTGATATCTGGTTTCGTTGTTTTGAATTCTCGTGCCATGGTCTAATAGCACTACAGTGCCAGAAGCCATATTATGGTCAGAGATGCCCATGTTGACAAACTTTGTATTCATTAGCGCACTTAACCGTTTGCCCATTGTTGTATTATTGTTTTTTACGTACATTTATGATGGGACGGGCGGTCTTCATATCGCGAATCGGTTCATCAGGAGTTGCGTTGACCGGCATTGCTGTCATGTTTGGGCCGAGAAATGATATACGGGTAACATATTGACACGATACTCCAGCAGCCACACAGCGGCTACACTGAGGTTTTGTTTCATCGCCTATGAGCAATCAACTGGTTAGAGATGATTGATAGGGGAATATCTAAGAATTGACGTCACTTTACTTACACTTCCGATGCTGAGCACGACACCGTGCACAACCATTTCGAGTGCGTGAATGTCGCTTTGCTCGAGAGGCCATGGGAACGTCACTCTCACCGGACATGGTGTTTTCATAACCAAGACCTCGCTTCTTTTTATTTGCGTCATTCATGCCTAATCTCCATCGGGTGGAAAGGTAATGACCCCTTGAGGTTTGAAGACTCGAGCCCGCAGGGATTATGAGCGCGCGATGCTTGAATTATTCCACGCAAACTAGTCACCCGCATCCAGAATGCAAAGAGAACAACGTAATCGACAAGGAAACTCGGCGGAGAGGTTGACTAGAGCATCCCTTCGGGCGGCGCTTTGTCAGCCCTGTGCGAGTCCAACTTCCCGTTTCGGACGCTGATGCGGATCCGTTTTCCAAACTGGATCGAGTGGGTCCGTTTGCCGCATCAGATTTGAAATCGGTAATCGCAGGACTGCTGAGTCTGGCCATTATGATGGGAATTCCTCATGTAACCAGGCAATTTATCTTCTCGGATGTGGATAGTTGTCTCCAAAAATGGATCCCCGTGTCAGTCCGTTGCATTATAAAGGGCCCGTCGAATCCTTATCTGCATCCAGTGCTGTCTCTGCTCCACAGACTTACTTCTACCATTCACATCAACATCCATCCTCCCTCCCAATATCTTTACAAACATTTCATCATGGCGGAACTGCCCAAGACTATGAGGGCATGGATCATCACCCGTGCGGGCAAGCCTGCCGATGTTCTACAGTTAAAACCCAATTGGCCGATGCCCCCATCTCCGAAAGCTGGGGAAGTCCTGGTCCAGGTATCCTACGCGGCACTGAATCCCGGCGACATCAAGATGATGGCCACCATGATACCATGGAAAGGAAAGGCCATCGCTGGATATGACTATGCCGGCGAGGTAATCCAACTGGGGCCATCTGCTCGCGCCTCAGACTCCGATATTAGGGTCGGCACGATCGTGGCTGGAACCGTACCTCTCTCCTATCTTTTGACTGGGTATGGAACTTTGGCTGAATACATGATCCTTCCAGCTGATCAGATCGTGGAAGTTCCCAGCATGATATCCGAGTCTGTCGCCGCGGGAGTCATGGGAATCGCGGGCCAAACAGCAGCATCGATAGTTGCCGCTGCCGGCCTGCGAAAGGGGGACAAGGTGCTTGTAAATGGAGCAAGTGGTGGCGTAGGTTCGATCCTTATTCAGACACTCCACGGAATGGGCATCCAGATTATGAGTGTTTGCTCAGCCAGGAATTTAGACTTGGTGCTCCGATTAGGTGGTGGGGAGGTAAGTTAGGGCTCCTTCTTAAGCCTGAATTCTTTGTGGGCTAACATATTACTACCAGGCCTTGGACTACAAATCTAAGGATTCTATTTACGACTATTTGACCTCTCTCACGGCAGATCCAACAAGGGGTCCATTCGATGCAATTATAGACTGTGTCGGTGATGACACTCTCTTCCATCGTTCGCCCGGATATCTCAAGGGTTCTGGTAAATTTCTCAGTATAGAAGGAGGCCCCTGGGGCGGCTTGACTCTGAAAAGATTGCCAGTCGTTCTCGGAGGGACTCCAAGGCCCTTTGTCAATGTGTTCAGCAAGCCAAGTACTGCCTCTATGAATATGGTTGTTGGCTGGATTGAAAAGGGCTGGATAAAAGACCTCCCCGTCGATTCGACATTCTCGATGGACGATGCTGTAGAGGTTTGTAACGCTGAATCTGAGTTTCCAGTATGTTGCTGACTTTAAACAATAGGCATTTGAGAAACTGGGAACACAAAGAGCAGTAGGAAAGATCTTCGTGAAAGTTCAGTAGGCAAGCTGATAGCGGCATACCAGTTGTAGGTATAACAAAGCTTGCATGGTGCACCGCGGAAGATTTTCTCATGTGCGTCTATCTACATAGCATCTCTAACAATTGGGTAAATGTCTGCGAAGGGAACATCACTCCATTTTATTGAATATCTAGTAGATCTGAATCAAAATCTGATAATTGAGAACAACGTATAGATTCCCTTTCCATGTATCCATGAGGTACTTATAGTATTTGAGTCCAGTCCCTCAGCTTCTAAAGTAGTATGAAATATCCTCAAGTCCCAGCAAGGTGTGTGTTATGGGACTGCCTCCAAGTGAGCCATTCCGGCTTCAATAAACACTATTAACCCTGCTGCAGGGCCTGGTGTACATGCGGTGGAAGATAAAAGGTTTCATCCAGGCCAACATAAAAATATGACCCCAGTCGGGCTTTTGCCAATAGAAAAGGAGGAAAAGCGCGGTATTGATGCTCTAAAACTTGTTTCCACTTCATCAACAGGCGATTAGCCTCCACGGCTTTCCCAAAGTCGGGTGCTTGTACCAAGAGCAACATGAGAAAGTTGGACATCAAGGCAAAACCTATGCGTGACCCTGTAATGATATAAGTTTATCAGTTTTTTTTTTTTCAGATACTAATAGGAAGGGGCCTGTTTTCCTTACAAGAGTGCCAAAATTCACCAACGGAGGGCGCGGCAAGATTTGACACAAAATCGACCAACGTGTCTGCGCAACCTAATGATGCCTCATACAATTCACCCACCATCGTACCATTTTCTCTATGTCCATGATCCAGTCGGAAATCCATCTCCGGAAGATGATGGAACTCCCATCGAAGATCATTAAGGAATGCAACAGTGGCATCTGCTGGGTCTTCGACATGTATAATCTGTGCTGGTTCAGACGATTTGACCGTCGTTCGGAGAATTGCCCTCCATACACATGCAACTAGAATAAGATAAGCATTGTATATTGTCGCCGGATATGGAGACGGTGTGCCCAGGGTTGTGTCGTGAAGAATATGACCAGTTGCTGATACCAAGGGAAGGGACTCTCGCCAGCTTGTCAGGCTCCGAAAAATGGGCCTCGCTGTCTCGACAGACAAGGCCATTTCATGGGCCAACATTTGGCTGGCCCTCAGAGAGCTGGGTTTCTCATTAGCTTTCATTATATAGCATATTTTCAGGGACTGGTAGAACTCACTACAGCTTCTCCTGGACTGCTTCGGCAATGACTGCCAGGCGAGCCATATCGCGGAATGGTAACTTCAAGTTAGGTACCGGCACGAGAGGTTGTGGTGTTATTACGAAGTCATCATCATTGAGCTCCACCACATCCCATTCGGATGAGCGAAGATAAGGTGGCTTCCCCAGCAGCAGAGACAGAAACTTATCTTCAATATACAACGCCCACCAGAGTCGCTTTCGCAACCTCTTCTCCCATGCCGGCAGCCCCATCATCCCGCATTCAAGCTGAAGTCCAAGAGAATGGGCCAGTCCAATGGCAAGTCCCATAAATGACCAGGTGAAAGGCGTGTCTGCCACCGCATAACTTTGGTCATCTTTTTGCGGTTTATGGAGATATAGTATGGCAGCCTGCATTACAGATAACCTCGGGGTATGGATTTCTTCCATGATTAATCGATAAACGATTCGCCAAATCTCCGACACGGAAGGTTTCTCGAAAAGAACAAACATTAACAGATGGTCTTCTTCAGAGGCGAAGGGAAGCGCAGATCCGTATATGGCGGCCAAAAGGTGTGTCGGGATTTTGTCCAGAATGCTCCTTTCTAGAATCGAGTTCTCTGGGCCGAGTCCCAGGTCGGTCCTGGACAGAACAGGCAGAGTGGGAAAGACGTGTACCATGAATCTATATTGAATACAATGTCAATTGGTATCCTAAATCTCCAGGGTGAATACCACTCACAGGCGAAAAAGGCGTTGGCCATACTCGATCGGCACATAACGCATCAGTTCAGCTCGAGGGTCATCGTGCCCAGCCACTCGAGTTTCTTCCCTTGCAGCACTGTATATGGAACTATCACTGATGAGAAAATGAGATGGGACCTTGTCTATCGTCGGCACACCCCCGGCATTTCTAAAGTGCACCTTCATAAACTGCCGTGTCCCATGGTGGTCGTATTTGCAGTGCCTCAGTAACCACGGGTCAGCTTCGGAAGATATTCCAAGTAACTGGTACGAGTTGCTCTCATCTTTATCCAGACTCTTGGATATCTGTGTTGCCAGGCTTTGTTCAGGAAACAAAGGCGGCATAGGAGCCGGCGTAGTCGCCCATTGATCGTCAACCACGGGTACAGATGGCTCTACAGCAGCAGCAGCAAGAGGCTCTATTAAATTCGAAACTTCCATATCTATACTCGAGCCATCGGGGGCAGTCACATGTGACACGGTAGAGAGCCGCTGCCCGGGTCTGTTGGCAGAGAAGATGCAAGGGGTCTCCAATCCTTCGCATCTTCGGCATGATGCCTTTCCGGTGTCAGTCTGGCATCGCAGCTTTTGCCGACGACATCGGTCACATGGCCGCCGACGGATCCGGGATTGATACTGGCGAGCAGATGGCGACATTCGACAGGTGTTTGATCTTCAAAGTTTGAAGCAGTTTGATGTGCAGAGGTAATTGGTGCCGATTTCGCCGAAATTTTCTCACCATTTGGCCGAGTTCGTGTGGGGCCACATCTAGAGGTGACAGACAAGACTGATCAATTTTATTGTGCAATCCTCTCCCTCAATTGGGCCAAATATCTTCTCATTTCGTAAGTTCCAGGTCGCCAATATCTTTAATAAAAATGTGAATGATGCAGATCCTTTGATACATGGTCGGATCAATTCTACACTCCGGTTGCTAAGCCCGTGAACAGGCGTCAGCCGACATCCGCTTTGCCAACAGGTTCAGATAATCCCAAAACAATAACCTAAGCTGCATCCCCATTCACGATTGATCCCTTACTCCTTCTTCTGTCCATACAGACTCCAAAGCACCGGATTTTCCAGGATGGGGAAGTCTCCGAGCTTGTATAAATACTTGCCAGGCACATATTTATCATCATACGTGCCCTTGGCCATCTCCGTCAGGAAACCACCCAGAGACTCGGTCGGGCTCCAGAGCATGTCACGGCCGAATGCGCGAATCGGTGGACCCAACAAAGCACCGCCTATTCGGAGAGCCAGAAACTGCTGAGGGATGTACGCTTTGATGGCCTCATGAGCAGAGGGATCAACCCAGCCTGCCCGCATCGACATTGTCTGCAGGAGTGGGTTAGACTTGCGCAACTCAGCAAGCTCCAGCTCCGTCTCGCCCTTGACGCGACCGAATATCTGCGTAAATCTCCCTGGCTCAACTGTCGCTCCTCCGCCGGAGACGTAGACAAACCTGAACGGTTCGTCCTTGGGTGGCAAGGTCGCGAACGCCTTTGCTGCCTCGACTGCAAACGTCTTGGTGATCTTGACGTATTGCCTGCATTTCTTTTAGCGCTAATTTGTCAATTAGACATTGGATATGAACCTACTCTTTGTCGACCTGTGTCTGGCTAATGCCGAGCGCCCACACACAGCCTGTGGCACCGTTCAACTGCGACAGGATAGTGGGATCGTATTTCTCAAAGTCTTTGTTGATTATCACGTTGACCCGGGGATCTTTGGCGTCGTCAGCCATTGGCACTGGCCGCCGGCTCAGGATAGAGATCTTGGTCACATCCTTCATCTTGAGCATAGCATCAAGAACTCCAGAGCCAACAAGGCCCGTGGCGCCTGTCAAGATCAAATGCATATTGCCTGGTTTCCAACAGTTGGCCGTCAGTTCCGTACTCTTCGTAGAGGTGCGTGAGACGTGTTCTCTGTCCTCAGGAGGTGACCGTTTTGCGCTTATCTGTTGATTACAGGGAGTTGCGCGACCACTTAGCGCTCCCTATAACCAACGGATATTGCTTAATTCCGATGTAAGCACTTGTCAGTTAGGGCGGTTCTGCAATTACGTCATCTAATACACGTGCGATGCTGTATATCTCTGTGAAGTTCCATATTCTGAAACGCAAGGAACGAACGTAGAATTCAGCCATCTGAGATTTCTGTGACTCTCAACCAAAGGATCAAAGAGCTTGACCAATAAGGTACATTGAGTGGCGATTCGGTATGTTTCAGGTGTTGGCCCCCTACCCTGTACTCCATTTTGGAGTAGACCGTGTTTCTTCATCGGCTTGGAAATAAAACCTTTACGTATCTATGATTTTAATCTATGGTTTGCTCATGTTTTCATATCTTAACAGAATTAGATGAGATGATGTTATTGAAGTTGTAGCTCCAGAACGAGTTGGCGTATCTGTGTATTGGTAACATTTGATAGAGCTCCCATTGAAAGAGATCATTCACTCTCCAATTTCGAGCGAATGATACTTCAGATCAACGTCATAAAGCTTAGAAGGGAATCTTGGTGATTACGGAGAATATTTCGTCTTTAATTTTGTTTGAATGTGCCTCAAGTATCAAAACACGCTTTACTAACATAGAGTTTTTTTATCCAGTTTACCGCCGGTTGGCCACAGAGCAACCTAAAATGGTAAAATATTGTATCAAGCCCAAACCTCCAAGATCCCAAGCTTATCTACTCGTCCCTCTTATGATACGAGCCTGTGTGGTGTAGTTTGGAAAACCCCTCTTGCGCCCTGTACTTGACTTGCGCTGACAAATGTGCTAGATTTCCCGCAACCAATATAAAAGATCCCACTACCGCTTCAGCTACAGCAGAAGGACATCTTTTATTCCTGTATTCCTTAAAAATACAATTTCTCTTGAAAAATGGAGCCTCTAGTAACGGACCATGTTCTCATCAATAACACGAGAATTGCCCATGGCGTGCATGGCCAAGGCGAACCAGTCATCCTTATCCATGGCACTCCTTCCTCCTCGCTCATCTGGCGTAATATTCTCCCCCAATTAACCTCAAACGGTTATCGAGTACATCTATTCGATCTTCTCGGTTACGGACTCTCCGAGCGCCCATGGGACCTAGCAATCGACACATCCATCTCAGGCCAGGTTACCATTCTGGAGGGCCTGCTCAAGCACTGGGGCCTGGAAACTGCGCATTTCGTGACCCATGACATAGGCGGCGGTGTGGGTCAGAGATTTGCTGTTTTCTCTCCCCAGCGAGTGCGCTCACTGACACTCATTGATGTGGTATCCTTTGATAGCTACCCTTCCAAGAGAACGCGGCAGCAGATGGAGCGGGGCCTTGAAACCCTTATCAAATCGCCCGACCAAGAGCACCGAGCCCATTTTAGGGAGTGGCTTCTGTCTGCTGTTCATGACAAGGAAAAATTTGTTGCGTCGAGTCTGGAAACTTATCTAGACTATATTTCCGGTCCTGTGGGCCAACCCAGTCTCTTTCAACATCAAATTCGGCACTATGATCCCAAACACACAATGGAGATTGCGGAGAGGCTTCCGCAACTGGGTAAGTTACCTGTTCAATTGATATGGGGTGCTCAAGATGCATGGCAAGTGACGGACTGGGCGCATAAATTACACGAGACAGTTCCAGGCTCGGATTTGACTATCCTGGAGGATTGTGGGCATTTCTCGCCGGAAGATCAGCCTGAGAAAATATCACAATTGATCTTGGGATTTCTAAAGAGGGGTTAACCCGATCAGCCCACGATACACCGGGTTGTGATAAACATCCTATTGATAGCTATTTAATGAGTGGCGGATTAGGGCTACCCATTGAGCGCTGGAGGTATCTACGAGGGACTGTTCTAAGCTGTGGGTTCGGGATGTTAATACTTGTCATGTAGCCCATTACTCCAAATACGACCTCTATTTCATCATATTCTCCGATTGTGTGCAGATATCAAGTTACCGTGATCCCGAACGGCCGTGACTGTAAACGGAACCGGAGGCTCACTTCCGCGGGGGTTGTCCCGGGCCTCCGAATATAACCCTGTTATTTTCATTGGAGGATAAAATGTGCCAAGAGTCTTTTTGGCAATTCTCATCGAGGAACGTATATATCTAGGGTCGTAAGGCTACGGAAACAGCCGAGATGATGAGATCTGTTGTACGTAGCGCTTATTTCTCTGCCCAAAATGGTTCGTCTCTCAACTTTGTTTTCGGTTGTTGCTGCCCTGACCACCTGCCAGGCGGTCAGATTCCTTGGTCGGGTTGACCCTGAGAAAAGGGAGTTAACTTGGCCTGGCACTGGTGTATCGTTCACCTTTACTGGGACTTCTGCTAGTGTGGCTTTTACTTCGGTATCCGGCGACAACAGTGTCGAGGTGGTGGTTGATGACGGTATTCCGACCATCATTGACAATGTTAGTGGAACCAGTATTGATACACCTGCACTTGAACAAGGCCAGCACACAGTGAACATACGAAAGAGATCTGAGGCCGGGTTTGGCACACTTACCGTGGGTGAGGTGACCGTAACGGGTGGGAAGCTTGGTTGCGACACAGTCCCCGGCAAGCGAATTCAAATCATCGGTGACTCTATCACCGTTGGGTATGGCCTAGACGGCACTTTCCCATGCACGAACACGGCCGCTCTTGAGAATGCGCCCAAGACCTATGGCGCATTAACCGCCAAGAACATCTCTGCAGAATACGACATCATTGCTTGGTCTGGGATAGGGTTGACTCGAAACTACATGGGTTCAGACGACTACCCCAATATGTCCCAGCGCTGGACTCGCTACGGTGCTCACGACGCTGACAACAGCTACACCTTCCCGGAAAGCGATACTCCAGATATCGTGGTCATAAATCTGGGAACCAATGACTTTTCATACCTTGGTGTACGCGATCCTCTCAACGTCGAAACATTTACCGAGGCGATGGTTGAGTTCGTGCAGGTCGTCCAAGGGCACTACCCCAAGGCTGAACTCTTCTTGACATCCTCTCCGATGCTAGGTGATTCTTGGCCCGAGGGTGACCTGCAACATACGACTCATGCGAATGCTGTCAAGTCGGTTGTCGATAAGATTGGCAACAAGGTGCACTTTGTCGAGTTTCCCAGCCAAGGGTCTGTTGTGGCATGTGACTATCACCCAGTAGCAGAGGAGCATGAGAAGATGGCTGTTATTCTCACGTCGGCTATTGAGAGCGTTATCAACGTGTAATGCCGACGGTAAATACAAATGATTGGGCGTAGATAGGAACTATGCGAGACCGATCAACATTCTAAATTCATCTAGTATCTAGGCATCCTCTCACTTGGGGTTCAAGTCCTTCAATAAGCAACAAGGTATGCAAATATAAAAGATCATCAAGTCATTGATATCACAAGATCTCTTCAAGACACTAGAGAACTCTCATTGAGTCATTTCATTTCATTTCTACAAAAACTGCTTCAAGTCCGATTTGACTCAAACTCTCCATTTGACATTTCCAGAGGTTTAATGTTCCTTCGGCCGTTCACTCGGCTCGGAGGGCAGCGGTGGAATTATCCAAGTGTAGCTCCGACGCCCGCAGATCAACCTTCTTCGAGACCGCTCCAAGGACGACCTTGAGCAGCTGCTCGTTGGACATTTCCAAGCCATGCCCATTCCACGATACAGTATCAACAATATCCCTCGTGCCAGCCTCCTTGTGCAGCTCATCGTCCAGGTGTTTAAGCGTGTTCTGTCGCTCAATATGAGGCGCGCCCAGACGGAATAGCTGCACGCCAGCCTGGTGCGATGGTGCCTTTGCCTCATCAAGGGTTCGGGCTGCTGTGATGAGTGGCTTCTTGATGTCATCATCAAACTCTCCAGCAGTCAATACCACCAAATTGAGGGCTGCACGCTCCTCGCCTGCCTGGAACTTCTCGCAGTACCACTTGAGCAGGCCGCCGATCCTAGCGCCCATGTTGCACTTTCCAGAGGGCTTAATTTCATCAAAGATGGCGCCGATTTGCTTGCCCTTGCTTGTGAGCAGCATGTTGCCGACAAACCCACCGATGTGCGGGTATCCCGACTTGCGGATGGACTGGAAGCCGGGCACCTTGGCCAGGAGGCCTCCGGGGCGGTGATTGACAAAGTAGAGATCGATGCCGTCGGGGTCATGCTTGGCGCAGATGGGTGCTACCATCTCCATCAGGTTCTTGACATCCTCCCAGTACGGCTCCATGTGAGCCGAGTCGTCGACCAGAAACATGGTGTCGAAGCATCGCAATTGCTCGAGAGCCTTGTCATACTCGCTGGAGTCTGCCATGATGGTGGGGTGGGTTCAATATTAGTGCGCGATTATCGACTGATGGATGCTTTCGGTTGAGCTACAGAGAGCAGAAGCAAGCAAACAAGATATAGCGTTAAAGGAAAGTTGAGGGGTTTGCTCAAGAGTGATGGCGATCATCTCAGGGGTAAATGAGGAGGGGGCGATCAGTGTATTTATGCCCAGCCCGAACATGAAACAATGCACAACTGGTCCGGGGTGAAGGTACACGCATCCCCTTTGTCACGACCCATAGTTTTGCATAACAGGTTGCCTCTGCATAACCTGAACCAGATGGCAGAATTCTCTTGGTCCATGGACGTACAACCCATGGCCATATTTGGAATGGATCAACTTGGTTGCCAATACGAGACAATGGGGCTGTGCCAACCGACGTTTTCCACGGAGTTTTAGTTCTTCTCTCTTTCCGTTCGCCATGTCACTAGTACACAACTGTGTAATGTGATTTGTCCGCAATTTCTAGCCATTGTTCTCGTCCTTGTCCAAGCACTGTGGATAGAGTCCGGGCAACACACGACCTGTGCTCGGACTACTAGCTCATACGCGTCTATTATCCTACATGGCATGGGTTAGGGGTATATATCAACGTCCGCTTAAATAATCATACATCCAACATCCAAAGAATCCAAAAGATCGTGGAAACAAGTCATAGCCCGTCTTCATTGTATCGAACTGGTCGGATGCAACAGCACCAAGCTGGTCATCCATACCATTACAAGAAATTTGCAAATGTTAAAGCCTAAACATAAGTGTAGTTTCCACAAACATTGATGTAGCCGACGCCTTCGAGGCCCATAGAGGCGAGGGAGGCTTTCGTGTTATTGTGAATTGGACGCAGAGCAGTTCATTGGTTTGTTTCCAACATCATCAAAAAGCCAAGAGTAGCCACGCGCGGCACGACGTGAGGGAATGAATGTGGTCACGTGTCTCAAGCATTTGTCTTAGATTTGTGTGCCGACCGTTACGTGTGCGGAAGCACAAATTTCTTTGCCTTCACACATCTACTCTCTTCAGCAATCAATTAGCCAAGGACACGCCATTTAATGACATGAACATGTCTGATTCTATCAGTGGTTTGGTCAAGCAAGTAGATGACCACTCGTGGCTTATCGGGAATACTTTCATTCTGCGGCGGACCATATTCGCTGAAAAGCCATTGTGGAAGGACCACCATGGCAATTGCTACTCTCTCTCACATGATATATCGCCGCTCCCCCCTACCACTGAGACCCCCCCTGACAACTTTCCTCAACTTGTGCACAGCTGTGCCAATGTCTCGGCAGTCTGGGTTTTTGGCGATGTCGTCCTTGAGATTAAGCGGTTCCAAAACCGAAAAGGCGGCACAAGAGAGAATGTGACCCTGGACTGGCTGGCAAACCAGAATCTGAAATTCGCGATACCTCGAGCCTTGCACTACTCGGAAGACGAGGATCGGAGCTACCTCTTTTCAACTCGTTTACCCGGAATCACGTTGAACAGTGCTTGGCCATTGATGAATGCCGACTATAGGCAATACTACGTTCAGCAAGTCGCTAAGATATGCACTCAATTATCATCTCATTCATCTACACGCATAGGAGGAGTAGATAATTCCCAGTTATGTGATAGCTGGCTGGAACCCTTTACCTACGACTTTCGACCAGAGGCTCTGCTAGAAAACTGTACACAACTTGGCATGCAAATTTCTCCATCTACAGTATTTTTCTTCTCTCATAATGATCTAGCGCCAGGCAATATTCTAGTTGATCCGCGAGAGAAAAAAATAATGGGGATCATTGACTGGGAGATGGCAGGTTTTGTTCCACGGGAGTGGATTAGCACTAAATTCGCTGTTGGTTGGGGACTAGACCTTGAAGTGGGAGATGTATCTGGAATCGCTGAGGAGGATTGGAGAAAACGGGTACACCAAGAACTTAAGAGAACGGGGTTTCCGGACGTGTCAGACACATGGAAGGAGTGGTTTAATGAGCGTTACGCTTCACAACAGTAAACACAGCTGTTCATTGCCATATAATCCAAGCTGATATAAAAGAAATGAGCACTGCTTTGTTAAAAAGGTAGTTTAAGTAAGAACTCTGCCACCTATATTGCCCTCATTTCCTATAGACATGGAGACTTGTGATGTGAGAACACTGGAAAGAAACAGGATGCAGTAGTCTACTCACAATATGTTGTGTTTTCTTGACTTTCCACGTCCCTCCTTCCCGCATGTCATAGAAGAAGTAGGATTATTCTGGCCGCCACTGCAGCATCACATGTTGAGAGGTGCTCCTCCCATTTTTCCTATAGAAATTGGATTTGGCTGCAATTATACCTGCTTTAAAATTGTAAAAAGAAGAAGAAGAAAACGAGGATGAACTACTAGACCTGGCCATGTGCCCCTGTGATCTAGACCAAACCATATCAAGATATTGGCCAGCCGCGGAGGACGGTAGCTGCAGCCGTGTGAATTAATCTAGATGGAGATAGTTTAATCCTCTTATCATTATCTGCGCACTTGGCCGGATGGCTCGCTAGGGATGATAGAATGCCTCTAGTATTTTAAGCGGGCGCAACTGGTTGGCTCCACGCATTACGATGCATTACTATGCATAATTCTACGTTCAGTAAGTCCATGTCGTCATCAAGACACTTTCTGAATGCGGGGCTATTGAATCAACTCTTCTCTGTTCAAACTTTGTCAACAACCAACAAAAAAAGTCACATATTTTGGTTATAGTCTGCTTTCAAGCGCTTAATAGCCCGGTCGGTTTTGTTGATACTCACTTTCCGAGTTAATGCCAGGATAATATATCTACCTCAACTATGGACAAATATTCACTTCCTAGCGACCCTGTCGGAGAGGCTTCATCAATGGTCAAGGGGCCTCAATACAGGTTCACCTTGATCAATGATGTTGTTCTTCGATATGAATGGGCTGAAGATGGAGTCTTCGAAGACAGACCCTCGATATTCGCGATCAACCGACGATTTCCATCCCCAGAGTTTACAACTAACGACACCGGGGACTATCTGGAAATCAGGACAAGCACCTTCCACGTCACATACAACAAGAAGAGATTTGACCGTTACGGCTTCATCATTAGCTTCAGCGATAAGAACACTCTTTGGGGCGCCGACTGGCGCTACGGCGAGGCGACCCCGGAAAATTTGGGAGGCACAGCGAGAACACTTGACAATGTCGATGGGCGATGTGACCTTGAGACTGGAGTTCTATCGAAAGCTGGATACTCGGTGCTCGACGATAGCCGGTCCATGCTCTTCGACTCAACGGGTTTTGCATCTCCTCGCAGACCGGGTGACCGAATCGATGGGTACCTCTTCTGCTACGGGCGAGACTTCAAACGTGCAATGAGTTCATTTTTCGCCATTTCTGGAAAGCAACCGCTGCTGCCTCGTTGGGCTTTAGGGAATTGGTGGAGTAGATACTATGCCTACACGGACAGAGAGTACCTGGAGCTGATGGGTAAATTCGAGACACGACAGGTCCCATTGTCTGTGGCTGTCATCGACATGGACTGGCATCAGGTCAGTGGTGACCACATACCACACGCCGGATGGACAGGGTATAGCTGGAACAAAAAGCTTTTCCCTGATCCCCCCGGATTCACCAAGGCGTTGCATGATAAAAACCTCAAAATCACCCTCAACGACCACCCGCATGCTGGCATCCACCGACACGAGGACATGTATGAAACTATGGCCAGGGACATTGGTCATGACACCTCGAGTGGTGCTCCTATGCTGTTCGATCCTACATCCCCCAAATTTATGCATGCATACCTGAACACTCTACACCGCCAGCTGGAGAAGGAAGGATGTGATTTTTGGTGGATCGACTGGCAACAAGGGCCATATTCACGAATCCCGGGGTTGGACCCCCTATGGCTGTTGAACCACTTCCATTTCTTGGACCATGCGCAGCAGCAGGGAGAAGACGGCAGGGGCATTATCTTTTCCAGGTTCGGTGGTCCCGGAAGTCATCGCTATCCCGTCGGATTTTCTGGCGACACCATTATGACGTGGGAATCCCTCCAGTTCCAGCCCGAGTTTACAGCTACAGCGTCGAACATTGGATACGGCTGGTGGAGCCACGATATTGGTGGCCATATGGGCGGCTACCGTGATGACGAGCTGGCCACTCGGTGGGTTCAATACGGAGTCTTCTCACCCATTATGCGGCTACACTCGTCTGCGAATCCATGGGGCTCGAAGGAGCCATGGCTTTTCCGAGAGGAGTATAAGCAGGTTATGGAGAAGTTCTTGCAATTCCGGCACAGGCTCATACCCTATCTTCATACCATGAATGCATTATCCGCATTCGAGAATGAGCCCCTCGTCCAGCCCATTTACTGGAAGCACCCTGAGCAGGAGGAAGCATATGGCCAGCCAAACCAATTTTATTTCGGCTCGAGCCTGCTTGTTGCACCGATTGTTAAGCCGCGAGATAAGAGAACGAATACGGGCGCTGTCGATGTATGGATTCCTCGTGGCCGCTGGATAGACATCTTCAACGGGATGATCTATCAAGGCAACAAATCGATTCGGATGCACCGCAAAATCCATGAGTATCCCGTGTTGGCACCGATGGGGGCCATTATCCCTCTAGATATGGCGCCAAAACCCAAGAACGGGGGACTGAATCCATCTGGACTGGAACTTCTGGTGGTCGTCGGCGACGATGGAGATTTCACAATTCGCGAGGAGATTCAGGATGACGAGCCCGCATCACCTAATTCAACTAGTCTCCGGGAAATTATGATAGGCTATGTGCAAGCCAAGGGGCAGCTCAGATTTGCAGCTTCATCCAAACAATGGAGAGTTAAATTTTTGGGTCTGGCATTGGTGCCAGAACAGCTCTCTGTTTCAGCTGGCGGCCAGGCTTTGGCGAACGTCAATGTGACCGTTGACGCATACCCAGCGGCCCCTGGCTTAGTTGTGGAGCTTCCAATGTTGTCTGAAGATAGCGGCGAGATTGTTATTGACATAGGCGCTCAGCCCGCCTTGCATGATGTAACTGTCTCGGAAAGGATTTCTGATTATGTTCTAGACGTCCAGATAGACATGGGCCTCAAAGAGAAAGTTGGGAAGATTTTCGAGATAGGAGGAGGCCTTCTTGGCCAAATTGGAAAACTGGCAGCCCTGGGCCTGGATGAGGGTCTCACAGGACCATTGATGGAGTACATGCTGGCTGATATCCCATAGTAATGCCCTACCAGTACGCGGGTAAACTTTGAGTAAAGGCTACATTCCTAGAATACAACCTATGTTTCTTCCCCTCAACCCTTAACACTATCTAAAAGATTTGCTAAATCATATAGTCTATTTGGATATAAAAGGCTGGTCTAAGTTTCTAATCAAAGTTTGGATGAAAATATGCTAATATCTTTGACCTGTGAGAATCGGCTAAAATTCAGGAACGATGAGTTTAGCTGCGACAAATCCGTGACTCCAAGAAGCCGCATTGTGGTTTGGATTTCTTCGCTCATGACTTTGCAGAAAAGAATTAGCAATGTATATTTAGAAATAAAGGGCAAGTCGTCACTTACTTTCAATGGCTCGAACAACACCGTCAGTGCCGTGGGCACACAGAGCATACAAGAAACCACGTCCTATGCCAACTGCTTTTGCTCCTAGGCAAATGGCCTTGACCACATCTGTGCCCCTCATGATGCCACCATCAATGTAGACATCGATTTTTTCGAAGACCTGAGGAGCGTTTTGGCGAATCTCAAGCAGTACTTCTACTGCGCTTGGTGCGTAATCGAGCTGTCTTCCTCCGTGGTTGCTAATGTATATGCCGTTAACACCGTGGCGCAATGCTTCCACTGCATCTTCAACGCATTGGATACCCTTTAGAATTAAAGGTCCATCTCCCCACGCCTTGCGGATCCAAGGCAAGTCATCCCAAGAAAGGGTGGGATCATGGATAGCCCGAGGGACTCCTGGCTCTTCACCGGGAAGAGGGGGCGTGGCGTATGGCCGATTTTCGTCGTCAGGTCCTAGCGCAGCAAGTTCTTTATACTGATCATTTTCGTCCCTCTTACCGAGAACGGGGTTATCAACAGTGAGCAGGAGAGCCTCGTAACCCAAAGACTTTGCCTCGGCTAGCATACGCTCAGCATTGCTCTTAGTTTTCGGCACGTACAATTGGTAGAACAAAGCACCACCACGCCTTTCTGGCTCATTCTGAAAGCATTCAGCCACCTCCTTCAGAGATTTGGAGGCATACGTGCTAAGTCCTTGTGGGATACCCATCCGCGCAGCAGCCCGAGTAAAGCAAAGCTCGCCGTTCGGGTTACCGAGTTGCGCAGAGGCCGTAGGAGCGATGAAGATGGGCAGGGTGCTATGAGCGCCCATAATTCGCTCTCTCATGGACAGCTTGGACGCATTTCTGAGAACACGGGGCCGGAAGGTAAGGCGAGCCCAGTCAGAGCGATTGTTGTCAAATGCAGATCTTGTTTCTGATCCAGTATTGAAATATACCCGGCTTCTCTCCGGCAGAAGCCGGAGAGCGGTATTTTCAAAGTCCTGCAGCGATCTACACGCAACGAGTGGAAGTTTTGTACTCATCTTCAGTGAGGTTTCTCGGAAGTCTGGCTTATATGGTGCAAGGAAAGGTGCTAGTGGCGAAGGAGGTGGCTGTGATGGGCCGTCACCGGCAGCAAGAGGTCCTACCTCAATCACTTTATGTTACGCTTATTAGATTCCATTCTAGCAAATCAAGTGGCCAAAAGGGAGGTTAGCAAGTACTTACCTTGTTCAGGCCTACTCTTGATTGTGCTTGGAGAATGGAACAGGTCGAAGTCTTCGGTTGCGTCTTTACCAGCCAGCGCAAGAATCGCATTTGCGCCTCCGGGATGCTGGTCAATCAATTGGGTAACGTCGTAGACTATGCCAGAAATGACGACCCAGCATGAATTTTTCGTGTCGTGTTTCGCAACTTCCGTGCGAGAAGGCATCGTAGAAGATGTCTATGTGAAGGTTAGAGTGGTCTCCGTCAACGGAGAAACGCTGTCGATTATTCTGCCGATTCACGTTTGTCAAGTATCACGCCATTGGTTCAAAAAAGTTCGCCATAGCAACTGCCGGTGTTGAATTAGCGTGTATGGGACCTATTAGGGCGTATTCGTGGCCCCCTTTTGATAAAAAATCCCTCTATTAGCGAGTCAGGCCCTGGATAAGCTGCTGTGCTACTGACGGACACAGTTGCTGTATCTCTACGCTGCCTAAACCAAAACCTGGGCTACGTTGGCTTACCAGTCATCAATTAACTAGGTAGTGACAAATATCGTTACATCAAAGACAAAAGGTGCGCGTGTCTCTCCTCCATTCTCTTCGAACCCCCCTGAATCCCCTCAAGATAAGCACCTTATCATTAATAATTTTACGTTATTACACAGTTAGATCCACTCAACTGCCTACAATAACCTTGCAGCTAATTTTTGGTTTGGGCGGGGTACCATGACTGAGATACTATCCTCGATTTATCCTTTAACACTTATAGCTATGTGAAGTTATGTGATACTTAAGTCTTACATCCTAAATTTCATTTCAAAACATCTCGTTGGTTTGACTCCATCTTAAATACCTTGTCGCTTCAGTTCCGCTATCTTGAATTTAGATCCATGAGTTGGTGATCTTTCATATCTCTATCCTTAACCTATCCCTTACCAAGCCGTGAAATACCTACCCCTGATTTTAAGTTATATCTTCAGATGAGGTCTCCCTATCGAATACATCTACCTGCTATGTGAAAACAGAGGTAAACATTCCCGGGACACTCGACAATACTGTCTAAGTCACTATTCTTGCAACTGAGAGCGGAAGTTGGATTTTCCCGTTCCCGTGTGACGAGACCAATCAAATATAAACCATACCTAGATGACGATCATATTCCAGAAAACCCAAAGCACAGCGAGCTATATTCTCCTGCCTAAATAAGGAGGGCGAACAGGAGCGCGATCAAAGGATTTGTGGAAAATGAGCTGACATCAGCACTGAAAATAGACTTGGACTCCGATTTCTGACGTATAGAGTTCAGATACAGTCTATGTATTGCGCGAAACGTACTCAGGAACAACTGTCCATATAGCTAGCGAAGGCTTTTTTTTGGTCTCCGCCTAATCCACACGACGACTCGTCCAGCGAAGATTGATACTGCCATCTCCTCTAAATTTGTTTGATCGCTAGAGCAAGATGGTTTCGCAATACAGCACCCAAGATGAGATTGATGAGTCTCACGAGACGCTCACGGCAACATTTTCTACTGGTAAAACGAAAGAGATTGCGTGGCGGAGGTGGCAGCTGAAACAGCTTGGTGGTTGGTGGAGGACAACATAGAGCAAATCATTAACGCTCTGCACAACGATTTGGGTCGCCACCCATTTGAAAGCAGCCTTGGAGACTTGCACAGTACAAAACATGCAGTTTTGCAAACATTGAAGAATCTCGATAAATGGACGTCTGATGTCAAGCTCGCGGATGCGGGTTTCATCTTTGGGGTTCTAGGTAAAGCGCACTATCGAAAGGAGCCTCTTGGTGTTGCACTCATAATTGGGACCTGGAACTATCCCCTCTACGTCGCACTTAATCCGCTCGTCGGTGCTTTAGCGGCTGGCTGTTGTGTCATGGTAAAGCCTTCCGAGGTCGCAACACACACCGAGGCGCTTCTAAGAGAGCTGTTCCTCAAGGATCTTGATCCCCAGGCAATCCGGCTCGCTACCGGGGGCGTAACAGAGACAGCTTATATCCTCGAAAAACAATTTGATTAGATCTTCTTTGTTGGATCCAGCAAAGGTAGGCCGAGTGGTGGCGGCGGCAGCGGCGAAACATCTCACCCCGACAGTATTGGAACTGGGGGGTCAGGGGCCCTGCTTCGTCACAAAATCGTGTGATGTTGAGCTCGCCGCGCGGCGGATTTCCAACACTAAGTTTATGAATGCCGGCCAGATCTGCACAAACATCAACCACGTCTTTGCTGAGCCTGAAATCACGGATCAGTTATTAGAGCGCATGATCTACTGGAATGACCAGTACTTGAAGCAAGGCGACAGTCACATGTCCCGCATTATCAGCGAGCATAACTTCGATCGAGTTATACGGCTGTTCAACAATACCAAGGGGGAGATTGTCTACGGTGGAAAAAGTAATAGGGAGAGCAAGTTTATCCATCCCACCATCGTCAAGGGAATCAATCTGGATGACTCGTTAATGTCTGAGGAAATCTTCGGCCCCCTCCTTCCAATGATTACAGCTACTGTCGATGAGGCAATCAAAATAACGAAGTCACTGCCGAAACCACTGGCTATGTACGTGTTCAGCAAAGACGACGCTGTGACGAAGAAGATTTTGGACCAGGTCGACAGCGGAGGCGTTACAGTCAACGGCACACTTTTTCACTCGTCCGTGGACTCGGCCCCATTTGGAGGAGTCGGGGACTCCAGCTATGGTACATTTCACGAAGAGCATAGTATCCATTGCTTCACGCATAAACGAACAGTTGTCACGCCGCCGTCATTTATGGATAAGGTCCTCAACTTCACGTATGCGCCTTATGATATGAAGCACGTAGGCCGAACAAATATCGCCAACACCATGGGTTTCAAACGAGGAGAGACATTGGAGGATCAAAGGCGCGTTGGTCCCAGCCGGTTTCTGCGTTGGGCATTGCCTGCCATCAGTGTGGTAGCGCTGGCCTATGTTGCCTCGAAAACAAATGGCGAGCATCCGTGGTTAATTCATCTTATCTCACGTCGACATTGGAGTGCTTTTGGCTTCAAGAATAGGTATGCTGACAAAAATCCGTCAGTATGCTTTCTCTCAAGCCATGAGGCCCGCGGTTTAAATCATCGTTGCGAACATGAATCAAAGTAGCCCACCGGCCACAGTAGATTTTATCACCAGAACAAAAGAAAAGGGAGATGATTCCAAGTGAACAAGAGAGAATCAACAGATGCTCATCCATCGTATTAGCCCCCTGAATTCGAGCCAGATCTCTCTATAAGATTTCCGGCTTTCTCCATTCTCCCAAAGCACACTGGCCATAAGACCCGTGCATGACTTCTTTTGGTTTCGTACAGCCATCAGTGGTGCCTCATCTTCCCGGTGGAAAAGACAAACTCCTCGTCTTGTAATACCCCAATAGTAAAGATGCTATCACCTTGTACATTCTTGAACCACCCCATTCGAAACGGTGGTCCGTCTATTTGCTCGTGATCCCCTGATAAGGCTCTTGGGTCGTTAAGCGCATTTGATCCATAAATCAAAGCCTCCATTTTCGCCATGGCCTCAAAGTTATCTGGCGCGAGACCTTCGAAGTCCATATCGAGCTGCCAATACGACGCCCTTTTACGCCATCGCCGAAAGGCCGTCAATGCCAGGACAAGGGCATTTACTAAAACGAGTAATGAAAGGATTCCCACCAAAGCAAAAGTTAGACCGCGATCCTGAATGACCCGGGATCTGTAATCAGAAGTCACTTGGGCATCAATAGGCCGTAAGTTTTCATGGTCAAGCGGCTCCTGCGACGAGCTCTCATCAATCTTAAGCCGGCTCTCAACGTTGGCGAGTTGAGCGGCGACGAAGCCCAGATTGGCATGCAAGGCTTCAAGGATCTCATCAACTTTTTCGACGTCGCCCAAGTCATCAATCTCCATCTGACCAAATGGCTTCATGATACTGCCAAACTGAGTCGAGAAATCAAAAGACTGTAGACGTAGCTCTGGGAATGGAGTTGCCGTCCTGGATGATGAGCGCTTTCCTAGCATTGGGAAGCCAAAGGGCGGACTCCAAGGTTTGATTGTTGAATTGTGCTGAACCGGGGGATCGCTGTGATCAATTTGAATGCTTCCATTGACCCATTGCAGCCTCAAGTCTGTTTCTACTTCTACCCAGGAGTAATTGCATCTTGAAGCAAAGAGTGCTGTGATGGCCTTTTTGGACGGGGTGTATTGGCCCCATACGTAGTCTTGAATAATCCAAGCCTCGCGCGATTTGTTAACTCGCCATACATCAAAATCTGGCGCGGCGTTGTTAATATAGACACCGGCAAAAAGCTGGCTGTCATTATGCGTAGAAGACGGAATAAGAGGCTCATTCAGTTGAGGCGCGAGAAAGGGCCTATAGTCAGAGTATGTGCGATTAATGTTAATCATGATTCCTTTTAGACCGTCAGAGCCGAGACGATTGATCGATAATTCTAGGTCGTCTCTCATGAGTTCGCTGCAACTTGGAGTCACTCTGGCGGCTGGCATGCGGACTTAAGCAGATGTATTTGCCGTCCAGTTCACGTCATCGTGTCCCAAAGTCGGGAAGACGAGAGTGTCGTATGTGTGCTCCGGATAAGTGATGTTGGAAAGGCGCCGGGCTAGAACAAGTCCACTTATTCGAGCCCTGTCAAGATCCCACTCTTGTTCTCCAGTTGAGCCCCTGGAACCGAACCAACTCTGCTGAGGCATCTGGACTGTGGTGACCTCTGGAAGTACAACCACAGTGAAGAGACTGGAGGCCAGTGTTGTCAGAAATGCAGCAATGATGCAAAGAGTCTGCGTTATACTTATGGCAAAGAGCCGTAGTCTTAAGGAATGATACAGGGCCCGGACCCCAATCATATCGGCAAGTGACATGTCCAGCTCCCAGCGAGGAACAGGTGTCGCAGAAAGTCTGCTCAGAACGGCTAGACTTCGTACCGCTGTATCGACAGAGTTGATGTACATTGATACTAGGAGCATGCTAAGCGTCGGAAGCGAAATCCACATAATGGCATGAATCTCCTGCTTGATCGTTGCCAATCCATCAGAGCTGTCTGATACACCAAGAGTAACAATGGTGCTCACGATAAGGCCTATGCCGCAAATTACAAAGAGAGAGCGAGCCCATAGTCTAAGAACTACTGGCGTAAATGCAGTTTCTGCCCACTCCGACTTTTTGCTTGGCCTACTCTGAGAAAGACACTCCATAGCCTCGTTGTTGTTGCGAAGGAACAGCATAATACCCAAACTTGTAGCCGGGTCTCTCTCTGCTCTATAGCGCCGCTTCCCAACATATATGATAGCATATATGGTTGAAACAGAATTGAGAGCAAAAATGCTTGTCAACACAACACTGCTCACGTGGTTGAGATGAAGCTTGTCCACATCAACATCAACTGACCCACCAATCAGCGTCGTCACAGGCTTCCTTAGACGATAATGAGAAATCATTGGCCCAATACTTTGCGTCAGGTTCCTTACAGCATCTTTCATGACACTACTATTGTATAGTGCCTTATCAGTTTCGTTTAATTTCGAGCCTCGAAAAAAGAGAGCATCCTCCAGTGCCCGCCCGCCATCGGGCGAGGTGCTTTTGACCGACATCTGGGTGTTGGGTGGAATAGTCTCTCGGATCATATCCCAAGGGTTTTTTATCGCTGTTGTAGTTCCTCGAAAGGACGGTTCAAGAATAGAGACAATGGGGAGGATGCCGTCATCGATAACCCTGACTTTGGACATCCAGGATTTGGCAGAACATAGAATGGCGGCGCATTTCTCCACAGATTCGATATTTTTGGTCCTCTCATTCTGTTGAAATAATATACCATAATTGAGAAAGCTTGCGTACTGTTGAGGCAAGGATGGACACGACTTGCCGTTGTCTATATTTGCCGTGCCCCAGAACCCGCCCCGTCCGAAACGCCAGAGAGGGTTCACACTTCCGACCGTGAATACTTCATCACAACCCTCGAATTGAAGATTAGCGGTGAACTGTTGTCTTTCACTGAGTACCACAGTGTAATTCTTTAGTTCCATGCACTCAACATCCATAAATGTACCGTTCACAACGACTGTCAGGGGGGCATCGACTGTCCCACGACGCTCGTCACCTGCGACGCCCTGCGCTCGAAATGTCTGGTAAGCTCCCCCGGGCATCACGCCAAACGGATACATTGCCTCGTGCCCTTGTAGAGCTTTGGCGTGGTAGTACGGTCCCGTACTAGCGCTCAGGATTGTCATATCCACTTCAGAAGTGGCAAAGTCGTTCAGTGTGTCAACCTGAACTGGCTTCGTCACGATGACAGAGTAAGCCTGGAATAAGCTGGATGTAAATACTAGCTGGAGCTTCAGTAGAATGGACGTGATGGAGACGGCAAACACAAAGAAGTCTTTGTGTCGAAGTGAGTGAACCAGGACTTTGTGAGGCATCATTGCCGTGTAGTCAACGTTGTAAATTCTTGGGTCCAAGCGCTTTCCAGTCACTATCTTCATCCATAATACCACTTAGTGGCATGCAATCTCTAAACGATTCAACGTGGTCAGGATGGAAGCATCTGAATCGGTCACAACGACGCACTAACCTAAAGTCAAAGTAGCATTCATGATGAAACATGTCAGGGGCAAGTACGGTTCCAAATTCGGATTGCAGAACCCTACGTTACCGGGAATTGTTGTCTTTCCGCGTGATTAAAAGAAATGAACTGTTAAGCGGCAAAGTTTTATTCGTGTGTGAACTTTTGTCTATCGATGCCATATAGCTATTGGAGGTGAAGCCAAACTCTAGATCATTTCTAATGCAAAGAATTCAATTGCCCCTTCCAACTAATCACATCTGTGCTGTTGCGGCCCCTATCTAGGCAACCCAAAACCAAATCTTCTCAAGAAGATTCCTTGGTACGGGAGGGACGTCTCTAGCCTCCAGCTCATCCATCTCCTTCTTTCCGGTAGTAACATCAATCTCGTCAATGGGGATGTAGAATGGGGTTCGGAACCAAATCTTATGGCCCAGGTAGAAAACAAGGAAGATCGGGATGGTGATGTACGCAGCCAAGAAGTCCTGGACATTCCAGTTCTTGGGGATAAAGATTTGGAAACCGTTCGTAAGTGTGAGAAGGCTGATCACGAAAAGTGTAAAGTATGTGAAGTAGGGTTGGAGCCGGGTCTTGTAGGGAAGGCTGCTGAGAAGGTTGTTGAGCTCCATGGCCTTTCGGAATCGGATATAGGTGATAAGGACGACGATCCAGGCGATGTATCCAGAAATCGTGGAGATGTTCATGAACCAATTGAAGACCTTAGCACCATCTGGTGAAACATTGAGGAAGGCAAGTAGGCCAATTGTCCAGGTTGCAAGGACGGCAAGCCAGGGGACACCCTTGGCGTTGGTGCGGCTGAAGATCTTAGGGGCTTGGCCACTGAGGGAGAGAGAATATAGGATACGGCTGCCAGAGTACAAAAAGGAGTTACCGGCGGACCAGGCGGAGGTAAGGATGCAAGCATTGATGATATGGTTCAGAACAGGGATGCCGGCATTCTGGATGCCAATAACCCAAGGGGATGCACTGGCGTTGCCAGCTGAGCCAAGAGCCTTCTCATTGTAAGGCACCAGGATACCAATAAGGAGTGATGAAACACCATAGAAGATGGCAAGACGCCAAATGAACCGACGGGCCGCTTTGGGAATGTTGCGACGGGGAGCGACGGTCTCACCAGCAGCGATAGCAATGAGTTCAGGAGAAGTAATAAAGGCGAATCCGCAACTGGCGAAGGCGTGCCAATAAGCGAGGAACTTTCCAGCGTTACCCGAGGCATTATATTCGACAAAAGCACCCGGAGTCTTGTAATAGTAGAATCCGCGGACCTCAGTCTGGTTTGGGCCGCCGCCAAAGAAGATGACCCAGCCAAGAATGATCAGTCCCATGATAAGAATGAGCTTAATACTGGCAAACCAGAACTCAGCCTCGCCGAAGAAGCTAACAGCGATGATGTTGAGGAGGAGCATAACAACGAGGACAATGGCGATCCACAGAGCCATGTTGACGGGAGGGCTCCAGTAGTCGATGATAATGCCAGCCGCTACAGCTTCAGCTCCAACCAGCATGGAGTAGGCGTACCAATAGTTCCAACCAGCGGCGAAACCCAAGCTGGGATCCACGAATCGAGTCACAAAATAGGGAACGGTAATACCACGCATCGGCAGGTAGGTAACCATTTCGGCGAGAACGTTCATAATGCACCAGACGAGGATCATCATGGAGCAATAGCCCTAAAGCGATCGGTTGGTCAGCCAGCATCAATGACGAAGGAATTTGCCATCTTACCATGAAAAGGGGTGCAGGACCACTGGCAGAGAGGATGCTGCCGGAACCAACGAAGAGACCTGTTCCAATGGCGCCACCTAACATTCATCAGGGTCAGCGTATGCTAGTCACACCTATCTTTCGGTGATGGGACATACCAAGAGCAAGGAACTGGATGTGGCGGCTCTTGAGACCGCGCTCGAGCTGGTCATGTTGGGTTGCGAGGTTGTACTCGTTGGTGGCGGTTGGGCCGGTCTCACCGTCCACGTCGACATCGCCGTACTCCTTCTCGATCTCCTTGCGCATGATTGCGGTGGTGCACTAGGAGACGTCTAGGGGACAAATATTAGGAAGTGGGTAAATGGGTACCAGAACTATCACCAGGACAGCAACCCAAAGCAATTATCAGGATGGTTGAAGTGGAAACCAGATCAACCAAAGTGGCAATGGGGAGAGATTTATACCCAGACCGAAAACAACGGGTCGACGGTTAGAAGTGGGAGAAGATCAACCTTGTTCAAAGAAGCTAATGCAAACACAGTACTTACGGCGTACGCCCTGCAGCCATACTTGACCATTCCTCCACACAACCAACGTTACAAACTAGCGCAAGGGGACGCCCAGATAGAGCCAGCCCAGTGGCGGGACCCTCGACATAAGCCGATGACTGGTCCGTCGTAACCGATAACCGGAGGTGGGAGGCCACCTCCCCCCTGGTTGAACACTGGAAGGTGTGTCGCAGTAATATTACGGCCGCAGTAAATAGGTGCGCCCAATGCCGCCTAGTGCGGCTTCTCCAACTTTTTCTGGCGGCTTCGAGAAGGAATCGAACGATCCCGGCCGGGCAAACTCGTCAACCACGCCTTTTGATGACGAGGAGAAATGAGCAGCTGAGCACAGAGTGCAAGAAGCATGTGGTCGCCGACTGAGATTCAATCATCTTCATCTCATTACGTACAGACACTGGGGTTCTTTGCGGGGGAGAGGGAGAACCCCAAAGTCAGAGTTTTCCATTACTCAATGGTATCCATCCAGCGGCACAAACGTGATGAGGTGACCTGGGGGAAGGCCCGGAAGAGTGTCTGTGCACACACCAACACGACGGTTGCCTGGCTGCCTCCCTCTGTTGCTTCTGCTTCTTCTGCTTCTTCCCCCTATTCTTCCCCCTCCTTCCTGTGCTGTGATACCCAACCAGAAGTCCATCACGGGCAGACGGCAGATGAGTGTCAAAGAATGGATGTGCCGTCTTGGCCGCCAAGCCAGTTCCCGCAATGAATCATTATGGCCGCTGCCGAACTGTCAGCGGCCAAGCCTTGGAGAAAGACGCAATCTCAGAGTGGTGGAGAAAAGATCTCCACAGTCACAGTGTCTACTTCCGAGCTGGCCGGTCTTGTTGCTAGGATTGAGCCAACACCTTTGATATTCACGTACTGTGTGGAGCAACAGGAGCTGCAGGATTGGGGAAACAGAATTTGATCCATTTCGTTGCAGAACTGATGGATGAATGGCTACACATGCGCCGCTACTAGTTGGATGGCCCGCTATTACACACATCAATAACAAACAAGATCTGCATTCCACTATCTCTCGATATCTTTTTATCTGGATGGTCCACGGCCAGGTTCATTGACAGGGAGTGGCCCCAAAATTGTGGAGGAGATGAGCCCTGTGTTCATGCTGATGGCAAGCAAGGTAGTAATCACCTGTTATGGCTATTGGCGACCAACAGTGTCTTAAACTTTTGACGATTGCCCGAGTAAGATGATCTCTCAGCTGCCAAGAACGCCTCCAGCCGTCCTCATTAGACTAACATGCCGAGGGCGCACCGAGAACGACTCATGACTCGGATCTCGCCACGCTCCGGCAGAATCAGCAGCGATTCTCCAAATGTTTCCCCACACTAACAGTAGCCTTTGGTGAGAGAAATTTGTTCGACGGAGGAAAAAGCATAATGCACAGGACCAATAGCGGGAGCTCCCCCGTCACCATCTGACGGTTACCCTTTGAGTATGGCATCATAGGTCAATACCATTCTTCCCTACCCGAACCATTATTGTCTCCCAGCTAGCTCGTACGATACCATCTATCCTGAATGATAGCCAGGCAAATGTTCTATGCTGTCATTTAAATTTGTACAGCAGAGTAATCAGCCACACCCAGCTCGTGTTGACGCGGCTCAGCCTTCAGGTTCAAGGGGACCATCTGCACGGTTTATGTCGGCACAGGCATTGCATCCACACAGTGGGGAGCTTAGTCGCTACTTAAATCTTTCTAGCGGCTCGCTAGAAGAACTGAAGCACCTTCTTTTGTCCAATTATGGATTCATAGCGCCCTCTCACCATTCTGGACCAAGGGCACTGCTATGGAAGCTTTGCAGGGGCCCTGGTAGAGGAAGGCTTTCTTCGGCTTAAGGGTCTGTATCCACAGGAGGACAATACTAGCTGCATGCTTGCCGTCGATAACTTTATTTACATCGTGACAAAGTGATGGAGCAGTACAGAGCCCTGCTTGCGGCGATAGCAGCCAGAATACTATCTAAATCACATGCCATGGATTATGAATCAACCTTTTGATCATTGTGGCCCAACACCAAGTGCCCTCCTACACTCGCAAGCAGGCATAATGCTGGCTGGAGACTGCCCCTTTCGGTAAATCGTCAGCCGCACTGTCACTGTGTTGCATTAGACTAGCTGAAGATTGCGCCTAATTCTCCTTATGACCTTCCTAGGCATGCTATGAGAATGTCGACGGCCACGCTGCACTAGCAGTGGACTCGCCTGGAACAGGCGTGAATGGCCCTGTGGAGAGCCCACCTGTGGAGGGAGACCTATTGATTATGTTCGTTAGACCGTATCTAGCAGATATTTTCCCTGGGGGGACTGTACTTACATTGTATCGGGGAATTCCTCTGAAGAGTCTACTAGATTCGATAAATCTGCCAGCCATTCATGTGCCAAAGCTTGGGAGGAGGTCGGACGGGAGGTTGGTGAGTGCGCCATCGCTTGCTCGAGGAAACTCATACACGCCTCACTTGCCCCTTTCTCCGAGACCAGAGCCTTGGGGAAGGGCCGTCTGGCGGTGACATATCTCGCCAGCTCAAGAGGCTCGGCAAAAACGTTTTCATGCGTGAGCAATTTAAACATTATAGCACCCAACGCCCACAGATCAACAGCCACAGTGTACAGACTTGACGAGTCTGCAATCGTAGCAATATCCTCTGGGCAATAAATGCCGATGACCTCGGGAGCAATGTATCCGCGAGTTCCCACGAGTGTGCGGAACGCAGTGGCCTCCTCCTCGGCTCTCTTGGAAATCCCGAAATCACTTATCTTGACCCACCAGTTTGGTGAGCGCTCGGAGACGAGAATGTTCTATTCTAATTAGCTCATTCTCATACGCTTAAATTTGGATGGACTTTTAGCTCACGGCTGGCTTTAAATCACGGTGAGCGAAGCCATTCTCATGCATGAAACTCAGACCCTCGAGAAGTTGGAATACAATATCCCTCACTTCATCTTCAGGGAATGGTCTGTCTAAGTGACTTTGGAGATCACCATGTTCCAAGTACTCCATTGCAATGAAGATTGCTTCCTCGCTCTCATACCACCCAAACGACTGCACAAAGCAATGGACGTACTACAATTGGCCTGTTTGCATAAAATTGCTGGACGTGTCATACTTGAGCATTATCAGCTAATGACATACCTTCTTGTGGGAGAACTTGGCAATGGCCTCCAACTCGCGGTTGTAATCGATCTCGCTGCTCCTGCTTTGGCGCTGAAGCTTGGTTATTTCTTTGACAGCACGAAGCTTCCCAATGTCATCTCCGGTGGCGCACTTCTCTAGCCATACTCGCCCAAAGGCACCACTCCCCAACTCACTCTGTCTTTCCCATATTTCTTCCTTCCGCACGCGGCGTCGGCGCATTCGGGGGTTTGTTACGTACGACACATGGCGAACGACTTGGCCGTTAGGGGCAAAGGCCGTCTCGAGCTTCGAGTCGCGAACAAGATCAGGAATAGTCCTACTACTACTGATGCTGCTTAGATCTGAATTCGGCGTCTGTTGTCGTTGTATTCTTAGCTGTGGAGAGGGCGTCTGATTTCTATCGTCCTGATGCCCTAATAACTCCATCTGCCGGTGTTGGGGCATCTGTGTCCCTGTTGCTGTGCCCTCTCCCGTCGAAGGGTTAGGGGTTTCTCTTCGCTTGGTCAAAGTTTGTCTGCGGGAATCCTCCTCCTGGCTGTCAAAAGTCCCCGGTCGCTCTGATTGTGGTGAGATATCTACAGTTTGTGAATTATCCCCTTGGGAAGTGCTTGCTATGATGTTTCTTTCGGTTTCTTCCCTCGGCATCACAAGATTCTCCACACTGTCGAGAAACAGCTCACCAGTTGACTCATCACAGCCCTCTTGGTCCCTCAACCTGGCTTCCTGTTGCCGTTTGTCCGCCTCTCGTTTCTGTTGCGCTTCCACAGACTGTCGTCGTTCTTCAGCTTCGGCCTCAGCTGCAGCTGCAGCCCTAAGGGCTCGTCTTTCTTCTTCTTCGAAATGCCGTCGTAGTTCAAACTCAGCTTCAGCTGCGGCTTTATGGACTCGCTTTTCATCCTCTTCCATATCTCGAAGTAGTTTAAGCTTGGCCTGAGCTGCGTCTTCTGCCTGCCGCTCTTGTTCACCGTCTTGTAGCAGCTTGTCTTCATGTGCCCTCAGCAATATTCCATCCAGATCGATCAATACTGCCTCGCTTTCAAGATCCCCATTCCGCACGGGAATATCGCTCAATGTATTCTTCGCGAGGCTTGGCTCTATATGTTTTGCCCCCCCTTCTACTTCCAAAGTTTCACCTTGTGTGCCCTTTATCGTAGTCTGCAATTCCACACGTTCAGAAATTTCAGTCTCTTGGTCGTTCAATCGGTGAGCTTCTCTAATACTGCTTCCCCGGCTTGGCGTCCAAGGAATTTCCACTGGAAGTGATTCACTCGTCTCCTCGTCGGAAATACAAACGTGATCCCCTTCAGTCATTTCAAGCATAGCGTGTTTCACTTGTTCACTGACTTCATTTATTCTTCGTCCAAGTTCAACATCTTTCCAAACCCAAAGCCCTGTTGCGCTTGGTTGATCTTCCTCGTCGCCGGAAACATAGCAATGATCCCCTTCAGTCATTTCAGTTATAGCACGTTTCACGTTTTCACGGACTTCATTGATTCTTCTTTGAAGTTCAGCACCTTGTGGAAGCTGTGCACTTGGTTGCTCCTCCTCTTCCTCTTGCTGGCCATTTCTGAGTATTTCACCATCCGTGTTCTGTCGGTGTTTAGTAGCCCAAGTATTCGAAGTGTTCTGGGCAATGTTCGCCACGATGAAATTGACTCGGTCTTCAACATTCTTCTTGATAGTCGGCGGCAACTTCAACGGTATAGACCTGCCCTCGCGCAGTTCGTTGCCAAGATACATAGCCAAGGCAAACTCAGGAAAATAGAGCTCATTTGACGAGGTCACATCCCCAACAGCTTGCCAAATATGTGCCACCGAGCGCGGATGGATATTCAATCGCTGTATGGCTTTTGTGGTCTTTTCTCTGGATATAACGTGTGAACCCTCATCCACAAGAGCAACAAACCTGGCCTTATATTCCGAGTCCTGTGGAGCAGTGAGAAACGTCAGGTTTGGTTCTTCTCTTGGCTCTTCACGACGGGCCTGTGTTCGGGTAGCCGTTCTTGACCCAAGTGGGTTTGAGGCGTAAAGCTCCTCGAATTTCACTGAGGACCCGGAGCCCGATTTCCGCGCGAAGTGGGCAAATTGCGCTGCTATCTTCTTCATCGCCAACGCGAGATCAAGATAGGTTCGTCGAAATTGCAGGTCCCCTTTCTCCAATTCATCCATATCGCCCAAAATACTGTCCCTATTTCTTGCTGCAATCTCGTTGATTTGCACCTCCCACTTGTCCACAAAATCGAATCTTTTCTTCCCTGGTTCGCTGAAAAGGCGATAAGAGGTGAGCCCCAACTCATCGTCGGCGAAAACGCACACACCTCCGAAGTCGACGAAGCTTCCAAGAGAGAGTGATAGGTCTTGCATTTCCTTTATGGCTTTGTCCAGCATTGGGCTACCCAGTCGGTAGAGCTTCTCTGATAGACCTCTCTCGATGTCTTGAAAGTATAGGGCAAGCTCTTCTCGGCATTGGTTCACACTGTAGGTGCCGCGCTTTGAAACTCGGCTGAGATATATCTTCCATAGCTCTGCGTCACTCTCCCTTGAAAACAACATTTTGTCCCCGTTCGTCTGGAGAAATTCTATGATTGACTGACATGCTAGCAGCATATGAATGGCCTGTAGGGTTAATTTTACCACCATCTTGTGGTGTGTTTCTCTAGATCCATCCGTGAGACGTGTTGCTGGGAAGTCTTTCCTATGTGTCCTTGAGTTTCCGCCCCTGTCCGCAGCAGGGAACTCAGCGGCCTTATCCATCCCGCCCTGTGTTTTCCAGCGTCTTTCCCAAATGGCAGCTATTGGTTTGTTCGGAGGCTCTGGGTTGAGCGTTATAGTTGAATCAGAAAGGCTTCCCGAAGGACTCACGCGAGTCGATGACGTTGCAGTTGGCGTCAAGTTTGGGAGACCTGAACTCAAGTTGGGGAGTATGTTCCCCGGACCTGGGCGTGCCGGAGGCGGTCTGGTGACTTTGTTCAGCCATCCATTGTGCGACGTATCTTCTCGTTCCTGGTCAAGCTGCCGATTGTCCTCAACGAGTAGCCGGATAACCCTTAACTGTTCTTGGAGGACTCGTTTGTGGTGGAAGTCATCCAGATTCCGTGCGTATTCCTCTAGGCTTCTTAGGTTCTCAAAAACCCAGTGTAAAACGTAGTCGCCGCCATAGTGAAGTAGGTAATTGAGGAGTTGTAAACCTTTGAATGCTACATACCATTCATCGCTTATGATGACCCGATGGACTGCCTTTAATGTCTTAAGTGTCTTGTCTGACCTATATAAGTAAAACTTGTTAGCGATCTTTTAACACAACTCAGGAATCAAACTATTTCGCGTGCCACTCACCCAGAACTGGTCAAACGAACGACCTGACTGAAACTGGAAAGGTCATTGATAGCTTTGTTGCCTGACGTAGCCTCGAGTACTTTAGATTGTATTTCATCATCGTCAAGCCCGAAACCGAGTATCTTCTTCCATTTCTTGGTCGGAAGGGACATAAATGAATCGCGCTTCCCTGACATTACGCGAGGCAGCCAGCCCGAAGCCGACAAGGGTTATAGCCTCGCCACCCAGCACCTCCCCAAAGCCGGCAGGTTGGATGTATTGCGTACGCTGTAGCAAACAAACTCAAGGTTGGGAACTTAGTGTCATGCGGCCTTACTATTAGAGTCAAACAGAACGACGGTAGATGGGAAGCTTGAGTGAGATTGAGGAAACATTGTGGCAATTGATGAGAGTGGGGAGTTGAATAGAACTTCGGCGGCTTGAGCAAGGGGTGGCCCACCAAGCTGCCATCTTGGACCTATCACATGAGCTGGTGTAAAATCGCGACCATGTCTTACATCCCAGCTGAGCTTCCACGAGCTATTATTGGCCTCCCAGGTAGAATCCTGACGTTCTGATTATTAGTGATCATCCCCCAAAGCAAATACCCTATATCAACCTACGGTGTCAATCGAACACCTTCCAATATGCCCTGCCTATGATTCTCTGCCCTGTTTCTCAGCTCAGCGATGAGTATAATCAATGCATTGTTTGCCAATCCATTATTAGCATGACGATGATTAAAGGATGGCATAAACTGATTGCTTGGCTGATTGTATTGCAAGACAAGGTCGCAAAATCTATTAAAACGCCAGTTTGGCGGCGCTTTGGCTACGGTAGGGTGTGATAATCATTGAAAGGGCTGACAAAAAAAAAGAAACATCAATGCCAATTCCCGTCAATAGCAGTTTGTATACTTCTCTGCAAAGATGGTTAGTTAGGTAAAGCAACGAAAATACACCCAAAAAAAAAGCCTACCATAATTGCTATCACGCTTTACGCAGAGCTTGTTGGCTAGTTTGGCCAAAAAATGGACGAACAGGGAATCGAACCCTGGACCACTCCCATTGAGTCGTTGCTAAGGGAGTATTATACCACTAAACCATTCGCCCTGGAAAAGAGATGAACTTCAAATGCCTTATTTCTTTATATGATTCTCTTGCTACATGGCGCGAACATTCTAAATGGATCTGTCGGAATACGTCTTGCCAGGATGTCTTCAGTGGGCATCCTCACGAGACTCGGGCCGGATTCCGCGAAAGAGAAACCTCCATGCCACTAAAACAGTAAGAGATCACTAAGCGGCGAGTAGAAGGATATGAACAACACGTCCCCTGTCACATGCTTGCTCAGCCGCAGTGGAGCAAGAGTTTCAGCACCGCCACCAAGTGCTGGGCGCGACCTCATGCACACTTTCCATAACCCCTATCTATGCCTCCTCCCGTTGGCATCCACGGGTTATTATGGGGGCATTTTTCTCCAAGATATGGTCTGTCATTTCGAGATGCGGAGCGAGAAGCCCCTTCGCATATCCTGATGCTCTTCGCCGGGACAGTATCCGACTTGTCCAATTCATCAAGCCAAAGTGGTACACCTTCGGTCTCCAGAGTCCCAGACTTGTGCTCTCAGCTTATCCCATACACGATTTGCCCAAGTTCGTTGCTCTTTCCTACACCTGGGGTCATCCCCATAACCAGAGTCCCGGCGTGATCAAGGCATATCAGCAGCACTTCCCCATCTACGTCAATAACCAGCAGTTTCACGTCCTCAGAAATTTGAAGGAGGCTCTGTCCAGCCTGCTATGGTTTTGGGAGTTTAATGATGATGTCCAGCATTTATGGATTGATGCTATTTGTATCAACCAAGATGACATCGCAGAACGAGCTGCTCAGGTGAGCATTATGGACCAAATATTCATGCGAGCACAAACCACGGCAGTTTGGCTCGGCCAGTCCAACCCGGGGAGTTGGGAAACCCTTGGGTTCTTCGACAAGATGCTGAAGGTACCAGCAGCAGATCTAATGCCTTATTATAAACACTTCCCCAATGGTTCCCCTCCGCCACCTGAGTTCTGGGAAAGTCATGGGCTGCCAAGAATTGACGATGCCAAGGCATGGAAGCCGTTGACGCAGTTCTTCGAGCATCGTTGGTTTAACAGAGTCTGGATAATACAAGAAGTCACTCTATCTACGAAAAAAGTTGTCTTGTTCTGGGGACATAATGCCTTACCATGGGTGGACCTTGGACATATTTCCTTCGTTGGCCAGGTCGCCAAGGTTGGCAAACTTAACTACATAACTGACGCGGAGCACCGTGACCGTGACCCTCTCAATCGAGAAGAGAGTTTGGAAAGAGATTGGGCTGTTTCGGACCCCTTTACCAATGCCTTTCAGCTATATCATAGCCGACAAAGATATCTAGAGAGATCTCAAGGGACTGCCGACGATACGCTACTTGATGAGATGAGATCTCTTACTGGGGCTAAGTTACCAAGTGCCTCTTCCTGGCTGATGTATTTCTGCATGGTCAATCGATGGACAGATGCTTCAGATCCGAGAGACAAAGTATTCGGCCAACTGGGACTAGTGAATCATATTGTCGAGCAAGATGGTCTTGAACCAAACAAGATTCAGGCCGAGTACTCATCGCATGTCACCCCGCACCAGGTGTACCAGCAACTCATGAGTCAAGCCACGGAGGAGACAGATAGCCTGGCCGTGTTGATGGCTCTGAACGACCCTGCGCAAGACGGCAATCACCATCTCCCGTCTTGGGTTCCGGACTTTTCAAGACGGCGCGGTCTCGATCTTATGGCATTGATTCGACCACAGTTTGATGTTTGCAAGTCAAGTTCAAAATTAAACCAAGTCGGAAGGAGAAGAATCCACATTTCTGGCTCGAACATGTACGCTGAATCGATAAAGATTGGGCATGTTGAAACTCTGAGCGCTTCACTTGCCGATCTAATTGGGCCACGATGGTATAGTTGGGCTCAAGACCTTTTATTGTTGGACCCGGTTTACTCATGGACTGGGGAGTCCCGTGTTGAAGCATTTTGGAGAACTCTGTTGATGAATTCCGTGGGCCGGAACTATCCAGCTCAGTGGCCTGATTCACAAAACGGTGACATGTTTCGCGCCTACGTTCTACAGAACATCGCACAGCATTTTCCCGGAGGTGGCGATGCGCTGGACATGTATCTTCATGACCTACGGGGGATCAACGAGCTCGCCAAGTCTGATCCCTCAGGGCATATGCCTTCGTTCACGGGTTTAGAAAATCTAACAACACAAATTCTGAACATAGACTTGAACCACCCAGAGGCATTCACAGAAGAGTTGATGGCCAACAAATTGACTGAGTGTAGGGATAATGCCTCCAGATTCCTCATGGGGATGGACGGAAGTATGCTGAACAGAAGAATCGCCATTGGCAGCCAAGGGCATATTTGCAACGTTCCAATGCAGGTTGAATCCTCGGATATTATTGCGATCGTGAATGGCTGTCCATGTCCCCTTATTTTGAGACCGCGTGGAGACACTTATACTCTGGTTGGAACGGCATATGTTCACGGAATAATGCACGGGGAAGGGATGGATGGTGTTATTGATTGGGAGGAGATATGCATAGTCTAAGCAGCCTCATGCCATCATGCCCGTGATGTTTAGGTATGAACCTCTTCATCGCAGTCTCAAAGTTGGCTACGCAGTTAAGAAATAATAATAATTGATTACATGAATCGAGCACAATAACTTCATGCTTCCCACGGTAAAGACCATCTTCCGCCAAGCACATGCATTGACACGGAGCCTGCACTATCTCAAACGCCAACAATTCGGTCAGCACTCCCTGCTTATTCGCATTGTTTGCCCATCAATGAAGACCAAACCCACATTGTGGGCTCTCTTTATCGCGCGGCTTCCGCGCTCAGTTTCCACTGCCCAGGTACGGAAGGTCTTAATAATATCCGGATACGCCGTCACAGATCAGCACTGACTGCCTAAGATCAGCACAGCACAAGCTGTCCCTATTTATATCTAGTGGCCAGCTCGCCCCAGAGCTCATCTCGCATGGCCCCATCAAGAGGCAGTGATAACCAAAGAACCACTCATTTAGCACTAGGCGTATAGCTGCTTCTTTCAAATAGAGTAGGAGCCTTGATGCGGTGGCGTTACCCCTGTCTATCTAGTCCGTATTTGACAGCTGGCTGACACTCCGCCATGTTGAAGGACCACAGTGACTATCCACATTCTCCACGCCACAGAAGATGAAACAGTGGGAAACTCCACGTCACGATGGGCTCTGTGGTATAAAGAAAACGATCAAATCCACCGACGATGCTTGCTGTCTCCCATCTCGAATCTCCATCTGTCGGCTTCGTGAAGTAGAGGGAATACAGTCCGCTCATTCGTCAAATAAACGTCGACAAAATGCGCTCCTCAGTTCTTCTTGGTCTCCTGCCCTTGGCTGCGGCCACCCCCTTTAGGCGGGCCCCGCTGCTAACTCGGGACAATGCTGAAGAGGGCAAATACATCATCGTCATGAACCAGGGAGTCCAAACATCTTCCATCAGCTCAGTAGTCCAGTCCATCAGCGCCGAGGCCGACCACGTCTACAATGCCATCGGCGGTTTCGCTGCCTCTCTGACGGAGAAGGAGGTTGAGACGCTCCGCAACGACCCCAACGTCCGTACTAGCTACTTTCCAACTTATGTTGGCTCCTCCACTTACTGATTTGCTTTGGATAGGTTGCCTATATCCAGCAGAACGGAAAGGCCAGCATCTTCGCCACGCAGCAGAACGCTCCGTGGGGTCTGGCCCGCCTCTCCAACCGCAAGCCAGGTTCCACTACCTACACCTACAATGAGAACGCTGGTGACGGTGTCTGCGTATACGTTGTTGACACGGGTATCGACGTGAAGCACCCTGTATGTTATCCACACTGAGTCAGTCATGCGACGCTGTCTTCTAATAATGGTCGTCTTTAGGAGTTCGAAGGTCGTGCTACTTGGGTAGCCACTGTGTTCGGCGATGTCAATGAGGATGACCACGGTCATGGAACTCACTGCGCGGGTACAGTTGGTGGAAAGACTTTCGGTGTTTCCAAGAAGTCCAAGCTGTTCGCCATCAAAGCCTTCGATGCTTCCGGCGATGGATCTGAGTAAGTGACTGTTTAAAACGCCCTGCACACAAGCCCATCGCCCTTACTAACAGTTGAAACAGTGCTTCCATGATTGCCGGTATGGAAAAGGTCATTGAGGACGCCCCCACCCGAGAATGCCCCAACGGCGTTGTTGTCAGCATGTCCTTCGGTGGTGACAAGTCCGAGGCTGTCAACGCCGCCGGCAAGGCTCTGGTTGACGCCGGCTTCTTCGGTGCCGTCGCTGCTGGCAATGGAGACGTTTTCGGCCGACCCCTCGACGCCGGCACTGTTTCTCCCGCCTCGGAGGAGTCTCTTTGCACGGTTGGTGCAACCGACAAGAACGACAAGACTGCCTACTTCACCAACTACGGCAAGGTCGTCGACATTTTCGGCCCCGGCGTTGATGTTCTCAGCGCCAAGCCCGGCAACGGCAGCCAGACCATGAGCGGCACTTCCATGGCTACGCCTCACATTGCTGGTCTCGGTGCCTACTTCCTGAGCCAGGGAACCCCCGCCAAGGGTCTTTGCGAGCACCTGCAGAGTATTTCTCTCAAGGGTGTGATCACTGCTGTCCATAACAGCACTGTAAACTATCTTGCCCAGAACGGCGAGGCTGCTTAAGTGTAGCAGGGTTTGGTTTTTGGGAAGAGAAGCTTTCATGACTGTAAATATCTGTAACTTCCAGGCTGGGCTAGGTTCACGGCGTAAAGGAAAGACTTGCTTGGTAATTTCTTTTTAGTTCAAACTAGACTACCTCCTCCCTTCCATGTAACAAACCTGTCCTCACATGGCAGACTACTTTTGGGATCGGTCAAACCTAGGCCACTACCACAATCAATGTAATTGAAACTATGAATCTCAAAGCAATGGTATCTTATACAAAGAGGTTACAGCAATCGCCATTGTGAGATCGGCTGCGTAATTTCTAGAACGATCATTGGCCATCCTCATAAAAGAATTGGTGAGCATCTTCAAAAGCACGATAAATCTCTGCAACCATACCAGTCCCATCGCGTGCGTACACCGGGTTGTGCGACGCACCCTCTGTCACATGAAGCTTGACCCGGTTACCTTCTACTTCAGACATTTCCTGTGCGAAGTCTCGCGTTGATTCATACAGGCCCTCGGCGTCGCCCGTATGAACAAAGAGTGATGCCTTTGTTTTGAAGGCATGGTGTAAAGGGCATAAGTAAGGGATCGCCTCTTTGGATAACGAGACAGGGAAGTAGGCCTCAACTCCCCATTGGAGAAGCTTGGTCGGTAGAAGATCCGCGCTGGCATTCGTCGCCTGGTCGTATTCCTCTTTGACCTTCACAGACGGGTTGGTCCAAGGTGACCATAGCATAACGCCTTTCGGCGAAGGAAGGACGGATGTTTCCTCGAGGTAGCGGACGAACCCGGTGAGAATATTGGCACCAGCTGAGTCCCCGGATAACAAAATGTTGCTTGCATCATACCCCATATTCAAAACATGGTGATAAAAGGTCACCAGGTCTTGCATAGGTGCTGGGAATCTGGTGCTCTCATCTTCAGCAACACGGTATTGTGCAAAGAAGAAGCGATCTGCCTTGAGTTTCTCCAATACCGGTTTGCTGAAATTTTGTCCGTTCACATCAGCACCGAAAGCCATGACAAAGGCACCTCCAGGAAAATGCACCACGATTTTCTCTCGCTTGACATCGCTAGTTGGTGATGGTGGACCTGGATACCACAGGCCACCAACAGAAGCAGGGTTTGCGGTAGGCTGGGCTGTCAAAACACCGGTATAGTGCTCGATGCCAGCGGGCTGAGCCTGGGAACATCGCTCCTTTATCTTTTCATGGTCGGATTTGACTGTGGCCATGCCGCTGGAGCGAGTTTGAGCTGCAAACAGCAGCCATTCCCGGACCAAAGAGTTTATAAGGGTGATCTTGAAGCTCAGTCTTCCTAGAGGCCGGAATGGTTTGAATGCGAAACGAGTGCCAAGAAGCAACATTAATGGTACCTTGACCATTAGTATAGCGACATATATGGCCTTGAAGGGCTGCCTCGACCACACAGGAGCCATTGTGATTTCCTGGTTTGTGTAATAGTCAAGTAATAGGTGGATTAAAACAACTGTAGTGGGATGGATGTGCTTCACCCTGATGAGATAGGGTGAACGATTGAAAAATCATTCAGGAGCGTCATGTTGGTTTAAGTATGTCCATGGTCTAGTGCTCGCATAAGCACAAGCAACTACCCTTGCAAGCCGCGTGTTCCAAGATTGAGATTGTGAGTGGATTAGGGTTTAACGGAGTATGTTTTCCGTTCTCCACGTCTTACGCCCAATAAGGATACCTTGAGTAGCTGAACCAACAAACTGAAGCGATCGCAATGGGTAATGGTTTCATGCAACTGGCAATATGGAATTCTCGAAAGACCTTAGCCCGGACCTTTCTATTAGGTTCTTACATGCTCATCGATCATGGAAATATCGCGATGGATCCTACGGCAGTTGAAGTTCCCCTTTCTATATGTCCGCTATAGTTCTGTTCTCGCCATACAACGGGCCACGCGGATGGGCCATTCCAGCACATAAACATCCCATTCACCCCGGTGTTTTCTGTTCTTGTCTTGTGAATGTAGGAAACTTCCACTTGTCTGCGTTTAGTGAAATTATAATTCTTACTAGAGGATAATTCTATTTTGATGTCGCTATGTAGCCTGCTTGGATCATGGCTTTGAGAAACGAGACGACAGAGCGAATGGCTACTGGTGTAATACTGCCCTCATTATCAAAAGATGGATCATACGAGGCAACAGTCAAAGACAGTGGTTGAGTCCGGCTAGGGATGTCCGTCAGACACCCCACGAGATCCTCCTCTAGAAGCCCACCTGGGGCAGAGAATTTATTCACCCGCCCAACAGATACATCCAGACTGTCCAGGTCCAGATGGATCATTGAAGATGCAAAACGTTTCTCTACCATGACCGATCGAAGCTCGCTTTGAAAGTCCACCTTTTTCTCCGCGTCACCCCAGATGACTTTAAACCCAGCTTCCATTACTCGCGATCTCTCCAGCTCGGTTACATCCCTCATCCCGCAATGAACAAAGTTCTTAGCCAGATCCATCGGCGTGAAGCCCGGAACACTTTTCAGCAACGTTTTCCAGCACAAATCGGCCAGCATGGCGACCGGCATTGAATCGAAATAGCCACTGGAAAGCGCATCGGGCGTGTTGAAGTCATCGTGAGCATCGAACCACACACATCCGTGGCCCTTATTAGAAGCAGCGGAAAGGCCAGCAGAGACTCCAACGGCCGAGCTGCAGTTACCTGCGAGCACAATGGGGAATGATTCGCTGTCCACGGCTTGTGTGACAGCCTTGGAGGTTAGACGGAGAAGCTCAAAGCTTTTGCCGATTTCACCCTCAAAGCTGTCGACGCGTGGCAGTGTGACCTCATGGACGTTGACGCCTTGGTTTCGTATCTTGTCAATCAGGCCACCGTCGAGCAGAGCGAGCGGGCCGTTTCCGACAGCCTGGGCGTATGCTCCAACGTGATAAGGGGAGCTGATGACAGTGATTGATTTAGCCGGCGACATTTTGTTGTTGGTTGCAAACGTCCTTGGCACGTTGGAATGACCCCAAAGTGGGAGAAGCCGAGAGGTCCTACCAAGAGCTGTGGAAACACCAGCGTTTCGAAAGCAGGAGTTTGCTGATTGACGCATTGGGGGATGAGGTTGGAAGAAAGAAAAGCTGCTCAATAAATAGTTTGGAGGGAAAGGAATTCGTATTCATGGTTACATAGCTGTTGTGAATTTGAGGGCTAAGCTATGCCTCCAAAGTTGAGTCATAGCGAGTGACTAACCTCTCAAGCTGATCACAGCCGAGATAAACGAGATGACTTATCCGGAAGTTCAGAGAGGGTTGGCCCCACGTTTCGCCCTGGCATTGATTTGATTGCGAAGGGCGTGGTTGATTACTTTACTGGGTCTTGAAGCGTTCTGAGGTGTAACAAAGGTGACACGTCTTGATTCTCATGACCATCATTTATTATGAGTTCACAGTACGGCGCAAAGCCGCTGGCCGCCATGGAGTAAAGATTCGGCAAGGGCACCAATTTAGTTATCAAAAGACAGTTATATCTTGATCATTCAACATCTAGTATATTCTGTATACCTGGTACTCATCACCAGCTACGACTGGCAAAATGTTGAACTTGGCAAACGAGTCAACCGTCTCTGGTTCAAGAGTATTAAATGCAATGACAGCATTCTTCTGGCGTGTGCTAACGACATATCCGCCAGCTGGGATCTCCACCTCCTTCTCAAACGACTCCGTCGTCACAGTGGTCATCGCAATGCCTTCATACTTGGTAGTGGCAAGCGTCGCAGTCGTGATGTTGAGTGCCGAGACGGTGCCTTTGAAGTTGGTCTTCAACTCCTCAACGACGACGCCCGAATCTCTCAGAAGCTCTGCAGCCAATCGCCATGCTCGTGGGAAGATGTATGCCTCAGGGCGGGGGCGGGTGAGATTGGCGACCATGGGAGTGCAGTTCATCAACGTAACAGGCACATCGACAATCTTGCCTGTGTCGCGCTCAATATACGGCCAGGTAATGTTTGTCTCTCTCGCGTAATCAGTGATAATGATATCCTTGTCACTTGAGATGAACTCAGCTCGAGCATTCTCAATGGTATTGAATACACTCTCGTAATTATCAGAAGCAGCCTGCAGTAGGGCCTCAACCATGGTAAGCTGTGACACTAACCGACGCTTCCAGTGTTGGTCGCCAAGTCTGATCCCGCGTGTCTCAAGCGTAAACACAACAGCTTGGTTCAGGCCAATGGACACATCGCCGTATTTAGCATCGCTTGTCGTCTCCTCGAGAATAATATCGTCCGTGCCAGAGTTGCCCGTAATGTAGGCACTCCACCGCAAACCATTTCTCTCCAAAGCAGCAGCCATGCTGTCTGCGAAGAGCCCCTCCTGAAGTTTCAGAATATCATCATGGACGTTAAGGTTCTTCACCCCGCAAAACTGGCCATCTTGTGAAGGAAGCCACTGTGCATTGGCCCCTACTCCGCGTGGTGCAGTATATTCATGGCAGTCAGCTGCCAGATGAGGCGCGAATTCCATGACCAGCTTCTTAATATCGCGAGTCTGCTGGCTTGTCATCTTGGTATGGTCCCGGTTAGGGTCGAGATTGCTAGCAAGCTGTCTCTGGAAATAAGCCACGCCGTCGGGGTTGTAGCGCGGGAGAATGAGAATGTCGATGTTCTCGAGAATGGATGCAGCCCATGTCTGGTTGGCATCCATTTTGCCGATCAGAGCCAAAAGACCCTCATCACCCGCGGGCTCATTGCCGTGCACACCACCTTGCAAAAGTACTCGGATCTTCTGTGTGGAGTTTGTGAAGCTGGAGAAGCTTCCCGGTGAGCGCAGGTCGGTGATGATACTCTCCTGGCTTGTGCTTGTTGAGAGATAGACGTAGGGGAGAGTGCGGCCCTCTTCAGACCGAATAGAAGGGTTGTGATAGGTAATCCATTCGTTGCGGGCTGCCAGGGTTTGGAGGTAGCTCTCCATCTTGTATTGACTTGTAGGTCCACTGGTTCCATTGGCAAAACCACCGGGCACAGTCTCGGGATCATTCAAAGATGGAGAAAAGATGTCGATTCCAGTGGGTTCTGGGAAATTGGCCGCGACATGAGGCTCATCCTGTGTCAATCCAGCTTGGTTGTTCTGGTAGACAAAAGAGTCTCCCAGACCAGCCAAGCTGAGCAGGCTAACGAATAACAGATTTGACCGAGCCATGGCTTCCTCTTCCTGGCTGTTTTTGCTTGGTTTACTAGACAAGCCGAAGGATGACGGTCTGCGGTGGTGTGGTATTATATACCCAGCAACAAAGTGGGACGCGTTGATCTCTTCTTGTAGCACTCAACCGTCTCCCACTTCTGACCGATACCGGTGATAAGAATGAGGCCCGAAGCCATGGTTTTTATCAACAATACACGTCCCGGACTCGTCATTTAAGGTTAATATAGCCCCGGAATGGGGAGACTTTTAGTTGGCGCCATAGAAAAAGGAAGGTCAAGAGGCGCCAACCCTGTCACCCCGCTTCTTGTATCCTCTTTTTCTCCTCTTTGCTAGTCGGTTTTTATCTCTCTAATATGTCTCGCTGAGGGTTGCCATGGCGGTCGGCTGTGAAAGGTCTCGAGCAAGGAGATTGCTCGGAGGTTCCCCGAGAGACAGGCTGCCACCCAGTCCCAGGCCTAATGGGAGGCCTGCGCCGCGTCATTTTGTCATAATATGCTTATTGGTTAGTCATTCTACTTCTGTCTTACTACCACTCACCCAAAATCCCAGGCCTGTCTACCGGTTAAACAGACCATCCTACCCTTTCTAGCTAGCGCTGCCAAGTGCCGCCGTTGCTCTGCTTCTTTGCCTCCGTGGGGCCAGTTACAAAAGTCCCAAGACACTATATCAACATCTTATCATCAGCTAGGTAGGCTGCTTATGCTACTTGACTTCCATTATGAAATTTCACCAATTAAAGGTCGAAGGAGTCAGCACAGGTTTGAATAAAATAGTGAACGCTCCCCTCGGCGCAGGATTATTAAAGGAGACACAACATGTAATAATGTAAGCCAGAGGGTAATTTGATAGAAGTAAGCTCGATAGGAGGCGTGGTCTCTCGGATCACGGGCATTGAAGCTTCCAAGTAGGCATCTATGGCCTCAATAGAGTTTTCTGTAATTGAGTCACGAGATAGTGAGGTAATCTTTCGCTGCAGTTGTGAAGTCAAGGTTTGAGCGCGAACCTTCTATTAAGCTTTGGGATGCACTTTGTTACATTTTTATCAATCCTCTGTCAACGTGGCTATATCCTATTTGGCCTCAATTTTTTTTCTTTACAGCTATTTGGGTTAACACAGACTTTTTTGCCTTAAATCAAAAATGTGATAGAGAAGTCGAGTTGTTGTTGTAATATCCTGCCAGTAAAGTTTGTGCCGTTGCGCCCCCCCCCCGAAGATGTTAAATTACCTAGACGAGCAGAATTACTTTCCTAATTTTCATTTTTTTCAAAATCAGAAATAAAATTATGCTCGTAGTATGATGGCAACGGGACCCAAAAGGGGAATATTTCAAGGCTGAACAGGAACTGAAACAATATACCATGTGCCTTAAGTTGTGATCTGTACATTCAACGACCCTCTAAGCTTGATTCAGATAGTAATTCATTACCAGCTACTATTCGATATCCGTATCAAAGGAGCCTTTGATATTACTTGCCAAGCTCAGCTATGAAAACTACCCTTACGAAACCCCGAAGTGCCTCAAATGTGCTTTCTAAATCAAGCCTCAAATATTGGTTCTCTGGATCCAATCTTGAAATAAGTAACCCCTGGTTGTTAGTCTTATATGAAAAAGATATCAGGCAGCTATATAATGACAAAAGTTTAGTTCATAGAATTGACCATATGTTTCACTATAGAAAATAGAGAATTCTCAACGGTTGAGGTTTGATAGGGGTTTAAGTTATAGTTGTGCGAACGGACACGAAGGAGAGATTCTGTCGGGATATATTTCGATTCCCATTTCCATATCCCGTCTTTATCGTTCTTAATCTTAATATCATACTTTGATAAGCAAACTCAAAGATCTTGAAGGATTCGTTTGCTTCCTTGCCTAGCAACTGGGTGACAGAAGAAATAAGACATCGCATTGAAGGACGACCACTTTCTACGATGACTAGAGTATTCAAAGATATAAATCAACGATATTATTAGTGTATTACCTCTTATATGCTTCTCATTGGCACTCGATACTAACAATCAGGCTCGAGAATATAAGCAGTATAACGGTTGAGAAACTTATAGGGATCGCGCTAAAAATAGACCCCTGCTTTTAACCCAAGTCTCGCCAGTTTCTTCCCAGACAACAAATTAGCTGTCAGCTATGGAGCAGAAGCAATTTCGTCAAGGTTGTTGCTTACGCTGACTAAACGAAAAATCGCACTAATAATTCCGCCTTCTTGCAAGAACAGTTTTGCGTGTCCTTGTTTCCTCCAAAATAAGTTCTCAATCGCTGAAAACAAAATGCAGTGGCTCTGGGGCTCAAAGCCTCCTCGTCTAGAGCCCGTTGAGGGTGATATTGTGTACCCCACTCATTTTATGGATAACAAGGCAATCTTCGACGGTATGCTTCTGGCTTCAGCATGGCAGTTCAACGATGTTCTTGACGCAGACAAACTCCATGATTCGTTTTGTCGCCTCCTTGAGATTGGCGACTGGAGGAAGTTGGGTGGGCGCTTCAGGCGACCTCCTGGGCAGAGGTCCTGGGAGCTTCACGTACCAGCCAAGTTCACGCCGGAACGACCGGCAGTAGTCTATACGCACGAGGTGTTCGATGTGAAGGTCCAGGAGCATCCGTTGGCTCGCCAGATCCCCAGACCATCCACCGGAGGCCCAGCATTTCATCCATCCCCAGTGATGCTGCGGCCGCTCATGGTTCGGCCAGGTGCTGCCGAGACGATGGAGGAATTTCTCAGCAGAGACGATCCGGCGCTGGCTCTTCATATTGCATCCTTCCAAGATGGCACCATAGTCAGTCTGACCTGGCCACACTGCCTCATGGATATGATGGGTCTCAAAAGCCTGGTTGAGGCATGGTCCCTTGTCTTGGCAGGACGAGAAGCCGAACTTTCTGTTCTCACCGGTGCGCGTGAGGACATCTTGTATGAGAGTACAAACTTGGATCTTGCCAAGAAAGAGACATCTGTTATTGAGCAAGATCGCCTAGATGGATTTCGCATCATCATCTTCGCGTTGGGTCTCTTGTGGGATATAATTTGGAATCGAATTGAAGCCCGGATCCTGTACTTGCCTAAAAAGACGGTGGAAAACTTGAGGTCTGAAGCTCTTCGCGATATCATCGCGGACTCAAAGCCTGATGCAGAAACGCCGTGGATTAGCGAAAGTGATGCGCTGCTTGCCACTTGGGCCAAGGCTCTGGCTCAATCTCAGTCCAGTCCTCGACCAATCATTGCGATGAACCCTTTCGACATGCGTGGACGAGCTCCTGGGTTCAGCAATTCAGGCCAGGAAGTGTACATCCAAAATGTTGTGACAGAAAGCTTCACAACTCTCCCCACGAGCCTTCTCTCGTCTTCCATTGGACAGATTGCATTGTCATGCAGGAGGTCCTTGCAGGAGCAGATAGCGCCGGCGCAAATACTTGCATTGCTACGGAGCCTCCGTCAACTTTGGGATTCTGGCAAGGACGTTCAAATTCTCTCTGGGCCGGCTAATGCTACCCTGCTGGTTACGACCAACTGGGCCAGGGGTAATCTCTTCCACATTGCTGATTTTGGACCAGCCGTGGTAAAACAGGGGGCAGGTGAGAGTGAGAGGACCAACCCAGTGGGCATGTCTCGTTTCTGTGTCACCATCCCACTCAAGCTCGGCCCGACAGCGAGAAACTCTATGACTCAGCTTGGAAAAGATCATGACGGAAATACTTGGGTAATGGGTCTATTCAATCTTCGAACCTGGAAGGCTATTGAAACTTTGGTCGGCAGGTATTCTTAAGAAATTGTTTTGGTTTTGTCTTGAGCCTTCGCTTGCTGATCGTTCGTATCCTTTCAAAAGATCGTAGAGAACCTGTCTAGCCGGACTTATATTAATAACATTTAACCACCTTGTGCGATAAAGATTTGTCACTCTATCCTTGAACGTCTACATATTCTTCTCGAAAATCTTTAGAACTTCGAGATTTCCATACGCCGCAGCCATGTCAAGCGGTGTCTGCTGCGCGTCGTCCTCCAAGCCAGCATCCAACCCACAATCCAGCAGCGCCTTGAAAAGCTCGGCTTCACCACCTGCAGCAGCGTGCAGAAGTCCCCTTCCCTTGTGGTCTGTGGCGAACAAGTCCGCGCCTAGTCTTTTGAACATTGAAATGGCATTTGATTGGTATTTGAACCCCTCTATCCGATACGGACGTGTGTCTTTGCGGCAAAATGGAAACAACGGGGTTTCTCCCTGCTCATTCCGCCCGTTCACATCCATTCCCCGTTGTACCATCTGTTCAAAGAGTCCACGCTCGTCCTCTGTGTGAAGTCCGGCAGCAAGAAGGTGAAGAATACTGTTGCCATGTTTATCGGTACTCAGGTATTCAGCTCCAGCGGATATGAGCATCTCAGCAGGTACAGGTTTATCTGGAGGGTCGTGATGATTTGATCTCTCAACCATGCGTGATACAGCGAGGTGGAGAGTGGTATTCCCAGAATTATCCTTCTGGTTCATGAGCTGGGGTACCGTTCGAACACTTTGAGTCAGCGAGTTCTGGGTCCGTCTCATATCTTTCCACCCAGTAACCTCGTCACGACGGATCATTAAATGTAGAATGTTCCGCCCCGCGTTGTCCAAGGCTTCCAGATCTGCACCCATTGACAACAGCTTTTGAAATGTCGTTGCGATTTCTTCTGAGCTATCTTCCTGCTGTTTCAATGAGAGTAGGATATCCGGGCCGCCTGAGCAAGCTGCAAGAAGAAGTGTCCAACCCTTGGCATCTCGGCGATGTATATCGAGCTGCGGAATTTGGAAGAAAGGGTCTATCGCCCTGCCATGATACAGCAACTCATGCAGCACTATGGCCTCTCGGAATTTCTCAGGTGCTGTATCACCGTAGGTCATTGGGCTTCGGGTCAAGAACTTGGCAAATGGATCAGCCCGGTGATCGAGCAGCACCTGTACCATTTCGAAAACGGCCTCTGCCTCTCGCAATGTTTCCGGTTGGTCCCTCGCTATCTCTCGCCACCTAAGTCCAGCACAGGATAGTGGGAATATTTCGTGATCTTCTATTTCCCATTCATATGAGGACCAACCTCGTCGTCCTGCAGAGAAACTACCCTTTCGTTCGGACGCCAATACATCTTCGGAAGGTGGTTTTCGACGTGTGTTAGCACCAGTTTTAATGAGGAGATCTATAATCTCTTCCTCCACATCACCATGGGCGGCGCAGAGAATAGGTGTGAGCCCTTTGTCGTTCTTCAGGTTCGGGTCAACCCCCCGCTTTAACAAAGATTCGACAATATCTTTATCAATACGGAAGGCCGTTAGCACGGCATGCAGCATCCCGTTGCCATATCCATCCACGATACTGCAGTCGGGACCATATTCTAGGAACTTGGCGGTCATTTCGCCACGACATCGTGCAAGCAGGGCATGAAGAGGAGTTCCTCTGTCGTGTCTGACAGCATTGATGTCTGCGTGTCCCTCCTCAACGAGAAGGCACATGGACTCAATATTCCTAACGCAGTGGAGGGGTGTATCTCCATTACTGTCAGTTGCATTAGCATCAGCACCAGCTTGAAGAAGAAGTCGTGTGAAAACCGGAGAGTTGACCGTCGCATGCAGAGGAGTCCTCCCATCCGAGTCACGCCGGTGAATGTCAACACCTGCCTGGACGAGAAGTGGGAATATGTCCGGTAATTTATCCAAGATCCCATACGAAGTTCTAGGTAGCATATGAAGGACGTTTCCGTCATCATTGTTGTCGGAAAGATTGTTGGGGTCTGCCCCAGCCTTCAAAAGGCACCCGATCGTATCAAAGTCTCCATAGCTACAGGCAGCCCGCAGTGCGGTGTACCCGCAATCCCGATCGTTGGCGTTGATTCCAGGGACTTGAAGAAGTCGAGCAACCACTTTGGCTCTACACATGGACGCCGCCAACATGAGGTGTCGTTGGACTATCTTAGTCTCCTTGATGAAAGGCAGAAAGGCCTCCACCGCCTCCAAGTGGCCATTCTCAACCGCAAAACCGAAAGCAGTTTGGCCCGTTGTCCCTAACACTTGATCCCACTGGAAGTCAGAGTTCTCACGAGTTTGCTCCGTAAGGGGATGCACCCCAGCCTCCAGGAGCGCCGTTACAATTTCTGCATGATTTCTCCTCGCGGCCTCATGTATTGGCTTTAACCCATTAAATGATTCGTCATGATCTGGGTTTGCTCCAAGCTTGATCAGCTTCCTGACGATATCTGTATGACCCATGCGAGCCGCCCACCAACTAAGCCACAGCAAGTGTCAGTGCATTTGTTTCAAGTCAAATAAAGAAAAATTGGAATACATATGCCTACATCGGGGTTCTCCCGCTGCAATCTGGTTCATCTGGCGCCATAGTTTGAAGAAGCTCTTGGAGATAGGAAAACAACCCAAGCTTAGCAGCGATATGAGCTTGCGTGACTTCTTCCGTGGAATTTTCCCACTTTACCTGCAACCATGCCTCAATCCTCTTTCCATCGCCTAGAAACTGGCGGATCTTGAGGTTGATTTCTGCCTGGCCTTCTCCAGCAACTTCAGATGCCTTGATATGATGAGACCAGTTACTTGCAGCATAATCAAAGAATGGGAACTTCAAGCGCAGACCAGTGTCCTTTATTATAAATTTTGGTAGATTGTGTCGATTTATGAAGGCTTCTAGCTCTTCATCCTTCATCGCTGTAGGTTCCAAGTTCTCGGTAATCAAATAGTTTAGGCAGGCAATCCCCAACTGAGTATGAGAGGGTCCCAACTCGAGAATGGGATATCCGGAATTGTCTCGAGATCTAGTGGTTCCTTTGAGATACTCCGTAAACGAGTGATGAATGACAGACACCGTCTCATCGGCCAGTATTTCCAGCAAGGGGCCACATCCTGCCCGGATTAGATTCTTCGCGTCTTTCAAATCAAGTGTTTGGCCATCCGCATTATTGCTCTTGACCATCTCAGCTAACTCCAACAGCCTCAGAGGCCGCCTGGCGTGGGTGACAGCCTGGAGAATCAGTCGTTGAGTGCTATCTGCTACCCCAGATCGATGGGAATGGTCCCTGAGGAGGCCTGTGTACAAGACATTCAAGTCCGCGGGTAATTTCGATAAGACCAGCTTGATATCGGCGCCTGGCTCCATAAAGGCATCCATGGCTAACTTTGCATAGAGGAATAGACCATTGGCCTTGCCAGGAACAGCATCTATGATAGTCCTCCAATCGCTCCTTGGGATCGCGGACTTGGAAAGAGTGGACTGGACATAGGTCCGTATATCAATATCAACCAGGTCCTCATGAAGACGGATTTGAAGACCAGGAGACTTCCTCAAAGGTCCCTCGACCGTCGGCACAGGGCGACTTGTCATGAGAACCTTGACTTTATCAGGTCTCCACGTCCCTAGCGATGCAAGAGACGCGAGGAATGAGTCGTTGCCTTGATCGATTTCGTCAAGAGCATCAGCGACGCAGACAACCGTTCCTGAGATTCCGGAAAGAGCCATATAGAGGTTCTGCCACATTTCGTCGATGGAAACGGTTTCCAGGCTCCGTGACTCCATATCCGATTTGAGCTTTTTCTGCAAGGGCGGGCTGTAGTTCAAAATTTGATGAATCCAATCACGGAGTAAAGCATCGGGCTTGTGGTTGGCTTGGATGATCTGACGAAAGAAGAAGAAGAGGACCGGTGATCCAGGATTATTCCTTGCTAGCTCGTCGATGAGGTTGGCTGCTATGACAGACTTCCCCGAGCCAGGAATACCTTTGATCCATAACAGCCCGTGCTGTTCATCTTGCAGCCACTGCTTGTAGGTAGCGCTCGAGGTCAGCCACGCTCCCGTGCCAGCTGCATGGGTGGCCAGATGTTTCCGATATTCGCCTCCAGCGATCTCGTATGGGGTGGGCTGGAGTCAGGCCCGAATCTGCTGGATGGTTTCCTCCGGTTGTGGCAATACTTGGCCTGGATTGTAATCACTGACATCGTCGCGACTTATCACGATGGCATGTCCATCGCTATCGTCCACGTCATCCTTAAAGCTGCGTGCCATGATGGAGCTGGACAAAGTAAAGAATGGATTGGAGTGATCAGGTCGCTAGATGGGGGCTCATGTGGTCTGAGGGAGGTATTGTAGGAGGGAGAAAAAGGCAAATCGAGGCAGTTGACAGTAATAGGAAAGAGTTGCGAGAGCTGACCAAGTGAATGGTGCATGACCGTATATTTACACAGCACACCCCCACAATCAGGGGCGAATGGATGCCTAGAAGAAGGCATCAGTTGCCTCGTGTGAAGGGGAGCGGTAAGATGCCCCAATTTTCCATAGAAATCAACCAGTTGATAGACAAACCTAGGTAGGAGACGGTCAGCATGTACCACCAACGACACGCCTCCCTATACATTGATAGTGACATGTGGTGCGACAGCTCTTTCTCGGTATCTTTAGTAATAAATACACTTAGTATTTGGTACATTCAACATGATTTTATTAGTTTTAGTACTCCAATAATACATTATCAAGAAGCTTACACCAAGGTTAGGTTTCAATCAAAGAGTCACTTGGACAAGAAAGGGCTTATGGTCGCAATTCAGTTCGCTGGCTAAATGTTCCGAGTATCTAAAACTATACAAATCATTTCAACATTGATAGAGATTTGAGAATCGCCTACTCAATTTTTCCGAGGAGACGAATCGTAGTATATCAGCTTGTGCGACTCATCTAAGCACTTCCCCCCCAGTTCTATGCATCGCACGCACGCGTCGAAGTCTGCCTCAAGACACGCGTCGCAATGGTACCGAGGCTGGTTCCTCATGATTCTCATTAAGCAAATGTCGCAGTGTGCGCGCATTCCGCCGCCCTCGTCGTTGCCATCACTCTCAGATCCAGTATCGTCGGCGCCCTTCTCGAGATTGTCAAACAACTCCTGCATACTGGGAGTGGCCACAGTTGACAGCCACCATCTTAGACTTTTACCTAAAAGATCCCCCGCATCCAAGGACGGCTTTGTGGCGTTGAATAATAGCCGAGCAACAGACTCGTATCCAATCCGAATCGCGATGCCTAGTGGTGTGGATCCATATATGTCTTGCAGGGAGGCTTGGTAGCTTTCTCTCTCAAGAAGAAGCTTAACGACGGCGTGGCGGCCATGGCTGACGGCGAAGCACAGAGGGGACCTTCCAAGCGTGTCCATCGGCGGTTTCTGGCCGTCAGTGGCATCCGAGAGCTGGCGGACAACGTCGACATGGCCAACGCATATTGCTCGATGGATCACCGAGAAGGAACAGCTTGCTCCTTGCTTCTTCTTTATACTTTGGTCTGCTCCGCGCTCCAACAGAAGCCTCACGAGCTCACCATAGCCGCGCCTCGCAGCGATGGCTAGTGGAGTCCAGCCATCGTAATCCTCCCAATTGACGTGTGCTCCCTTTTGGAGCAAGATTTCGGCCGTTTTGAGGTGACCGTAGTTGGCGGCAGTGATCAGAGGGCTCTCGCCCCTGGCATCTAGAAGCTCTATGTTGGCACCAAGCTCAATCAAAAGCTCGAGAGTTCCGGAATAGCCATGCCGGGCTGCCAGAGACAGAGCTGTGAATTCGCCGGGGCTCCCAATATTGCAGTCCGCTCCACATTCAACAAGGGCCTTGACAGCCAGTCTTTGGTCGTGCCGTACCGCATAGGCGAGGGGAGTCATATTGTCGTCGCAGGTGATGTACGGATCTGCCCAGTATTCCATAAGAAGACGAATAATAGCATCGTTGTCGTTTCTAGCGGCAACGTGGAGCGGAGTCCAGCCGTCATTATCCAAAACGTCCACCTGAGCTCCTTTCTCTAGAAGCAGCTTGACTACCTCAATCATGTCATCCCTGCAAGCGATGTGTAGCAGAGTGAAACCATCTTGGTTCTGTCTTGCCGCAAGGTTGGCCCCCCGTTCCAGTAGCAGCTTCACCACATCCAGGCGGCCTGAAGACGCAGCTACACCCAGAGCAGTGTAAGGGCGCTCGGTGTTGCGGGCCAACTCGATATCGGCGCCTCCGTCAAGGAGCACCTGGACGACTTCAAGCTGTCCCCTGCCAGCAGCCGCGTGTAAAGCGGTAGAACTGACACCACCGTGACTATCAACGTTTGCTCCCGAGTCCAAAAGCAATTTGAGAGTTTTGGTGTGCCCTTTTGCAGCCGCAATTCCGAGTGCCGTGAGACCGTCGGCAGCCACGTCTTCCATATCTGCCCCGTGCTTGAGCAGGAAATCGACCATGTCAAGATACCTCTCTATTGACGCTGCCAAATGCAGGGCACAATATCCGCTGCTATTTCTAGCCGCCATATTGGCACCCTTGGCGAGAAGATATTCAGCTACTAGAGGATTGCCGTATTCGATTGCCAGGTAGAAGGGAGTGCGCAGCTCATCGCCGTCAACAGCCTCAATATTGGCCCCTTTTTCGATCAGCAGATAGGTGATGTCCCGGTCTCCGCATTTAGCAGCATGGTGCAACGCCGTCATTCCCTCAGTGGTATCCTCCAAGGCGAGTCCTGAGTCAAGAAGATATCTCACGACATGGTAATGTCCGAAAGAGACGGCCACGCAGAGAGTTGTGCCACCATTCTGGTCCTTACCGTCAAGCTCCCATCCGTGCCTGACCAGTGTTTTAATTATAGAGAGATGTCCGTAGGCTACGGCTCGGAAAAGAGGTCGTAGGGGTTCATCGCCTGAAACTTCCGCGTCTGCCCCGTGCTCCAGAAGACCAGCCACTATTTCCTCGCTTTGTGCATCGATGGCCTTGGTCAAGGGAGTCTCGTTAGCATCATTAGGCTTTAGGACAGGCGCCCCCAATTCGACCAGAAAGATAACAAGTTCAGGATCTCTGTACGTTACAGCCCAATGCAGAATCGTGTTTCCGTCAGGGTAGTCGTCATCCACCGAGGCACCAGCCTCGCACAATAGGCGCATGGTGTCGGTGTGCCCAGATAGCGTCGCGGCCTGGATCGCCTTGCCAAGCTCTGGGTCACGCTCATGGACCGAGGCACCCTCATCCAGGAGCTGCTTGACGACGTCGGTGTGGCCATTGCTTGCCGCCAGCACGAGACGCGATCGTGAGACGCCCTGCGTGTCGGCGTTGCCGCCAGGCAGACACGTGTCCGATCCGCTGGGGTCAAGATCTTCCACTTGAGAGTACGGCTGTCCATCTGTCTGTGGTTCCAAGGGCATGCCTTGGTCAAAAAAACTGAGTCCTTGAACCTGGTTGTCACCAATTGATGGCGGGGTCGAACTCATGGCGGGGAGCCCTGTGCAGGTGGAACCTGGCATCGGGTCGAGATGGCCGCGTCCTGATGAACTGAACTTGATGCTCTACGCCGGGTCTCTTTCCTTTCGCGATTTGAGGCTTCATGGCTTGTAATGCACCATCCAGGCCAAACCAACCTTGAAGGCAGTTCGCTTGAGTGAGCACAGCTGTTGGTCGTTGATTGGCGGTCACTGAGGGGCGGCCTTCAGGCATCAGGCAGCAGCTGCACCGCTAAAGTCAGCCGATGCCTGTCACCTACCTACCCTATAGCATAGCACAGCCACCAACGCCCCAAGCCACATACATCATCAAGCACAGTTCAGAGGTTGAAGAAAACGCCATGCCAGTGCATCCCTCGTTGCTTACCTCGATAGTGTTGGCTCATTAAAATATCTAAATGGCTGGGACGTTGCTCGAGGTACAGGTTGTCAACCAAACTCATTGGTGATTCATTTCTAGGAGGATGAGTGAGCATATCTGTAAAAATGAATATCAATACAACACGAGATACACCGTCTTTTCACGTATTGGAGCGCTTAGGATTTCGATGAAAAATACCCTCAAGATGCCATTATATTTCACGTATCGGCGGAAAAGCATCCTGCCAATACACTATCTACTATGGTGCTCCTCTCCCAACTTCTCCAGCCTGGCATCAATTGACCATCTCCCCACTGTAAACAACGGACGCAGAGCTTCGGAGACATGCCCACCAATTGCGATTGGTCTGGATCCCGACACCCCTGTTTGTTTTCCAAAAGCCCTTCATTCTTGGCTCGATCTTTACTGGTATTATGGTGAGTTAAGGTGAGGCCATCAGTTCACGAGATGAGAGCATCCCAAGTCTTCCGGCATATACGCGCCGTTGCAGCGGCCCCCACCTTGTGCTTATGCCACGGCATTGATTGACAATATTTTGGTTCCCTCACACAGCCCATGCTCAGCCCTAAGACGCGACCCTGCTGTGATGATTCCAATCCTCCAGTGAGGCACAGCCCCGTGCATAATTAGCTCCTTATCCACCTCCTCCTTGCTATACGCCTCTGCCGCCCTTATTAAGCGGAGGAGCCGAATCGGTTGTGGTGCGGGAGCAGGGGACATCTACCGGGTTCAATGAGCTGGCTTTATTCAAGAGCAGAGCACTTGCCCTGTGGCTGGTGTGTTTACGGATCTGTCTCTCTATCCATCTCGAACCCACACAAGAGAGACTCGCGAGACAATGACATCTGTGGTGGGATCCCCGTCCTCCTCCAATGCGAGCTCCAAGACATCAGCCAGACCGTCGGGTCGCAAGGGCAGTAGAAAGGTGCGGACAGGTTGTCTCACCTGCAAGTAAGTAGTAGCACAGCATGGATCACTCGCAATTGAACCCAGGCCCTCGGTAATGAGAAACAAACCATGCTGACCGGCCCAGGATCCGCAAAGTGAAATGCGACGAGAACAAGCCCAACTGCTTGCGGTGCACCAAGACTGGCAGGAAATGTGACGGTTATGTGGCGCCTCTGCCCCGTGCCCAGAGCACCAAGCTCCCCAACCTTGCCCCGGAGCTTATGTCCTCAGAGGACTATCACGCCTTTGACTACTACCGCGTCCGCTCATCGGCCGTGCTTGGAGGGATCGTCCGGGACAGCGGCGACGACTTCTGGTCTGGCCTGGTCATCCGCCTCGCCATCACCGAGCCTGCGGTCCGCCACGCCCTGCTTGCTCTGAGCTCTGTCCATGAAAAGGTCATCGACATTGGAGATAAACCCGAGACTCGCATCCCTAACACCACCTTTGCTTTTGGAGAGTACAGCAAGGCCATCTCCGCCATCTCCAAATGGAAACCCCCCTCCAACAGCTCCGAGCCGGCTACGATCCCCCTCCTCGTCTGTGTTCTGTTTATCTGTATTGAGTTCCTCATGGACTACGAGGCAGCTGCCCAGGTGCACATCTCCCAGGGCAGGAAGATCCTCTCCCAGATCAGCGAAGCGCAGGCCATGGCATCCTCCCCGGCCGCGGAAATGCTTCGCAACGTGCTCGTCCCCATATACACCCGCCTGAGCCTCGCCAGCTTCCTGTTCGGCCACCACCCCGCCTCCATCCCGGACTTCTTCCTCGGCGACTGGAGCGTGCCGTTCAGCTTCGCCTCCCTCCACGAGGCGCGGGACGCCCTCTTCGGGCTCCTCAACTGCGGCCTCCAGTTCAGCATGGAGATCATGCCGCTCATCTACGACCCCACCATCTCCCAGGAGCAACTCCAGGGCATAGTCTCCCGCCAGCGCGCCATCCTCGCCCGCCTCGCCGAATGGAGAAACGCCTTCGCCGTCCTCGAGGCGACGCTGAGCCCCAAGACGGCCCTGCAGGACCTGCTGCACATGTACTACCACACCGCGCACATCTGGGTCTCCGGGACGCTCGGCCCCAACGAGCTCGTCTTCGACGAACACCTCGCCGGGTTCGGCGCCATCGTCTCCCACGCCGCGTCGGGCATCGCCGCCGCACCCTCCCTCAGGGGCAAGGACGCGGCGTCGTTCGTGTTCGAGACGGAGTTCGTGCCGCCGCTGTACTATGTCGCGATGAAGTGCCGGCACCCGATGCTGCGGCGGGCGGCGATCCGGCTGCTGGGGCGGAGGGAGGTGGTGAGCCGGCGGGAGAACTTCTGGCGCGCGAGGGAGTACCTGGGCGTTGCCATGAAGGCGATGGAGATGGAGGAGGCGCACATTGCGAGTAGTCCTCGGGTGGCTGATCTGTGGGATGCGGCGGGCTGGGATTTGAAGGTGCCGGTGTGGGAGCCGCCGACTTTCAGGGTGAGGGAGGTGCCCAGTATGGCGAACCTGTCGATAAACGAGGATGGGCCGCGGGTTCCGCCTCTTGGTCGGCTTGAGTCGCCTGACGGGTCGGAGTCGTCGGGGTCTTCGGTCCTTACGGCTGGGATGGAGATGATGGAGGAGTTGAGCAGCTTGGACCCGGGCAGGCTGGTGGCACCGTTCCGGATACCCGCAGAGCGTCGGTTACGGAACGTGCTGATCATGCAGAAGACTAATGGCGGAGCTCGAGTTACGGTGTTCAAGGATCCTGGGTTGGGGGAGACAGAGTGGAAGGTCAAGAAGTTTTTCTGGGAGTTCTAGAGTTTTGGCATTGGAGTTATAACATGGAGCAGTAAGCATAAATAAGATACCCTGTTCATCTATTCTTCATTTGTTTGTTTCGCTTTGAATTTCTATGTTATGTTCGAGTCTCATCCCGATTCTCATATACAAATAAAGAAAACTAGGTTAACGAAAGGAAGCCATCACGTAGTACCAAGGGGATAAGCCTGGGGGTGGGGGAGGGGATGGGGAAAGGGGAATGAGGGGTGCAGATGGTGCGAGCTGCCGATGGATCTGAATGTTGGCGCGTCATGCTGGCATATAGGAGCGCATGATGGCCATGCATTAATCTTGCTCGGGGCGGCAGCACTCACCAACGATTGAAGGATTCGAGCTAGGTTGGTGATGCGCTGCGCAGATGCAGGCAGCCATCTCTCGATCCGGATGCCCAATGTGCTTGGGGTGTTCTAGTGAAGGTCTTGAAGACCTGATATCGAATTACGTGCGATGAGGGGCTCTGGGGCCGAGTCCCCAAGAATTCCCGAGCTGGTCTCATGTCGTGATGAACTGGTGTATTATTTTGTTTGGGTGAGGTATCGTATTGAGCCTTCAACCTCTGGCTGCTTCGCTTTTCCCTGCTAGAAGACCTGTAGCCAGCTTTCGTCGCTTGTTACGCTCCTCCTGCTCTGCTAGCACCTTGGCGGTAAGCGACGCAGCCATTGGGTTGTTGATGCCGCTGATTCGGGACTCGATTGTGGTTTTCTTCCTCTCAGGGATGCCGTTGCTGCCCTCTTTGCGGCCAATCTGCTCCCTGGACTTCTCGACAGTGCTCTCGGCGTCTACTTCGTCGGCCTTGCGCTTCTTCTTCTTCTTGTCGGATTTGTCCTTTTTCAGTGTATGAGTGTGGCCGGTGGCACGCAACTTCTCGATCCTCTGCTCCAAGCGCGAGACCTCTATCGGCGCAATGGGCAGGATGGGGATGACATGCTCGTGGCTGAATACCTCGGCACACGAGGGGCACATGTTGTCTGGGATTTCCTTGATTGCGACATCGGCAAAGGTATGGCCGCAAGGAACGAGATAGACGGCCTTGGTAGCAGGACCCATCTCCTTCATGGAGATGGGGCATGTCCACTTGTCGCCGGTCTTGGAGAATTTTAGTTTTGCAACATCTCGAAGCGATCGGATGCCCAGTGTGGCGGGCGTGACTTCGGCGGGGGAGGGTTCGTCGGAGGGCATCAGACCCTTGAGGATGGATTCGTAGTTGAACAGGCGGCCGCGCCAGTCCGAGGCGACAGAGGCGAGGTCGATCTGGTCGCCGGAGAGGGCGCAATGTGACCACGCGTGGCCGAGGGACTCGAGGGCGGTGGACTTAAGCTCGGAGATAGTTGGCGCTCGTGCAGCGTTCTTGACGAGTTCCCGCCTCTTGGGGATGGAGCCACCATCGTTACCCATGGTGGCAGGCTGCGAGGGGTTGTTGGTAGATGTGCAATCGGGGGGCAGGCAGAGGAGGATGGGAGGGGAAAAGGACAGTTAGACAAAGGGGAGAGAAGAAAACAAGTTGGTGTGCGCTCCTGGTTTGTCGGTGGGAAGTGAATCAGGTGTTCGCTTAGAGAAGCGCCTGTAAATCGGGTGACTTTTTGCTCTTTGAGCGAACCCTCACCTCAGCCTGCGATATCCGATAAGAGCAAAGAACTGCGGCCTGCACGTGCCACGCCACATTTGATGGAGCTGCAGCGCACTCGTCGTGCACTTTGGGGCGCATCTGACGGATCGGGCACCCACTGGGGCCACTGCACCCCCGCAAGTTACCGCAAGCCAGTGCTGTGGCTCCGTCTGGCGAACACTCAATAGCGTCAAGCACCTCAGGGCAGGGGCTGTGATGAAACTGTAGCACTGCTGCGACCTGTATTTCCCCGCCTGTGACTGGTCCAGACATCACAGGCCCACTTTTGGTTACGCTGAGCTTCGCTGTGGGAGATCCTGAGGATTATATGGGTCCCTTACTGTGATCGAGTACCTTTGTGTGTACCTGGGCTATGGGTGAATACCACGGTATCGGATTGTCAAAGGATCTTCCTGCGAAAATAATCTTGCATGCTTCACCTATGGTGTTTGGGATCCGAATTGAGAGAATATACAGAACAACTGCTTCGCGTCCAACCCCGCAATCTGTCCTGCCCCGAAGTTTCGGACACTGCGGCTGGTAGTCAGGTACATGCGCCGATTGTCCTCAATTGAGAATTGTGGGTACAGGCACGGTACGTACACACGAGGACCACGACCGACCTTCTCCACCAAGGATATTGACTTCATCGCGGCAGCATCGCATTTCAACCTGACATCAGCCCTCAGCTTGCCAATCTTGTTCGAGGCCACCTCGCTGGCCACTCATCCGACGGCGAACTGTGCAGCCGCCCTGCGTCCTACTTGATACCCGCTTCTCGGCCATTTCGCTCGCTTTGTCAGGTGGCATCCGTTGCTGCCTGAGGGACGGAGCTGAGGGACGAGAACCTTAAAACGAAAGCGCGCAACTTCCACGTCACCGACACGATCTGCGATCATTCACTCGACGACATTAATACCCCAAAGCTTCACGAAACACTTCTATAGTACATGCAGCGCTGATCCATGGGCAGCGAGCGCCCGTAGGGGAGGATGGCGCACCCACAACAGCAGGTCGCCCTGGAGCGGCTGGAGATCATCTCCCGCGGTCTGCGCTCGAGGTTCGTCTCTACACCTCGCTCCATCGCATACTGCCTGCCAGCTGACCTTCCTGTTTTTCTAGGGCCGGCGATGATGTGCGACACCGAGCTGCTTTGCAGCTCCGGGAGCTCGTGACGGTCTGCCACCGAGGCACGTAACCCCCCCCTCGACCGGACAATGACAATGCTTCCAATTGGCGGCTAACCTTGGTGGTACAGACTTGAATCCCGAGCAGTTTGCCGACTTCTACAACACTGTGAATAATAAGATTACACAGCTCATGGCCCATGGAAGCGATGCGTACGAGCGCCTCGGTGGGATTTACGCACTCGATGCCCTCATCGACTTCGAGGGTGTCGATGTTGCCGCAAAATACGCCCGATTCACGACCAACCTCAAAACAATCTTAAGAGGTAAAGATATAAACCCCATGCAGCCGGCTGCAATCGCCTTGGGAAAGCTTTGCCGCCCCGGCGGCTCCATGATCTCCCGACTCGTCGATTCCGAAGTCAATACAGCCCTCGAATGGCTCCAGAACGACCGCGTCGAAGAACGTCGCTATAGCGCCGCGCTTGTTCTACGAGAACTCGCCAGAAATGCCCCGACTCTCATGTACCAATATATTCCGACCATCTTCGACTGGATCTGGGTCGTTCTTCGAGATCCCAGACAGCTCATCCGCGCGACCGCCGCCGAGACAGTTAGCGCCTGTTTCAAGATCATCCGCGAACGAGACCAGGACTTGAAGCAGCTATGGATGACGAAGATGTACAACGAAGCGAGGCAGGGTTTGCGGATTGGCACAGTCGAGTCTGTACACGCTTCTCTGCTCGTCCTCAAGGAGCTTCTCGAGCAGGGAGGCATGTTCATGCAAGAGCACTACCAGGAGACCTGCGACATTGTCTTCAAGCACAAGGACCACCGCGACGCCACGATTCGAAAGACGGTTGTTATACTCATTCCCGACCTTGCCAGCTACTCGCCCTCAGATTTCGCCCAGTCATGGCTCCACAAGTTCATGGTCTTCCTGTCCGGCATGCTGAAGAAGGACAAGGAGCGTAACGATGCGTTCTTGGCCATCGGGAACATTGCCAACTCCGTCAAGAGTGCCATTGCTCCCTACCTCGATGGCGTCCTCATCTACGTGCGGGAGGGTCTCAGCGTGGCTTCTCGTAAGCGAGGGACAGTTGACCCTGTGTTTGACTGCATCAGCCGCCTTGCTGTCGCCGTGGGCCAGACCCTGAGCAAATACATGGAAGCCCTTCTAGATCCCATCTTCGAATGCGATCTCACGCCTAAACTAACGCAAGCCTTGGTTGACATGGCCTTTTATATCCCCCCGGTCAAGCCGACAATTCAGGAGCGCCTTCTTGATATGCTCAGCGTCGTTTTGTGTGGCGAGCAATTCAAGCCTCTCGGCGCTCCCCAGCCAAACACGCTGAACTCGGTTCCCATCATCCCCAAAGACCCAAAAGACCCCCAGGCGTACGAGCATCGAAAATCAGAGGTTAAATTGGCACTCAGAACCCTCGGAAGCTTTGATTTCACCGGCCACGTGCTCAATGAATTCGTCCGCGATGTCGCTATAAAATACGTCGAGGACGAGAACCCCGAGATCAGAGAAGCGGCAGCTCTGACTTGCTGTCAGCTATATGTCCGCGACCCCATTGTCAACCAGACCAGTTACCACGCACTCCAGGTTGTCGGGGATGTTATTGAGAAACTGTTAACTGTGGGAGTGTCTGACCCAGACCAGAACATTCGCCGCACCGTCTTGGCAGCCCTTGATGAGCGTTTCGACCGCCACCTAGCCAAGGCAGAGAATATTCGGGTCCTCTTCTTTGCCCTCAACGACGAGGTCTTTGCCATCCGCGAGGTGGCCATTTCTATCATTGGTCGCCTTGCCCAATTCAACCCCGCCTACGTCATTCCATCGCTTCGCAAGACGCTCATCCAGATGCTCACTGAGCTGGAATTCTCAGACGTCGCCCGGAGCAAGGAAGAGAGCGCAAAACTTCTCAGCCTCCTTGTTCAGAACGCTCAGTCATTGATCAAGCCATACGTCGAGCCCATGATATCGGTTCTGTTGCCCAAAGCAAGCGACCCAAGTCCGTCAGTTGCTGCAACTATTCTTAAGGCGATTGGTGAGCTAGCCACGGTGGGAGGCGAGGATATGCTTCCTTACAAGGACAAGCTCATGCCCATCATCATCAACGCCCTCCAAGATCAGAGCTCGAATAATAAACGAGAAGCAGCATTGCATGCTTTGGGTCAGTTGGCTAGCAACTCTGGCTATGTCATTGCACCTTACCTCGAATACCCACAGCTCTTGGAGCTTTTACAGAACATTATCCGCACCGAAGGCCACGTCGTCCGACTGAGACAGGAAACCATTAAATTGATGGGTATTCTGGGAGCCCTGGACCCGTACAAGCACCAGCAGGTGGAAGAGAGAGCCCCAGAGAACCAGCGCCTAGCCGAGTCCAACCAGATGACCGACATTTCATTGATGATGACGGGGTTGACGCCTTCTAACAAAGAGTACTACCCAACTGTTGCCATCAATGCCCTTCTGCAGATCCTGAAGGATCCATCGCTGGTCCAGCACCATGCCGCTGTGATCGAGGCCATCATGAACATCTTCCGCACACTTGGTCTCGAGTGTGTATCCTTCCTTGAACGTATTGTTCCGGCGTTTCTCCTGGTGATAAGATCGTCCACATCGACGCGCCTTGAATCGTATTTTAACCAACTTGCGACATTGGTCAACATTGTGCGACAGCATATTAGAAATTACCTGCCGGATATTGTCGATGCCCTTCAGGAATACTGGAATACTTCTGCGACGCTGCAAACTACCATTTTGTATCTCGTCGAGGCCATTTCCAGGTCTCTCGAGGGAGAGTTCAAAATCTACCTCGCCGGACTTTTGCCTCTCATGCTTGGCGTTCTCGATAAGGATGCGAGCGCCAAGCGCACTCCCTCGGAGAAGGTGCTGCATGCCTTCCTGGTATTTGGTGCGAGTGCTGAAGAGTACATGCATCTTATTATTCCAGTCATCGTACGGACCTTTGAGAAGCAGGGCCAACCCCTCTCCATCCGGAAATCAGCCATCGAGACAATCGGCAAGATATCCAAACAGGTAAACCTGAATGATTATGCAGCCAAGATCATTCACCCTCTCACTCGAATCATCGATGCGGGCGAGCCGTCTCTTCGGCTCGCCGCGCTCGACACGCTTTGCGCATTGATCCAGCAGCTTGGAAAGGACTACCTCCACTTTGCCGGAACAGTCAACAAGATTATCACACAACATCAGATCCAGCATCAAAACTATGACCTGATGCTTAGCAAGCTGCAGAAGGGCGAGGGTCTTCCTCATGACCTAAGCTCTGAGGCTCGTTTTAATGACGGGTTGGATGAGCCTGCCTTTGCCGATCTCGGAACCAAGAAATTGGAGATGAATGCCATTCACTTGAAGGGTGCATGGGATACCCGGGGCAAGTCTACAAAGGAGGATTGGCAAGAGTGGCTTCGACGCTTCAGCACAACTCTGCTCAGTGAGTCGCCCAACCATGCTCTGCGAGCCTGTGCGAGCTTGGCTAGTCTCTACCCTCCTCTCGCTCGTGAGCTGTTCAACTCAGCATTTGTATCCTGCTGGAGCGAGCTTTATGAACAGTTCCAGGAAGAACTTATCCAGAATATTGAAAGCGCCATCAAATCCGAGCATGTCCCCCCGGATCTGCTTGGTCTTCTTCTGAACCTTGCCGAGTTTATGGAACATGATGATAAGGCACTGCCGATCGATATCAGGGTTCTGGGAAGAGAGGCTGCGCGATGCCATGCATATGCAAAGGCACTCCATTACAAGGAGCTCGAGTTTTTGCAGGATCAGAGCAGTGGTGCGGTGGAAGCACTGATTGTCATCAACAACCAACTGCAGCAGTCTGATGCAGCTATTGGTATCCTGCGAAGAGCCCAGCTTTATAAGGATGGCATTCAGCTTCGCGAGACTTGGTTTGAGAAGCTTGAGAGGTGGGAAGAGGCTCTCGAGTTTTACAATAAGCGTGAAGCAGAGATCCCAGAAGACCAACCCACCCCTGTTGACATCGTCATGGGCAAGATGAGGTGTTTGCACGCCCTTGGAGAGTGGGATGCGCTCGCATACCTGACCAGCACAACGTGGGCCAACTCGTCCACCGAGGTTCAACGAAGAATTGCGCCGCTGGCAACGGCTGCCGCATGGGGTCAGGGCAAGTGGGATTCTATGGATAATTACCTCTCCTCACTTAAGCGATACTCACCCGATCGCGCGTTCTTCGGTGCTATCCTGGCTTTACACAGGAACCAGTTCCGTGAGGCTATCAACTGCGTCCATCAGGCTCGCGAGGGACTTGATACTGAGCTCAGTGCGTTGGTTAGCGAGTCATACAACCGAGCCTACCAAGTCGTCGTCCGAGTTCAGATGCTCGCTGAACTGGAAGAGCTTATCGTGTACAAGCAGTGTGACGAGAAGAAGCAGGCGGTCATGCGCAAGACGTGGGAGACTCGTCTTAAGGGATGCCAGCGCAATGTTGACGTATGGGCGCGTGTACTGCGACTTCGTGCCCTGGTCATCACACCCAATGAGAACATGGACATGTGGATCAAATTTGCGAACCTCTGCCGTAAGTCCGGCCGCATGGGTCTCGCCGAGAAGTCACTGAAGCAGCTCATTGGCACTGATAAGAGTCTTGAGACTGTTATTCCATACTGGGAGGATAGCAATGTGGCCGGCCCTCGTAATATTCATGCGCAAGTCATTTATGCCGTCCTCAAGTATCAATGGGAGATTGCCCAACAATCTGTCAACCGCACATCGCAGACTGCCGAGAAGACGCTGTACTGCCTGAGAAAATTCACCAACGAGACTGCGCACCGTCTTGATGTGGCCAAGGCACATCTCACGGCACAGACGGGCAGCGAGATGAATCTCCCCACCGAGTACGGCTTCCAGCAGCAGTACATTGATCCGTCGGTTATGAGCCCCCAGACTAAGCGTGCGCTGTACGATCAAACGGTTCTGCTCGCCAAGTGCTACTTACGACAGGGTGAGTGGATGGTGGCGCTCAACAAGGACGACTGGCAAGAGGAATACTTGCATGACATCTTGGGTTCGTACGCACAAGCCACTCGGTACAACCCCCGCTGGTACAAGGCATGGCATGCCTGGGCTTTGGCCAACTTCGAGGTCGTCCAGCAGATGACCGCCCGGAATGATGCTGGCATGCCCAAGAGCAGTCAAGCTTCGCTCATCGAGCACGTCGTCCCCGCCATCAAGGGGTTCTTCAAGTCGATTGCCCTTTCTGAGGGTAGCTCGCTCCAGGACACCCTTCGTCTGTTAACCTTATGGTTTACACATGGCGCGTTCCCCGAGGTCAATTCCGCAGTCACCGAGGGTTTTGCCAATGTTAGCGTGGACACATGGCTGGAGGTCATCCCTCAACTCATCGCTAGAATCAACCAGCCGAATAAGAGAGTCCAGCAATCGGTGCACAACCTCTTGGCAGACGTGGGTCGCGCCCACCCACAGGCGCTGGTTTATCCCTTGACTGTCGCGATGAAGTCTTGGAAGAATAGCCGGCGCTCCAAATCGGCAGCTCAAATTATGGACAGTATGCGGCAGCACAGCGCGAATCTCGTCGCACAGGCAGAGACAGTGAGTCATGAACTCATCCGCGTTGCCGTTCTCTGGCACGAGCTCTGGCATGAGGGCCTGGAGGAAGCTTCGCGGTTGTACTTCGGCGACCACAATATTGAGGGCATGTTTGCCACGCTGGAGCCTCTGCATGATCTCCTAGAACGAGGACCAGAGACTCTCCGTGAGATCTCATTTGCCCAGGCGTTTGGCCGCGACCTTAAGGAGGCTCAAGAGTGGTGCCATCAATACGAACAAAGCGGGGACGTGAATGATCTCAATCAAGCGTGGGATCTTTACTATCAGGTTTTCCGCCGCATCTCAAAGCAGCTGCCACAAGTTACGACTCTGGAGCTGACCTATTGCTCCCCCAAGCTGCTCACGGCCAAGAACCTCGACCTCGCCGTTCCAGGTACATACAAAAGCGGACAACCAATTGTGCGAATCATGTCGTTCGAGACGACGTTTACAGTCATTGCATCTAAACAAAGACCAAGGAAGCTAACCGCGAATGGAAGCGACGGTGTAGCCTATGCATTCTTGCTGAAGGGTCACGAAGATATCCGACAGGACGAGCGTGTCATGCAGCTCTTTGGACTCTGCAACACACTGCTCGCCAATGATTCGGAGTGTTTCAAACGACATCTCAACATCCAGCGGTACCCCGCCATCCCGCTCTCGCAGAACTCTGGTCTACTCGGCTGGGTCCCCAACAGTGATACACTCCACGTGCTCATCCGGGAGTACCGTGAAAGCCGCAAGATTCTCCTCAATATCGAACACCGCATCATGCTCCAGATGGCACCTGACTACGATAACCTCACTCTCATGCAGAAAGTGGAAGTATTTGGTTATGCTCTTGATAATACCACGGGGCAGGACTTGTACCGAGTCCTATGGCTCAAGTCCAAGTCGTCTGAGGCTTGGCTCGAGCGACGCACAAACTACACTCGTTCGCTAGGTGTAATGTCGATGGTAGGATACATCCTCGGCCTTGGCGATCGTCATCCTTCCAATTTGATGCTCGACCGCATCACTGGAAAGATTATCCACATCGATTTCGGTGACTGTTTCGAGGTGGCGATGAAGCGAGAGAAGTACCCCGAGAGGGTTCCGTTCCGATTGACGCGGATGCTCACCTACGCCATGGAGGTTAGCAACATCGAAGGTAGCTTCCGTATTACGTGCGAACAGGTCATGAGGGTGTTACGGGAGAACAAGGAAAGCGTAATGGCGGTGCTAGAAGCTGTAAGTCTACATCTACACATCTCATCATCTTTTTCCGGTCAGCCAAGGAATAAGTCCGCTAACTCTACATGTCTTAGTTTATCCACGACCCTCTTCTCACTTGGCGTCTCACTAACAATGCCTCGCCTGCCGGCCCAGATTTCCGGACAGAGAGGGAGTCTACAATGGTCGTACCCAACGGGGCCCGAGCCAGGCGGCAATCTATCCTGGAGGCTGATATCGCACCTTCGGCGCTACTGGCAAATGGTGATTTGTCCGGGGCACCTCCTGGACGCCCCCGAGCCCGTACAACCAGCACGACTGGCACAGGGGTTGAGAATGGCAACATGGTCAATGGTGCAAATAATAACGTTAACGGCCAAGAGACCGAGAGCCAAAATGCAAGGGCATTGGAGGTGCTGGATCGTGTGCAGCAGAAGCTGACTGGTCGCGATTTCAAATCTGAAGAGGAGCTGGACGTCGTCAACCAGGTCAACAAGCTTATTGTCGAGGCCACGAGGCTCGAGAACTTGTGTCAACATTATATAGGATGGTGCAGCTTCTGGTAGAAGGTAATGGAGGGTGGTCTTTTATGAAAAAAGAAAGAAACAGGGGAAAACAATCATTTAGAATCGATCCTCCGGCTGGTCGGACAGACCCCACGGGGAGGACGTCAATTTTCTTTGTTTGTTGCCTTCCCTTAATACATATATAGATTAGTCCGAGCATCACGTATCGGATGCACGGGATGGGGGTTTAAAGGGGTTGTTGTTATTTGTTGGGGAATTATTTGGTCATTGTCCCTTGGTGGCAACAGAAGCGGAGGAACTGTATGAAGTGATGGATGATTCTAGCGGTTGGTGTTTTATTATCGACTGTATGACACAAGGTAGATAGCAATCTGCAGCTATGAAGAATCGATGAGGTGTATACACAAGGACAGCGAGTTCACATTGTAAGCCTTAAACCAACGTATGATGGGGACTTTACCGGTAGAAGTGTGTCCGTCGGAGGCTGTCACGCACTAGTCATTCCATGAAGCAAAGAACACGAGTCAATGAGTTGGGCATTCCACGAAGAGGCCGGATTCCGGCTATCTGCTTTATTTCTTCTTTGACTTATACAATTTCTTGGCTCTCAACAACGGTGCCAAACACATCAGCAATCTCAGCCAGTGTCACGCGCACCAACTCCTGGGCATCAACGCCAGGAATATGCCGGTCTCCTACGGCGTCCTTGGCCACGATGACATCCCATCCCCTCTCTGCGCCTTGACGGGCCGTTGTCGAAACGCAAACATGGGCCTACATTGAAAAGACGATGTGTTAGTTTGAATCTTGTCAACGCCCTCTATTTGGTCTATACTTACCATGTATCCGGTGAGCACAATCTTCTTGCGTCCAGTCTTCTCCAAGATATCCTGGAGCTCTGTGCCGGTGAATGAGCCGGGGTGCTGTTTGTGGACGAGACTCTCCCCGTCCTTTGGCGTCAGTTCCTGGAACTCCTCCGCCAGCTCTGAGCCGGGGGTGAAGACTGGCGCGCCGGCCGGAGTATCATGGACCACGTGAACGACTGGCGCACCGGCCGCACGGTATTTGTCTAGGAGGGCTTTGATGGCAGCTCGAGTTGAGTCGACGTTTTCTGTTTTGAGGAGGCCCGAGGCGTACTCGTTCTGGGCGTCGATGATGACGAGGACGCTATCGCTTGTGGAGGGCTTGGAGGGTGGGACGCCGAGATGTTCTCGGAAAGACTTTGCTGTGGCTGCCATTGTGAATACACAGGAATAATATTTATTTTCGTGTTTAGAGAAGTAGAATTTCAATGGCTAGATTGTTGTTTCTTCAGACGGGGATGAGACTGGTTATATATCCCAACATACCATTTGCGGGGGCTACAATGACACCATCGCTACGTTCTGCAAGATAGGTTTAGCTAAACCGGAAAAGGTAACCAAATCCGCCAAGACTGCGACTACTACCTCAAAACACCAAACAACTGGATTTGAGGAGGGCTTAGTGCTACTTAGTTGATGTAGAGCTGTCTGTATTAGGAAATCAAATTCGCCAAGCCTCGGGCGAACGGTGGTTTAGACGTCTCAGCATTCTGCCCTTTGTGAGACTGGCCTTCATCCTTATACTGAGGCGGCACCCGGTTGCAATGCTATGGTGAATCTGTATAAAGTAGCTAGACCTTGCAGATAGAAGATATATACATGCTTTCCTCTTATCATGATTTCTTTTGAAAATAACTACGTTTCGATGATGAGTCCTACCCTTTCAAGCCTTAAACATTATACATTTGAGAGAATGAATTTTCTGAACCATTTCATTGAACGATATTAAGCCCACAAAGCCAATTATTAGTTTTATATGACTTCAGGGTTTTAATTTATTTCATGGCCTTTAGTGTATGTCACGGGTGCGGGTGTGAGAGCTTGAGTACTCATAATGAAAAACAGCAATAGAACATGCCAGACCCGACATCTCAACATAATAAAGGAAGCTCTGATAGCTCAAGGCTACAGCCATGCAGAAGGGAAACCCCGTAAATTTCATACGGATGACTCCCTTGCCGTCGGGACGAGCCGCTCGTCAGGTCCTTGTCTATCTTACTCGGTGGATGTGACTTCTCTCTATTATCTATGAGGTGGGCTGTTGGCTTATTCTTCACCGACACAATATTTGTATATAAATGATCAATATGAAGTGCACGCTGAATAGCTGACTGCGACATTAGTAAGATTTGACATAGGAGATCTCTGACCATCTTTGGAAGCGCCCGAAGTTCCTTCAGATCGCCATCTTAAGTTCTTCCCTATGGGCATCGACGCCCATCCACGAGCGAGCTGGCATATAGTGGCAAACTCTTGCTAGAGCATTCTATATTGTCTCTGATCCTCTGGTATGTGCACCTGCGAAAAAGGTCTCCGGGAGTTTGTTAACGATGAGAAAGGGTAGGTGGGTATGCGTATTGCAATAGGGGCGGGTGCCTCCGGTATACTTGCATTGGCTCATTACCTAACACTTATTCAATGCAGGAATATTTATTATGAAATGATTATGAAACTTGTCGGTCTAGCTAGCTCCCGTTGATTCCTGACATCCGCGTGGCGTTACATTAATGCCGGTCAGATTTGCCACCCCTTCCATAGTGAATACCGAATTCCATCGAGCCTGCGAGCATTGTTGCCAGATACTGAAGCAGCCTAGAAGGAGTACGTATAATGTGGCGAGAAGGGCCCGTAGTGGCCGATTATGTCAGTTCTTTCGAGAAGCCATTGACGTCGAGGGGCCTCAGGATGAAGGGGGTCTTATACAATTGATCTTTGCTTTTTCGGGTAGTGCGGCTCGGTACCAACGGAGGGAGTTTAGTAAGAGTGGTGTACAATATCAAAAAATATTGGCCCCTTTCCTTTCAGATGTGTTTAACTAGTTATGGAGACTTGATGTGGTCTCATCAACTTAGATATCTGTTCCCCAGCCATGCAACGCTGTTCGGCATAGGCTAGGACCGGGTCAGCTTGGCAAAGTTTGAACTGCCTCTCATCTCTGATTCTCTATTGTAGAAACGACAAATGCTGATATCTACCCCTGACATATGGAACTGGTGATCTCAATCTTGGGTTTCAGACGGTTATCCCGACATTATATTATAACCCCAAAGTAATATGAGTTCCCTTCTGCTGGGACAGTGCCGCAGTGCAACGTTATAGGTGACCAGCCGCCACGCGAGATAAGCACTAGGAGCTAATTTCGGCTGCATATGTTGGGTTGCAGTACCGCCGCCACGGGCACAGCTCGGAGTGGCCGCGGGTATTGGTACTTTGGAGTGCATTTAACCGATCCGTCATCGTCGATAAGCTTCTCTCTCCCGCATGATCAATGATGAATGATGAATGACCAAGATTGACGGCCCTGCCAAGCCTGCCGCTGCCACATTATTAAGCGCCACCCAGACCTCAATTAATCATCTCGAGGCGGAATAGTCCTTCAGTGAAAATATCCAGACTATTTTTACTTACCGAGAATCCTATCTAGCCAGGAACAACGCCGACCACCGCTCACATGGTGCCAACGTGGCCGCCCACCCCCCTTTTCGACACTACACCTCTCCCATAGCAAACACACGATGCCCGGCGTGTCCAGATCAAAAGCATGCGACACTTGCAAGAAGCGCAAGGTAAAGGTAGGTGGGTGCCCTTTCAACTGCTCCTCGACCTGGACCTGCGTTGACACCGCTTCCCTCTAGTGCGATGAGAAGTGGCCAACCTGCTCGCCATGCGCGCGACACAAGGTCATATGCCCCGGCCCATCATCGCCAGGCTTCAAGTTTGTCCACCAGGAGAATCAGCCTGCCCAGAGGCGCCCCGTTGAGCGTGAGCGGAAGCCGCGTGTCCTAGGCGAGAGGGAAGACCCGGGCTCCCTCGCCCTGCAGGTCCGTAAGATGCGCTCGGCCGTCCACGGCGACGGGAGCAGCTACGGCTCGTTCCGCCTCGTCAATCCCACCCCTCGACCGCAGCCGACGACTCTCTGTGACAGAGTTGCGCAGCGCCTGGTGGGCCACCTGGAGCGGGGTAGGGATGGAGGCATAACCCTGCAGATGACCTACCTCAAGTATCTTCCCCAGCGCCTGTCCGAGAGTGCCTGTCTGCGTGACAGCGTGGCTCTCTTCTGCACCTCCTGGGCTGGTTTCCGTCGCCAGCAGCCGCGTGGGGAGATTGTCAACACGGTCGGGTACGGCAAGGTGCTCAGGAGTCTGCAACGCGCGCTGGAGGGTCCTCAGGCACTTTCTGTCGAGACGTTGGCTGCCGTGACGCTACTGGAGAGGACTGATGCGATATTCAACCGGAAGCCCAAGCATCACTGGGATGTCCACCAAAAGGGGATCAGAAATCTGATCACTCAGAAGGGCCCGCCTAATGTTGACGATATGCTCGACGTGTGTCTTGCCAACGAGAACTATGGCATGCTGGTAGGTGTCAGTGATATGAATATCCCTTTCCATCCTCTTGTGACATATTGGTCATTAGCTAACGTCTTCCCCAATGTAGCTCGGACATTTGGCAAGAGCAGGCGGCTCGAACTTTATGCTGCAGCCACCGTGGAAAGAGGTGATGGAGAAGTGCGAGGATGTATATTTGAAAAGCCTCAACCTCGAACCTTTCTCAGACGAGTCGATCAGGTTGATCAACCGTGTGTATGCCGAGTGGCCCGACTGGGTAGCGGAGAAAGTCCGGATCCGACAAGATCCGCTGAGCGATGAGATGATGGCCGCAGCTGCATCCTTCCGGGAGAAGCTTTCTTCCATTGAAGATACCGTACGAGGCGTGGTCATTCCTCTGACCGAGGATGGACTTGCGAGCGGGACCATTGCTGAGACGAAAGAGTCCAAGGCGTTCGTGGGCAAGAAGTACCTCTTCAAATCTGACAGCTTGGCGCAAATGTTCATGTCCGCACTCATGCTGAGGGCTCTCCTCCTTCTCATGATTCGCCAGCTGGATAATCTATACGCTCGTGTGGATGAAGTGGTATGTGCAGAATACAGGAACGTCAGCATACAAATCTGGATGTTCGAGACCTACCTACGCGCCATGGAGCCACTAATTGCAGTCAACTTTATGGGGGGCATCCATGTCTCGTTGGACGCAGCCTCCGTGGAGGAGAAGGAACGTATCGTGGATTGGGTGATGGATATTGACGAGAGCTTACATACGCTCGGGTTGGAAAAGTCTGTATTGGCGGGTTACATTCAGAAATATACGGATATAATGACGGGGGAGCAGACGATGCCGAAATGAAAAGGGCAATGTAAGGTAAAATTACCAATCTTTTGCTTATATAGAGATCGATTACCAAGTTAAAGGCATTAAATACCAAATACACCATAATACGTCTTAGCTACCACGTAATTCCACTCCAGTTAAGCTTCCCGGAGCCTATCCCGGGATGTGGACATACATCGTCTCCTGTTATTGGTCCACGCGTATGCCATGCTTATTTTTCTCCCCAGTTTCAGCATTCACGGCATAAGGCATGTGACTAGTCTTATCTACCGGCGAATCGTGAGGACAATAAGGTGAGGCAAAGGGCACTATGGCGGTGAGTCAGGGGCTTCCTGGTCCCTAGTCCCGGGAAATGCGCGGACTGGCAAGAGTTCTGCCCTATGCCTTATGCCAGGGCTACCGCAAGGCCTTCTCAAAGAGGTTATATGATTCAACAAATACCATGTAGGCTGCCTCCAACTTAGCCCGCATCCGCTCTGGCCGGTTTGAACCCTCCACGAGGTATGGATGGCGGAATTTGGGGGTGTGGGACGTTGCAGCAAGCTATTTTTAGCTTCTAGGACGGTGAACTCTCCAGACACGTGTGACAAGACCATCCAGTGGCATCCATTGGGCTATCCTAAGGATGGGCCAGACATAGCTGACTAGCTTGACCTTATCAACCGGGCTCTAAACCATTGCAGTGATGGTCGATGAGTGAAGACGCCGGAGGAGTTCAAGGCACTGGGGAAGATTCAAGCACCGAATTAAAGAAATCGCCCCCACACTCAAGGGTGCCTGAAAATAAAACTTGGCTCATTGGGCCGGTAATCTAACTCACTCTGTGTTAGAATTGCTGCCCCGTGCTGGTTAAATGCCTATGCTAACTGGGTAAGACCCAGCAAAACCCTGGTTAGTCTCAAATGCCGTTGGACGGTAGAAGATGCCGCTGACAGAAGGATTATTCAAAAGCCAGGGAGGGCATGGTCTTGGCGACAACTCCAATCTCGCAATTGGCTGACTGAACTGCCGGAATGTATCAAAACTCCGCTCCCTGCTCAGGCTGCAAGGGTGAATATGGAGCGAAAACGAGTATCTGAAAAGAGGCATCCGATTAACCAAGCTTACTGAGCTTGCTTGTTTGCTTATTTTAAACCTCTTTCCCGTTTCTCTCACGTCTCACTTGCTTGATATATTCCGTTGTTCGGGCGTGAGTTTTCTCCTTCGTCTTTCTTCCTCATTATCTTGGAACCTAATCTCAATGACGTGTTCTTCTTTTCCTTGACTCCTGGACCATGAATTCCTCATCACGGCGTCGCGACGCTCAAAATGGGAGCGGCGTAAGTTCGGACACAGACATTGACCGGAACGACGTCTACAATATCGAAGGCAGTCCCAACCAGAACCAAGCCCCCAACTTGGGCCCACGAAGTGTGTGGTCCATCCTCGGACAATGGTGGCAAGAGTTTTTCGCCTTTCTGGTGGCATGCGGGTTGCTGGCGGCAATATTTGGTGTTCTTGAAAAGAACAGGGACCAGAGAAGCAACTACTGGACCGTCTCGGGACTCAGTCTGAACTCTTTCGTCGCCTTGCTCTCAGCAATCCTTAGAGCTTTGGTTCTCCTCGTCGTGGAAGAAGGTCAGGGAATTCGCTGCCAAGTTTGGCTTTGCAATTGTACAGGTCGCTAACCATTGAGCAGTTATCAGTCAGCATAAATGGTTGTGGCAGCTTCGCCGTCGACCAGTAGGCCAACTTAACTCGATCGACGAGGCAAGCAAGTCCCTTCTAGGCTCCTTTTTACTTCCCTTCCGCCTGCGTACATGGTTGTAAGTATTCCCTATGCTCCATAAACGTGATCTATGCGAGCAAATACCCACAAGCGTGTTATAGTTCCAACATGTACATCGGATGTCTCATCATGATCTTGTCCTTGGCCATCGGGCCCTTCAGCCAGCAGGCAGTAGGAACCAAGCCCTGCGCGATTTGGCAGAATGGTGTCAAAGCCCAGGTGCCATATACCACTAGAGGGCCCGAGTTCTTTCGATTCGGAGCAGGACTGTACGATATCGAGCCCGGTTATGCTGGCAGAATGGCCAGTGCTTGCATGGATCCATCCACTCAGAACTCGACATTCCTCGTCGAAGGCTGCTCCACAGGAAACTGCACATTCATACCCAACCAACAAGATGACTACTCTTTATCGACACTGGGAGTGTGTTCCAAGTGCATGGACACCACCAAGTACCTTCAGAAGAAGAAAGACAATATCAGCAATTACGATATTGTTTCGATCCCCAACCTCATCAATATGACGGGAAACTACCAGATCACTGGCTTGGAATCACGCATCAGCTCCCTCAGCTATGCCCAGTCTGACTTTGACGACATACAACGAGCACTCTTCCCAGCATCGATTCTCAACTACACGGTTGTTGGTACGACATCTGCCGGCTGCTCATACGCCAACGAATCAAGCATCATCACCGGATGTACCCCTACAGCCCCGCTAGATTTCACATGGAAGGCTGGAAACAGAGATCCGCCAATGAACGTTTTCTCTTCGGGCTGCACGTTCTATATGTGCATGCGACACCATAGCATCTCGGTCGACCGTGGCGTCTTCAAGGAACAGCTTGTTTCTTCTTCTCCGGGTTTCCACATGGAGCCTGAAGGGTCCCTCGATCACGTCTACTTCTGGAAGGACAAGTGTAAGGTCGGTGACGAGACGATTGACATGACCAAAGCGAGGACTGTGAATTACAAAGACGGAACCATCGATGTTCGATTAAACGACGAAGACACCGTGGGTCGCACATTCCCCAACACGACGGACTGTCTCGAGTCAGTTTCTTGGCCAAGCTGGAGAGCCCTCCAGAAGTCGATGCAGTTGCTGAACGGAACATGCCGCTACCCCTCTCAAGCCGCCCTTGGCAGCGTCAAAGGCCGAAGGGAGCAGATCCAATGCGACGACTACTACCTTTCCGGCCTGCTCGCGGATGGGTTGGGCTCTTCTTCGGCAGTCTCGAACACATTCCAAGCTGTTGCCAACGCAGTTACGAACCGCATGCGCCAGATGGCCGTGCAGTCCAACTTCACCGGCGACGCAGGCAGCCCTACCTATGAGAAATCACAGGAATCCCAGACCCAAGGTGGGTTCGTCCAGGGCGGATATGTCTATGGCAACGTTCTCGAGTACGGCGTCTGCACCGAGTTCCACGGCGAGTGGCTCATCTTCCCGCTGCTGCTCCTCGTGGCCACCGCCTTGTTCCTACTGCACACCGTCATCCGCTCCGTCCTCCGTCGCCACCAGGAGCCGCTGTGGAAGAGCTCATTGCTGCCGGCGCTTTATGCCAGCCCCGAGTCGCAGCTGCAGGCGGGCTACCACTCTCTGCAGCAGCTCGAGGAGAAGGCCGACCAGGATTCTGTGCAGCTGGTCAAGACTGGAGATTACAAGTGGGAGTTGGTCAAGGATTCTGAGCACAGTGAGCAGGAGCTGGCGCCAATGGCTGCGCCGGTAGATATGGGACAGGAGTATGTATCATATAAACGGTAGTCAGAGGAAACCTAGGCCATAGCAGCTGTGCTGCGGACTAGTACGAGTTCCTGTATTCTAAACTGGAAACCTAATCTTCTAGAGCGATAGTGGTTGGAGGCTTCACCAAACGCAAGATATTATAATACATGGTAGAATTTTGTTGATCTGGGTTATGAAGCTAGTATGAGCTTAACTGAACCGAGTTATGGTTGTGATTTTCCAATTTGAAAAGGATTAGCAAGTAGGGTATATGAAATGGACTTCTTGATTTCCATCCCCCGAAATGATTGTATCTAATTCTTCACCCCTAAATGCATGGATTTAGTATTGATATCTTTAGTACTGGTACTGAGTTCATTTCAATTCAACAACCCCTGCTAAATAAAGCTAAGTGACCTATCTCTAGAGGTACACCGGTATATGAGAATACCAAGACAACGGAATTAACCTCGGATACCACTCGATAGGATCTCATGGTAGCTAGGATTTATATTTCTTTGGTGAACTAACGGGCACTTCATCTGAATCGATCCAGTGATTTTGTCTCTGATGGACAATGTCAAGCGACAGTTCTGGAAGGACTTTTGAATAAGCTCGTCCACGAACCTCCATCGGCGCAAGATCAAGTACCTAACCAAGACTACTTATCTTCAATCGCTCAAGGAGAACAATAATGTTGCTTTTGATATGTTTTGCATGTTGGCAATAAATTGTTCCCTGGCTCTTGAGTCATTTCGGCCCTGATTTAGGAGAATTCCCTATAACTTGGAAGGCGCTGCAGCCCCTGGGTTTTCAGGATAGAGCCAAGGTTTATCTACAATAGAATAGAGTAGAAAGGATATGGGAGCTTTCACTAAATGAACAAGAGACACCAAATTATCCTATAGTGGTCGGTTAATGGTCCTGTAGCTTGGGTGTGTTGACCTTCTGGGCAAAGTGTAGACAATATCATACCATAAGGAGAAAATCATAAGGGGAAGAATTGTGGCCCGGTAATGGAAAGTATGTATATGATACTAATTATAGCCTGTATGTGTTGTATCTGGCTATGATAAACGTGCATTATCTTTTGACGCGTGGTCTAATAGTTCGTAATCGACGATCGTCACCGACCAATGCGTCCCAATCTCCGATCGCAAGTCAGGGAGTCTATCTAAAATGGAGAGAGATCACGCTAATGAAGGAGCAATTTTAAAAATTCAATAGTCTGCTTGAACTTGGTGGCTTATTGAGATCGACCCCTTAGCTAATGCAGCTAGATGGGCCGATGGTCCAAGTGGGCTTAACCTCTCACCAATATCTTCATCAGATTGAACAAGATATGTCACTAGTGCTGGATCCGCTGCTTGTTCCCTTTATTTTCCTCCTTATCCTTCCCACCCTTCCTGCAATGGGCTGAGCGTGGTTGTCTTTTCCAACATTCGTTTTACGCAGGCAGAACGCCGTCTTCACACTCGTTAACTATTTGCAACTAATATTGTCATACGCCGACTCATTAGGCTACCAATATTGCGATTCGCTCACTTTCGTTCATTAGCAATCAATCTTGTCTTATATCCTAATACTTCGAAGACTACCAGCTCGCCTCTTCTCCGCTATGCTCAACACTCTTTTCCTCGGCAGCTTGCTGTTGCTGCCCACGCTAGGACAGGCGGCAAGCATTGTCCTACGTCAACAAGACGTGTGCGGTCCTCAGCCAAATCTATTAGTCAATCCCTCCTGGGAGTTGGGGACTATCGGATGGACGTACAGCAACAATGTCTCACCCCAGATAGCGAGCGGTGTTAGCAGCGACGGTGCTCAGTCCCTGTAAGTCGTGCTGTGATGCTAACTACCAGAGCAACAGAATCATGGCTGACTCGATGATGCAAACATCATGTAGTTCAATTTCCCCCGCGGTATATTCAACATGGTCGGTTCGCCAGTCCGCGGGTGGCGGGACCCTTGACCGAACCAGGCCCTACACATTCTCCGTCGATATCGCAGTCGCGTCATATCCTCCTTATGCTGGCCCTCTTATCTGCACCCTCCAAGCCTATCACTGCCAAACCTACAACTATATTTTCGACAAGACTGTGGCCTTCGCTCCAAGCTCTACTCCATCGCCCTTTGTAACCTACAGCGGCTCCTTTACTCCGCCAAATTTGGTAGAGGACATTGTAATTACCGGGTACTGCAGATACTCAACTCAGGGCTCGAACCCTACACCTGGCCCATTCACTCTATATATCGACAATGCCAAGTTCAGCATGGATGCTCCCGCCTGTCCAACATCGACCCCAGTTTCTACTGTTCCCTCCACCACGACGCCTGTGTCAACCCCAGAGCCTACCACCCCATCCTCGACATCAACGGTCCTTTCAGCGACAACAACTCCAGCAGACTCAACAACCGTCGCCTCCACGACCCCTTCGGATTCCGCGACCCCTTCAGATTCCGCTACCCCTTCGGTTTCAGCGACACCGTCAGCTACCACTACCGTGTCTTCCACCCCGACTCCATCTGACACGACTACCCCAACTCCCACGACGCTTGCCACGGTCACTACCCCAAGTTCCTCAGTTCCCTCTGGAACCGTCACATCCCAACCGGAATCTCTGACACCAACAAGTTCTTCAACTACTCCTCTGCCAACATCTAGCCGTCCATGCAGGCGCCGCAATAGACGGACTGCAACGGTCATTTAGATTCCATTTGCTTGGGGGGAAAGGGATCATGGTTTCAAGCCAGTATTAATAGCTCTTCATTCAGTTGAGATGCAGCATTTGTGATCAGAATGGGTCTTGTTCGAGGCATTCCCTAGCGTAGCCACAGGATTTCCTGCGTCTTTGGGCTCAAGGCGAAGAAAACCTTTACATTGTCTCGAGGAAGGCAGAACCGGACTTTAGCTCCCAATCACATGTGATGTTAGCTCAAATATATTCCCTGGCATGAAATTTCCTGTAGCATGACACTCTTCCTGATTCTGTGTAATGTATCCGGTGAATATGAGCACGAGACTCTTCAGAAAATGACTTGGAGGTCAGCTTTTTCCCGGTGATTGGAAAGACACTATGTGCAGGTGTTTGGAAGCCAAGAGTCGGTGTTAAGATTAGGGTCTTGGTGCGAGTACCTATAACTTGAGAGACTTTATTGAGTAAAGCAGAAGCCTCGATCGAGTATGTAGCTGCCAGATCGTTTATCTATGTTAAGCTTACTCTCGAGGTACTTCAGCGGCGCTTTGTATTGCCGTTTGAAACTATAACACAGTCCATTGAACTCTGTCTTTCTTTCCCTTTCTCTACAAGTCAAGGGGGAAAAGCTGTTATAGGTATTTAGACATTTTCAGGAAGACACTCGCTTATTGCGTATGAGTATGATAAGTAGTTTTTTAGCTATTGTGAAGCAAGAGGCAGATTCTTGCTGAGCCGATCAAAAACCATGACGTCAAAATATATCTACACTCCAAGGCCCCAACCTAGATCCAAGAAATTCTCTCTTTTCACAAGCTCATCGATTTTTTTGTTGAATTTACTCGAGACAAATAGGCTAAGTGGTTGTTATGACGAGGTTTTAGGGTAGGGCGTATGTGTTGAAGTTTAGCTCGGCCCTCGGCGCTTTACTTTGTTGTAATGTTATTGGTTCGGACTTTACTATTGCATTCTTGTCCGAGCTGACACACGTAACAAACAAGGCCATCAAGCATTTGGTTCAAGTCTGCTCTTTCAACTTAAATATTCGTACCCAGCGTGCCCAGACGCCCTATTATCATAACTAGATTTGATTCCGGTTGATTTACCGCCGCCCTGAGCGGTATGAGAAAAGCGGCTGATCGAGCCTGTCCGATGTCATGCCTGAAAGTCAAGGGCCAAGGCTAGCGGAGACGGACCTCTCTCGGCTGTCCTGTGTATCATGCCGGGCCCGAAAGCTCAAGTGCGATCGTACGATGCCAGCATGCGTTCGATGCTCCAACGTCGATAACGACTGTATTTATCCTGAGTCGAGGAGGAAGCGCATCTATAAGAGGACGAATGTGAAAGAAATGGAGGAACAGCTAGGTACTTGAATGGCTTCGACTTTCGAAACGTTTACAGCACACAAGCTCACAGTCTTTGACAGCTCGGCTTGAAGAGCAACTGAATTTACATATAGTTAATGGCGAGAAGAGCTGTGGCACTACGGGCACCAAACCCGCGCCTGACCCTCAGCCCAAAGAAATGGGCACCACAATCGATGCACAGGGATTTGAGTTGCCCAATTCTGAGTCTGGCTACGATTGGGCCTCTGATGGCCAACTGATAGGCCTCGGAGTATTAGAGCCTTTGCCCCCCTTCGAAGTAATGGAAGAATTGTGCGGTTCCTTACATGCCTATCAGGATAGAAATTTGGTACTGAGTTTCTATAGGCACGGCATTTACTTCCGAAATCAACATCATTCGATGCCGATACTGCATCCCGCGCTGTACCTACAAGCCATACATGGGCCGCCTAACAAACGGCCACCGATGTGCTTGCAGTACATTGTTTGGGCTACGGCGTCGAAAGGGAATGAGAAATACGACTTCTACGCAGATGCATTTTACAAGCGGGCGCGGCAATATATCAACGTGGATGAGATGCAGGTAAACTGGGAGACACCCTGAAAGCTACCTTGCCGCTGACTCTTGCAAGGGCGATGGAGATCACTTGACCCTCCGCCATTTACAGGCATACATCATTATGGCCGGGTTTGAAGCAAAATGCATGCTCTTTACAAGAGCGTCTATGAGCTCGGCCAAGTCTGTCAGCCTCGTACACTCTCTAGGCTTTGATCGAGTTGACGATCCAGACGTTTCACCAGCGTCAACTACAGTGTCCTCGACAGGCTGGATTGATATTGAACAGCAACGGAGAGCGTTCTGGGGCGCCTTTGCTATCGATTCGCATGCTAGTATATCCACGGGATGGGCTAGTTTGATATATACCAATGACGTGAGCCCTTACATATTCCATCACTCGGTTATCTAATATTTATACGGGAACAGTTTATGACACGGCTTCCTGCATCGGAAGATGCGTTCTTGTTTGGACAGAAAGAAGATGCTCCATTTCTGGATGAAGTCTTCACGGGGGCCTGCCACTCTGCTTTTGCTACCACGCTTGTCATCTGTCATATCTTCAAAATTACTCTAAACCATACCTCTCGCCACTCTTATGGCGCAGCATTCTGGAAGCGTCACAAAGACCTTGATCATAAAATTTCAAGCATCTTCATGTTTCTACCGGAACGGTTTCAGTTGCCAGATTACAAAAGTAACCCTGTCGCTGCCCATACCAACCTAAACTTACACGCCACCACCATTTGCCTTCACTACGCGGCCGTTGAGATGGTAGACAAGCACAGTCACCCTGAAGGCACCAAACGGCAAAGCTTGGGTAGGATGAGAATCAGCGCGGAAGAGATTGTGGAAATAATCAAGACCATTTCTCCCAATTCATTTATATATGTATGTTCACTGTCTCCCCCAAAATGGCCCGCAGCTAATGTTGCTATCAGAAATCCGTGCTATGCGCTCTGTCACTATACTGCGCAGCAAGCGTCTACATTTATTTTGCCAGGGATAGTCCGGCCAAAGGATTGCCTGCAAGTGAGTTGGCTAATTTTGAGATGATTCTCCGCTCAATGGAAACCACCGGTCACGACCACAAGATCACACGAGCTCTGTTGCTCCAGGTCTACCGGGATGTGGAACGTTACGGGTTGAGTTCCATTCTGCATTTGCCTGATACTGGGCAGGTCACAGAAGTTGACCTAGGATATTGTCCGAGCGTTTTCATGAGCGTGAAAATCGCCATGATAAGGCAACCCATCATTAGTCCTCTCCAGGTAGGAAGGCTGCCGTTGGGAGCAGGAGAGCTGGCCTTTCAAGACTTTACGGATAATACCCTGGAAAATCCGTTGGACCTGCCAGATACCAGCACATACACGGAAGGCAGCACAAGTACTGGACAGCAAATCCAAGATGTCTCAATGCCATCATGGCCGCAAAGCGGCAATGACCTCTCCTCACAGATGTTGGAATCAATGACGGGTTACGACTATGCTCTGAATGATGGCTTCGAATCGGAACTTATATAAGGCACCTTGCGGGCTAACTGAGGGCATATTGATAGAAAGAATACACCTCAAGATCCTACTTAGAGTTGTATATCAGCTAGGGAAAGATCAAGGTATCAGTTGGAGTTATTCGCATTATCACGCCTCGCGCTATCCTGATCATATATGTACATGCACCCTTGTGATTGACCTCCCATCACGATAAGCATCCAAAGCTTCATTTACATATGTCGCCTCTAGTCCCTGCTTAGCAGTGAATTTCAGAGGCTTAATCTGCCCCTGCTCAAGATATTCAGGGAGCCGCTTCCAAAATTCGACCGCCAAAGCTGGTTTCGCATGAGAGCTCCCGATAACTTTATGCCACACAAAGCCTGCCTTTTTCTCGGCTATCCTCGAATCATTTTCCAGCCCACGGGGGAGGAGGGTCGCCAGAATGCCCTTCTTGGAGCTGGAAAGAGCGTTGAGTGCGAGTATCTGATCCTCGGGCGGGTTGAATGTGTCACATGCATAGAGCAAATCGTCGCCGACAAGTTCTTTAATCCTAGACATTACAACATCGTATCCGCCATGCCGATCAAGCATATGTGTGGCTCCATATGAGAACAACTCATCTGCTGGCCCCCCTACCGCAATGATTCGCCCAATCCCGGCTAGTTTGGCCAGTTGGACGGCGAATTTACCACAGTTGGTTCCGCCTCCAACAATGAGAATTGTTGTCCCATTGTAGTCAAAATCTTTGCCGTCTGGCGTCCACGGGGCAGGAATCTCGAACGTATCAAATATGGCAACTAGAGGGGCAAAGATATTGGAGGGAAGCGTGGCGGCTTGGTCATCTGAAATCGATGCTGGGATTCTTGTTGCTGCTAGAACATCTGCGACGGTATATTCCTGAAGTCCGGTTTGGCTTTGCTCCTTGGTAAACTGTGCTTGGTAGGCGATGCGATCACCCAGGGCGAACTCCGTCACACCATCACCCAGTTTGGTGACCTTGCCTACTACATCATTGGCGAGCACGGCCGGAGGAGAGATATATTGACCAATGTCCCGAACTCGTTGATCATGAGGGTTGAGGCCTGCGACAGAGACTCGCACTTGGACTTGTCCAGGGCCTGGAAGAGGAATGGGATGGTCATGAACTAGTTCCACGGGTTTCCCGAGTTCTTTTACAAGTAATGCTCGCTGCAAAGACATCTTTCGTTTAGTTTGATGAAATCAAGCAGTCAAGTAGAACAAATGGAAATAAATTTGGTCATATATCGAGGTAATGTTTGCTGATTGATGCCAAAAAAGCACTTTCACGAAACAATACAGACTCTTGCTCGTAAAATTATTTAGAGATGATTCTGTTCAAGTACTACGCTCTTTGAAGATTCGTGCTTTCTCTCCGAATGATGATCATCGGCATTTGTCATCTCGTGTATATAAATTGCCGGAAAAACGCAGGATAGTGCGGTCGGGATTTCCAGATCCCTTACCGATTGGTAATCGAGTCCTCAGTAAAGTATTCATAAGCACTTACTGATTCGGTGATTGAGATCGGGTGCCTTGGTGTAGGAGTTCCAAATAGTTTCGCAGACTTGCAAATACATTGCCGCAAGGTCATTCAATAATTCTACACAGCACCTTGCCTTGAGAACTCACGCTTTTAACCTCTATCATGTAAATGGAACTGATTAATCAGCTGAAATTTCCCAAATCTTTCCAGCAGAGATATAGAGAAAGGATCGTATGCTGTCGCATAAAGACATAGGTAGTCATGCCCGGGGGACGATCATATTAGAAGGGGTTATCGGTATTCATGCTGACCAAGACTGGAGAGTCATGACAAAGGGTAATAGAATTATTCGTAATGAGTTCTATCATTTCATTTCTCGCTCAGAGGGCTAAAATGGCCCATTTAGTGTTGCCTACAGGCAGAGCGTAGCGCATGGCGTATCGTGAGAGATCAACTGGTCAATTGGCTTCGTTAACCAACTGAGGATTGATAAAGTAATTTGCATTGATTATTCTCGAATAAATCCATCAGCACCTTATTGTTCTTTAGCTGTCCGTCACTAGAACAGGCTCTCCTGAAAGTCCTCAATCAATCAAGGAGTTAAACATTTCAGCAGGTGTATGCTTGATCACTCCCATATCGAGGATTTCCGGACTGGTAGAGCCGGATGATTTGCCTTCCCAACTCGCCTCCAGAGCATACCTAAGAGACGAAATAACGTTCGGAGATTCGTTTTGAAGTCCCTCCAATAACGAGTCGACAGACGACATATCCTTGTATATGACATTTTCAACGTTTGTTCCAATCGCCTTTTCAACCATTTGGACTATCTGTTGTCCAGTCACACCCTCAGGCCCGTTCAAAATATATTTGGCTTTGTTGTGCTTTGTCGTGTCTTCTTCAGCCAAAAGATGAGCAGCAACAACTCCAATTTCAGGCGGATGAATAATTGCCACAGGAAAATCCTTCGGGGCCATAAGACTCAAGTTGCCTTGCTTTCCTGTGCTTCGGAAGTCCTTGACGAACTGGGCTGCTGAATACAGATAGGTGGGACCAAAGGCGTTGGGTTGTAGAGAAGTGAATTGTAATTTCTCGTATTCTGGAGAGCTGAGCAGCGCTTCGATCGCCCAGTGTGCCCTCTGGTAGTAAGATTTGCTGTCCGGGCGGACTGCTGGATGAGCAGTTGAGATCCGTACCACGTATTTCACATTTGCGTGAAGAAGCGCGAGGTGGAAGGTAGATTCCTCTGCGAACTGGTTGGTCTGAAGATGCGGTGCAATAAAAGCCCTTTCCACATTGTGCTCTTGAAGCCATTCGGGTGTGATCTCAACCCAACTCTTTTCTTCAAGTTGGACGAAAGGAAGCTTAGCAAGACGTTGTGCAGTAGCACCATCCTTGGACCGCGTGAGCGCAATGATTTTATAGTCAGAAAATGAAGGCTTAGAACCTAAAAGGTGAGATAAGGTTTCCACCGCACTCTGTCCTGTATTTCCGGTGGCACCCGCGACAAGAATAGAGCGAGTCATAGTTGGGTTGCGAACTGTTGGGCCTCACGAACCGGAGCGGCGTGGTACAGTTCAAGGAAATTTATTAGGAAAATCAGATGGCAGAACCCTTTTAACTTATACATTTATGAGTTACTTAATATTGGAAACGGAAAGCTCTAAAGTCCGCAAAAATCCGCCAACTCCGCCTGTTTTGCTGCAAAGACGAGCTCCACGGACGCCACGGAACTGTTGCTGCGATCCAGTTGGCACAGATACGAATCCCCCCCCATGAGTCTAACCTACAATTAGATGTAGTTAGACGATCTGCTACTGTTTTCGCTCGCTTCCTCGATCTGCACGGGGAGCTCGATCTTTGTCCATAGAACCTATAGTTGCTAAATGCTTTTGCGTTAAATCTTAAGCATGGCTAAGATGGGTCGTGCTTCATTTCCTGGATTGAAGCCCATTATTGAGGTGTTGGAGACTCTATTCTTTGGTTCGCTATGGAGTCTCTGCAGACAAATCTTCTAGAAAGAAAGAAAGTAAGAAAGAGAAGAAAGGATGTTATCTTAATCCATCGTTTATTCATATTAGGCTAGATAACATTTAGTAGTTATTGAGCGATACATATGTTTCTCATTACATGGTATGGATAATCTAAATCAGGCCCTGCCACTTTACCTCTCTTAGGGATGGCCTTCTATAGGACTGAAACCTCTCTCCTTTCCTAAGTTTGGAGAGGCTACTCAACATTTATTGACATTCTAGAGACTACATGCTCAGTATCATGCTCGTGAGTCAATAGACAGCACAGCTATTTATGTTATACAACGCAATGAACTTTGACAATCAAATCATATATTCTTTCTATATAATCATTTTGGAGTTTTATGTTACTATGTAATGCTTAAGAGTTACTTGGTCTTGTGTCGGTCGCGTGAAGTCCATTGAGGCTGGTAGCAAAACTGAAAGGTTAAGTTCACAAACTCCGTGATACGCTATGCGAAGATGTACTTAGATTGCTCTATGCAACGGGCGTGTATCGGGAGTTGTAACTAAAGAGGCGAGTGTCTAACATTTCTTTGCTGTGCTCAATTTACCCGAATTCTTTTTATTCAATATACCTTTATCGTGTTTAATCTATGGAGCGAAGTCAAGCCCATGCTACGGAGAGGCGGCCTCACATGGGGTTTCATGGTCCGTGTCTGAGATAGAGGCGTGGCATCAAACTTGTCCATAACGTCCAGATAAATACCATTCATCTGACGGTGTCTGCCCGTATCTGCTCACCATCGTTATTTAGGTGCATGCCTATTAAGAATTTTTGGCAACACTCCTCATCTATTTCCGCGTGATAATGGTTGTGGTTGCATCTAAATCTAAAAAGAAAGACTAATTGATTTACGGTCTTTCGTTTTCTGCTTTCGTTTTCTTTCTTTTTCTCCGACAACATTATCGAAACTGACGTGGCGATGCAATGAGGGCTGGTCAGGAGAGACAGTGGGACAAGAGACCATTCACCACAATGGGTGGAAAGCACCACCCGGTCGGCGGGCTGACCTACGGCTGGCAGTAACGCGAATTTGCGGTTCTCAAGTGGCTGGGATTCAAAATTAGTGCTGCCAAGCTTACATGGAGTCAATAATTTGAGGCGGGATAAGCGTCTGGGCTGAAACCAATATCTGCATAATTAAGGGGGAGCAGTTTGTTGGCCACTTGTTGCAGCGTCTGATATTGTCCCGGACAATGGCAGTTGGTCCCCTATCCAGCAGGATGTTGCGGTAGGGCAAAGGGTAAGCCAATGTAACATTCTCCGCTCTTGATGACTTTCCCATTTCAAATCACAATGTGTGGATTCTAATCGATGGTTCTGATTGATGCCACGATTGCTGACGGCTTTCTAGTGGTATTGCTAGATCTTCAAGCACTGATTAGCACCAGAAAATGGAAAATTGATCCCCGGCACAACCCTTCCGATAAAACCTTAGATCAGTATCTTGATGCCTCTTTTGGACTGGGCCTAGAGCAGGAGGCGGTGGCCAGCTGCAGGTATATGCACCTTTGGTCAGAGTAAGCGCCGACTGGATGAATAGGCTGTAAGAAAAAGGCGCCAATGGTCAGCCGCACGCGTAGAGCTTTGAGCATTGTGGATGATAAGGTGGATAGTCATTGGCTTATATTCAATGCCGTTGGTCGCGAACAACCAACGAGGCAACCGACTACGAATGTCACCCTTTTTGTGGTGTGACAGGAACACTAGATTCGGTAGTCAAGGGCAAGGGGTTCGGCTTGGAAGCTTGAATATTGTTGGTGATCTCTTGGCTATCAGTCAGACCTCCGTCTTGGCCACGACGACTGTTATTGACCAGACTTGTTGGTCCTTGGCACCCCGGTCTATAAATGCAATGCATTCTGCTCTTTGCCCCAGCCCCGAATCCGAACAGAGCACGGCGTGCAGTTTCTTCCATTGTCGGATCACCCATATTCTCCCCTTCAGTCATTACAGTTGATAACAATCATGTCGGAAGAAGCAACACCAACACCAACAATTCCCCCTAAGAGGTCTGCCAAGGAGCACCCGCAGGCGCTCATCTCGAAGTTCTGGCAAAAATTCCACCACAAGAATCCCGGCAAGATCACTTCCATCTTTCCCAGAGATCTCTACAAGACAGTAGCCCCGAATCTCGCACCTCCCTCTATTGGTGTGCGTAATGCTGCCCAGAGCTATGAGATTGCTCGGTCCAAATGCCTCGAGATGGTCAGGAAGGCTGTCGCTCGCTGCGAGAGCACCAATTCCAAGTTCATTGACCAGGAGTTCGAGATCGAGAGTGACCACTATATGCTGACGCATCACTGTCTTCGTGGCTTGGTGAGGTCTGATGACTTTTACTATGAGCCCGGCTCTGTTCATCGTGTGTCTTGGATCTTCGACAATCCTCAGTTTACCGTGGACGGTTTCTCTGGATCTGATATCAAGCAGGGCTATCTCGGTAATTGCTGGTGGCTTGCTGCAATAGGCAATATAGCCCACCGTAAAGACCTGATGAAGAAGATTTGTGTGGCTCGTGATGAGGAATGTGGCGTCTATGGCTTTGTATTTTTCAAAGATGGGGAGTGGATTCCTGCGATTATCGATGATAATCTGTACCTGAAGGAAAGAGACTACGGTAAGGACGAGGAGGTATATGACGTTACCGGAAAGAAGGCCAAGCAGTGGAAGAAGAACAAGCAGACAGGGTCTGAGGCTCTTTCATTCGCATCGTGCGCTGATGAGAACGAGACATGGTTGCCTCTGCTGGAGAAAGCCGTAAGTATCACCCATCTGGAACCCAAACTACCTCTGCTCCTCTGCCTCCATGCGATTGAAGCTCACATCTTGTTTCTCTCTGTTATAGTTTGCAAAGGTTCATGGCGATTATGAAGCTCTTGTCGCTGGCTGTGTTGGAGGCGGTGTTGAAGATATGACTGGCGGTGTCTCAAGTATGATCCTCACCACTTCCATCCTACGCAAGGAAAAGCTCTGGCATGAGCTGCTTCAGGCCGACCAGGACGATGGCGAGTTCGTATTTGGCCTTTCCCCTTCGTATAGCCCATGGGTCGGAGATCAGAACGGCATCGTTCTAGGTCACGCTTACTCAATCATCCGGGCGGTTGAGGTTACCGACGAGAAGGAAAACAAGATTAAGCTTGTCAAGATCAGGTATGCATACCCTCTACATGGTATTGTTGTAGAAGAAGCGCTTCCCCCACTCAGCCCATGAGATGTTCCGAAACTAATTCCATCACCAGAAACCCATGGGGCGAAACGAGCCGCGGTGAAGGAGAATGGCATGGCCCCTGGTCCGACGGGTCCAAGGAGTGGACTGGAGAAATGCTGAAAAAGCTTCGCCACGAATTCGGCGATGATGGCGTGTGGTGGATGACGCTTGATGATATGCTCCAAAACTTCCAGCGGATTTATCGAACCCGTTTATTTGACGCAAGGTGGACGGTTGCTCAGCAGTGGACGAGCCTCCCCATCGCGTGGGTTGCTGGTTATCACAAAACCAAGTTCGTCATCACTGTCCAGGAGGAAGGTCTTGCAGTCATTGTCTTGTCAAAGGTATTCCCCCGCCGAAAAACACTGCAGGTCAGGTATGAAGTTGCTAAATTCTATGATAATCTAGCTTGACGAACGTTACTTCTCATCCTTGGCCGGTCCATACGACTTCACTATGAACTTCATCATTCTGGCCTCTGGGTCGGACGAGCCCATTGCAGAAGCTCATTCCAGCAAGCTCGATAGCAACGATCGATCTGCCAATTGCGAGATATTCCTCCAGCCCGGGAAGTATGACGTGATCCCTAGGGTCATTGCAGCGAATTCCAATTTGCCGCCCGTTGAAGATGTCGTCAAGGAATACTCCACTGCCGACCCCCTTAAGCTTCAGCAGAAGGGGCTGCTGTACGACATCGCTCACGCCAAGGTTGGAGTTTTAGACGAGGACGAAGCATATGCAAAGAAGCAGCAAGAGGAGAAGGAAAAGGAAAAGGCAAAGAAGAAGAAGGAAAAGGCAGAGGATGCAGAGAAAAATCAAATGAGGCAGGCGATGGAGCAGATGACGTCCGCTATGGCAGCAATGCAGGTGGAGCTCGATAAAGAGAAATCAAAGGATGAGGAAGAGAAAAAGGACAAAGAGAAGACCAAGGAAGGAGAAAAGAAGAGTGGAAATGCCTCGAAAGATGAGAAGAAGGAAGATGAGTCGAACTCCAAGGCTACGCCTCCGTCTGGTGAATCTGCAGCACCCTCGGCAGCAGATAATGAAGAGGAAAAGAAGGAGGAGAAGGAAGAGAAAGAGAAAGATAAGGAAGAAGACGAGCCATCCAAGGAGGAGGAGGAGCAGGACAAGGCTGAAGAGAAGGAGGACGAGGACGATGACGAGGAAGAGGATGACAGCAACGACAGCGACGACAGCGATGATGATGACAATGAGGGCAGACTGCCTTGGAATGCTGTATGTGTCGCAGGCCTGCGTGTTTATTCGGAAGATAAGAACATCTCAGTCGAGGTTGTGCAAAGCGAAGAATAAGAGGGTAGTCTAAACAAACATTCGCGCGCAAACCAATCAATAGTATACATAGAACAGTGTTGATTTTGATAGCTAGATGTATGAAATGTGATTATTTTCAAGTGTGTTATACATCTGGCCTGGATGAATTATGTCGTAGACATCACCTATTTGGCCCTCATGCGGGATGAGCCCCTGTTCCTCGCGGTCAAGTATGGATTCATGCGATTCTTGTGTTCTAGAGTAGATACTGAGAATAGGGGCGATAAGTTACATTCTACTATGACCAGCATTCCCATTGTAGCTTACGTTCCATTCACCTCGTCTTAGTGAGCAAAATGCCTAGAACATTGTCTCTTATTAAGCTTCCATTCTCATTCTCATTGGGTAAGCCGGCATGAGAGTTCAACATAACCCCACCAAACATTAAATCAGCTCAAGCGCCTTGATCTTACTTCTCCATCATCATCACTCTGTCACCATGTCGAACATACAACGCATCCCAGACGAGATCTGGGGACACATATTCGAAGGCTTTGAATGCACTTTGCCTCCGAGCCAATGGTGGATGGATAGAGTCCTCGTTAATAGGACTCACCGCCTCACTCTCGCATCGCTGTGCCTCGTCTGTCAGCAATTCAGACGATGTGCACAACCTCTCCTCTACAAGAACCTCAACTTAGAGGGCGCAGAGCCAGACAATGACACAGCCTTCGTACGAGCCATACGAGAGCTATCACTTCACCCTAACCTAGGTCAAAATACTCGCATCTTAACCGCCGAAAATAATTTCGGGAGGAGTGGAAACGACCTGCGAGTTGACAGTGAGCAGCTCGCGTCGGCCATAAACATGATGGATCTGCCACCGCGGTTTCGGCAGTTCCTTAGAAGTAGTCATTTTGATGTTGGACGTATCAGTCCAGCATCTCTCTGCCTCCTTTTCACTCCCAACGTTCAGTCGCTAGACATCACGCTTGGGGAAACGCCATTCCTTCTCTCCTGGCTCCTGAGCGGGAGCCTTGACTTAGAGAAAAGCTCATTTCTGCCCCAGAGAAGCGAAGACGATGAGCCTGTGGATGATGCGGACTATGGCTTTGGATACGATGATGATAAGGTGATTGTCAGGGCCTATTCCAACTTTGGGCTACCCCGACTGAAGGAAGTGCATCTGAAGCACTGGAGCATCGTGTTCACAACGCCCATCAACGATATAGAGGCGGCTTTCATGCACCCGGGTGTCGAAATCATGCGCATGGTGGGCCTCGATTGGCGAGCCACGCACGTACCTAAACGGCGGTGGCCTGATTTCACATCCAACATAAGGGTTCTAGAGTTGACAGAATGCATCATGGATGCTAGAGGTGTGGAGGATATGTTCCAACTTTGTCCCAATTTGGAAAGCCTCAGAATCTTCCTCGCTGATAGTAACCGAGCAACGGAAATTCAGGATGCTGATTATGAAATCAAAATGGATTCCGTCGGTGTTGTGCTTCGGAAGCATGGAGGAAACCTGGTCAAACTCGACCTAGAGACTGCTGAGTTCGGTGGATACATCAACAGGGCCATTGGCTCTCTTCAAGGGCTTGGCAATCTACGCCATCTCAAAGTAGCACAAAGAGATCTCGTTGGATACAGCACATTTTATCCTTTCGACCCAGCCGTGCCTCATCTTGTAAGCGTTCTGCCGCGGTCCCTTGAGACACTTTATTTGCACTACGACAGGCTGTACATGGCATTGGCAGCAGATGAATACAAACGCAAGGGCACAAATAACGAGATATTCGAGTTGATCACCAGTGGAGAGTTTCCAAATCTTCGCGAGGTCAAGGCTGAACGATATTTAGAGGATTCAAAGCCATTCGAACATAGCATAGATGGTTGGCGATCCGAGATACGAGAGGAACCCCTTTGGAAAGGACCATCTACTGGCTGCCGGCGTGTTATTATCATGGTTGTATCTAAAATATGATAAAGTTACAATGCAAGACAAAGAAACCATATAAGCTTTGAACAGGATCTGAAAAACTTTCATTTCATGGAGGCGGTGACATTTTGCCATCTACGATAAGCAGCGTAACAATGCAAGGAGAATCACAGTTAGCTATTCATCATGTTGTTGAAGTGCTTTTCTTCATCTCCTCTTCTACAACTCTACTACTCTATGAAACGGCGCGTTACCGTCAGTTTCCCACCAGTACGAAGCATCCCCAAACAGCCTTTGTTTCTTTCCTTTGCTCCACCAGACCAAATTCAACAGATACGACTTATCGCTTATCCTCTCGGTTGTACTCATTGTTGTCATCGTCGTTTCGCGCGTCGCCCTCGTCACCTTCCTCAACCTGACCACCGTCGCATGAAGGGGCGCATGGGTGAGCCATGTCCTCAGGCTGATGTTGGCATTTGCCGTACGCAAATACTGCTGCCAGTCCACCTATGGGTTGATCAGGTTGTCCTTCTAAGAAGACCTGGATATTTCTGTTCCGCCGTATCCAATGAACGTATGGTTCGTTGTAGCATCCAGTCACTTTCGTTGAATCAAAGAGGATATCGGGTCCAAATGCGTCAGAGTTGAATCTACTCGCCATGAAACTCTCCTGGTCAGGTTGCCCGACCAGAAACCGAAGTCTCACCCCCGGTGCCACATACACAGCCCCTATCATGATGTTGCAATCGGACTGTAACTGCGCCACTCTTTGCATCCTCCCAACCTCAATCGGAGTCTCAAGATAATTGATAGCTAGAACTTCGTGTGCCGGAGGACGGAAAGTTCCAGTGTTGCAGTTGACTTCGCTCAAAAAACGAGCCACGTCCCAAAACACGTGGTTCCACATCCAGTACACCATGTCGCGGAGCGGAGTATGTACTGAGGAGGTACCTAGGTTCTTAAGGGCCGCCAATTCTTCGTCTGGCAAATTCTGGATGAACCGGGCTATCCTACCGAAGGCTTCGCCGGGGTTCGGGTTTGAAAACGTGCCATCGTCGAAGTCGAAGGCTTCTGGGCGACATAACCAGATCTGACGGCTGCGTGTCGTAACTGTGCGCACGGCGCCATCGTCATCATAGTTGACTGACCTGTGCGGCGGATCCAGCGCTTCATCGTGAGTTGATCCACTGAGTGTGCGAATGGTGTGCATGTTGGACGGATGAGTAGCTTGCTGGTCCACAACAAAATTGAGCTGGGTGGTCTGTTTATATGCCAAGTTCCAGATTGCGTCGACCGAGTGGCATAAAAGAGGCGCGCCCTTGATATGACCGCAGTTGACTGCGCCTGGCACTCTGAGTCATCCTGTCTAACCATTGGTTACTGTATCTGCTGGCTGTTGCGTCGATGCTACGCAAAAAACCACAGCGTTCCACTTTATTATACCTTCCCTGAGGTAAAGACTTGTGTACGAAAGACTCTTTGGCTGGACTTACCCAAAAGGATGATATTAAACAGGTCATACTTTCGACTAAAGCACCATTTTATCGTTCGGGGTTGGAATGTCAAGCAAACGAGGTCAAGTTTACGATACCCCTGACGCGATATCCCTGGGGTTCGGTAGTTTGGGAGCAAAAGACGAAACCAATACGGAAAGATATGACTCATACATTGTTACAAGTAACAAGGGAGTCAGCGAATGTCGAAACCATGTGTCGCTTCGTCACCTCCGCTTGCTCAAGTCAACCCCATATATGCACTGCCTGTAGCGTGAAAGACATGCGATTGCAAATTGCACACACGTTGAAATAATGAAGTCGTTGAGGAGACATTGGTTGCTTAGAACATTTTATAGTTCGCAAACGACTCCAAGAGATTTCCAATGCGGCACATACCGGCGATGGCTATATTATGTAGCCGAGGACAGCATCTGGCCGTTGAATGTCTTCGCGATCTATACTAGGAATGCCATTAAGATTAAGAGAACTATAGGCGCAATAATGGTTGGGGCTTTCCTTGGCAAAGCGTTGTGAGAGTTAAAATAACCTCATCACTAATTTTTTCACCTACGACAACCCCAGTCGCCAACCCTCTGATCGGATAGCACAATAAGCGGCAGTTAAACGGCAGTTCGGCACTAAATCTGGTGGCTATTTTAGTATTGGCGGGCCGTTCGACATTGATGTGCGTGTAACGAACCTCTATCTTGGCCTTTGACTTGCTTCACGGGAACTACAGGCTTATTGTTTTCGTATTGCAAAGATGAAAGGATGTGTGAGTATTGTCACCTCAGCTAGGTGACAGACTGATGTGCGCCATTCTTTCGGGAAATGTGCTGATATTGAGAGAGTCATATAAAGTGAGGCCTTCCTAGTCGTTAGAAGTGGGAATTATGCATGACTGATGAAGGACCAAGTACATACCCTTAAGCCCACCTGCTGTCGAAGCTATCACCATTATTGAGTATGGTCGGCGCACTTCAAAGTTCACTCAAAGAAGGACCTGCCCGAAAGCGAAAAGTAGCGCAAGATTTTTATCAATGAGTGTCACCAGAAAATCATTTTGTATCCAAGCTAGCCCCCGGATTAGTAGAGGCCATTTGCGCATAAGCCCATCTTCAGTTTTGCTGACGAGCCACCTGCCATGACAACAATTTAACTGGCTGGAACATCTATTAGGCAATCCCGTTCATCACATACTAGGAATCGGTCTACTCCAGTTGCTTGGTTCCTATGGTCAGACCTGTAAGATTAGAATCTATCCATCGATACGTAGACCGCCACTCGAATTGCAGTACACAACCATGTGGGCATTTGGTTCTATTACATGTTAACTCTCCGTTGACTGTTTATCCATCTATGTAGCTCTGCTTCGTTTCACTGGCCCGATCGCATATGGGGCAGGCTTGATCGCTTACCGGGAGATGTCCATTTAGGCAGGTTAAGCTTTCCTTTACCCCGTTCTATGGTCTCATTGTGGGTGGCAATCTCTCTAATCATTCGAATCGGGGAGGAGATCAATCGCTAGTCTTGCCGGTCTTTCCGAGTGACAACCGAGGCCTGCAATGAGACGCTAAGTCATTCACCTCCAACGGAATCTGAAGCCTCCGGGCACTTCTGAGAAGTTCTGAGAAGGAGGGTTTGATGGAATCTGAATTATTCTTCTAAATAAATTGAGGCAGAAATACAGCCCTCGGGGCAAATCACGCATACCAAGCAATCCTTTCCACCAAGAAACTAGCAGTGTTCCCTGGCTCCTACGTATTCTTCTTGGCCGTATCAGGAATCAGCACAGCCACTTCAAAGCACCAGTCAATGAATCTGGTCAAAGGAAAGATATCAGTTCATGAGGGGGATGTGCGGCAATAAGCAGGCCGCACCAAAGCCAGGGAGACCCGGCATCCCACTCAGTCTCCACCACCACAAAGGCGCAACTAAGGAGCAACTCTGGAAGACGAAATCTAATAATATCCATCTCATGTGAACATAGAAAGGCCTTTCTCTATTTGCCCAAAGCTCAAATGAAATATTTCTGATTTTGCCTCTAGATGAGAGTTTGCATCTTCACTTCAGTCAACATCCAGTGAAGTTGGCTTGATGCCCTTCCCTTAGGACGTCAAAATGCGGAACCAAGTTCCAAATAGGATGCTCGGTCTTCAAAAATATACCATTAGCGTCTTGGCAAGGATAAAGATGCCGGCGTGCCTGCCTCGTGTCAGAACTTCTGATCGCAAACCGCCCTTTGGGCACTTTGTCAGTAATATCCTTGTTAGAGTAATTGAATTAGGCCATTGCACTGTAGATCTCATCCCATTCCTTGGTCCCTTAGTAGTGGTCCCGTCACGATGCAACTCAGACCGATCTCGGCTTTGGTGCTCCTCGTCACTCGTGCATTCGCCAATACCAACTTGGAAGGACATAAAGATTCGCCTTACATCCTCAACCTCGCCGGCCGCCTCCGATAGGATTTCGCACGACTTCTTCCCAATTAGGTGGAGGACTGATAACACTTCAAGTTTCATGTTGTAACTCACAGTTGGGGTTCGTAGTATAAATATGGCCGAGTGTTCCTAAGGTTGAGTATAGTTCTCAGCTCTGTATTCAGCCTTCAGCCCTCTACTCTAAATCCTCACTTGTCTCTAATCCGCTATCAAAATGGCACCTAAGCTTGCTCTGGCCGCCCTCATGGCTCTGCCTGCCCTCACCATGGGAGCAGCAGTCCCAGACGTTGAAAGCCGTGGCATCGAAATTGTTGGCGGAAGCAAGGCTACATCTGGCCAGTTCCCCTACATTGTCAGCCTTACCACTGATTCGACCCTCTGCGGTGCGGTCCTCATCAACGCCAACACCGTTGTTACCGCCGCTCACTGCACTGTGGATGAGTCTGGCAACACACTGGCCGCCTCCTCCCTCACTGTCCGCGCTGGATCCCTTGTAAGTGCACTCAGAGCATGAGCTTGGCCGGCCCAATTGCAGCCAGCCATTCTATCGCGCTTTTTCAGCAAATAATGATTCAACTAATACCATTTATCGGTAGAAATGGGCCTCTGGTGGCAAGACCTCCAAGATCTCCAAGGTCACCCACCACCCCAGCTACAGTGGTTCAACCACCGACTACGACGTTGCCGTTCTGAAGCTCTCCACCTCCATTGCTACCAGCAGCACCATCGCCTATGCCACTCTGACCTCATCCGGCGAGGATCCCTCTGGCACCATCACCGTCGCAGGCTGGTATGTAAAGCATCTTCCCCTGAAGAGAAGTATCTTCACTGCACCTATTTCTCAACCATGGCGCTAACCTGTCTCATAGGGGTCTCACAAGCGAGAACAGCCAGAGCATTCCCGCGGATCTCAGCTACGTCAAGGTCCCTGTCATCGACCGTGCCACATGCGCCAAGGACTACAGCGAGGTCAACGCCATCACAGACAACATGTTCTGCGCTGGTCTTACCCAGGGTGGCAAGGACTCCTGCTCCGGAGACAGCGGCGGCCCCGTCATTGGCTCTGATGGCAAGCTCGTCGGTGTTGTGTCTTGGGGTGTGGGCTGCGCTCGCGCTGGATACCCTGGTGTTTACACCAGACTTGGTAACTTCATCTCTTGGATCAACAGCAACATCTAAGAAGCTTGCAGCCGTAGGGATGCTGCTACTAAGTATATATTGTATATACTGTTCTGGATAAAGCCAATGAATATAAATATATTTTACAATACTAGAAGCCTATAAATACTCACTTTGAACAATAAACCTTGTGACGGAAATAGGAAGGTCATCGTCGTGCAGTGTATCTAGAGCTTATGAACATATCCAATCAGAGGCGATCCAATTTTTGTTTGACTGTTTTACTCATAACACCTATCAAACACCTTGATCTATTACTCGTTGTTCTCCTTGGATGAAACGTAAAGCATTTTGTGGCTGAGGCGCCGCCTTCATCAAGCTGTAAGCCGATAGCACCTAGCTAGAGATGATAGTACCCGGATAGTGATAATAAGACTTAGATAAGAGTAATCAGACTTATATATAGGTAATAAGGTTCAGACAGAGATAATAATATCAAAGGAAGCTTGCATTTGGAAATCACCTGTGGTTTACTCACAGCTGCAGACCGCGTCGCTTTTCGACTAGTCAGCCTTTTCGATACTAGAGAAACCACCTACTTCGGGATATTTGACTTTTAACTCTGATCTCTGATATTATCTAAAATTCTTTTGCCTACTACATTGCATACCACTACATTGCAACGGCTGGGTTCAACAATGTCATCGCATGCCGGCTTCTCAGGTGCTTGAACCAACCGACTTCAAAAAAGCCGTCAAGGGCTCTCAAGGCGCAACAAGTAGCAACGGATTGCACACACCGGAGACTTTTTGCTGCAAGATACTTATACAGCAGCTACTATACATCCCTAAGGCAGCTAATATGGCATCCTAAAGGGATTCGACATGTGGTTCAGCAAGTGGGTAAGCATCCTACAGACACACTCTACTTTCAATTAATGCATGCTACTGTTCCTATAATGGCGAGCTTCTTTGTTTTCTTTTAACTTATCTTTAGTCAAGTACTGACACATTCCACCCTTGGATGACCTTCTCAGTAGGGCCTCCCAACACACCAGACTCTAGCTTAGGCACTCCTTGGAATGAGGCATGCCACAACTCCCCTCGGTGAAAAAAAGATGTTGACACTGACGATGAAGAGGAGGGCACGGATGAATAAGTTGAGGAAGACGATGAAGAACACGAAACATATTATGATGAAGATGAGGACGAAGGGGGGTCTAAAGAGGAGATAGACCGTAATGACTTATAGATCGTGGTTGAGAAAGCGATGAGCATCTGGGATGATCTCAAATACCATGCCTGAAAGATATTGCTTCCTCAGTTAGTGGAAATAGAGGCCAATCCAAAGAATATGGTACGTCAGAAATTCCACTCATTCAAATAATATAAAAAAACTTCAAGGGTATCTAGGAACTCTTTTGACAAGGCCCCTAACATATGCTTCTCATACTGTGGTATTCTTCAGTTCCCAACCACCAATTTCGTCCGCGATTATCTCTTAATTCAACCTCGACCAGATATCCATAATTTTGCTCCAGAAACACTTATATCTTCGGGTCATGTTCGAGTAGAATCAGCAATGTGGAGTCTTGGACGAGTAATCCGACAGCAAGCAGCGTGACTTGTGCGTTCGCATCTGAGATTGCGCACCCTACACCTACGTCAGACTTGGATGCCGCTATCGAGGTATTAAACGCCCTGATGCCATCTTCAAAGCTTGTAGTTAACGAGGAGCTTAATTAGGTCCTATTCTTGTGCTAAACTCGTTCTGAAAGGAATCTGAGGGATGAAGCAGTGTGAAAATAGGGCGATGATGCTACGCCCAAGTTTTACATATTTCCCCGGGGCAAGTGATTGGCTATATTGATTTACCGTGGAGAAAGTGCTTCACATAGGGGTAACCCAGCAATTTGGAAATCAACGAAGCGTTTACTCGCAAAATAATCATTGAATCATGGACTTGAGCCAAAGATACACAGTTTTTGATATGTAGATGAAGGCGGCCATGTATCCCATAACAGTCCTACGTTCAATCAACCACGCTGCTCCAAGCAGTCGTGTCAAAGAGTATTCTTCCTTTAGTTCAATACAAGAAAATACTCCAAGCATGTAACGGCCTCAGTAAAACGTCCGCTCCAAAAGAGCCAGCAGCATATCGGGTCTAGTGTATTCTTCCAGCCAGCTGTGTGAAAGCTCAAGGACATGCGTGTCATCTACCTTGTGGCTCATTTGGAACATGGCGGATTGTCCGTGGAGGTGAGGTCTAATGGACTTAAGTTCCGGGAAGATATGTCGCTCTGATGATGGAACTGGGATCCGACGGCAAATAGATCCGCCCAAGAACTGTCCAGACTGTGCTGGAGTGACGAAGTATCTGATATCAAGGGTTCTGGCTTGTGTGAAGTGGCACATTTAGTGTTGATGACGCACACTTCATCTCGGAGCCTTTCAAGTCGTGTATTCAGGCCATCACGTTGTGCCGCCATCTTCTGTTGCATTTCTGGTGTTTGCGGCATAGTGAAGGGCTCATCTATTATGGACTGAGATAACCACTGCCGAATTGGAGAGGCATGTTGAACGCCATGACCGGGCTCTTGGGCTATTGGCTTGCCAGACATTGCTCAATGTGTGAGTTGGGTATAAAATTGTTGGATACAAGTACAGCATGAAAATCTCCTAGTTCAGGAGGAGAAATGTTGGTGAGAGGAGGACGAAGGATGAAGAAAGGAAAGGTAGGAGAGCGTGGTTGTATATCACCTGCATCTAAAGAGTGCTTGGGGATGGCATTTATATAATACATAGATAATTTTCATGTTCCATGGCCACCCACCACAGACTGATGAACAGAGGGGGTTCCGAAGCACACATGAAAACTCCCATACCATACTTCCAATTGCATGGTTCCAGGGAGGGGGGGTGCGCAAGCCTTGTGCAGGACAAAACATATATCATTCCACCCTTTCCGCTCCGACCTCATTGATGACAACCTAAACAGGTAAGTAGGACTTGGGCTGATGTACCTCTGGCTGCCAGTTGCGTGCAATTGTACATGCAACCATGCTCCCGTAGGTACCCCGTTGCCGACCAACGCACACAACCCCCCCCCCCCCCCCCTACCAGCGGTCTTAATGGATTTAGCTTCTGTTCCAACCACACCCGAGGATTACGGGCGCCAGGTCCGTGACCAATCATTGAAGTGGCATCTTTCCCTAGCGGATCTTTGGCTGGCATTAGGCAATTGCCTTGCCCCATCAGCAATGCCTTGACCTCTCTGTACCACTCGCCTTGAGATGATCAAAAAATAGCCATTTGGCAATCCCTTACTCCCTGCCTTTCTAAAACCCCTATGGTTCGCTCGCCCGCCGTGCCTTCACGTTAGATTCGTCTAACGGCACGTCGTAGGACCCGACACACGGAAGATTGAGCTAATATAGCGGTTTTGTTTCTATCTCCTAGAACCTACCTTTGCTGAACTTCCGCCGAGGGCAGAGACATTACACCCTGCGAGTCAGCTGGTTATTTTATGCAGACTACTAACCAAACCTGTCTACTATATTCCTTATTTATACCGGAGGTATACTTTATTTCAGCTATATTCCTTGCTGTATCCAAACGGGAGAGACGAGGGTTTGCCCGAGGAAAATAAAGAGCACATGGCTATTGATCAAATGTTACACGATTGGGAATTGTGCAGAATTGCCCCAGCCACGGTAGGTGGGTGGTGTGAGTACGTCACAGCGTATCAGCTCCGGTGGGTAGGGGCTTTCTGGAAGATGTATGGGGATTATTTCCCTCCCTTGATCAAATGTCAGCATATTGCCTGTTGTCCCCAAGCTCTCGCGATTGACTGACTCGGGTGGTTGAGAAAAAAAATTGAAGGTACGGCAAGCGAACCATGGGGGTTTTAGGGAGGCAGGGAATTGCTAAAGGCTATTTTTTTATCATCTCAAGGCGACTGGTAGACGTCAATCGACATCCTGTATCACCTTAGATCACGGCACAGAGAATAGGTAGCTCAACAAGTCACACCCCTCCCCCCTGCGAGCAAGATCGGCTCTTGTCTGCAGCCGTCAGTTTTGTTTCGCTAGTTCGTCCTCAGTGTCACTGCAGACATGCTCCTGCAGACTTCGCCCTAACCAACATGTTACATTGTAGGAGGTACTCGGAGCAAGGGCCGTACATATAGGAAACCGAGTGCAAGCAAGGTAGATATACCGCCAGTCTCGTGTGTCCTATCATCCGACCTTTTGAATTTCACCCCTCCCCCCAAGTGCTCCTAATAAGTGATGTGACCTCCAAGAGAAGAGACAATGAACCAATCCATTGAGTGGAGCCCGACCCCTCTTCCTCACACTCACATCTGGCCGCAGTACAATGTTCAATCCCACAACTTGGCGTAGATGGCGGGAGATTATGATGGCCATCTTGCCATCCACCCGTTCTATTCCTCATCCACTACCACAATGATGCTCTCCCCTCTCCCTGCCGGCACCGCCAGGCTCTACCGCCTCTGCCTGCACCTGGCCGTCGGCGCATCCATCTGGGGCTACAACATTGGCATCCTGGCCTCCATCCTCGTCCACCCTGGATGGCGCTCTGCTATGCGCGACCCTGATCCCTCCGCACGGGGGACCATCACTGCCGTCTACTATCTGGGCACCCTCCTCGCCTACCTCTTCGTCTCACACCCCCTCGCCGATTGGCTGGGCAGACGCTATGCCGCCCTGTACGGTACCCTTGCCCTGGCCTTTGGAGCCGTCGTCATGGCCTCGTCCCAGAGCCTGGCTGTCATGGCCGCCGGGAGGTTTTGCTGTGGACTCGGAGTCGGTGTTGTCAGCACCACCGTTCCTCTCTACCAGAGGTATGTCTGCCTCCTCTATCTCTACTAGATCAATAAACGGGTATTGGCTTATGATACCACAGTGAAATATCCCCGGCCCAAGAGAGGGGCAAGTTTGTCACCATCAACCACGTTGGATTTATTGCTGGTCTTGCCAGCGGCTTATGGTGAGATACAGCCGCCACTTCTTTCTCTGTCCCACACTTCCCCCTCGCCATCGGTTAACACGGACAATCATAGGGTTGGTTATGGAATGAGCTTCTGGACTGAGCCATCTGGAAAAGCTTGGGGCTGGCGTATTTCAATCCTCATCCAGCTCCTGCCCGCCGCCATATTCGCTGCCGGTCTCCCTTTCTGCCCAGATACGTAAGATCAGTCCCCTGACCTGCTGGGAAGAAGTTCGTTCATCAAGCTCTAACCTACCTTGTACTTCAATAGACCTAGATGGCTAGTCGAAAATGGCCACACCGAACGTGCTCGTCGAGTGCTCATCTGGCTCCGTCAAGACGCTGTTCCTCCGGATGCCATCATGCAAGAACTACACGCCATCACTCTGGAAGTTGATTCCCGCCCCCGGTTCAAGCGCTCATCCCTTGCCCTCTCGCTCTCGCTCTTTCGCGAACCTCCCCTCCGCGCTCGCCTGTGGCGTGCATTCCTACTTCAGTTTCTAGCCCAAATGTGCGGCGCTGCTGTCATGAAGTATTACCTCCCCACCTTGCTCAAGGCTCTTGGCTTAGACACCCAGCTGGCACTAATGGCCGGAGCCATTGAGATGACCATCAAAATCGGCATGACGATTATTGAGATGTGGATCATTGATCGCATTGGAAGGAGAGCCTGTCTTGTTGGAGGCTCGCTTATCATGGGTGTTGCCATGCTTGTAAGTTGAACCCAAACCATCCCCCAGAGCAAAGAAACTAATTAGAGCCACAGATCAACGGCGCCCTTCCAATGGCGTATCCCAAGAATGTGAGCAAAGGGGCCGATGTCGTTTGCATTATCTTCATATTCGTCTATGCCATGGGGTACAGTCTAGGCCTTGGCCCAGCAGCTTGGGTCTATAGCAGCGAGGTGAGCTCAGCCAGACCAGATTCCTTCTATTTTGAGGCAATACAAGACACTGACTTTTCACTATGGAAAGATCTTCCCCACCGCTGTCCGGGCCCGTGGCCTCAACTTTGCCGCAAGCGGCGGGTCCATTGGCAGCATCCTCGTCTCCGAGATCTGGCCCCTGGGCCTGGCCCGCTGGGGAAGTGGCATTTACTTCTTCTTCATGTTCGTCAACTTTGCTTGTGCTCCGGTAGGCAGATTTCAACTCTAATGACAGTTGATCGATTATTCAGCTAACTATTGGTATTCCAGATTGTTTGGCTGTTCTATCCTGAAACCAAAGGCCGTGCTCTCGAGGCCATGGATGAGATCTTTGGCGGGGACGCGCCCCGCACTGGGATACTCAACAATGAAGACCTTGACGGTGATGCTCAGGATTTAGAAAGCGAGTTACAGTCACCAGTGCTAGGCAGAAACCAGGAGGATGAAGAGCAGGCTCGTCTCCTCGGCTAGAGCGGGTGCGGCTTTGGGCACCTGATAAGTCGGCACTTGCATCCAGTTGAAGGTACCGAGATGGCCATGGCTCAATCCATACGAACAGACCAAGTAAGGTTATTATGTATTCCTGCTATCTCATACTTGGCTTTGCGGGCTATGTAGTTTTACGGCCTTCTGACGTCGTTACGATTTGTATCATGCTTCCGTTCCTGTAGCTAAGAAGAATTAGCCTACTCACCAACAATTGATCTACATGTTGTTAAACACCAGCATATACATCTAAGATTTTGGGGAAGTGCTTCTTGGACTGGTCGAAGAGCCCCAACATTACCGTCCAGAATTATCCCCTTGATAGTCTTGAAGGGACGAATAGTTGAATATCTATCGCTCCCTTCTCAGGTCTTTATAGCCAAGTAGATCGCCTACCAACCTAATTTAACTCTTTCCAAAACGGTCCAGCTCTAGCCCAAGCAAAACTACAGTGACACCGCAAAAAGAAGCAAAGACCTTCATCGCAAGAATTCTCCACGGTTAACATCCGAACTTTGAAGCCACAAAACATAAATAATACGAGTCGATTAATCAAATTTATAGATTTCTAGATTTCTTAGTAGCAGGGCTTTTAATCCGTACAATTAATGATCAATTTGCCAACTGTTTATGCGAATAACAGCCCCCAAACGCCCAAGCATTGATTTCATGGGGGCTTTCCAGCATCGCCGGTTCAAGTGCTTCCCCCAACAGCCACAGCGGCTTGGCAGAGCCTTTGAAGTGATGTGTTGTTCTTTGTATGTCAGGTTGTTGGAGAAGCGGCCTTTCGAAATAAGCCACAAATTCCCAATTAGATGAAGATCAGGGCTGCAAGGAGGCCACTCCAAATTTCGGCCAATACATTTGTTCCTTCTGGGCATCCCAAGCGTCTTGGGACTTAAGATGGGGGTTGAGGCATACTTCTCAGTAAGAAGTGAAACTACTAGTATCAGGGTATTTGCGTTGTTCTGACGGCGAACCGCTTAAGAAAACAATTCGTCACTAAGCAGCGAACGGGCAGTGGGTGATGATATAGAAAGCAGACCTATACCTAAGAGCAAGGTCTTAGAAAACAATTGGGCACCAAGCGGCGAATGGGGTGTGGGCGACGAGGTGAATCCAAACCAATATTACCTGTCCGTTATGCAGCTGCATGTCATGTCCAATGACGGTCGAAGGAAAACGCCACGGCTTACTCTTGGGTCGCTGATTTCATTTTCCAACATTGTCGCTCCATATTAATATGTTCCCAGATGATACACCAGATGCTGCATCTGCAGGGGTAGCTAGCCACTGGCAAAAGCTGCTGGTTTTATAGGCTTCTCACCGACAGAACGGGATCAACCACTAAGGTGGTATCTAACTGGGACATAAATAATTATAAGATCTTCTCTGTTTTGCACGAACATTCTCCTCAATATGGCAAATCAATCATGGCGCTCTCCACCGAAGCACTTATCTCCCTCTTTGGAGTCCTGGTAGCTATCCCCTCCGCCGCTATCATTATCGTGTCCCTTGTCAAGCTCTATTTGAAACGTCCAAATATAAACCATGGTTAGTTACGCGATTCCAGTTTGGCGTTTGGCTTTTCTAATATTGCTATTTAGAATCTCTAGATGTTGAAGCAGAGGTCTCTGATCTTCCACGAGTATATATCAGAACAAGCCCCCCGCGGTTGCCACCGAGTGATATACGTCGGCGGCAGACTAGTTAAGATGTCGCTTGGATCTTGAAGACAAATTTCAATCTTCCCATCTCTCGTTTTATGTGAGGAGTGGTGGCAGCTATCGCGGGGGGGGTGTATTGTGCAACCGCTCACTCTTGGGGCCAGCACCAAACCGCGATCATATCTAAATAAATCCCGATGGCTGCCACCTACTGAAAAGACATACCAGTGATGGCTTGATATGATGGCCATGGGATGGGTATGGCATAGTTTCATTGTGTGTGCAAATTATTTAGTATTGTAGTTATGCAACAATGAAGATGACCTTGGAGATGATTCCTAAGGATATAAATGGCGATTTACAGTCACTGGACAGAGACCAAGAGGATGACCAGCAGGCCCAAATCCTAAGCCGCTGCCACAACCAATCAAAACATCAAGAGGTGTTATTGCTCTACCCTAGCGATTCCCTCTTTTGGCTTGCCCAGGGCAGTGCTAGCATTGAGCTTATGTCTGATTATTTCATCACAACCTAGAAATCAAATGCATCCAACACATCGTGATCGTCCATGAGTGCGGAAATCCGTCCGATAAAGTCCAACGATGCTGCCTCCGTCTGCATGTCAGGCATAGCCTCTGAAGGCGTCAGAGTAAGCGTCCAGTAAGCCAAAGCGCCAAGCGACTGTCTCCGAAGCTCAAGCCATGCTTCCTCCACCGACGTCTTGGGCCCGCCAGCTTTCTCCAGCTCGGCCACATAGAGCTCAACGATCTCTTGCTCCCACAGCCTGCGAGACTCAGTAGGGACAGCAGTGCCCATGACGTATGCCAAATCACGGGACCAGTGGCCCCTTGCCATAGCCTGCCAGTCTGTGAGGCCCATGTGGCCTTCTGGAGTGATGTACCAGTTCCCTATGAATGTTAGCTTTGCTGGAACTGCGGAAGTGGATATATTTTCTGGGCGAGAATCAAACGGCAACGTACCGAGGTGGACATCTCCATGGACGATAGTGGGAGGCAGAGAATAATTGCGCTCAACTGACTTTAAAGTGGCGGGCCAAATTTCATCCTCTCTCTCGAACAGTCTCGCGGGGATAACACCCTTGGCCGCACGGAACCCATTACGACAAGCACCCTCAACACCAACGTTGATAAGATTCTGAAATCTCTGCCGATAAGCCAAGAGGCGCTCGAAGAAAGGCTCCTTGGATCGATAAAATGTTCCATGTACCTTGGCAAGCATTTGGACCTGTTCGGCGAATTTTTCTTTGCTTAGAAGAGTCTTGTGGTTGCAAAATGTGGTTGAAGCACTCATGTCTCTCAACATTATGATGGCTGCCCAGGATTCGGGATTGTACCCGGCATAGTAGGCCCACGGTGCCTCAATATCTATTTTAGGGCGGATCTCATTGTAGAAGCAAGTCTCACTGTAAGTCCCACCGACAGACAGGATGATTCGATTCTCCAGGGAATGCGCTGCTTTGCAGAAAACAGATCTCGGAAGCTTGTCAGCATCAGCCCCCTCCCATTCAATCGCAATACGGCGTCTGTTGGCCGATCCATTGTCCTCCGGGCCAAGGGTGAAGTTCTTAACCACGGTGTTTGTGTAGTTGCGAGCCAAGGTGGCCGTCAACCAGTCCCTAGTTATTACGTCGTAAGAGATGGGTATGTCTTCATAGTCGCGTGGGATAGGAGGATTTCTGGCTTCTTCTTCGAACAATCGCCGGATCTGATCTACAGTGTCGCTTCGGAAACCACCAACAGGAGGCATTTTTATATGGGTTAAGCAGGAAAGCTAGGTTGTTCTACCTCTGGAAATATGTTTCCGGTAGCGTGTGATAGAGAGAAAACTGAACTGTGTAATTCGAGTAGGCATGCTGCCATGCCTTATATATGAATGCAGTGTCAATATACCTTTAAGGTAGTATTTACAAGGAGTTAAAGCAATAGATCTACACCAGACATCAAATCCCTCGGTTAATGTCATGTTCTTTCAAGTCTCCTGTTCACATCGTTGGAGAATAATCACCTTCGCCTTACCCCGAGGCTGGTCCGAAGGATGGCTTTAGCCGAGGAAGGCCTCCTTGCAATTATGAGTATGAATTCTCCCGAAATCTTTCTGAAATAGCACGCAGTTTTCGAGAAAACTACATAAATTCTATGTTTCATATCTATGATACATGGCTTTTCATTGAAACCATGAGATGGTTGACAAAGATTTTCTCTTCGCAAAATGTGAGTGTTCAATCCAAGGGCCGCATAACCGAGGCAACCTTCCTCTTGTTCGCGATTTCAACTACTTAACTCCCCGCAATAGCTAGAAGCAAGAGTTTTTCGAATGGCCTCTATCTGTGTACCTATGAAGTGAAGTAGCGACGTTGAAGTAAGTGTCTGTTGTAGGCTTTATAGCTCCATAGCAATTAAACCATGCTTTGACACTCAGTTTATCACAACTAGACAATGCGACAAGATTGATACCCATCAAATCATCCTATTCCTAGAGCAGCCAACGTGGTCAACATCAAAAACCTAATTCCTCTAGTGAGAGCCACCAACTCCAAAAAGCAGGTTTTCGTTCATAAGTATCCCAACCATCTAAAGCTCAGGCGTGGATGCTTCGGAGATGAATGACGTTTTCCGGCCACCTAGACCCAAAGCTTCATCATGCAGTGTGCTGGGCTCCTAGTTACTTTTCAGAGAAGTACATAGTCCATAAGTAAGGTTCATGTTCGTACTCGTCTAATACCGTTCAGCCAGCATCACATCAAGGAGATAATTCGGTAGTGAAACGTGGAATAACAAGTCTTGAATTGCAATCCGCCACTATAAGCATGCATAAAGCATTCTGCTCAATTCCATCTCGAAGCAAGGCAGTCTTCCACATTGTCACGTAGCAAGGTTTCAGTAGTGGCAAGTGTAGGGTAAGCAGATTAGGCACATGCCGATCGAAATCTCAAGATTTGGTTCCAGCAACTATCATAAAAAAATAACAATGCTCTAAATAATAATCATCGAATAAAAGAGGTAGGGGTATAAAAGCCACCCGTAGGTATATAAGGTCCAAAGTTTGTCATTCGCGCCGCCGGTTTTCCTCGCATCCCGAGTTTGGCTCCTAGACGATGAATGCAGTCATCTAGCAGGGGCAGGGGATGGGGATGATGCAGCAGTTGCACGGGATAGGGCAAGGGATGCAGAAGCAGAATCTTCCGGGGCACATGCCTTCGCCTTCCCTTCCGCCGCGCAGGCTCAGCTCGGACTCTGCGTGAGGGCGCTCAGGATCTGTGGATGGTTAGCGGTCAGTGAGGATGGTTTGGGTTGGCGGCAGTGGGAGAGTGAATGACAGCGACATACCCATAGCCATGTTCATCTTGGGCTGCGCGACCTGGACTTGCTCAGGGGCCTTGGGGAGCTCCATAGGCTGGTTCTCGATGGTAGGGGCCATTGTGAAGGTTGGAGGACACGCGTCGTGGTATTTAGGTGAGGTGTGAGGTATTAGGGGTGAGAGAGACTGTTGGTTCGAGCAGGTGAATGCAGGAGGGAGAAACGAGGTTTACGACGTGGTTGCTGGAGATAATAAATGCCGATGAGCAGGCAAGGGTCAAAGGGCTGAGTTCGATCAATGCAGGCTAGCAAATAGCTTCGTCAGGTGGCAGATTTCCTGGGCCAGTGTGGCTCATAACATGGAACCGACCTTACGTATGTGTCCCCACTGATTTCCTCTGAGCTTGGCCACAGTGCATTGGAATTAATTATGGGTGTGGCCGGCAGTGGATGAATCAGCGTGCAACGCCCCTGGACGGTGCTGACGGCTACTGTGGCTGCTACGACGAAGCGCTGCACGTTGTGTCATGGATACGAGCCAGCTGAAAGAGGCTGAGCGGCTGAACGTGGATGCTGGCTGTGCACCGGAGCGGATCATCATTTTCCCGCAGCTATTGCCAGAGCTGATGGTGCTTTGATCTTAAACCCCATCAATAAAACACAAAGAAAAAGTGATGTCTCAGATTATGCTTGATAGGCTGGAGCTATTGGTGTTTTATTGTTTCGAAATGTTAAGCATACGTGTTGGGGTTCAGTTGGTAGACTTCTTGAATCCCCCTTACATAATGATGGTTACCCTGGACTCGCCGCCAATAGAACAGCCAATGGAAAGCAATTTAAGACGCAATGTTTAGGTCGATCCTAAACTGGATGTTGAATTGGGCGTCTATATATTTTAACATTGGAATCTTCTAGGCCATGTATCTACAGAAAGAGCCGACTTACAAAGGGGCATTACATCCATCAAACGAGATCGCCAGCAATTCATAGCTCATCCTTGCCAGAAGGCTCCTTCTTCTCCGCGGGCTCGCACGCCGCTGGGGTGCCGACCTCCATCTTGTAGACGCACTTCTCCGACTCACTTACTCGCCACAGCTCCTCCGTTTCGGCACAAGCCAGCCAGACATCCGTCCTTCGCTTGGGTCCGTTCCAACACTGCTGTCCATCGTCGTACCTGAGAACCATCCGCTTACCCTTGCCGAGGCTTCGCCCGTCTAGGCGCTCCTCGTCGTCCGCCTCCTCCCAGTCAATACGGTTGAAGTTGCCCATCCCAGTGTGGCCGTGACCCTTCTTCGACTTTTGTGACGTCTTGGACAGCCAGCAGAGCTCGTAGGTGTACTCGCCTGAATCGACGCTGACGCACTTGTCCTTGAGAGCCCGGAAGATGTCTGACGGCCCGTACTCTTTGCTGAGATCCCCCTCTTCCCTCTCAAGATCCTTCCTCTTGTTGTTGAGGTCTCTCTCGGCCGCTTCTACAGCTTCTCGCGCCGCTTTGACGAGTGCTGATTCGGTCCCGGGCTCGTGGTTGTCTGCCAGCATGCCGTTCTGGATGAGCCAGACTCGGAGACCCTCGAGCTTCGACTGGATGAATGAACGGAGGAAGGGCGGGAGGTAGGCTTCGATATTGTACACTGGGAAGAGTTGTTAGCATATTCCCAACGTAGCTCAAACTTGTGATCATGTGAATGGTGTCAGACGTACGAATGTCAGTATCGCCCACTTGCTTCAGCTCCTCGAATTCCTTCCAGTTGACACCATTCGTTTCAGTGTCCTCTGCGAGAACACTGTCGATATCCTCCTCAGTGATATCCTCACTGCCGGCGGCCGACTCCCTCGCGGCATAGTCCTCAAACGCCTTGACTGCAGCCTTGACACCCTCGTCGTTGAAGTTGGGGTTATACTCTTCCTTGAACTTGCGCAGGATCGTCTCCAGCTCCTCCACCTTGATACGCAGGTCATCCCGCTGACCGACAACCTTGTCAAGCGTATCTCGGAGCTCTTCCACCCGTGCTTTGGCCACACCAACCAGCACTCCAAGCTTGCCACCAGACCCTGTCTTCTCGCCACGAACGACCTTGGACTTCTCCTCGGTCTCGACCTCTTGATGCTTGCGGACCAGCTCCGCCTTTCGAGCCTCGAGCGCTGCGACGTCTCCTCTCAGACCTTCAACCTGTGACTCAATCCGCCGTCGCAGCTCCTGAGCCTCCGAAAGCATCGTCTGCCGCTTCTTGTCCGCCCGCTCCATCTTGGCACGCTTCTCGGCCGCCAGGCGGCGGTGCTCCTTGCCAATCTGGGCGCATTTGTTGGCACATTTGACACCCCCCTTGTGGCCGAACTCCTCGGTGCCGTCGCAGCAGAGGTCGTAGTCGCACACGCCGTCGTTGACGTACGAGAAGGGCACGTAGCTGCCGATGTGGCCCTTGTTTTCGCACCAGAACCCTGGCAGGATATTAGATGTGTTGGTCGTGCTCGAGGCCGAGCCGGGAAGGGGCTGTTCGGGGGAGAGAGGGTCGATGGAGGCACATGCGGCGGTTCCAGGTTCGTCAGAGCCGTCGGGGCAGTCGCAGGTGCCGTCGTTGACCTGGCTGAGGCTCAGCTTGATGGCGGCGTTGGTGATGCATGTGAATTGGTCTTTGTTCTGGTAATGCGAGGCAACTGGGGAGAGCAGAACAAGCGGTCGGTTAGCAAAGGTCAAGAGTCAATGGATGCGTTGGGATTGGCGGGTTGCGGGTGTGTTTGGTCAGTGGTGGCCACGATGGCACTTGCTACGTACATTCGGGGCTGACTCCTCGGGGCAGGCTGCCTGCAGCCGCTAGAGTAAATGAATAAATGGCGTTGAGAAGCGCCAAAGAGCTGTTTGGCCGCATTGTGAGGGTGCAGAGGGAGGAGAAGAGCCTCTTGATGGGCAGATGGGGGAAGCGAAGTTGAAGCTTCCAAACAATCGACGAGGAGTGCTCTAGGTTAAGGCCAATTGGAGACAGCTCAGCAGCTCCAGAGGCGGTAAAGTGGCTCTTCAGGGGGTTTCTCCCTGTTCCTCCACCAGCTCCACCGCCTCTTCCACCGTCACAGCACAAGAGCCTTCAATTCAATGTTGGCCATCTGTGTGACATTCATAGCAGCTGTATCTGCTCCATACATAATATCTTATCCATCGAAGGTAAATATCTCCAATGGTAAGCCTACAAAGCTTCCCTAGCGACCAAGCGCCGCAACGCGCCGCCCTGATCCAACCTGTGGCCCGTTACTGCATCTCCTACGCAAGGAGCACGATGGTTCGTCCACCTATTCAAGCGTATTCGGAGACGCATGGGCATATTGATCAAAGTCCAGGGCAACGTACAGATCACCAAGCAAACACAGACCGACCCAATGGGCCTCCAGATGATTGCTTCGCCCTATCTCATCAATCCGGGAACTAGATAAGGTAGGATCATCTTCTACGATCTGGCAGCTCCCTACCGGCCGTGCTTTTAGCGGCGCAGCACCAGTTTTAAATCGGGGTGGATTAACGCGTGAGCTAAACTGATTTCCGGGGAGCTGCCTGACGCAGGAGAAAAAAAAATAATGTGCCCCTCCATTTGCCCCTCCATCGCCAGTTGACTCACAATCCTCTGCACAACAACCTCGACCTCTTCAAATCCAGGTACAAGTTTCTCTATCAGAGTCTATTCACTATGGCGCCCGCCTCAAAAGAGCTCAAGGGCCAGAAAGAACTCGATGTCATCGTCAATGCGACTCTCGAGCTGATCCAGCGCCTCCAAACCGTTCTCTCCGACATCAATCGCAATCCCACAGCCACTTCGACATCCTCAACCCAGAGCAGCGGCCAGCCACCTCTCAACAGCCTAGCGCTCGCCCAAGACTCCGCCGCCCTCGTCCGAGCGCACGCTACCAAGGTCTCTCTCCTCATCGTCAACGAGCCTTTCACCCCGAACGCCCTGGTTGGCGTGATCCGAGAGCTCGCTCAGGGTCCCTTGCCCTCCCTCGCCGCCTCGGCCGAGACCTGCACCGCCGACCGCTATACTGCAGTATTCCGCAAAGAGCTTGCGTGGAGATGCCGCTCGGTTCTCCTGGAATTGGCCAAGCTGCTGGAGAAGATCCCAAAGGATGGGAAGGCTCTGTCAGCGTCTGAACAAGGCTTCTCTGCTGACAAAGGAAGCATTGCCCTGACTGGTGTTCTCTGGGCTGCGTGCGACCAGGTCACGGCTCTGACCAAAGGAGGCGTGGGTGGGTTCTTTGTCAAGAAGGTAGAGGAGTGGCGGGACACTCTCAAGGATGTCATGGAGGAGCTCAAGGAGTGGGGAGAGCAAGAACCCGACGATGACGAAGAGGACGAGGAGGATGACGATTCAGTGCACGACAGCTCTGAGAAGACGAAACAGAACCTGGTCGACGACTTCATGAACTCCGACCGAACCATCCCCAGATCCGACCCTGATAAGATCCGCCCCCGTCTTGAAACGTCTCTAAAGCGCCTCCGTCTCGTCACCCTTCTCTACCAAGCCATCGTCAAGCGCCGAATCAAGAAGCTCCCAGCCATCCCCCCAGCCGAAGACGCAGACGAGTCTGCCAGAGCCGTGCCCACGAAACTCAATAACGCTGCCCACGTCCTCGAGGTGCTCCCTGACCATTTTGGGGACCTCGCCGCGGCCATATACGACCTGGACCCGGAGGAGATCAACGAGATGATGGACCAGTGTTTCACAGATGCTGAGACGGTGAGCAACGTGCTGGGGCAGACGTGGGAAGGAGGCAAGGATGAGTTTACAGAGTGGACGGAGAAGTTCAAGACGGAAATACGCAAGGCATAGACTACGAGCGAACAAAAATAAAAGCCGTGAAGCAAGTTAAGATACCCACGATCGCAAATCTCATGAAACCAAATCAATGCTTTTTATTCTCATAAACGCTTATAATCATAAATATATACTGGTAAGAAGAAAAAAAGCTGAATACAATGATGCTCATCGGTCGGACTACCCACCAAACATCTCCTCAATCCCCACAACCTGTTTACAGAGCAATAGCCAAGGCGTTGAAGTTGACATATCCGGTGGAGGGGAGGTTGTTGGTGATGGAGGGCCCGGCAACGGAACGGTCGCCCAGGGTGAGAGACACGGCGCCGGTGAGCTCGCCAAAGGGGACCTGGACGAAGTTGGCCGGCTGCCCGCCGCTTCCCGTGCGGAAGGTCTGAGAGCTGCCGCCTATGGCGACCTGGATGTCCTGCTCGTCGACGGTGATGGTCAGGACGTTGACCGTGTCGGAGGTGCCGAGGCTGGCGGACTGGGAGCCTCCCTGGCCCCAGACGGTGCCGCCGTCGCCCCCGAGGGACGCCCTTGTGGTACGGTACCAGGCGATGGCCTGGTCGCCGTTGCTGGGGGAGATGGCGCGGTTGCCGGCCTTGTAGGCGGCGGTGAAGTAGGGGAGGACGGCGCGGAAGGCCGAGTGGTCGTAGCCCTCGACGTAGGCGTTGGCGCCGGAGACGATCTGCTTGCCGACGATGTCGCTGATGTAGCTGGACTCGCCGAAGTCGTTCCAGGTGATGATCTCGATCATGTCGGGGAGGAGGTCGATGGCCTGCTGCCAGCGGTCGTACCAGAGGGAGTCGCCGGTGGAGAACCAGTTCTTGCTGTACTGGGGGAGGTCTAAGAGGAGGATGGCTTGTCAGTATGTGCCTGTGTGCTTTTTGCTGGCCTGGGATACATACTGGTGTAGAACCAAGGGCTGATTCCCATCATGTAGGACTTATCGCCGAGGATCTCGATGTAGCGTTCGTCCTCGACAGAGGTCAGGTTCTTCGACCCGGGACCGGGCCAGGCATTCCAGGAGACTGTTGATGTCTGTCAGCGTCAAATTCTGGGGTCTTTGAAGGCGAGCGATCACGCACAGTGTCCGTCGATCTGGTCAAGCTTGCCAGCAACGCCGTCGGGACCCAGGCTGCTCCAGTCGGGAACAAGGTAGATGCCGCCCGTCCCTGATCTTACGGTGGCCCAGTTGCCGGACCAGCCAGGGCCCTCGAAGGTGCTGATGAGAGGAGAACCATTCTTGGTGGCGTGAGCAGAGGAGGACTTGAACTCGTTGATGATGTCAATGACCGTCTGCACACCCCATTCGCCGACGGCCATGTCGAAGGACGGGAAGAGGGTGAATCCACCGATGCTCTCAGCCGCGGCGAAGGCCAGGCGCATCTGCTCCAAGGTATAGGAGTCAGAAGGGCCGATGTTCAGAGCAAACCCATCAATGCCGACACTCTTGGCGTCGTTGATGTCGTTGGCCCATTGGTCGCTGGTTTGGCCGCTGGTGATACCAACCTGTGATGGTATACCGTGTTAGTGACGAAGGTAGAAGATGTCGTCTTGGACAGCCCTCGGGGGGCAGTCTACGCTAACTCACCATGTAATGGGCATAGACTTTGCGGTCGGACATTTTGAGTGAATGAATAGAGTTGGTTAAGGGAGTTTATCAAGTGAATGACTGTACTTCACATCGATGTGCTCTTGAGGATGGCCCACTTGAGATCTTGGTCACTTGGGAGCAGCAGATGAGGCTCTAGATAAAGAAACCTATCCAGTCATACCAGTTCTATTATTGAACCCCGGTAGTGGTCACCGGTAGTTTTGATGCGACACCTCACCTCTCATCCTCAAGCCAAGACCCATCGGCTCTCGTACGCCAGCCTCTCAGAATGAGGTGCAGCATGGAGACGACCACCGGAAGCTAGGACTGGGGGTCTGCCAGGATGGATCGTGTTTCATCCTGTCCCTGGTTAATCTTTTGGGACCCGCCTCAGCCAGCTGAATGTCCAAAAACCGCGTCAAGTTTTCCTTGGCCAACGCGGGCGAGACTTGTCTTGTCTGGTAGCATGGTTGAGAAAGGTCGCAAAGGCTCTGTTTGTGTGATAATCTAATGCCATGGTATCCCACCTTCGCTGCCCCAACGGCAGAAGCATCATCGAATTTTCTCCAAGTCTTCAGCCCTCTTGTACTCATCACATATTACTTGATCTGGCAGCACTAAAATATTACCCGTTCTACCGGTGAAAGGATTCTGGCCACGGGTTGACCCCACTAACTCACCGTCCGGGACCAGGATTCAGGTCTGCGTACGCAGCCTCATTGCAACGCGGCGTCCTCGTAGATTGGGATACTAGAGTGCCCCAGAGGCGGCAGGAATGTTCATCTCTTGCGTGAGCTATTATACAAGGTGCATAGTATGGGCTGCAGGGAGCGGAAGGTGACGAGATGGGACACCCTGGGCAGCAGGCTCGATTCTATTTAAAGACTGAAATTCATCACACGGCAGGCAATCAGAATGCTTCGCTTCTGACCCGACCCACGACTCGTGGGCTGATTCGGGGTATCCGTATCTGGCGACTGCCCCTTGCTGCCTTGATGGATCTTGGCTTGGCTCTCGTCTTTTATATTAGCTAACCAGGAGCCAAGACTGGGCCGTGTGAACGAAGGAATCCTTTCGCATTCTGGTCCACAGAGGCCAATCGCTCGCTGCGTGATGATACACGCCTTTTGTTGTTTCCCTCTTTGGGCTACCCGGACCAAGCCGCCAATATTGCAGATCTGCCCACATGACGTGCATTGCGGCACTTGAGACATGCACGGTGATGTGATGTCGATGCTTCAATGAATTATCCTTAATTTGGTTCGGTTTCGATATTTCCTACCAAGGTCGCGAGCTTTGGTGCTGCTGGGTCTTGTCTCTGGCATCTTCGCCCCTGTACCCAAGCACATGGTACTCGTGTTTATCTCTTGGGTTTTGCCGATGTAGCCAATGAAATGTTAATTTTAGATATACACGGGCTTGTTTGATTTTCTCCAACCCCGTTCCGGTATTGCGATAATCACCAAGCACCCCAGAAGGATCGCCGTCGGTGAGGTGGTATATATAAACAATCTTTTCTTGTGACGAGCAGCGATGGAAATCGTTTCTATACTAGTCCTTCTCTTATTGTGAAGCTGGTGAAAGAAGGCACAGATTCGTGAGTAGGGCCACGCGTGGGACTTCAAACCTGCGATACTTGATAAGATAGAACTCTCCCTCGAATTGAACCACTCTTTGACCTTTCTTGCGCTTCGTTGTAGACACTTACTATATACTGCCCTTGTCACTCGCTGGATTTATGATTGGCTGACATTAATCACTATGGTGAGATTAAAATTTGCTATCATGAGCAGATTCTTCTTGACGCTTGCCAGGCAGACTCTTATGACTGCCTGCTTCTCTGGTTTCCTCATAGATTAGCTCACCTACTCCAGTGCCATCTTCTAAGCCGTGAGCATATTTCGGTTTCCTTTTGAGTAGATATTTTCGTACCTAGTAGCTTCTCTTCAAACATGGTCTTCTTTCTAGATTTCTTGATACCCTCGTCGAGAGTTATGATATCTCTCAGAATTGAAAAAACAACAACAATATAGTGGCGCTATATATAGTATATATATTGTGCACTGGTTATTTTATCTGCTAGTTGGACTACTTCGGGTCGTTCGCGAACTTCGAAAGCTTTTCCGTTCACACCCTTGAATGAGGCAGTGTTATCTACATAGGGGTAACCGAGAGGTGCGTCGAGTGCTTGGGTGAGCCAGATCTATGCAACAGTCTTGGCCTGCTCGACAGCAACAACCTTCTCATTGTGATGTTCCGTCTGCTCAGCATCCTCAGCATCATCGCTCCGGTTTTCGATTAAAGCCAGCTGGGCTTCCTTTTTCCGGTCTCGCCACAAAAGGTACTGGATCACGCCTGTGACCACAACTGAACAGATCTGTTAGATTCTAAACAACTCGCGGGGAAGACATAATGTTCAACTCACTTAACAATCCATTCAGTGTGCAGCTCCACGTGTAGCCTTTTGTCGCCGCCGGGAAATCAGTGGTTTTCCAAACGAAATTTGGAGCCTAAGGTTAAGACACTTGTTAATATAGCCAAAGATCGATCGGGCAGCTTGAGACTTACAACAGCCTGGACAACATAAGCGAAGTCGTTGCCCATTGCCACAAGCAAAGCTCGCTTTTCAGTGTCTGCTGAGCAAATCTCATTGATCCAACTCAGAATCAGAGGACCGGCCCCATTCTGAGGACAAAAGTTAGCTCCAGTACTCGTGAATTCACCTTTGTGCATCAACTTACTCCGATATTTTCTAGCCAGTACACAATCTTTCGGCCCTCGATGTTGGAGTACAAGGGCATTTTGAGCAAAGCCATGTTAAAAATGAACTGTGGATTGTCGATTAGCCATGCGATCATATGAAATCTTAGAGATTGATATCGACCTACCGGCACGACTGCACCAGCGTAGATGAAGGGATACCGGCGTCCTTTGAAAGGACCATCGGAGAGCCAGGCCCAAATCAAAGACATGCCAATGAAGATACCAGTGGTCGGCAGAGGTACTGGAAATATGGTAAGCAGAAGAACTCGACAATGTATACGTAGGACAAGGGATTTATCGTACGTTGATTGATTTCTGGAACGGTGAAGGAGACTCCAGGAACAGGGGGAGGGTTCGCGTTGAAGCTCTTCAACCAGTATCCCATTGCGTTTTGTGAGCTAGCATTGTTCCAGACTACATAACACATAGCTGTCACATAAATTAGTTTTATTTCTCCCTATGCAGTCAATGGAGGAGAACGTACGGAGGAGATAAAAGTGCCAGCTTGAAAGGATCCTCTTGAGTTTGGCCTTCGTCCATGGTTCCTTGCCCGCTCTCCCGATAGCTTTCATTCTGGCCTGAGACATTTGTTGCTCTCTGTCGGTCAACCACCATGTTCTCTTGCCATCCTGAGGTAGGTTGGGGAAAAACACATAGCCCAGCAATGCGAGTGGCAGAGTGATGATGCCATCAATGATGAAAAGCCAACGCCCTACTCTGAGTATTAGAACAACATCTTTATAGAAGATTTCACTAGTTCGCCTACATCCTGAACGGCCATGAACGCCGTTGAGATTCGTATATGCTGCTGCTTGCAAGAAGCCACTAAACATGGTGCCAATGGACCCAGCTAGCCAGAACATGACGGCACGCTTTCCAATCTCGCGGGGCGTGTACCAAGATCCAAGCATGTAGTGAATGCCGGGGTAGAATCCTGATCTAAGAGGAGGATATCAGCTGATTGCTCGACGTGAGTCAAGACATGAGGGCTTTACTAACTCGAAAAATCCTACGAGAAACCGTAAAGCGTACAAAGCCGAGTGAGAGTGGACAGCTGTAGTGGCAAAAGTCGCGATTCCCCAACCAACTTCAAGACTTGGAATGACCCAACGTGGGGACAACCGAGTGAGGAGGAGATTGCTTGGAATTTGTCCGATAACATATCCCACAGTCCAGATAGATGTGCCTTTTTCAAATAGTCAGTGATTGGCCGAGAGTGATATTATCGTGTGCCTTGTCTTGAACATACTTGTTACCAACTCATTTCCGTACATATGGAGTTCCTCCTTCATTCCGCTGAGGAAGGCATTGTTGATGTTGTTCTGGTCTAGATACTTGAGAAAGTAGCCGAGAGATGCAAAGGTAAGAACGAATGCATCAACTTTGAACAGCATCCAACGCTGATCCGGGGGAAGATCCCAAGTGTCCCAAATGTATCCCCTCCACGTTTGCACAGGTTTCACGACAACATCAACATCAGAGCCAGTAGCCTCTGTGTCTGATGCGTCCTGAGCTGTAGTAGGAACCTGTGTCTCCTTAGACGAGCTCTTCTCGGCCATGATGGGCAACACGCAGAGAGTGCTCTGGTAGACAACAGTAATAGAAACTGGTTAAAAGCAGGGCTCTCCGGGCAGCACAGAGAAAAAGCAAACAGAGGACTCGAGTACCCCAGACCCTCTTATACGATCCATATAATAAGGCTTAGGATATGCACTCATTCGCCTATATAATCACGTCAAAGTGGCCCCTACTCCTTTATGCTTATCTTAAAGTCGTGGGTAACGGGACCACGTTCGTTGAGTCCATAATACTTGTTGCAACGAGCGATAATCATATTCGATATCAGCAGACAATCTAGTTCCATTTGAGCATGGAGATGGAGTCTCGCGCATGAACCCAGTGGTGAAATTCTCTGTCGGGCTTGCGCCATTGCGTCCTCTGCCCAGTCATGATGAACCAAACCCCGACATGATATGCATGCTCCCCACCCGAGCGAGGATAAACCCCACAAGAATTGCCCGCTGCGAACTTTTCGACAAGGGTGAAATATGCGCAGAAGGCGTTGGTAATGAGACTACCTTCTTGATTGTTGCACTCATTGCGTGGACCCCGGCTAGCTTGCTGAAAAGCCTAACTTGGGACCTCGGCCCTTCTGGCTATTTGAGAATTGAGGCTATTTTGACCCAATATTTGAACGGAAGCTGAGGTCAATGTTGCCAAGAGCCAAGAGCCAAGATTCATGACCTAATAGCCATGATGGTTGTGACATGCATCGGGCCAAGAGTTTGACACAAGCCTCTCCCGCTGTCAAGTTGGCTTGGTAGCTTCGGACCGCTGCCGAAATACCACGATTGCATGCTCTTTTCATCTCGACGACCGAAAATGACCATCCTAGCAACGATGGTAGGTCGAGGCCTCCAATTCTAGCCGTGCGGGCCTCCGTAGTGTAACTGTGGCTCCAGTTCTGGAACCGAAGCGGGACCCAACAAGTCATGTTCTCAATATTGACCACGACATGCATTGTTAATAGCTCTGATAATCCATCCTACAAGGGACTGTTAAGTTGCTGGGTTAGCTGGTTGGGGTGAACCTTGGTTGGTTTCGAGCCGAGCTCGGAGGGTGGAAAGGCGTCATCCCGAGAGATATGTCGCAATGTTGGAGACCGTTGCACTTTTTAACGGCACTAGACGCAATCGCAAGAGATATGTCGCAATCTTGATCACAAATCAGATTAGATCCCTGTTAGATCATGTCTACCGTAGATATTGAATCACGATTTCTCGCTGGTATCAGATCCCCCGTTCCCAGCTACTTCTTGAAGATCTAAATGTTTAACATTGTTGCGGCTTCATAGTTGCCAGAAAACACTAGAAAACATCAGTTTGTGTGTCCCTTCTGTCGTGTACTACCACTTTGACCTGGAGGAGGACGAGATGGAGAAGAGCAGAAGTCACGAGCCGTAATCTGTCCTGAATTGCAAACCAACCTTGCCGAATTTCAATCATCAATAGCTCACTTAGGCGGTTCGTTAGCACAGGAGAAGTTTACTTGAATAGAGCTAGGTCAATGGCAATCCCCAGCTTCCAGATGTTAGCCCCCTTTTGAAGTCGCACGGGCATCTAGCCGAGTAAATCTTGAAACTCTGCATTATAATGGAACTGTATAGAGAGGGGTTATCACAGGCATGCCTATTAGCCTACGAACTACTGAAGACACCAGCAGCGCTCAAGCATGTGCCTCTTCCAGCGAAGGTCCGGTCTTTCAACATTCTTGAAAACGGAAAGGTAACCCACTCGTGTGGGGACTTAACCCATTGAATTCAATAAGCTTCGATAGAATAGTTAGTAGGATATGGCATCATGGGATGCTTCGAGTTTCTTGACTAGATATATTTCAACGTTGGCCTAGTCAAGGCAAGAATATAAAGGCCCCAGATAGATTCAACCAAAAGCTAAAAGAGGGCACATGTCCCTTGATTTAGATAGCACAGCACAAAAATACGTGTTTGTGTTGAAAGTAGGTTATCGAGTCTCATGGGTGGATAGCCACTCTTCATAACGGTTTAGCCATTCCTTCGCTTAGTCCTTTCGTCTATCTAGCGAGCAATTTTAGGTCGACTGAATGTGGATTTGATATCTTTGTATTTGCGAATAAGACTAGTCTGTATTACGCTCTTGAAAAGGGCGTATCGGAGGGTGTCATGATTGGAAGAGGTGTTTCCTATGTATTGCCGTGACTTTAAGACATTAGTGGTGAGTTAGCTGATTTAAGTCAGGGAATTTTAAGTGTCAAGCAAACAAGCGAGGCAGCGCAAAAGACGGTCAGCAATCGAAATTAATCTTCATATTTGGCCGCCTAAAACAAAACCAAACAGAGTCGCCTGCATATTGATCTGGTATTTCAAGTCGGCACAGCCACATGGTTATTTCGTGAGATGATGATAGATGCTAATTTACTATCTGATAGTAGGTAGGATCGCTAAAACGGCGTGATGAACCTGAATTGGAGTCAAAGCAACAGCGATCACCTATAAAGATGTCAGATTTGTTGGTGGGCTTATAATTGGGAAGCAAGTCCTGCCTGGAAAAAAAAAACAGGACCGACATTGGACCGACCAGATTTTAGACAATTATCTCTTTAAAAAATCGAATGATGATACCGTCTCATGTTTGAATTGAATTGTTGGAGGCATTCCGAAGACCTCCTATCCCTGAATGTATATTTGTAAGTAGCATTGACATCTACTTGGCATAAACCGGCTTCTATCAATGATGAGTGACGTTTTATTATTCCACAACTCCAATCATGCACCCTCTTGTATCATTGTATTATGGAGAATATATATATCTCCCAAAGTAAGTTACCTTGTCGAGGTAGAAAATACCTATACTTTGGAGCTTGGCTTGCGTCTCTTCAGCCAAACCTCAGCATTATTCTCCAGCAGAGACCACGCCCAAAGATGGGATTGGCCCATATACGATTTTGGTTTGATGCCTGATCCAGGGGATTTTCACATGTTTCGAATCCCTAATACCCCGCAGTTGATTGGGCTCCCACAACGCATATGTGTGTGTAGCTCAGCCGCAGCACCAGGGCATTTTCTCCAGTGATCATCACCTCGTCTTCTCATGATCAAAGCCAACGCAGTTCAAAATGCTTGATAATGCAATTCCAGAGCATTTACGGGGCGATAGAACCCTCCCGGAAAACACACCCTCGGCCGATTTCCAACCAGCTTACCCATCGTACAGCGCGCGGTTCCCCGAAAAGGCTACCGAGCTTGTCATGGCCCTCATTGGTGCCCAATACAGGACAAAGACTGAAGCGGACGGTCTTGGTCAATCCAAGATCTCTAGCTTCTTGGTATCCGATGAAGCAGCCCCTTCCTTCCATGAATGGGCATCGTTCATAGACAATAAGGGTTATTACAATTTGGTAGCCTTTGCCTACTGGCCGAGCACAGCTGATTACGAGACTTGGGGCAAGGAATCAGGCTTCAAGAAGTGGTGGGAGTCTCTTCATGTCCAAGATCACTCTAATGGGTGGTTCTTGGAGGTATTCCATCCTCCCATGCACCGGCTCGAGACCCTTTTCAATACCCAGACCCCCGAAGGTTCAGGCCACCTTCGGGAGGCCTGGAGTGGTGAGGTCCAGCAGCATGGGTATTGGGGTAGTATGCGGGATCGGCTGCCGATATCCCTCACAGATCGTCTGGAGGGCACCAAGATAAGCATTGATCCTTCCTCAGGGGTTCAAGGCCGCGTGCGTGTTCCCGGCAAACACAATCTTGCAATCATCCGTTCTGGCCAAGACTGGCTCATTACCACACCGGAGGAACGAGAGCTGTATCTCAATACCATGCAACCCGTCCTCATCAAAGGCATGGACTTCCTCCGTGACCATGGTGAGGAGGTGGATTGTTATAGCTGCCGGTTCATGGACGTAATTGACCCAGCCACTCGTGCGGCGGATAAGGATCGAACTTTTGGAGTCGCTTGTTTTAGTGATCTGAAGTCACTTGAGAGCTGGTGTAAGGAGCATCCTACGCATCTTGCCATCTTTGGTGGATTTTTCCAGTATGCAAAGAAGCTGAAATATAACGTCAATCTCCGAGTGTTTCATGAAGTCATGGTTCTCGAGCCCGAGCAGCAGTTCTTTGAATACATCGGTTGCCATCCAGGTACAGGAATGTTACAGTGATGTAGCTAGTCAAGTATGAATCAAGCTCTTTAATATTATCAATCTCTCCTATATCTGGTGGTCTATGCGATTCAAACAATATCCAACGGAGCTGTGATAAGCTTAATATAGATCAGTCTCCAGTCTACTGCGTTCATTGGGTAAGAACATGATAATAACAGTCCTTGCCTGCTTCCGTTTAGCAGTAATAATAGCCTCAAGTAAGACGAGCCGCCGTGTCCCGAACATCGCACAGTGAGGAAAATGAATCTCCCTTACGATAAGGCGTGGTATATCGTGCCTGCCAGTCAATATTGTCTTATACAAGATTTGAAGTATATATCCAATGATAGGAATCCCGAGTAGGTCAAGGGTATATATTGAAGAAAGGAAATTCTATGTCATAATCATTATGTCTACTTTATTCATTCATTAAGAACTGTGGCAATGGTGGACTGGACAACACCACAGGGTCTTTTCCTTTCACCTTCACTGAATTCGACCGTGAAACCCCTGGCCGCAGCTCAAACATCTCTAGCCTTGGCTGGTGATCAGGTTTCCTATCAAATTCGACCGAGACTTCCGTCTTTAGCGTGATGCCCCCGCCACGATGGCCATGCCGGCCATCCAGGATACTGCTTTCGCTTGCGGTGTCGTCAAGGAAAGTTTGATGGCGAGAGTCGGAGTTTCTTCGTGATTCGGGTCGAGGTTGGGTCAAGAATCGGTTGCCATCAGATCGAACATACCCAAGTACGGTCGGGGTTGATCCATATCTTGTACCCAAAGCTATCTCACCAACGAGCACACGTAGAATAGGTATCGAGGCTGCGATGATGGTCGAGCACGGCTCGGCGAGAGAGAAGATCCAATACAGCATAAGGTGCCAGTTAACTATATAGAAGTGTCAGAGATGGTTTAAAAAGCCAGCTAGGTTCATTCTTACACTCTAATTCCAGTGGGTTGAGGATTCTGATAGCCTGAACTGTCTTCATGACACCAAAAGCACACCCGCTGTGGTATTGTCAGTAAAGCCGAGCCACCACGAGAAAGAGCCTACTCACACTATCTCAAAGCTCATAGCAACACCGACACCAATTCTCTTCTTCTTCTCCAGATTGGCATTCCAAATGACTCGCCATGGAAGTAAGCCGAGGACGAAATCCGTTGCCGCTGAAAACCCTAGAAACTTGTAAGACTCTCGCACAGCCGAAGCAGAATGAGGAAAAACAAGATTACCTGAACCTGTAATGTTCACGATGCCCAGGTCGTGGGCTTCCCAACATGAACCTGGAAGAACGTACGGAACTGTGTCGCCGCAGAGAGCCCTCCATTGCGCGAACACATGATAGATAGTGAGCAAGTTAATCGATCCGACAACGAGCCAGATAAGCACTTTCTCGACCCTTGACGAGAAGCGTAGCAAGGAGACAGCAAAAGACGTCTTGGATAGAGCCAGTGCGAATAGGTGGAATGTGTGTGATAGGCGAACCAAGGCACTGACTGTCGGTGCCTCGGTACTGTCTGATATGAGGTGTCCGTTCTTAAGAGCAACAGTGAGTGTCGATCCGGCAGCGATAAGAAGGATCCAGCCGATGATCAACAGATAGTCGTCCCACCATGTTTGTCCACTTCGTGTGATGCGAGTGTAGATCTTCGAAGAAAAGAACGCTGTTGTAATCCCCACCATGGACCAGATCGCCGGGATGACTATCGAGTCTGCATTTTCGACAGGTTTGCGAGAGTCCATGGCATGTGCAAGTCTGACGTGCGTAGATCGAAGCCGTCAAGTAGGGAGCGGTGCCTTGTAGATGATATAGTTCATTCTCGTGTCGGCCGCTTCTTGGGATCCTTAGTTATTCTTCAGTGGTAGATGCCGTTCCGTAGTTATAGAGTGACAACGAAGGTTGGTCGAGGAATGGGTCGATCGGAGAAAAAAGGCCGGGAGCTTCAATCTTAAAGATTCCCGATGGGGCCAACACCGCATTTACAGCCCAAGTCTCCTTTCAAGGAAGCAAAGCAGGGTAATAAAACGTGAGCTGCCGGATCTGGCGGCCACTTGTTCACATTTGGCGGTTCGGCCCAATGCAAAGGACAAGCTTCCTGGGGAGCCGCTGTCAGACCAGGTCATGAACACCCCATGTCGTGTTTCAAGCCGGGCAAAGTGCTTTTCTGGATGCTGATGACCTTGGACAAGGACCGTCACAAGGCCGAGCTTCCCCCCACGATGTGATAGGTAGTGATCGCTCGGTCAATCACCCCGAAGCGAATTATTCTCCGTTGGCAACAACTTATTTAGCCTGCATACGAGAGACCACCGATACTTGACAACAACCCAATCCGAAAGCCCACAGCCATCCGTGGCAATTGCTCTGCAAGTTCAAGGCGTTCATCATCATCTAGACCATTTGCAGGAAATATATTGGACATCACACGCCATTATTCATTATCTAGCTCAGAGGTCCGCTCATAGAGAGAGTCATCACTTCTCTCTGTGCACATTGTCTACGCGGAATCGAGGGCGCTGAATTGAGTTGCTAGCACAGTTTCTAGTGCCGCTGTGAGGGAAATTCCTCCTTGTTTTTGTGACTTTAGGCTGGCAGGGACCAGGATGTGTTCAGTTAATGCTGGCAAGCAAGAGGCGCTAGACCAGTCCTTTGTGCAATCAAAATTCTTAGCATCCCTACCTTCCAGATTTCCATAATCCTAAAGCGTAATCGTGTGCTGTCAGCAGGGAATAATGCCTGTTGGCAATCTTACCAAGAAATGCAAAGCTGCCAGGGTCACAACCATCATTACCCCCTTACCCAAGCAGCTGTTAGCCTGTTGTGTGATACGTGGCACATGGGCGTATCGATCGACGATTAAATCTTTTGGAGATGCGATATATCTTGGTGGCTATACTCAAGGACATGGTTAAATAAACCATTCACTAGAAACAATGCTTGGGCCCTTTAGCATATGCTTTTCTAATTGTCACATCAATTGGCAAAAGTCTAGAAGATCTTAAAACACCAATAATATTCTCCGAATACCTCGTGGTTGTGTTAAATTATTCATCAAAGCGACAGGGCTTCTGGAGGAGGTGAGGCTGATATCTCGGCTGACTTATTACTTCGCTCCTCTTAATGATCCTTCCATTACTTTTCCGCGCGCGCTGACTGGCTGTCACACTCAGCTCTCAATCATCCATTTGTTTCCCAGTTAGTCATCTGGTGCATGGCTTATTGCAAAGCTGTCACCACTTTGCCCATCTGGGCACATCATTCATGCAACGGCACATCCCCGGTGGCTAAAGCTCCCTTGTTTCACACCATCCCAACGCAACTCGCTATTATTGCTCCCTCCAGCTAGCCCACTGATATCTCAACCATGTTTAGTTGGGGTGATTAGTTGAAAACGATGTCGAGATTCCCCCATACATGGACTGCTCGCACCCTCGCTCCAGCGCCTGCTTCTGACTGTGAATAGTTCCTCTTATTTGACACTAAAGGTATCTTTCATGTTCTGTAGCGCTCATACTTTCGTTTATTTGTACTTGTTGGTATCAGTAACCAGGCTATTCGCCAATGAGGCATAGGAATTAGCGCGATTGTGCTCCTTTTCTTTCTCACTTTCGCCGGTATATCAGAATGGATTCTCATAGTACTTGTATGAAAGACAAAATTCAGCGGTAGTTTTTCCCCAAGTGGATAAGCAAACAACAAACCAGAGGGCCACATTGCTATGCTTTTTAAGCTAATCTTTGATATAATCCCAATCCTCGTTTGCCATCCCTATCACGTGTCTTGAGGCTGACTCCAGCATCCTGAGTTCTTGTCACTACCGCCATCATTGTCGCTAGCCTCAACACGGTGCATATTGTTATCAAAAGACTTTCCAGACTTTGATAACTTATATGTGACTCCGTAAAAATCCTTTTGAGGGGCTCTCGGTGGCTTTCTCGAGAATAAAGATAGCCAAAAACTTTTCTCTGTGCTCTCTCCTTCTATTTCAAGACATCAGCAGAAAGCGTATCGAATAAAACTAATAACAAACGGATAACAAACCAAAAATACGATAAGAGATACTTTTAAGGAGTTGATTTAGATATCGAAAAGACTAATCACGCTGGATGTAGCCAAGTTCATCATACTCGTCATGGAATTCACGTTGCTTGTTCCGCGGAGTAACACCAATATCATCATCTTCATTCATTAGCATTATGGCATGTTCTATGGTAATGCTAAGCAACTATCGGCCCAGTATTGAGCTACAAATTGATAGAAGAATTACATTTCAACATTTAGTTTTCATCGCTGTGCTTCTTAGCCTTCTTGGCAATGCGGTTCTTCCTCTTGCCAGCCACCTTCTTGCTGTTCTTGCTGCCCTTCTTCCCCTTCTTGGTGTGATGCTTAGAAGCTGAGTCGTGTTCCTCGGCACCACGCTTGTGGGCAGTCTGGGCAATCTTCATTGAGGTGTCGGCAGTCTTAAGAAGACGGTCATATGTCTTGCCCTTGTTATTCACAACAGTCTTGGCGACGGTCTTAGCGGCGCCAGTGACAGCGTTCTTAGCTTTAACAGCGCCGGAGACAGCGCCAACAAGCTTCTTGGATCCAGGAAGAACGTTCTTGATATTCTTTAGGGCGGGGGCAACAGCTTTGACGGCATTGAGAATATTAGCGCGCTCCTCGAGATCAAATTCATCATCGCGCTCCTCAAAATCCCACTCATCACGTTCCTCCAGGTCCTCCTCATCACGCTTTCCCTGAGCAGGCTTTTGATTGGTCTTGACGGTCTTGGCAACGTTCATTGAGGTGTCGGCGGTCTTAAGAAGACGATCGTAAGTCTTGCCCTTGTTGTTGACAACCGTCTTGGCGACGGTCTTGGCGGCGCCGGTAACAGCGTTCTTGGCCTTGACGGCGCCGGAGACAGCACCAACAAGCTTCTTAGATCCCGGTAGAACGTTCTTGATGTTCTTGAGGGCGGGGGCAATCGCCTTGACGGCTTTGAAAAGATTGGCTCGCTCCTCGAGGTCCCATTCGTCACGCTCCTCGAGATCCCACTCATCACGCTCATCGAGCTCCCACTCATCACGCTCATCGAGCTCCCACTCATCACGTTCCTCGAGATCCCATTCGACATCACGCTTGCCCTTAGCAGTCTTGGCAATGTTCATCGATGTATCAGCAGTCTTGAGGAGACGATCGTAAGTCTTGCCCTTGTTGTTCACCACAGTCTTACCGACTGTTTTAGCAGCACCGACAACAGCGTTTTTGGCCTTGACGGCGCCTGAAACGGCTCCGACCAGCTTCTTGGATCCAGGGAGGATATTCTTGATGTTTTTCAAGGCAGGGGCGACAGCCTTGACGGCACTGAAGAGGTTGGCCCGGGTCTCAAGATCCATTTCATCTCCGTAAAGAGCTCGGACGACGAGATCGAAGTCCTCAAAGTCGCGCTCGTCAAGGTCGAGCACGAGGTCACGAGCGGCCAGGTCAAGGTCGGCGAGCTCGTTGACATCTCGGACGGCGATGTCAGGCTGAGGGGCGAGAGGAGCAGCCGCGGCAAGGCCGATCAAGACGGCGGGGATGAAAACTTGCTGAATGCCAACCATTCTGAATAAGGATGATATATTGTTTTAAAAGAAGTTATTGACCAGCAATAAGAAAAAAAAAGATAACAAAAATAAGGTGAAAGAAGCGAAAAGAGACCAGCTCTGTGTTGTTTTGGGTGTTTTGGTGGTTTTTGATCGAGTGATGAAGAGAAGAGATCTCGTATGAAGTGGAAGATCAATCTATGGGTTATATACTTGTCATTATGCTCTCTCCGTATTCCATAACTATATCACAGTTGCTAGAGGCTATCTTTAGCTCCGCCACATTCCTGCATGGTGGGCCTTGCCGGAGCCTTGATGTATTTCCGTTTTAGCATGCCTATTCTAGATTCCACGTTCTCCCCATACTAATTGATCAGTCATGGCCGTTGAACTTACCGGCCAATCAGCTGGATCCTAATGAGCACGCCTACCACACACAAATGGATGTGATCCGCGGTGTTACCGAACCCATCTGCCACAATCGCACAGAGTAGTTATGTGAATAATGAAATTTACTTAGTATTGTGTTTGTCCCTTGCAGTTTAGCCCCCGGCCGCATTCAGCCCTTTTCCTTACTACGTATGGATTAGGAAGCCAGGCAAACTCCCCAGCCAGTGTTGCGTTTTGCGTTGAAATACAAGCCAGGGGCCTAGACGTACAATTTTTTTAACTGGAGTCTAGGCTTGAGATCCTTTCTGTCTGTTTTATAGCAAGCTTCCCAATACGATTTCTTCAGTAGGGATGCTTCCTTGATGTAGCCCTAACAAACGAGAGATGAACAACACATGGTTTACTTTACCTTGAACAAAACCATATCTTGGTTTGGTCTATGGAATACCTCTGCTAGATAAAGTGATTGGATTTGGTAAACGCTTAGATCAGAGTATTCACGTAGATATATTTAAGCATTATCGTGCCAGTCTGTACTCGTTCGGATGGCCAGATGCCATGATCAACCGGAGATCTGCGCATGATCCCATGAATCTCATTCTGGCTCTTAGTGCTTATGCGGCGTTCGTACTTCCTACCTAGCTAGGCGTTGTAAGTCAAATAAGGCAGGAAATTCCAGCCTTCTTTGGCGTGACAGGTGTCGAATCCACGGAAGTTCATTGGTGGTGGTGCTCAGAATCCTCCTGAAAGCGACGGAAAAGCTTAGCGTTCGCCATCCCTGTCTGACTGCCGACCTCGAACCGGCAAAACCAATATATCTACCGAGCAATGAGAAAACGAGCTGCCGTAAGGAGCCCCTTTTCATCCCTCGTGTCCCTTCTGGCATCTGAAACATTCATGTAATGTCATATCGCTGGATTAATGTGTCTGCCTAAACGCTGAGCAAGACTTATCATTGGAACCGCTGCTTGGAGGCCTGCCACTAAGGCCAGTAGGGGCAGCTGCTTTCCCGGTTAACCGGCTAGGCCCACAGGTAAAGGATTCGGTATGTAGCCATCTCAGCCGTTTGTTAGCAGAGGCTTTCCGTTATTTGCTAATAATAGTTTCAGCCCTTCAAGTGGTTTTTTTTTCTATTCTCGAAGATTTGCCTCTCTTGGTGGCTAATTAAGCTTATGAATGGATTATCAAAACTGGTTATGGAGTTCATTTGCCAGGGTTGCAGCTTGTTTGGAAGATCCCTCGTGCGTTGGAAGCCCACGTGGGTTGGCAGCCCACAACGTTCCCGTCTTGGCCACCCGTGCGCCTTCGGGGGTGCTGAAGTTTTAAGCCATCGTCTTGTTTGATTTCCGGTTCCCGTGGAAAGGGCTGAGCCAAAGTCGGGCTGGCGATGGCGTACACAATTTGGGTGGTCGTAACAACTGAGCCTCCCCAGCCCTTGTCAAGCCCCTTTTCTGGGGGGATCAGGTTACCTCACCTAGCACCATCAGATTTGTATCGAATTCTCGCCAGGTCTAAAGCTAATTCTTAAATTCATCCTTGAGATCTAATAATTTTAAATGATTCTGAATAGGTCGATCTTTATTTCCCTAGCAGTCGTGACCACATCTAGTAGCACACTTGGCCACAGCTACAATTGAAACCAAACTATTATTTTGAGTTTTCTTTTTCTGTTGGCCGACCTCGACGACGCGATCCTTCTCTACTCACTTGTCAAGAGCCCTGCTGAGATTCTTTGAGGTAGTGCTAGCAAAGAGGAAGGGAAAAGAAAGGCGTTGCTACGGTTAACGCTAGCAGAAAGGATCGTCAAGACTCAATGGTAACGATATGAATGTGTCGCGAGCAATGCATGAGAAGGGTACTTCAAAGACGTCTAGTTTCTATAACAGTAGGAGATCTTGCAGGTCTTTTCAATTGAAAATTGCCCAAGTCCTACTCATTTCGCCTAGCCTTGATCCTGGTTTTGGCATGTGAATGGCCTCAGTTCTCAAACTGCTCGGGTCCGAAGGTAGCGTTGAACCGCATGGTCAGCAGATCCTTACTGGTAATCTCTTCTGCTCGAGCGACCAGCTCGTCAACGTCCCACTCAACGCTAATCATCCTCCCATTCAAGAACATACTCCTAGTTGGGTCCGCAGCCAACCACACCAAATTTCCACCAGTCAGCGAGAACTCGTTCCAATTGAGACCGGCCGCCCTCAAGCCCGCTGGGACTATGTCAGTGTCGTTCATGCCGGGGTTGATCGCGATTGTAAGAACAGTGCCTGGATAGGAGGCGGCAACAGTCTTGGTGTACTGTATCATGGCCAACTTGCTCCCAGTGTATCCAGGCAATTCGGGCCAGGTGCCCCAGGCAGCTCCGCTAGATATATTGATTACTGTAGCTGGAGTAGCTGTCGAGGCCCATTGGACTGCGGCCTTGAGGTATTGCTGGGTCATCATGTGGGTGCCTTTGACATTGACTTCCTAGAATTCGACATTAGTCCAAGGATCCTTGAAGGAACTTTATGGGAAACCCAGATTAACCACTTACGTAGTTTCTGAAAAACTTATCTGGGTCTTGCTCGTGAGTCTTGTTACTATCTCCGACCTCGATACCTGCGTTATTGATGAGGACATCAACCTTGGTATACTTGGCACCAATCTCAGCCCACGCGCTGTTGACCTGTTCTGCAGATGCGATATCCACAGGCAAGCAAAGCACTTGAACATAAGGATTGATGGCCTTCAGGTCTTTCTCGACTTGGGCTAGTTTGCTCGAGTTCGTAGCGATGAGCACTATAGCCTTGACACCGGCCTTGACAAAGGCTGGTGCAATCGCATGGGCTCCAATACCTCGGCTGGCGCCTGTCAAGACTACCGTCTTTCCTTGTAGTGAGTTTGCTGCATTTCCGGGGTCGATGGCTGGATAAACGGAGGTATAAACATTCCGGGTAAACTGAACAGCCCTCACTGCCCAGTCTTTGGGAAGGGATCCAAGAGCGTGGTATTCATTCAGGGAAGCCATTGTGTGAAGTTGTTTGGTTGTTGCTGATAATGCTATTTACTCGTGTAGAATTCGTGGGAAGTGATATTGAAGGCGTTATGATGATTGAAGATAACTACGAAAGCTAGGGCGGGATTTGGTTGCCTATTTATGCTTTTTCACATCACCCATACGTTGTACAGAGCTTTCTCACTCCTGCTTTTTCAGGTATAAGACCTTCTCTGATTCGAGGACACAAGTTACGAGGAGTGTCTCCTTATTTGCTGGACCGTAAGTCCCCATTTACTGGTGCAGGGTCGATGAATTAAGAAGCCCTCCTAGAAAGGAGCCTCGTGATTGGACAGAACATGTTACGGTAAACGAAGTCTAATTGGCCATAAATGCTAGAGGATTATTAGTGTAGCCTATTGTAGATTAGATTGCTTACTTTCCTGCGGATGAGTCGGTCGGGTTCATACTCAGCATCCGAAAACCCGACACTTACCAAATGAAACCCTTCTGAGTAAATTCACCGCTTGGTGAATTGTTGACTGATTCTAGCCATATTTGTCACGGTAAAGATGCCGCAAGCACATCGACAAGTGGCCATCGCTCCGAGGCCGGCTGGAACTTCTGTTGTTGCTTCGCTACAGCCCAAAAAGAGACGTGCAAGTAAGCCCAAAGTTCGTACTGGGTGCGTTTCTTGTAAAATTCGACGGATCAAGTGTGACGAACGGAAACCGACGTGCGAGAAGTGTGAGTAATTCTATCCATTCAAGCGGATTAGGTGATAGGTCATCGCTACTCCTTCATATCAAACTTGGTCTCTACATCGAATTCATAATTAATCAGCTGGAGCACAGGTAGCAAGGACGGCTTCAGTTGTGATGGCTATGAAGGCCCCCCACACAGCACGTCAACTGCAAAGGCATTGATGCCAAGATGGCCTCGTCCACACTGGAGAAATCCCCATATATCTCGGTTTGTCAAGCAAGACGACGCTCATTACTTTGATTTCTTTAGAGGTCAACTAGTGTATGAGCTCTCAGGATACTCACACTCCGAATTCTGGCTTCGAATTGTCCCTTGTGAGAGCACCTTGGACAGATGCGCTTTGGAGTCTGTCCTTGCAATCGGAGCACTTTCGACTGCTATCAGACTTGCTCCCCAACATAGTACACAATCTACTAGACGACCTTCAGCGCTCCATCCTTGGTCAGTTATAGTTATGGCCAATGTCCATCATGAAGCCGCCGTCCGCCACTACATCAAAGCCCTTGCTTTGTTCAGGAATCGACTAGAAGCAGAGATGAACAAAGAATCTCCTAGGTCGTTGTTAGTCGTGTCACTGCTACTCATTACTTTTGAACTGTTACAAGGCGATATGAAGTCAGCCGACAGCCTCATCACAAGAAGTATAACTCTTCTAAAACATACACTCAAGTTACATCGACAGGAAGGCCTGCCTCATCAAGTTCAAACCCCTCGCCCATTGGAAGACGACCTAGAAGACATGGAGCATCTCCTACCACTCATCTCCATTATGGGAGGGTATACCCCGTTTCTTCTTTCTCAGTCATCTAACATCCAACTGTGGGATACTACCTGTGGAATGGATCTTTCTATTGCCGACCAGCCCAGCATCAGCAAACTCGATGTCCAATGGAACAAGTATCACGCGCGTGCGGTCGCCTTTATCGGAGCGACCATGAACTTCCGAACACTCCCCCTACCACAGCAACGAGACATAGAGGAACAGAAAAACCTTTTCTTTGCGCAGCTCAGGGTCTGGCAGATCGAAATCGACTCATGGTGTAAAGGAGGAGAGACTTTCGTGGACCCAGTTCAGATAAGAACATTACAAATCATGCAAATACAGCATCAGACGCTTCTGATATGCGTCTCGTGTTGTCTCGATGCTACAGATATGATGTACGACGATTTTGAAGCTGAATTTCGTGTTCTCCTAACACGCTGCGTGAAATATCTCCGCGAGTCACGTCCCACATATCTCTTCACACTTTCTACATCAATCCTCAGCGCCCTTCTTGTAGTAGTGAACAGATGTCGGGTCCACAACATCCGCATGATGGCAGCAGGCATCATTCGCCAGATACAATGGCGTGAGGGCGCGTGGGAGCCTGCGCTGATGCTAAACGGCAAGCTGGGTGGGGTGTTGATGGAGGAACGAAGCAGAAATAAGGACGGGTTTATTCCTTCGGACTGTCGTTGGTTCTGGGCAGCGACAGAGTGGAAGGCTGGAAGGAAGCAGCTTATTGCTACTTACGCTAGGGCGGTACCAGATGCTAGTGGTCAGCCTGTTAACAAGACGCTGGTGCTGGATCCGGACAAGATTCTTGACGTTTGCTCCGATATTGGCTGTCTTGTAGATCATGATATAGAATACTTAGACTTACTATCGGGTATAAGGTGAGATCAAAATAATGATAAAACAAGAAAAGCAATCTCATGGTCTCAGATATCTTAGTTCCAATTAGGTTTGGACTTGAATATAGAAATGTGAAAGTGCTTCGCCAGTCAGTCTTTTCATAATAACTTTCTCAAAGTCTAAACTTAGTATCTACTGAGAACTTCACTAAAGGTTCAAGTATCTCCATATTCTAATTCACTAAAATGGTGTCCTTGCATACCTTCAAGAGCCAAGCTCCACGCGCAGGATATCAAGCAGCTCTGCTTCAAGGTGCCTTCTTGCTCAAAGTGATATCAATCTTGCCCTTCACGCTACCAGTGCCCCACTCCACGGTATACAAGCCCTTCTTGCCCTCGACGGGGAGCGCAAACCAGTTCGAGAGGCGCTTGCCACCCTCCTCGTAGAAGGCCCGGTCGCCGTCCAGCACGAATCCAGTCGCCCTGACGTCCTTGGGCATCTGGCTATATGATGTGAAGCGTGTCTGGGTGGAGGAGGAACCTGCTCCTGGGAGATAGTAGGCCCAGTCTGAGAAATCGCCCCCGTCACGGCGGGTTGCATACCAGATACCGTGCTTATCTCCCCATTCGTACCCTATCAGAAGAGTTAAAACATTAGTTAAGGGATCTCCCACCTTTTAAGTAGAACAAATCCTATGAATTCTTTTTGTGGTGGAAACTTACAGTCAAGCTGCATTGCACCCTGGTCAGGAGCATCTTTGGTATTTCCCAGATAGGCGCGGTCTATATGGAGTAGTTAGAGCGGGTATGGACTCGTGTTCGAGAAAAGAGCAGCTGACCGCCAGAATTGATGACTTCCAAGCCATTGATACCCTCTCCATAAGCATAGAGGTAAAAAGTAGGACCGGCAAGGGCCTGGGCGGCCAAGGCCAGGGGCACAGCCAAGGAGAAGCGCATTTTCTCGTGTGAGGCCGAGAGATTATTGTTTGAAGAATCGGGTGAAATGGTAGAATTAACCCTGAGATGAAGAATACCGATGGATCGTGGACAGAGCGAGCTTTTAACATGTTGGTCCACGTTAAGTGTTCTTGTAACCGTCAGCGGTCCGAAGAAGCTAATGTGGTACTCATGGTGGCGGTGCTCTCGGGACTCGACTAAAACGTCTGCAAGAGTTGACTTGGAGGTTCAATAATACGGTCAGAAACCTGCTTAATTAGGGCCATAGAATCTAGCCGAAACAGAAGTTGGTTGTTGCAACGTTTCATTACAATATTCTTCTCCGTGGCTGACTTGATGTCCGGGTCACATTTGGAAGGAGAACTCCTTTTCACATGAATGCATTGCTCAAGGATTTTTAGGGGCGGCCGACTCTATGCCTCATCCAAGTACAACAACATCTTCGCTAGGTGCTGTCACGACATTAATGTGGCAACCGCCCAATGTCCTCATCCCATTTTGGAGATCGCCGCCTTGTCCCAGATAAATTAATTTAGGATCGGGTCGCAGTAGAATGACTCCTAAGTTCCGCGACCTGCCTAGTTAGCTGTCCATAGAAGGGTGCTAATATATTATTCAATCACGTTATCGTAGTCTTGGTGTTTGGGAATCTCCTTTTTAGCAGCTGCCGTATAATTTCATAGCTCTCTCACTAACTAAACTCTGTGTGAAGGGTAGAGGGTTTCTATTTTCATCTTTTCACAATAATGTTATTGTAAACAATAGAAATAGATGATAGATTCTTAATTGGGAGAATTTGAATGTTCCCTTTTTATCTCGCTCTTTGTGTTGATTAGAATAGAGGCGGGAGACAAAGAGCTTATCCTCCTCCGCGCCTTTCTAAAACTACACCGAAACTAAGAAGCCCTATGTTAGTAACTTGACCAAGGATCCCAAAATTGAGTAAGAAATTCAAAGCAAAGACTGCCGTGATAGCACCCATCAGCACTTCCCGAAGCTAATATGCATTGCTGTCATATTCCTGACCCTTGTATTGCGGTACACAACAACAAGAATCTGTAAAAGTTCAAGGAGAATAAGTGCGCTAGTAATGAACTATGACATTGATGGCTCAACATACAATCAGAAATATAAACATACGCTACGAGCAAACTTTCTATGAGGTGGTAGGTCAGGTCAGCACGGGTGTGCTACTACCAAAAGTTGTATGGAACAAATCACCAAAATCAGTTGACATAAACCAAAAAAATCTCATTCTAGTAAACAACCATCCTCTAAAATCTTTGCTTTCCCTCAAGATAAAATGGCCCAAGGCACCAAATGTATTTCAAATGTCCCCAGTATCCTGGACGTTAAAGGCCGTAACTTCAGGATGGGCCTGTTCAATTATCTTCCGGATTTCTCGGAGCCGGCTCTTAATGTCCGCAATTTGTTGGTCATACGTGCCCTTCACGGCTTTCAGACCATCCATGTCAGTTGCAAGTTCTGCACTCTTATCTTCAAAGAACGATCGTTGGGAATTGAGGTAATCCTGCCTGGCACACTTTTCAGGTGTTGGCACTGGTGTGCCTTGGCATCTCATTTTCAGCCAATGAGCCTCAAGATCTTTTTTTTCCAAGAGAATAGAGTCCAACATTTTACTAGAAGCTGTGAGTAGTCGCTGGCAGCTAATCTTAAGCCCAAACAACTCTTGCTTCAACTTGATTTTCTCCGCAAAGTCGCGAGCCAGAGCGAGGTATTCAGCCACTAAATCGTCGATGCTGACCTCCCGCTTAGGATCAATAAGGTCGCCAGCATTGTTGCCTTGGGTAGATTCATTCATATTCTTATATTCGGTCCTAGAATTGCGCAATGAGAATCATAATCGGTGAAAGGCGTAATCTTACTAGCAAAGGGTCAAGATGAAGATAGGCTAGATTCCCAGGTTTTCATAGCTAAAAGAAAAAGACTCGAAAGCCCATGATTTATAGTAGAAAGAGGCCAGTTCATCTCAGTCGATGCTACACAAGAGGCCTGAAGATCGAAGGCTAATGACAACTGCACTAAAATCGAAGGATTGCCAAGATTTGGTGATAGAAACAAAGATGGACTCTTCTTTTACAGCGAACAGTCATTGAGTGTGATTTCTCGATGGACTGTAAATGCTAATAGTTTGTGGTTTTACTTTTCTTTTCTTGTTTTTTCTGGTTTCTTTTCGTATGATTATTGAAGGATCTGTTGCATTCGTCTCGGCTGATTCTTTTACTGTTGTGAACAGGCGCAGGACAAATCAGTGCTATATTAGCACGTTGGTGATATCGATCCTAGCTCAAGGACGTGTTAGTGAACACGACCCAATCAAGGTTCAGACACAGATGGAAATCAGTCACTGACTAATTGTTTTCCCCGCCTGAAATTACATGTGGTTATCTCGTGGAACACGCTACATAAAGCAACACACGTTGCTCTGAGCCTCGTCTTTTATCCCGTTGACCAAACATCCATGCATCCATGGAGGCATCAAAGCCTCGGTGAAAAGTGCGTCAGACGTTTTGTGCCATTTGTCCTACTAAATAATTCCGTACTTTTTCATACCCAAATGCTTTGGAGGCGTCATGTGGCTATAGGGTAGTCTTTTTTTGCTTGCGCACAAATGTTGTGCAATAAATATACAGATTTATGCACTGAAATAGTGCCATCGGGAAAACCGCCGAAATGGATCAACTTTGATCCGCGCCAAAAGCACGCAAATCAAGTGTGGCGGATTGGATGGAGGCTGGGACCAGGATAAGGTCGAGAATCTAGATTTGGTCGAGAAATGCGCGGATATCGCAATCTGAGTCCAATTCCTCCCTCTCCAGCGCCAGACTTGCAGCCCAATTAGGTCCCCAGACCAGCCGGACGCAGCAGCCATGGGCATCATCCGCAAGACCATCTTCACGGGCCTGCTGGGCACCTCGACGGCCTGCGCGTATCTCGCGGCCAAGAACCCCGTCATCTCGCCCCTCTCGCCGTCAGACCCCATCTGGAGCTCGCGGCTGTACAAGTCGCACAATCCCAACAGGAACCCCGCCACGCAGGATGTTTGCATCAAGCGCATCCCCGTGAGCAAGATCCGCCCCGAGCTGCTCCAGAGTAACGGCGCTCTGGCCCTTGAGTTTTGCCGTGGTGTCTGGAGCGGATACGGTATGTCTAGTCTGTTCTTCGGTTTCACTGACGCCTGTGCTGTTCGTATTCCGTGATTTTTATGGGACGGCTTGTGTTATCACTTTGGTTGTTATCACCGTGTTCGCTCTTTTTCTCTCACCTCTGTCCCCCTAAATATAAATTCACTTCGGCTAGCATACTGATAACAACTTCACCTAAAGGCCTTGCTGTCCAGCGCAAATATCTCGCATGGAAGTGGCGCGGCCCAGAGACGGAGAACCAGCTCTGGGAGCAGGAAGACTTTGCTACCAGCAACTATGACAAGGGAACTCAGCTCATGAACCACTTTGAGGTCGTTGAAAAGACCCCGACCTCGATCACTGTGCGCTGCGGTGACTCTCCCCACAATCGCGCCGTCCGTCCCTCAGACGGCCTCTTCACCATTAGCGCTACCGTCGACAAGGTGCGCGGCGAGGTCGAGCTTAGTCTCAGAAGCTGCCTCTTCTCTAGTGAGGGCAAGGTCGAAGGGATTAGGGGCCCTATGCCCCCTCACATCGAGGAGCTTCACCAGTGGTATGCTCGTCTTTGGTCCGAGACGGGATCCTGGAAGCTGTTGAAGTAAGATGGGAGAAGGCTGAGGATTAGGCAATGGTCTGCTTCTTTTTATGTTCATAACCGTATCTGCAATGTCACTGAAAAGCACTGTATTCTTCACCTCCCTTCCTACTAGAATCCCTTCATTCATCAATCAGCTGGGTGTGATATGTTAACGAACGGCGGAGCCCGGGACACCCCGACCCGTTATCTTGGATGCGGCCCAGCTTGTCTTTTCCGGCTTGTACCCGCGCAATCTAGTCGTCAATTAAGAAGTAGATTGATAATTAATATCGATTTACACAAAGGGTTCCGATGGGAGAATAGCGAGGAGATAGATCCCGAACTCCGCCTGGAATTGCGTCAGAAATCCTATATATATTCCGGCCTTTTCCTTTTCCTGAACAGGGGTCCACCGTTTCTGGTCCACGCGACACGATAATTATCGTCAGATATTAATCCTAGTCGGTAAACGGTTGCTCCGACGGGATACCGCAGCTTGGACGTCCATTCCCAAACGCCCCGTTCCTGATTCTCTCACCTCACTCGGTGCTTCTGCAGCATCGTAACATGGTGAGCCTGCGGCTCTAAATCTCGGTATGACGACCCGCCTGAGGCTCATTTCGGGCGTCGTCTTGGCCATTGCCATCCTCTGGGTTGGCCCGCGCAGAGGCTCAAATCCGATAGCAGCGGAAACCGCCGTACCAACGGGGCGCGATCCCGCCCTGAAAGAAGATGTCGCCTTGTTAGACCGAGCCATTTCCCGCCCTGCCCAAGTTCCAGAGGCAAAAGAAGCCGTGTTGCTCGTTCATGGCACCGGCATGACGTGAGTTATGATCCCTGATACGATGGGGAATTCAATTGTGCTCATCATAGCTTCAACAGCCCAGAGATCAATTGGGACCATACTCTACTGCCGCCTCTCGTGCAAGAAGGATTTCAGCCCTATTATCTCGAAGTTCCAAAGAGACTCTTTCTCGACATCCAGCATAATGCAGAGTATGTCAGCTACGCCATCAACAAGATCGCAAGTGAGCATGATGCTCGCATCTCCATCATCTCCTGGTCCGCTGGCTCGTTGACCACTCAATGGACTTTGACTTTCTTCCCTGAGACTCGTGCCAATGTCAAGCGCCACATCTCGTTAGGTGGATCACACCGTGGTTCCTGGATGATGGTTCCCCTCTACTACTTGAGAATGTACTCCGCCGCCGTAGTGCAGCAGCTCCCTTGGTCCAACTTCCTCGCAACACTCGCTAAGTTTGGTGGTACGAGAGCTCACGTTCCTACTACCAGCATCGGAAGCAGCACGGATCCATTCGTGCAGCCTGGCTTTTACGGCGAGGGCTGGCTCGGCCACCACGACGCTTGGAGGCTAGATGGACCGCTCGCTCAAAACATTGACCTGTTCAAGGTGTGTGCTTCCAAGAGACTCTCGGATTGGAAGCTGCCGCGCCCGATTCTCCACGATACACTGCTGTGGGACCCGGCGAGCCACAAGATCATCTTTGACGCTCTCAGGAACGAGAAGACGTACGTCGGCTCGGCTGATGTGCTGGAGAGTTCGGACTGCGCCGGTGGTGTTGCACCGCATCTGGGGTTGAGATCGAAACAGGCTCATAAGGATATCCTGCCTGAGCTTTTTAAATATGCGCCCACTCAGCCGCCTGCTGGTTGGCCAGAGGTTCCGCTTCGTGAGTATGCGCAGTAGTGAGAACGAGGGGCCTATGTAACATAAGTTTATTGCATCTTTATTTTCAGCATATTTCCAGTTCTCTATAACGTCCGCTATATTGAAGCACAATGGAGTGCACCTTGGATGACTCTATCAGTGAATGATCCTAGACATCCCGTAGACGAGTATACATATATGTATGAGCTTTGGTCATGCAGTTTGTATGCCCTTCAGGAAAACCAAGAAAAAGGATGTTCTTGGGAAAGAGGGGTTCCAGTAAGCTCTATGAGTGAAATTGCTGATAGGGATCTATTACTTTCGGTGGGTTGTAGAGAGCAAATTGCAGACGCTGGCCATGCTACTGTGTGATGTTACAATCCGAACAAGCTCTGAGGGGAATCATAAAGTCAGCGTTTCTCCAGAAACGACATAGCATTCGAAATCTTCTAAATTGTCTGGTTAATTTTGAACCGTCAATAGGATATAAGAACCGTGATACAGAAGTAATAAGCAACTTGTTGTCAACATATACCCAAGTCTGCCCTTGGACATCCGTGTTTCATATATTTCCTGCGGTGAACAAAGTACAACAACAGCATGGCGTCATCTTCAAATTCTCTTCATTAATCGTGAGCTAGCTAAAATTCGAAAAGCAAAGACATGGCCTTTTGTGCTCCAAGTACTACAAATGCTCCCTTCACGTGGTATAAATAACATCCCCCTCGCAGAAAACACTAAATCTTCCTCCATATCCGCCCTCACTCCCCTTGGAACAAACGGGCCACATCGGTCTGTCGTAACCTCTGCGGCGAAATGAGAAGCTCTGGCGGGAACCAATCCTGAAGCATGCCACCAGGGCGTCCCGGCGCCTGTGGAATATCCTCATTCTCACTTCCAGCCACCATGATACCAAGAGCAACGCCGCAGAGCCAGGCAAATACCATTCCCTCACCCGAGTATCCCGCCGCGATCCACTCACCCGGGCTCGTCCTGTCCGGCTCTGAAGTTTTGTGCTGCTGGTCGATTATCCTGGTGGTCAGCCCCTCATCAAGACGACCGACCAATGGCAACTGGTCCCCCGTCATGCCCAGGATCCCCGTCCAGACCTTCTTCAGCTCTCCCCCCGAGCCCCAGTTGGGATGGAAAATGGAGGGGAAGATGCCTGATATGTGCGACGCCGCCAGGGCCTTGGGGTACGCGCTGTCATCGTACACGCCCATCTGGTCGACACCACTCTTGGCCGACCGGCGAAACCCGCCGCCTAGCAGGATATCCCCAGGCACGTCGCCGTCAATCTCGGACGGCCGCTGGGTCACGTAGTCGAACCCGCCCGGGTAGATGACGCTCCACGAGCGCTGGCCCCAGGTCTCGGGGAAGACATCGCCGGGCCTCTGGGAGGACATGTGAGCCCTGGCGCCGGTGATCTTGCGGCGCAGGCCCGGGACGAGCTCGCTGGCGAAGGCGTTGGTGGCGTGGATGACGTGGCGGGCCAGGATGACCCCGCTGGGGGTCTGGACAGCGAAGGGGAAGCCTGGGGCCGAGGGCCCTGCGGAGATGTAGGTGACGGGCGTGTTGGTCTGGATGATGAGCTGGGAGGGGAACTCCTCGAGGAGCTGCTTCCAGATGGAGACGACGAAGCGGTAGGCCCAGATGGTGCCCGCTCGCTGGGAGATGGCTCCCACGACGCCCTCGTTGACGCCGAATTGCTGGTCGAGTGTGTTAGTTACTCCAAGGAGAGTATACATGAATAGAATGTCACGTACCTGTAGAACGTCTTCCTTTTCCCACTCAAACACCTGCACCTCGGGCAGCCATTTCCTGGACTCCTCCACATCTCCCACTGCGTCGTGGAACATCTCCTCGTCGACGAAAAAGTCGACCGTCTCCACCTCCCTGGCTTCAGCAATATCAATCCTCTCTTCACGGCAAAGTTCGATCAGATAATCGACATGGCTGGCTTGAAATCTAGTGAGGGCAGCTGCCCTGTCCTTGGGCATGAACGTAGATAATTGTGCAAAAGTATCGTACGGAGAGGGCTTGATATGGCCGCCATTCCGACCCGTAGCACCGCTGCACAGATCCCTCGCCTCAAAGACGACGACCTTCTTGTCCAGATCAATCCCCCGGCGGCGTCGCTCGTGCAGCAGCGAGCGCGCGATGGACGCACCAGCAATCCCAGAGCCGATGATGGCGACGTCCACAAAATCCGGCAGACGCTGCCTGCTCTGGATGTTGGTCAGCTCTGGGTACGGCGGATCGTCGAGCCAGTAGGGCTCGGTTGGGTTACTGCGCGGGATGCCAGGCGAGTCCGAGGCGCGGTTGAGGGCATATTCGAAATCCGTCGAGATCTCCTTGAGGATCTTGATCATGGACCGGACTTTGGCCACTTTGTTGCGCAGCTTGGACGAGACGTGGCCCATGGTGGCGGATCAGCAGAGGCGCCGCGCTGCTGCTGCTGCTGCTCCTGTCGCGATCAAATTGCGGTGTAAAGGTGAACCGTACGATGGGATGCTACAACTCGCCGGTATCGAGGAAATACAACGCATTGATTATGCATGGACGGCTATCCGTATGCGACTAGTTGTCAGAGGGTTGCCCAAAGCCCATTCGTGTGATGCCCGGGCAGACGATCAGTCATTTCCAGGTCGCACAGCTTTTGCCCATTTGTTTATTTTTTTTTCTCCCCGTCTCGTGATTTACCATGAGAATATCCCGGGCGGTTTTCTGGCGTTGGACCCTGTGAAAATTAAGGGCATGCAGAAAACAAATTGTTTTTTTCCAGGGCTGCAGGCAATATTACAGGGGTTGGCAGCATGATGTGAACTCGCCGCTTCTCGTTCGCAATGATCTATGCAGCATAATAGTTTTCTTTCTCTGGCATCAAGTCTCTAGTATCAAACTCGGCACACAGACAGTGATTCAAAACATGTAATAATTGGAAAGAGGGGAGGGAGTGAGGTGTTGCTCTCTCGAGTCTTGCCTCTCCCAGAGGCCTGTCAAATAACTACACCCATACACCCGCTTGCTGATCCTCTGTCAAGCCTGTTTTCATACAATAAAAATACATTCCCTTCTGGTTCAGCACCCTCAAATATCATAATCAGCCTCAATACCGGAGCCCGCCGACGTGAAAGAGACCGTCGCCTTGACAAACGCCTTCCACTGCTCAAACTCCGCCTCATCGCGCGGCGCGTAGATCAGGACGTACGTCAAGGGCAGGATGCCCAACCGCCCGCTGAACGCATGCCGCTGGGCCCAACCCTTGCGCGTGGCCAGGTCCGCATCGGCAACGCTCAGCACCATGTGGGAGCTCCCCTCGTTGTGGACATGCACAATCTCCCCGCGCGTCTTCTTGGCCAGCCACGATGGGAGGGCCACCGACCCGACCTTGAGCCACAGAGAGGGGCTGTCGTGGTGCTCGAGGTTCGAGTTGCGGTAGGCGAGGAGGTCCGGGTTCTTGTCCTGCAGGGCGAGCAGCCAGGCGTTCATCCGCGTGATGAGGGCGACGTCGGCCACCTCGGACGTCTGGCGCTGGGGGACCGTGTACGAGGGCACCGTGGGCCGGTCACCGCGACGTACCGGGAGGGAGTCGTCCTCAGCGAAGAAGCGGAAGCTGTCGTAGGGGGCCGTGTAGTCCGTGAGGGCCTTGGGATCTCTGAACGGCGCCGGGTTGGTGCTGTTCAAGTCTGCCCAGGGCCTTGCACTTGCTTGGAACAGGTAGCCGAGGAAGCTTTGGGGGACCCCGCTGGGCCCGAGGCGATGGAAGTCGCAATATGAACGGTATATATATACCGCCAGAGGAGATAGGCCAACGGCTGCGGCGACCCAAGGCCGTCCGCGGATTTGGTCAAGTGCTTTATTGAGGGTGAGGGTCATGATCAGCTTAATTGGACAGAGTTACTGGGTCAAGTGTCAATTCAGTAGACTGAGAACAAATGAATCAGCAGCAGCGAACGCCGTCTTGGGATGCCGGAGTATATTTGTACAAATGGGACAGATAGAGCCTAGATCTACTCCGGAAGACTCGATGCTTGATGAGCCGGATCTTCTCGGACGGTCGCGTGATTTGGTACGATCTTGCTGCCGCTTGAACTATTGATCACTTCCAAAGAGCAGAATAATCTTACAGAGGAGCAAGCGCTAATCCCGGTTTTGGAGGGTTTCATGCCAATGAATTCCGAAATCCGTCTCTTAAAGCTGGATCATGCAGGATATTGCCCAAACTGGATAACGCCGAGCACTTCGGAACGAACACGGCTTTTTCCATATTGTACCCCATTGCGTTGGATCACCGTTGTAAAATATTGTGTTCTGCTCGATATCAGTTATGTATCCGAATCCCGCCATATCGTGATCGTCTGCTTGTTTTTATCAATCCCTCTTGTCCTTGCTAGCAACCTGATCTCTGAGATGATGTTTTACTACCATATTATTTTATGCCGAGAAACACGCACCAGTCTTGGAGAGGCGAATCTTTGCAAGATTTTATATGAAGGATTAATTCGTTACTCCCACAGAACACCTCGATTGGTGAGTTATCTTCTTAAAAAGTAGTGGTTAATATTAATTATGGATCAACAACTACGCTGGCTAGGGTTTCATTGATTAATATCGAAGAGAATTCGTCCCTAGGTCGTTGCAGAAAAACGAGAGAGCGATCTTGCCTGGAAGGTTATATTGACCGTTGTCTTCTAGTACTAGAATGACCTCCTTGCGTAGTCCATCAAAACTGAAGTCTCCATGTTTCTAGCTCAGTTTCAAACCCCCATTCATTGTTTGACCCAGTCTCTACAATCTCAAACCCCGCTCTCTTATAAATATTCCGAGCGGCAACAAGTGACTTTTCCGTCCCCAGATACACAGACTCGTAGCCTACTCCTTTTGCAAAATCGAGGCACTGACGAACAAGTTCTGAGCCGACACCCTGGCCTCGTGCTTTATCGCTCACGAGCAGGAGCCGCAACTTGGCCGCCTCCTCACGTTCCTGGTGTTGGATAAGCATCACGCATCCCATGAACAAGTCTCCCTTTTCTGCAATCCAACAGCGTTCCTTGGTGGGGTCGAAATTTTCGAGGAAGTCTGCAGCGATCCTGGCGAGCAAGGCCTCGAATTTGTGGTTGTAACCGAGTCCCTGGCAAAAGACCAGGCTTTCCTGGTAGACAATGTAGCCCAAATCTCCTGGGCGGTGTGTGCGATAGGTTACTTGCTGCGAAGAATCCATTAGGTTTAAACAGTGAACTTATGTTATCTAACGGTAGATGAATGAGGTTTTAGAATGGGATAGGATACATGTGCGGATGCAATTTTCTTTAGAAAATCAATAAGTGGAAGCCAGATGCCGGTTAATATAAATATGCTGTCATACTACATCCCACCTATCTAGGAGTCAGCTTTGGTGGCCGATTTCGCCGGGGTAATGTAGCAATATGCAGGCCACGTTCTTCCATGTTCGACGGCCAACACTAGCGCATGTCACAGGGCGCACTGGTGCCAAAATCTGCCGAATGCGCGCCCTACAGTCTTGGCAGTGCTCGACGTTGTCAATGACACACACGTTGATGTTGGTGGACAAATTGAGGCACCCTCACGCTCAACCTCTGGACAAGGTATAAGTATGGATTGGCAACACAACAACACAATAGTATTAACCACGACGAGTAAATGGAAATTGATTGTGTCTCATGTATCATAATGATATTTGGTATCTTTTTTGTCTTAGTTGCGGCCGGATCTCTGTGGGGATGTAGGCCTTGGTGTGTCGCATTTATGTTGCGTATGTGACCACGTATTTAAAATATAGGGAATAGTAACTCGAACCAAGATCAAGGCCGCATAGAAGGACGCTAGGCGATGCCAGACAAAGTCCATCGAGACCAATGCAACTTCATAGGTAAATAATATTTGTTTCTAATACAAGTGGATTATCTACACAGAATGGTGAGAGTTGAGACTCGACCTGTCCACTATTCCTTTGAACTTCAGTTCCTTTCTAGTTTATTCCCTATATTTACAATCATGCGACTTCTGAATTGACATGTAATTTTCCAGATTGAACATATTTATTCCAGTTTGCTGCCCTGGGGACTACTGGCCTAGCTAACCATGGCAGCGTGTATCACACTTTGATTTCCCAGACTTTCAGCGAGAAACATAATCAAAACATCGCCTCTCACTCCATTTTGAGCCTTAGGAATGGCTTGCAAAGGTAAGGGGGATGGATGCGCTTTTGAACCAATTGGTATCGATGTTGGTAGTGGGGAAATGGAAGGAGGAACGAGCATGAACTGGAGGGCTGAGATCCGCCTTAGGAGCTGTTTAAGCTGGCTGCAGATGGAACAATTATATCACAAGCCTAGGAGAAAGTTATCGTTGCTGGAGTAGAAAGACATGAGACGAAGATAACCAATGGAGTCCCACTAATAGACAACTCCCGAGCGTTACCCTCGTCAGCCTCACCATAACGCCACAAAAGCTTTACTTAGATTGCTGCTAAGGTCACTCTTCACAACAGAGTTTCATGTTTTCTTTCTGCAATTGGTTGGTTTCCCAGAACCACTTTTAAACACATTGTCAAAGGAAAGGAAATGTCAAACAGACCTGGTGCCCCTGCTCACCTTGCCCCGGCATTGTGGATGGAAATTGCAACACCGCACCATGCGATCCCAGCGTTAGACGCATAGAATCGCAGGATCAGACGACGAATATGAGCGTTGTTGTAAAATAAATACCTATAGTAAAGACCAGCTCTCAATATCTATTTCTTCAGTACCGGGGCGCTATATCATTGGCAGGAATTTATATCGTAGCCGGGTATCAGATCAACATCCGAGCACTGGTTTTTGCAACGAGATCCTAATTAGACCCAGATATCTATAAATGGAGACTCCCCAAAAAGATAGACTCGTATTCCCCATCTCGAGCTACGAAAACAAAAGCGCGAACTGGTTATTTACTGCAAACCGGCACGTGTAGCCGTACGTGGTGGATCGCTCTTCAAATTAGCGGCATCCATCCTGCTGTTTGAGGACTCGAGAAGACTCCACCGTTCCAAAAATAAAGCCGGAACTGCTCACATAGGCAAGTCGACTCAGCTGCGTTTCAGGAATCGGTACCGAACCACTCGCATTGAAGATCTGCCCGCCGATCAAGAGGCGTATGGAGGCAGCCAACCGGATTAATACGACCAAGTCCCCAAGCTCATGGACAGTCGTTCTTCTGCATTCAACCAAGCTGAAGTCAACTCTCACACTACTCTACGCCTAATCACCACCCACAATGAAGACCGGAATCGCCTACCTTGCTGCCGTCTTGCCTCTGGCAATGGCCGAGTCTCTGTGCGACCAGTATGCCTACCTAAGCCGCGACGGGTACAACTTCAACAACAACGAGTGGGGAGCCGCTACCGGCACTGGCGATCAGTGCACCTACGTCGACAGCACTTCCAGCGGCGGTGTCTCCTGGCATGCTGACTGGACCTGGTCTGGTTCCGAGACCGAGATCAAGAGCTACCCATACTCGGGACTCGACCTCCCAGAGAAGAAGATCGTCACCAGTATCGGCAGCATCTCCACTGGGGCAGAATGGAGCTACTCAGGCTCCAACATCCGAGCCGACGTTGCCTACGACATCTTCACGGCAGCTGACCCCAACCACGCTACCAGCAGTGGTGATTACGAGGTTATGATCTGGTATGTCTTCGCTCCGTCTTTTATGAAGGGATCAAGACTAATAATTTGAACAGGCTTGCCAACCTCGGTGGTCTCACACCTATCGGTAGCCCCATCGGCACTGTCAAGGCTGCCGGCCGCGACTGGGAGCTCTGGGACGGCTACAACGGCGCCATGAGGGTGTACAGTTTTGTTGCCCCCAGCCAGCTGAACTCATTCGACGGAGAGATCATGGACTTCTTCTATGTCGTCAAGGACATGCGCGGCTTCCCTGCCGATAGCCAGCATCTTCTGAGTATGTCTTATAATTTTATTCAACCCTCACAATCCGAGATGTTTGCTAACCAATTTGTTTCTGCAGCTGTTCAATTTGGTACTGAGCCCATTTCTGGTAGCGGCGCCAAGTTCTCTGTGAGCCACTGGTCAGCCAAGCTTGGTTGAATCCCGGAAAGGTCCGAAGCGCACGGAGATTATGTGAATAAGTTGACTATCGGTGGAATTTGTACATTATATCTATGGCTAAATTGGGTGTATTAATTTAGAGGGAGGGTATAGAGACGTGAAGTGTGATACAACTATGAGATAGAGAATAAGAGAACCAAAATAAGTACCTAGAGAAAAGGAAGAATTCAGTCCGCTGAAGAAGCCTACCATACATAACCTTACGTAATATTTCCAATGCGAGTAAACCTCCCCTTTTATTCCATGACGTGAGTCTCTTCTCCAATGCACTAGAAGACGTAATGATATACCCACCGGCACAGCGAAGGAGCCGATCCTTGCATCTGCACGGAATCCAGAATGTCGACGAGAATAGCCCCGACATACGACGCACCTGTTGCGATCGCTCCAGCCCCTGCAGGGCACTCCGCTGATGGAGATGCCTCCAAGAGCAGCATGCCCTATTCTTGCCAGACATGTGCAAGACGCAAGGTCAAATGCGATAAAGTAGCACCCGCTTGCTCCAGCTGCCGCAAGAGTAGACTAGACTGTTTCTACCAGGCACCGGCCCCGCGCGCGCAGAAGCGAAGGGTGACGCGCGATGTGTTGCAGCGACTCGCCCGCTATGAACTTATCCTCCGCCAGCACGGCTTGTTGCCACATGAAGGACACGAGACAGCCATCCCATCCGGTAAGGAGACAAGCAGAATAGAAGATCAAGTCGCCTCCTTCCGTTGGGACGATAACGGAGCTCCCAGAACTGGAAAATTAGTCGCTAGTAAATACATCGATAGCAATCTCTGGCACGACTTAGGGGATGAGGAGATTGCATATGCTTCCACCAACGGAGAAGGACCAAGGGATGATGAGGAATACGAATTACAGGACGCCGAGGAAGATGAATGTATGAACCTTCATTTGAGCATTGGAGACAACATATCGGATCCCCTCTGTGGAGCGTTTCTAGGTTCTCAGCAAAGCCTTCTCCAGTATCACCCAACCCACGAAAATGCGATGATCATGTGGAAGGCCCATGCCGAGAACGTGGAGCCTATTTGCAAGATTCTCCATATTCCCTCTACCTTTGAGATGCTGGAGAGAGTATCGAAAAATCCCTCAACAGCGTCAAAGAATCAGGAGTGCCTCCTCTTTGCCATCTATCACTTTGCCGTCTTTTCCATGAATGATAGCCATTGCTTCGAGAGGCTGGACCAGACGCGATCTAAACTAATGAAAGAGTACCATTTCGCTACGAGACAAGCACTGGTCAATGCATCTTTTCTAAGAACTACCGAGATGTCTGTGCTGCAGGCATTGGTTCTCTTCTTGCTCTCATGCCGCTATTTCTATGATCCTTCCACATATTGGATCTTGACTGGTGTGGCAATCCGTATCGGGCAACGTATCGGGCTTCATAGAGACGGGGAGAAACTTGGGCTACCACCATTTGAAGTTCAGATGAGACGTCGTCTGTTCTTTCAGCTGCTACCCCTCGAAGGAATTGCAAGCCAGCTCTCTGGAACTGGAATCACTGCCGTGCCTGATCATTGGGACACGCTCCCTCCTCTGAACATTAACGACGACCAGATCTGGCCCGGCATGACAGAAAAGCCACAAGAGCAGAAGGGTGCAACAGATATGATATTCTGCATGGCCCGGTCAACTGTGGGCAGCTTTCTAGCCAAGACTTCAGGGTGGCTCCAGCCCGCAGGATCACACCAAGCTCGGAGTTTCGACGAGGCAGAGAGGATCATAAATGAGGCAGAAAGCGCGGTTGAGGAGAAATACATCCGATACTGCGATATCCTCAACCCGTTACACTTCCTAACAGTCGGATCAATCAGATCAGCTATTACGGCGATGCGGCTTCGGATCCGCCTCCCCAAAGCGAGGAACAATACCGCCACTGAGACTGAACGGAGGGAAATGTTTAAGCTATCGCAGAAGATCCTCGATACAGATGCAGCTGCATATGCACATGCAAGCCTGGGCAGATATCTCTGGCACGTGAAGCCCTTCTTCCTGTGGGGCTCATGGGACTCCCTCATATATACCCTGACAAGCCTCCGTGAAGCGGCTGCATGGTTGGCGCCTGCAGACATTGACGATGCTTGGGCGCGGGTGTCACAAGTCTACGCCAATCATCCGGATCTTCTCAAGCCAAAACAATATTTGCACGTAGCTTTTGGGCGGTTAACGCTCAAGGCTTGGGATGCCAATCAATCAAGCAACTCCAAGAACAAGGAACCGGATTTCATCAAATCGTTGCGGTCGTCACGCAAAACCGAAGTTCAAACCCGTGAAGGGTCGAAGATGCCTAGTGCTGAGGGAAATTCGGGAGGTTCAGAACCTACTTGTAAATCCATGTCATCTCTGACAGGAGGTTTTGAAAATACACCCTCTGACAACTCTTTGGATGCTATGGCCCTCGATGGGGGTAATGGCATTGACGTTGACTTGTCCGACTGGGTGTTTTGGGATCAGTTACTGCATGATTACCAGGCTCAAGGAAAGCTACAGGATTAATTCTCTCTATGAGTCGCCCTCTTCTTTGACGCCCATTGCGAGCTTTTTTTATCTTATTTTACAAACATGAAGGGTGTGGTGGGTGGTGGGAAATCTGGCCTCTGATTGGTCCAGAGCTCGGGTCTCCAGACGGCCGAGCGATCGGGGGTGAGACGACCGAGATGATATCAGATGCTCCCGAAGAACCAATCAAGCATCAGCCGTCTCGAATTTGGGTATTCGCGATATGGTCTATTTAATCAGCCTTCTCTCACATAGGATTTCAGGACCTCAACTTATACACACCATTCACAGCAAGGCAAGACCACATACAATGTCTCAACACAGGGTGCTCATCGTCGGGGCCTCCATCGCCGGCCCCATGACAGCTTACTGGTTCGCCAAGGCCGGAGCAAGCGTCACAGTCATAGAACGCTTTCCCCAACTGCGGCTCAATGGACAGAATGTCGACATACGCACCGTGGGCGTCACCGTCATGAGGAAGATACCCGGAATGGAGGAGGCCGTGCGGGCCAAAACCCTCCCTTATGAAGGGTTCAGCTTCGTCCACAGCGACGGGCGCCCTTTCGGCACTATCAAACCCACCGGCAACGCTGATAAGCAGTCCCTCGTCTCCGAGTATGAGATCTTCCGTGGCGATTTGTCTCAGGTTCTTTATGACATGACAAAGGATAACAAGAATATCCGTTATGTCTTTAACGAGCAGGTGGCTTCGATAAAGCGTACGGGAGGCGAGGATGAGGCTGTCACCGTCGAGTTCGCCAACGGTCTACCGAGTGCTGAATATGACCTTGTCGTCGCCTGTGATGGTGCAACCTCAAGGACAAGGGCCATTGGTCTTGGATGCGGCGTCCGAGACCACATCAAGCCAATAAACTGCTGGGCGGCTGGCTTCACCATCGAGAAGGCCATCCTCTCTAATCTGAAGATGGGACAGGCATATAGCGCCCCCGGGGGTCGTTTTATTGCCATCGGCTCCGATTCGCCTAGTTCAAGCCGGATTTCCCTTCTTGGAATCAACAGGTCCGATGATGCAGATGCCATGCCACCTTTCCGTGAAGCTCAGAGGCAAGGGGACGCAGCGCTCAAGGCGTTCATCTCTCGGCACTACAAGGGGGCTGGTTGGAAAACAGAAGAGATCCTCAAGGACATGATGACGTCGAAGGATTTCTACGCGAACGAGATCATGCAGGTCATACCTCCAACCTTACATAAAGGTTGTTTTGTGCTAGTCGGTGACTCGGGGTATGCTCCAGGCCCAACTGGCGCGGGGACATCTCTTGCCATGGTTGGTGGCTATGTGCTGGCCGGCGAATACCTAAGAAACGGTAAAGACATATCCGCCGCGTTGAAGGCCTATGAGACGCAGATGCGGCCCATCATTGACGATCTGCAAAAGATACCTCCCTTGATCCCTGGAGTGCTTGCACCGCAGACAGAATGGGGGATCTGGCTGCGGAACCAAATATTCGCCTTCATTTCTTGGAGCAGAATGATGGAGATTATTCCCAGATTTTTCGTCAGTTCTTTTAACGGCGGGGATAAATATGCTCTGAGAGATTACGAGTGGCCTGATAAAGAAGCCTGAGTTCTTTTCTCAAGGGGCCCCCTTTGTTTACAGAAGAAGGACTCTCTCCTCCTATATCGCTCGTAGCTCTCGTCTAATGCTACAAGATTTCTTCACCACCGTTAGATCACTAATGGGGTTTTACTTGGTACAAGCGCATATATATCTCAAAGAATAAATCTCAACTTCTCATCATCATCTACGCTCGCTTTTTCATAATGTATGATAACCAATTCTTTAATATATCAAAGTTGCTAAAAAAAGGTCGCTGGCACATCTATCACCTTCATCTAGGAAGCGTGTAATTCAAAGAAATGCATTTATGCTATAGCATCCTGGGGCATATAAGTGTGTGTAAGAGTGACCAATATCTACGCAATAAAATAATCTCCAACGCGTATGAACGCATGTCGGGAGAAATCCCCTTCCATCTAATTTCTCCAATACGCCGAAGCTGACTCGACCAAATAGCTTCGGGGAGCATAGAAAAGAAGCCGGTATCTCATACAAGGCCCTTTATTTATCAATCTGCCATTTAGATGTACTCTTTGCCAGAGATGATTGGTCACAAGCCAATGCCGGTTTCACGCCGATGGTCCGGCTGTAAGCTTTGAGTCACATACCCCATCTCCCCACTGCGGCTTTCCTGTCCTGGCTCATGTGCTAACCGATGCCGATGCTATCTCAGAGGCTTATCCTGTTCCATCGATCGCATTTTCCTTCCTCCTGCCGGAAGACCCCGCTGCCAGTTCGGTCATCTGGTGCATTATTACGCAACTACTCCCCCACGTCCATCTCAAGCATCATCAGTCACCAAGGCGCAATCCCCAGGTATAAGACTGCTTTTATCATCCACCTGAGAGGCCTTTATCGGGCTCAATATCATTGCGATTCTGCCCGTGCAAAAAAGTCAACTGTCCACGACGCCCATCATGTCCAACAACGCCGTTCTGGAGGAGGCCCTGGCCAGCCTGGATGCCAGCCCTACCACCATCCAGGTGCTTCGGGACCTTCACACTCAGGCGCTTGCCGAGACTCCCTTTGTCAGCACAAATCAACCGCTCTCTGCGGCTGTAGACAAGTTTGTTGCGCTGGACCCTGACAAGTGTGCGCTGGTGTATCTCCTTCTCCGGTCCACCAGAGCCCGTTACATCGTCGAAGCCGGCACCTCCTTTGGTGTGAGCACAATCTACCTAGCTCTCGCTGCAAGCCAAAATGCCGCGGTGGAAGGTAGAGATTGCAAAGTGATCGGCACTGAAAATGAGCCTGCCAAGGCGGCGAGAGCGCGTGCAAATTGGGAGGCAGCTGGAGCTGATATCCAATCAGTCATCGAGCTTAGGGAGGGTGACTTGCGAGAGACCTTGAAGACCGATCTACCCGAGCAGATTGACTTTGTATTGCTTGACAGTAAGTTCACCAATGACCACACTTATTTATCTCATCTCTCTGATATCAGTAAACAACAGTCTGGACACCACTCGCGCTTCCGGCACTCAAGTTGGTTCACTCTCGACTCAGAATTGGGGCTACAATCGTAACGGATAATTACATTGCTGCGGCCAAGGGCTACACTGATTTGAAAGCTTTCCTCGAGGACCCCCAAAATGGTTTCAAGGTTACTTTAGCTCCGTATGATGGAGGGCTTCTGATTGCCGTCTACGTAGGCCGCAAGTAGCTGAGGAAATTATTGACCAGCTTCAGAGTAGCTGAAGTCAAGAACCATAACCAGAATATTGCCCAAACTCATCATACGCAAACAAAAATAGTCAATCAGAGAGCTTTAATTTGGCGCAAATGAGGCACTATTTAAAATGACTGCTTCTTGAGCATAGATGCTACCATTGTATTGAGATGGCCGGGCCGAACACACGCATTGTGACTAACCACCCCTCCACCACAGTCATTTGTAAGCTCAGCTTGACTCCTTCATTCTCGCAGCGGCAATCGGCAAACAACACCTCAATTATTTGAGGAACATTTGGCACATCTCCAAACCATCTTAGTTTTCTAAGGAGAATCGCCATCGTATAAACCGAAATGAAGGCCCAAAGTGGATGTTGGACGTGTAAAAGTGAGCCACGCTCTTCCCCTCTCCCCTCTCCGATATCGCTAACTCGAACAGAACGCAAGATCGGCTGTGATAGAACCATACCAAATTGCAACAATTGCTCTAGAACAAGCAGGCAGTGCCTACGATATGGCTTGCGACTCACTTGGCCTGGATGCCGAAATAGACACGGGCGTGGGCAGGATGCTTTGACCTATGAGCCACCTAGCAGCCACACTACCCTCAAACGGCATCACGGTAGGCAGTTCATCAGTTTTGGGGAAATGGACATACTTGCAAGCAAAGGGCATGCCTTTGGCCTAGACCTTTGGGAGAAATATTTAGTTGAGCGCCCGCAGTTCACCCTCTCACTCCATTCTCCTATCGTCGGTCAAGATGCCATACTCTTGGATTATTGTATGTGGAACCAAACCTCCCACTCAGAACGACGAACATTTTTTGTAACCCTTATCAGATGAGTCTGTAATATCCACAATGGTCTCTACAACAAGTGCCCGCAATGGGTTTTCTAATGAGATGTTGCCCATGGCGTTGTCCTGCCGGGATGCTTCGGCTCTAGCATTATCCAATGCAATGCTTGCAATATCGGCCTACCATCACCTTGGCCCGGAATCAGCAGCTAGATACAAGTTAGACGCAGTAAGTCGGCTTTCTGAGTCATTATCGGGCCATGACAGCCTGACGTACAGCCACGTTAGTGACGTGCAGCTAGCCGCTTGCTTGATGCTTGCCATGTACAGCGTATGTGTACCTAATTGATCCCAACCGATTGATCCTCGGTATTGTTGACTTTATTTCAGGTATTCGACAAAAACGATGGCAGTTGGCATATACATTTGCACGGCTCTAGCGGCCTGGTTCAAATGTCAGCTGGGTGCCAGCACCGCACCCCTTCCACATTCCTTCTCACTTGGCTGCTGTACTACCAAGTTCTCGGCAATTTTGCCCACCCTTCCCATATATCCTCCTATGATGTGGGTGCAGTCTGTATTCAGGGGTCCAAGTTAGAGGATGACTATGTATGCGTCTATCCACAAGTAGCCTACACGAAATATCAAGCTAATATTGGGAGTAGATTATTGGGCATCTTGGATGTTCAGTGGAGATTTTGGAGATAATTCACGAGATTAATGGTCTTCGGTCCCGAACCTCTCGTTCTGCCGACCACCAAAGCTTGCAACCTGGCATCGAAAGTCGGATCTGGCTGGACGGGAGGTTACAGGCTTTAAATCAGCGTTTGCACCCTGATGAAAATCTTTGCACAACTCCATCAGAACGCTGCCGGAGCTTGATAACAGCGGAGCTATATCGTCTCGCCACAATTCTGTATCTGCAGCGTGTGTGCCCTATGGAAGGGGATCATGCTAGGCGCGTTGGCTATCTTGATCAAGCTTTCGATGCTTATGCAAAGCTCGAAAGCGTATCCAGCCCATGGCCGCTCTTCGTCGTGGCTTGCGAGTCTCGGAAGGACGAGCAAAGGATGATTATTCTCGAAATATTGGATGAAATGGACCGCGCCCGAAGTATCGGGAATATCTCTGATATGAGGAAGGCAATTGAGATGTATTGGAAGCAGTGCGATCTGAGAGTAGACATGGATCAGACTCGGCAACTGGAGTGGTGGCGGTTCGTGGATTGTGGTATTACGGTACCCTGGTTTGTATGAAGCTCGTTGGAAATTCTACGCACTAAAAGAAGCTACTTTAGCTTCATAGCTCGGTTTGAAATTGGCACCATGGAAAACCTCTCTAACATCTAACTTGGCCCCGGCCACTTCTGCATCTAGTGTCAGCCGGTGAAACTTATTGGGCTGCCACATCGTTGGTGGCGCATGTCACACCCGCTCTTCAGAATCAGTGGCTTGGCGGAAAGGCTGAAGAAGGGTGTCGCCATCGCCATGGAATAATGGAATGAAAACGTAAGAGCTAGTTGATCTTCCCCTGTCGACTTACTGGCGGCTGATCATGCTCCATCCCAACAGCAGCTAAGCGAGGCCACCATTCTTCGGCACTAACAGTAATACCCTAGCTTTCCAAGAAGCAGTCAAGGTGATGACAAACGGACCGTTTTGACGGTTTTCGTGTCTGCAGAATGACTCGCGTCAAGATTACGATTCAGCCCTCTGCATGTCCTGGAAATTGGCCGCAGCAGTCCCCTGTCTGAGCCGTTCTGAAGCGAGGTGTGAGGGGGGGCATGCTTCGCCCTCCGTGGTAGAAAATTGGAGAAGATTCAGTTACTGTGAATAATAGAAATGATTTAGAGTCCTCGAGTATTCCCACAGCCCCTCCCCCAGCAGTTCAACGGAGAGGGGATTCAGGGGCAAATGGAGAACCTGCTCTCTGCCAAGCCAGCTCTGTTCCAACGTCGATGTCAAGCAGCGAAGCCAGCGTGTAGATTATCACTGGATCTTGAGATCGTTCTTCGATATTGGATCGATCTGCAAGGAGCCAAGCTAGCTCGGCATGGCTGCACGCCACTTACACCTGCAAGCTTCAGGGCGAATGCAGGCTCCAACCCAGACAATCTCCAGCCGGCCGGCTAGCGTTGGCTTCGGATGGCGTTTTTCACTAGACCCTTTGCTTGACGGTTAAGGAAGCTTGCTAGCATATCTGTTTCTCGATGTGTCAGATTAGTGCTAGCTCTGCCCGATGGATGAGACAGAAAACAGCTCGTGGGCGTGTGCTAATTGGCCTGCCGCTATCAATTCAGCTTGATCCATTCCATCCATACCTATACAATAAGGTCCAAGGTGGACTACTTTACACAATAAGGTCCAATGTGGGCTCCTTTGCTTTCTTTTCTTTTTCCTCCCTCTTCTTCCTTTTTCTCCTGCGATTTGTTGATCTGTCGCCGCCCCCAAGTCAACCCGCCACTTCGATGCTGCCAACGCAATGGCCTTGACACCAGTTGTTGTAAGCCATTCCGGTCATTCCGAGCCCATTCCGGGGTATACTTCACCATAATTGGCTAATTACGAACGATGGATCCAGGTGGGAGAATGGGTGATGGCCTCGTTGGCCACCATCTTCGTGGCAGCCCGCATGTTTGTTCGACTGCAGCTGAACAAAGATCACCTCCACTGGGCGGATTCTTGGCTCCTGGTCGGCCTTTTCTGCGCCGTAGGGCTGGTCCTTTGCGATACCATGGCCGATTTGGACGGCGAGTTGGACAATTATGACAATCCCAGCGTTCGTACGCTCAAGGTGTGTGGCGATGTCTCACTCTCCTTCACTGAACCACCTGACCAACTCTTCATTGCCAGTTCCGCTTTGCAACCAACTACTTCTTCGACACGGGGATGTACTTTCCAAAATTCAGTATCATCGCTTTCTACTGGACGCTTGTTCCCGTAACCCAGCCACACATGCGCGTCGCATTGTATGTTCTCACAGCAGTCACCGCCGTCTTCTGTGTCGCGACCTTCTTTGATGCCACCTTCTGGTGTGGCGCGGATGTGTCAAGTAATTGGTGAGCCTGATTCCTCCAAATACAATATACCAAGGGGGATGAGGCCGGTCACTAACAAACAACGGCAAGGTCTACCGATGAAGACGCATGTCGCGCATTTGACTCAATGACGATGATGCGCATTCACTGGGCGCTTAATTTTAGCACTGAGATTCTCAGTATGGACGCCCCTCTGATTCTTACTATTGTCAATCGTATAACTTCTAACACCCCCTCAGATCTCGTATTCCCTTTCCCTCTTGTGCGGGATCTAAAGCTCCCGAAGCTTCGGGAGAAGATTGGACTCTGCGTCATCTTGGGACTTGGAGTTGTCACCATTGCCGTGAGCATTGGACGGTTCATCACAATGGTATCGGCAGGAAATAGTGTTAGCAGCTGTAAGTCACCCACACTCCCTCTTTTGTTCACATCCCCGTGACATCTGAAGAAAATTTAACACGGCTTGACCTTGATAGATCTGTGGACGGCTTCAGAGATTTCTGTAGCGCTCACCGTCGTCGCACTGACTGCGCTGCGGCCGTTGCTGCGCAAGATAGCCCAACTCGTGAGCGGCACAACCAGCGACAGTGACCAGAGGTACTATGGGACATACGGCGCCTCTACGACTGTTCGGACCAGAACGGGGAAGTCTAAACCCACGCATACCCAAGGCTCGGGGATATATTGGCGTACGCACAGTGTGACGGGGAACAATGCTGTTGACGATAATGAGAGCGATGAGGTCGAGCTCCGGCCAATCAAACCCAATCAGATCATGCAAACGAAGGAAGTCACTGTCTCCTCCGAGGCGGCGCCATAGTATAGAATATTCATCTTAATGATAGAACTAATGACAAATAATATGTATTATTACAAGCTTTCAGTACTCTGGCCGAACTGTGCTTCGCAGCTGATCCTCATAGCGGCGTCCCAGATCGCGAATCATCCTGATATTCTGACCAACCACCATTCCCTCCCCAGCCCTCTCACGATTGCAAATATTTTAGCCGATTACGGGTTTAGACAAAACTGTGAAGGATTTTTCACAAATAGTGTTGCTTTTGACGTCGAAAGCCATATATTCTACTATTCTAGCAGCTGGTAGAAGGGGTGCGGATAAACTCTCTCGTCACCTCCTTGCCGTTCTTCAGGGTAATTCCCAGGTCATATCGAGTACTCCAGCCACTGGACGGTGTAGTAGCCGTTCCTTTGAAGAATTTATATCCGTCCACGCTGGTAGATACCTCGGCCATCGAAATCTTTTCGACAACAATTCTGGGGGTGACTGCTCCCTGTTGCGGCATTCTGTGTGCAAAACTAATCCACGGGACACTATCCAAGTCTTGAACGAGGTCACTACGCACAGCGCTGTAGAGATCAAAGGTGACGTTTCCCTGTGTTCCCGTGGTGTCAAGACAAGACTGTGTTCCTGAGATTACACCGTCATTGAACGGGTAACCTCCCGTTCCCCCGTTGTCGAGAACCTCCTCGCCCTCCGAGGTGCTAATGTGAATTTTGAAAGACTCAGCACCAGCCGCTACGCCGAGCTCTGTCGTGAGTAAATACCAGTCAAAGGTTTCGCTAAAAAATCCGTATGACTGTCCGCCCTTGAGTGTCGCATGCGCAGCCTGTAGCGATGTGCGGTTCCCCTTTCGGTCCAGCACATCGATTGTAACGGAGCTAGGTGGGCTTTCATAGCCTTTTCCCTTAGTGGAGCGCAGACGGACATGCAACTCTACTTCAAACTTGCTTCCATCGCTGTTGAGTTGAAATGTGTCGAGATATGGTTTGACTTTGATTAACTGGATTGGCTCAGAAAGGGTGACCGTTGAGGGGACTACGTTAATCATCTTCTCGAAGACCTCGGCGCAGGTAGACTTGAACGTGGCGGCATCGGCCAGCTTGTGCATGGTGACATTTCCGTCCGCAGCGAATACACGCTTATCAGAGTTAGTGGTCTCATTTTTTCCAAAGACGAGCGGGTTGATCCCTTTGTTATTAAGATATTCGTCGACAACCGCTGTATCGAACTCGGTATGGGTGTTGTCAAACTTCGGTACATTGGACGGAGACACATCCTCAGGGCCTGTAATATCTGGGAAGTCCTCGCTATGGACACCACCAAGAGTGTGGCCGCACGCCACGAGCGCAATCATCTCCTCGGTGGTCAATCCCATGCGGTCAAAGTCGGCTTCAATGGTCTCAAGACTATCTTGGGGCTCCGGGACGCCTAAAGGGCCTGCTTCGGTTGCATCAATTCTTCCGAGGCGCAAGGGGACCTCGGGACCGCCGCACGAGGCGACTGAGGCAACGAGAGCCAGAGCGATCATATCAGAAACGCTGGTGCGTGGGCTGACAAACTCCCAGATGTCGGAGAGGGTGTTGTTGAATGCGGTGCCAGCATTCTCACCGCTCTCTGTTTCATACATGATTGAGGCATCAAGACCACCTTTTCCAGTCGTGTGATCAAAAGTAGCCATATCGTGAAAGGCTGTTCGTACCCATTCTGCGGCAGTTTGCCTACCAACGGTGTTGGAACCAAAACCGCAGGGAACAACCACTGTGTCACATTCGTTAGTATAATATGCTATGGGGTATTGTTGATGGACTCACGGTCTCCGAAGCCAAACCGGCGGTAACCCGAGTGCATGACAAGCATGTCCTCGAAGTGATCGTACTTGGTCGGCCACACATATTCTGCTTTGGCGACATTGGCCACCGCCAGAATCAAAGCGAGGGAGCGAAGGGACGACATTGTCTAGAGACTTCGCGACTTGAAGAACTTAATTCAAGACTCAAGACGCCGTTCACCCCAAGGACGTTGCCATCGGGGCTCTTCCTTTATAGATAAGAAGAGCCAAGCACTGTTCTGGCTCAAATTATCCTGGTGGAGCTGGCAGGCATTGGTCGTATTAGCGGTGTCCAATGTAGTATCGCGCATCTCTCGGCACTCGTATTTGGCATGTCAAATAGCGGATATTGCATCCAAGGACTGGACGTGCACTCCCAATACGTATTTGTTGATTGGACAGCTGGCGGGCAGTCGCATAGACAGGCTCTTCAACCTAGCCATGATGTTACCCTGGCCACCTTGGTCCGGTTCCGTAATCCCGTATTCTTGATTGGACGTGATGTCTGAAAATTAAAGAAATCCACCGCAACACGGCACATTCAAACTCATGCAACAGCACCCTTATTGGCGCGGTTGCAAGATGCCAAGTTCCGAATGCTGGAAAAGGGAGCTCGATCAACTACATTTTCACCTTTTCGATTCGAATTACCCAAGTAAGTGTTACAGACAAAAGGACCACGGTCTATAATCGAGCAGCAAATATATATGATCAAACTCCAACCTTCTGAAAGAAACGCATACGCACGGCCGAATCATCTGTGTTTCTATGCGCTCATGCTTGAGACCATGGCAGGAGAAAAGAACAGGTCGCGATCGAAACTTATGCGAATACTGCCTCTAAATATTCTCGCAGCATTGGAGAGCTGATGAACATCAAATTTGAGCAGTCGTTTCGGTTGGCTAAAGGAATGGGTTCTCATCACGGTGACTTTCTGCAAATCGGCGAACTGTATCGTCAACACCTTATATACTAGGTCCCCGGACATTTCTTTCAACAATTCAACTAAAGCCCCTGTGGTGCAGTGGTCAGCGCGCTCCATGCTGCCGTTTCATGATGTACTCACACTAATGGGATACTGAACATGTGGTATCCACCCTACCTTTGTAGGGGGATATTACATGTTGTCGGTATTTCATAAGTGTGAGTACATCACGAAAAGCAGACAAGGAGAGACCCTTGGTTCGATTCCAGGCAGGTGTGTTATTTTTCTTCTTCTTTCTCTTTTTTTTCTTTCTTTTTAGCCTCCAAGGCTTGGTTTTCAACGGTATCTTCATACAGTTGCAGGGTCACTCGCCTCAGAGCTCAACAAGTCAATGACTGTAAGGTATTTAGGCTAATAGTAATTAAAAGGCCTTCGTATATTAGAGCTGTAGGCGCTGAGGTGAAATAACAAGTAGGCGAGATAATTATTCGCTGCCTTTTCAGAAGGTATATGAAGTTTTAAGCCTGATAATCAACGACTTGAGAATCTGTGGCTGCTCCATATAGCTTAGTTCTAGCTTGATTTATCCTGTGGCCTAAGTGTCCTGTGGCTTGATGTCCTGTGGCTTGAGTGTTTTGTGGCTTGAGTATTCTGTGGCTTGAGAGTTAATTCTGGCTGTGGCTTCAGTAACTGTGGCTTGAGAACGGCTGCTATTTTTGGACAGGCCGATTAGGTACGTACCTCCAGCGTCGTCAGGTTATGTGTTCTGCCCCAATTCCCATCTCTCCCATCTCTCTGTCTCATCTACAGGTCACCAGCGTCAGTCCTCTTCTTCCTCATATCAGCCCGAAAAGTATGTGCATATGCCGAATCCTAGCATGCTCAATCTGAACACTTCAACATCTAGCTTCTATGGAACATATATACTAATCAAGTACTGCTTCAACAGTGGCACAAATATAGATTGCAAGCCACACTTGGTTGAGTGAGGCAGACCCATAGTTCGCCTTCGCTGCTCGTCTTGTCTACTCAAAGTCCCAGCCTGAACTCTGCCAAAAATCTATAAAGTCGCCTCCTCCCACCTCCTTCATGTCCTGCTTCTCTACCCTCTTCAGCCCAAGCAATAATCCCTTCTCTTCACTACTATCCGCCCTCTCCTCTTGCCCTCGACCTGTGTCTCTAGCCTTTGAGTCACACATCGTTGCCTGTTCACCACTGCTGTCGTCGTTGCCGCCATCATCATCGTCGCCGCTCACTCTCTTCCTCCTTCCACCTATAGTCCAACTTGATCCCAAGTCCACCAAACCTCTGCTGCCCTGCATTGACAGGCCCAGCTCCCATTGATTCCTTATCCTCACCACACTTCACGCCATTGCCTTCCCACCCCCCGAGTGCCCAACTGTGCCCCTACCATGGATTCCATCTCCAAGGCCGAGTACAATGTCCGCAATCTGAAGACTCGCTCCGTGACCCTATTCCCCAGCCGTGCTCAGATCTGTAGAGAACTCAAGGACATCTCACTCCACCCAGGCACCAACGAGATCACTATCATCGGTCTCTCCCCAACCGTAGATGAGCAGTCCATCAAGGTCGAAGGCAGCGGCTCGGCCATCATTTCCGACATTGCTGTCGAGTCCCTGCCAAATCGAGACATCTTTGAGGATATTTATCCAGAATTCGAGCAAGACAAGGCCAAGAACGAGGCAGAGGACAATGTCAGCGAAAGCGATGAGGAGCCAGAGTTCCCAGAGAGCGCTGAGCTCCAGGCCGCCAAGAACAATGTCAAAGACCTTCTAGATCTTCTCAAAGCAGCCGAGGAATCTGAACAGGCTGCCGAGAAGCGTCAGGCGAGCCTGGACTCCACCACCGTAACCCTCAATTGGGAGTCCAAGGTCGACGTGGAGGAGACCATGGACTCGGTCAGCCGCGCCCGCGACAAGCTCGCCACGAGGCGGATCGAGGCGGCAAGAAGGCAGCGAGAGCTGTCCCAGCCCTTGGCCAAGGCCAGACAGCAGGCCGATCGCCTGGGCAAGCTGCACCGGCGGGAAAAGGCCCGGGCCACGCAGGAGGCCAAGAGGATCCGGCTGGCCAAGACGAAGGCGAAGCTACAAGAATCCCGCCGCGAGGAAGAGCGTCTGAAGGAGAAGGCGCGCAAGCGCAAGGAGTACGAGAAGTTCTGGCCCAAGTACTGCTACGCGGTTCGGATCCAGCTCGTCGCCAATGCCTTTACTCCCACGACGTCGCGCCGGGGCTCTGTCTCCAGCGACGTCGACATGGTGGTTGAGCTTGCAGCCCCCGATGCCAGCGAGCAGCCGCGCACCATCGATCTCGTTCTGTCGTATGTGACGACGTCTGCGTATTGGTCGCCCAGCTACGACCTGCAGCTCTCCACGACCAACGCCACGGGCCTGCTGTGTTTCGATGCTCAGATCCACAACACCACGTCGGAGACCTGGGACAAGTGCAAGATCACCCTTTCCACCTCTCTGGCTGCATTCTCTGTCCTTGAGGAGACGATGCCATCTCTTGTTCCCTGGCACCTCGAGCTGGCACCCAAGGAAGGGCCCGCGGCGGTAGAGGACAACGCCGTTCTCTACAGCAAGGAGGAGAAGATGTACAAGGCCAAACCCTTGTCCTCGTGGGGCAAGAAGAGCCATACTTCCGTTGAGAAATCCAGGAGCGAGATGTTCGGAACGTCTTCGCCGCCGACAGTGGCTGCCCTGGCTTCAATGAACCCGGCCCATTTTCAGATGGCTACTCAGCAAGCTGCTCAACAAGCGGCAATGCAGCAGCAGCAGCGTCAACGGCAGCTTCTCGCTCAGCAGCAACAGCAGCAGCAGCAGCAGATGCAGCAGATGCAACAGATGCCACAGAGAAACATCCAGAACTTCCTCAACCAGCCAACAAACAACAGCATAGTCCCGTCTTACGAGACCGGCTCCACAACCAGCACCGAAGACCTCCAGCACCTCGACTTCCAAGAATCCCTCGTGGAGGAGATGGGCTTCTCCACCTCGTACGACCTCCCGGGCCTCAAGACTCTCGCACCGAAATCCAGCTCGTCCAAGCAGCGCGTGGCGCGCCTCAACTTCTCCAACATCCACTTCTGCCACACCGTCGTGCCCAAGTACCGCTCGGCGGCGTACCTGAGCGCCAAGATGCTCAACTCGAGCAAGCTCACCCTCCTGCGCGGCGCCGTCGGCGTGACCCTCGACGGCAGCTTCATGGGCCGCACGACGCTCCCCAAGTGCGGCAGCGGCGAGAGCGTCAACCTCAGCCTGGGCGTCGACCCGGCCATCCGTGTGGGCTACTCGCAGCCCGAGATGAAGCGCGCCACGAGCGGCTTCTTCACCAAGGAGGACATCAAGCTGTACGAGCGGGCGATCCGCGTGGAGAACACGCGCACGACCGCCGACTCCCCTGTCAAGCTCATCGTGTCGGACCAGGTGCCGCTGTCGAGGGACGAGAGCCTGCGCGTCGAGCTGCTCAAGCCAGAGGGCTTGGTGGTCGGCGCCGAGAGCCAGCCGGCGGGCGAGCCCGGCAAGGACAAGGACGAGGATTGGGGGTCAGCCAAGGCGCATCTGCGCAAGACGGGGACGATCGACTGGCTGGTTGCGCTGCAGCCCGGCAAGTCTGTCAAGTTGTCACTCGAGTATCTCGTGGCAACACCGATTGGGAACCATGCTAAGCAGGCTTAGGTGGTGGGTTTTGTTCTTGGGGATACGGCGTTTGATTTCTTCGATGCCCACTTGTTGCATTTTGTCCAGTTCATTTTCTTGATACCATCACTTACTTGTTAGCACAAGAGTGCCTATGACACGAATGATCAAGAATAAGTTTCTCAATAAAGCAAATCCACATTAAGTCGCTTAAGTATCTATCCATTACATTCTTTTTCCTTTCGTGATGCATCCATCTCACTGGTCAGGGCTCGCCTTGACAATCACCTTGCCCTTGACGCCTCCAGCCTTGAGATGCTCAAAGGCCACCTTTGCGTCCTTGAACTCAAACGTCGAGTCCACCACGATGCGCAGCTTCCCCTCAGCCTTCCACTTCAGCAGCCTCTCTAGGTCCTCAGCATTATCCTTGGCCACAAACGTCACAAGCCGGCCCTTGACGCCCCCCAGCGCCGTGGGCACCACCGCAGCCGTGATCAGATTGAACACGCTCCTCATCGTCATCCTGCCCCCGGCGAACACATACGGCTTCCCGAGCCCAAGGTACGTCCGGCTCGACGAGAACAGGTCCCCCGGCCCGTCACCCACATTATCCACAATGAGGTCGTACTCCTCCCCTTTACCCTTCAAGTGGGACACCACATCCGTCTGGCGATAGTCAATCACCGTGTCCGCGCCCAGCTCCCTCGCGAGCTCGACCCCCCTCCCCGTCGACGCCGTCGCCGTCACCCGGCAGCCCAGCAGCTTGGCCACCTGCACGCTGAAGATGCCCACCCCGCCCGTCGCGCCGTTGATCAGCACCCTGTCGCCCCTCCCCTCGCGCACATGCGGCGCAATGGTCTGGTACGCCGTCAACGCTCCCGTGGGCAGGCCCGCCGCCTCGACGGGGTCAATCCCCTCCGGTAGGCGCGCGAGACCAACCGTGTCTGCAACGACGAGGGATGCGAGCGAGCCGGGGGCCTTGAACGGGTTGACGCGGCCGACGACGGTGTCGCCGGCGCGGAGGGTGGTGACGTTGGGGCCGACAGACTGGACGGTGCCAGAGAGGTCCATGCCGGCGGTCTTGGGGAAGCTGGAGATGGCGCGGGCGATGAGGCCCAGCTCCTGGACCTTGAAGTCGGCGGGGTTAAGGCCGGCGGCGATGGGCTTGATGAGGACTTGGCCCGGGGTCAGGGAGGATGGGGACGGTCTGGGGGCCGAGGGGTTGAGCTTCAGGGTGGACTGGAGGGGTCCGGGGGCGTGGTATTGCCAGGCTTGCATTGTTGTTTCTGAGGACATGGTGGAATACAGTCTCTTCCCGACGAGCTGTCTTGTGATGGATTGCATGGAGGAGAGGGGGAGAGAGGGGATTAGAGGGGTTGTTATAAAGGTGATGGTCGATGATGTCAACGGTATGAAACGGTGCAACAGTGAGTTTGAACGTATTGAACTATGAGGATATCTAGGTAAATGGAAGAATGCTGGGCAACAGCCAGCTTTATATACATGGAGATCATCATACGGCCAATAACCCTGTGGGACCAGCTCCATCAAGATAATGAATGGGAAAGCCACATCTTACTCTGCTTCATCGACGTTTCCGTGCCTGGTGAACATCAGCGTTATGGTTAGACATAACGGATCCTCAATTGGGCGGGTCCGTATCAGGCTAACTCCATTTTCCGTCTGGGTACGCCTGTACTGAGGTTCATCACGCGAGGGAGAGTACTTTGCTCAAGAAGAAACCATCGTTGCTAAATTCTAAAATGTGTATATGTATGCAGCAAGTCTATCCATGCAATGCGTGCTCTGTTCATTGTAAAATGCATCCAAACATCACCACGTGAAGCTCTCCTCAAAGTACTCTATCCGCAGCGAGCTGTTAGCGGGTACGCCCATCGCCTGGACCACCGCCTGTCTGGCTCCGTCCTGCATCGCGCTCGGGCCACACGAAATAACCGCCAAGCTGCTGCCCGTCGCATTCTCGCATTCCCCCACCAGCACCCTGCGCACATCGGCTCGCCCATGATGGTACTGCACCACCTTGTCTTCAGCCTCTTCCTCAGCTCGTCCAGCAACCGCGCGACGACTGCTGCCAGCCGAGCGGCCGCCCATAAGCGTCTGCACCTCGTTCGCGCCGCTCGACGTCAAGTACACGTCTAGCCTCAGCTGGTCTCCCTCCCCGCCGAGCGCCTCTGCAAAGTCCCGACGCAGCACCTCCTCTGCCAGCGCCGGCTCCCTCACCGTCCAGTGGATGTGCACCGTCTTCGGTCGCGGCGTCTCCTCCCTCAGTCGACGCAGATACGAGAGCGGCACCACTATCCCGCTGCCGCCCACGATGAACAATACATGGTCGAAGCGATGGAGGGGCTGAGTGTGTCCGTACGGGCCCTCGACTGCCACGCGAACGGTCGCGGGCTTGGGCCATGCCGCAGCCGCAGCATCCCGTAGTCGTGCCGTGAAGCTATCGTACGGTCTAATGAGGAACGTCATGGTGTCCCCCTTTGCTGAAATACTGGGCGTCATTGTCCCGGTAGCTAATGGGGTGTTGGGTGCGTCGGGAGACTCGTCATCGCTATTCTCGAGCAGCGGCGCCCCCTCTCCCATGTTATCGTTGTCCTTCTCGCCTCCGTCGTGTGATGTTGTCGTCGCCACGGTGAACGGGTGGCTCTCCCAGAACTGATAGCTGTTCAGCACCATGAGAAAGTAGTATGTGCCTGGCTTCGCCTTGTAGGCGCTCGTAGAGCATGGCACCTCGAGCCGGACCATGTTAGTGACGTCGTTGAATGTGGCCTGGGCACGGGTATTCCAGAATCGGGCGTTGAAGACCAGGATGCGCCCTGTTCGCATCACGCGATCGAGAACCCAAATGATCACCGGGACCCATACCAGGGCGTCGTATTCTCCTTCGAAGATTGATACGTGACTGTATATCGTAGGCAGGCATGTCAGCTTGCCGAACGGCCATCATGGTACCACATGAAAGGGGACGAGGTATCCTTACCCAAGCATGGTGACCAGCACCACAATAGAGAGAACAATATGCATGAACAAGAAGAACTCGTACTGCTTCCTACGCAGCCAGTAGAACGAGAAACCCATCAGGGCACTCAAGGCTATAGTGGCCTGAATGGCAATATCGATTAGTAAATGGACATAGAACACAATCACATGGCACAGGGAAAGAGGTCTTACGATTTCACCAGTCCACCAAAATAATTGCGTCCACCAAGCGAGGAAGTATCGCCATCCTCCAGCTAGTAAATAGATGGTCAGCAGGTCAGCCAGTAAACTGTTGGAGGTTAGAGTCATACTGTAAAAGATGAGCATAGTGTAAAGGATCGAGTGGATGATGGCCTGCACGGTCGCCACACGAGCGACCCATCGATGGAAGTTGTTAAAGGTCGCAAAATCCCATCCCGTAAGCCAAAGGACGAGGTTGTTCCGCATCCCGAAAAGCCAGATGAGCGGGAAGTTGGCAAACGATATGATTCCTGTACGGTCGGCGACCCATCTCAGCACCTGATCTCTGACCTTTGGATAGCTATTCCCTTGGTTAGCCGTCAGGTCTACGCGATGCCGATGCAGAAGTAGATAGGGAAAGGGTGCGACATACTACATGTTCCCGGGGAAGAAGGTATAACCAATAACACTGAGGACGATGTTTAGTAAAACAAAGAGAGCAATCGTGATGGACTCGATACGCGGCGGCACAGTTGCCCAGATGCCGTAACTTTGTGCATGCCGGACGCCAAAGGTCGCAGGAAGTCCAATGGTTCGCTTCACCAGGCGCCACGGCGCCGACTCAGCAGGCATGCTGAACCTATCGGACTTCATGCATAAGCCGATGGCTTTGTTGATCATGCCGACAGCGACAACGCCAGCCCAGAAGAACCCCATAGCCCAGCTGTTCATCCAAAGTCAGTCTCCAGAAGTGTGGATGGGACGAGGAAAAGAAAGGGAGAAACCCACCCATACGCATGGTGATTCCCGTTGATATAATGCGACGCCTCCTATAGCACAGAATCTCAGCAAGCCAGCTTCTTCGTAGAAGAAAGACATCACCTACCAGCGTATCAAACCACAACCCGAAGAAGGTCGTGTCAGGCACCACAACTATGTCCAGCTTGCCGCCTGCCCCTCCCTCAAACCCCATCCTTCCAAACTTGGGCAAGTTCTCTACCTCCTCGTCCGTATAGCCGGCCACGCTCTCCATGCCGGGGACCTCTTCACCTGCCAGCACCTCTCGGCACGTCTTCTTCACCTCGTCGGCAGCTTCGTCCCCCTCGCTCGGCGTGCAGTACGTCCGCATGCATAGATAATACGAGGTCCTCAGCCTGCTGCCACCACACACCCGGCCCTGGAACCCTAATGAGGGGTCCTCATCGGTGAACTGGACCATTCGCATGGTGGCCATGCATGACTGGGCGCATCTCGGGTTATTCGGCCGGTCGGCGGGCGCGGTGGGTAGGGCGGCATCGACAGGCGACGAGAAGAGAGCGATTGCGAGGATGGAGGAGACTGCAAGCCATGTTCGGAGACTGGGGGGCGGCCTGAACGACGGCCAGAGGCTCTGATGTGTTTGTTTTCGTAACTTCATGGCGGGGGACAAAGCGTGTCCGGGGTATCTAGGGTAGATCGACAAGATGGTGCTGCGTCGGCTTAGCGGCGGGTCGAGACATTAGTCGCGCAGCCACCCGAAGTCCGCGGCATTGAAGATGCAGAAGAACAGAGACGGTGAAGCCGAGCAGAAGAAGGAGGAGCGAACAGAAGAGCAAGAGGAAGCAATCACTGCTGGCGATCCAGCCCAGGATGGGAGAGGAGACGGAAGAGTAGCGTGACGCTACGAGTTAGTCCATCTCGTCGTCTACTTATGACGGAAAGGATTTGTGTGGCAGTTGAGTGAAAAATGCCCACTTATTTGCCCATTCCGAGCTCTTCAAATCTTATCAGATGATCTGATAACCTGGCGGAAAATTGCCGCAGCCGGAGTCACGCACCCTGAGTGTTCCGGTGAGCGAAAGCCAAGACTTTAACGGTGAGCCTGACCCTTATGGGTGCTGACTAAACCAATTGGTCAAACATTGATCTTTTTGGTCCAATACTTGAGATATTGGATGCACGACGAGAGCAGCGGGAGGGAGGATTAACTCCCCGGGATAGGACAGTCAGGGGTATGCACCTGCACCCAAGATCACACCCAAGCGGTGGAGGGCATTGTGAGATCTGTGTTGTTCATCGGCATCTACTCAGACACTCTAATTGATCTTTATTGTTTCTTTCCACGTTTTACAACGAACATCTAGCCCAATCGCACATCTCACCCTACCCCGAATGCCCCATCATTAGCTACCTGTTTTCTACATGCAGGTACCGCCACTTTGAATGGAATGGCACTTTGGCTACCTAGATCGATTTCATATTAAGGATGCATTTCAAATGGCATGCAACATTCACGGCAACACCCAGAAATGCACGAGTTTGTCCTCAGGCCAATCGAATTATCGTAAGAGAAATGCGGAATCTTTGCTGGACGTTCACTATATGCCTGATCGACGGGTGTTCCCTGATGTTATACGCCACGCCATGGATCCAGAAATAGGCAAATCGCTTGCTGCAAATACTGAATCGTGTCAGCAAGTTAAGAGGTTAGCGAGAATTGATGCGCACCCTTAAATGCAGACCAGTTTACTTACCAACGCTCTGTTTAGATTATAACTACCTAGGTATATAGTTCATGTATATTGAATTCTCCTTTTTCTTCCAGTCTTAATCAAACCCCATCTAAGGTTAATGATCTAAGAGCAAGATGATGAAAAGAGAACCAGCACTCCATGGTAGGCTTAAACTAACAGGCTTCATCATTAGATTTCTACATACAACTGTTTCTCACAAGTCATCGCACCCACATACTACTCTTCGGAAGACAAAGAGAGGAAAGGCTACAAACAAATTAGATAGGTACAGATCCAGTGGTCATTTACTGGAACCTTGTCTGTGGTATCTTCAAGAATGCAAATTCCAAGAAACGTGGCTACCCAGTCGTCGGGGTCCAAAACGTTTCCACATACATGGCGTACAATGACGCAGGTAAATTTTGATTGAAAAACATGGGGGCCATTATACATCCCTACCTAGAACGCTTCTTTCTCATTTCGGTGTTGTTATTCTTGGGAGGCTGCCGAAATCATACCCATGTCCAATCACACAAAAATCAATTGATGACCGTCTCCCAATACGACTACAAGCTCGTTCTTTTGGTTCGATGAATGGGCGCCACACCTCTAGTATTTCCCTTTCGACGCATTTTGAACATGATTTCTTGGCAAAGAGCATCAAATATTACCTAGCTACTATAAAAGATGGTGAAATCGGCAAAGTGTGATGAGGGAGTGCATGAGTTCAAATCATCGTACACACATGTGTGCCCAGACTTCAACACAGTAAGAGCTGAGTGGTGTCTTCTTATTTTTTGTCAAACGAGAGACCATAGTCAGGTTAGAATGAAGAAAAAAATCTCTTCCTTCTTTGGTCGTCTTTAGATATAAGAGAAGTCAATTGAATATCATCTCATATTAGAATTCCTTAGGCTATAGGGTAGCCGTGCAAGGGTGAAATCCATGCAAGCAATGATCTGCGACACGCGTGATGAGGATTGGAATCAGCTGGGGATGTATGCACACCGTGATTGCGGGGAAAGGTGAGACCTGTGAGCTCATCTAGGCCGTGAGCATACTTTTATGAAGCCGCCTGTGCACATAGTCATCGAGCAAAGACCTGGTCTTAGAGTACGATATGCCTTACCTCACTTCATGGGAGTCAGCTGGCCGCTTACTCACAGGCAAATCTTGGTAATAACTCACAGCACAGGGCACTAACATAATCACAAGCAGACCGCCACAGTGATGGTGGCGTGACATCGCAATTGGGACTAGACTGATGGGCTGGAGACATGGTAATGCGCCAAGCGAGGGGCCGGCAGGAAATAAGATTGCCAGGATCGGACGAGAAATATTTCATCTCCTCTACCCATGTCGATCATCAGTCAAGCCCGCTAGGAGCTCCTCTTCTTGAATCTCGTCTCTGGTTTGCATCTTGGCAAACCCTTAGCTTGTGAATGAGACATTCTGCGCTGGCGGGATGGGACTTTGGTCTGAGGCGGTGCATCTTCTCGCGGCCGCTTCTGTGGCCAGGTCCAGACGACCCGTAAGCCCGGCCTTCATCAATTACTCTTCTTGGATGGCGCACAATAGGCAGCCAGGTGTGCTTAACATGTTGGTTCTGCTGGCCGTGCAGAAGCAACAGCACAGGCATCCTTCCATTTCAGCCGGCCCACCATTGGTCAGCACTGGGTTTTTGACATGGGAATTGCTCACTGTTGGTATGTGCAAAATGCCCGTCCTGGGTCCAAAGTCCCATTTGGTAATATCCGGTTGCTGGGGACTCAGACTCGGTCAAGGCTCGCTGTCCCAGTCTCTCGCCTCACCCATTTCTCGCCTCGTGTGCTCCCCCCTTGCTTTCAAATCGAGCTTCTTTTTTCCCTCAAAATCACCATTAGATTAATTAGCCGTCCAGCTCAATCCTGTCTAAGCATGGCACTAGGCAAATTGAGTGGCTGCTACTGTGGTTGGGCCGTTGCCATGGTCCACCAGGATTGTGATGGGGACGTTTCAGATGGAGGCCACATGCCGATTGGGCTGAAAGATATTAATAGACACTCTAACATTGCGCTTTCGTCGAATAAATTACTGCCTCTCCAGGTTGTTAATCCCGCTTCACATAATAGTTCCCGCCCAGCCGGTCGACTGATCCTGCCGACCCTCTTTCTCTGTTTGCTCCTCTGACGATCGACGCAGCCTCGTACTGGGCCAGGCAACACTGCTGAAGTGAAGCCTCTACCAAGCCTTCCTCGCCTAATGTCATCTTATTCTCATTAATTGTTTCTTCACCTTCGATTTATTATATCGATTCGGTCTGTAATACATTGAAGATGAAGCTATCCATCTCTCAGGATGGGGCTGCTCCCGTCGTGACAGCGGCCCCAGACGACTTCCTGACCTACACGAATGCCAACGCTCTCTATGACAGCCACGAGATCCGCGAGTATCCGAGAAATGCCCTCGACGGTATGTTCGACTCGCTCTTGCACCTGCGCCAATCTAGCTGTAAGGACGGCCAAGCGCCGTGTGGCACTGGTTGCATGCCCGAAAACGCAGAGTGCTGTAATGGCAAGTCATACTGCGACGAGGGCACCGAATGCATGGGATCACGTTGCAGGGCGACCTCAAGCTCCAAGACGACCAGTACCACCTCTTCCAAGTCTTCTTCATCAGCCAAGCCTACCTCGACCTCGACGACCTCGACTTCCTCCAAGACCACATCGACAAGCACTACGTCGTCAAAGCCGACTTCTACATCGACAACGTCAAGCAAATCCTCAAGCACGAGCTCGAAAGAAACCTCGTCCTCTTCCTCATCTTCCAGAGAGGAGAGCACCACCACTAGCTCTACCTCATCTGAAGAGTCGACCACCACATCATCAACGGACAGCACTACTGCATCGACAATGACCGATGGTGACAGCTCAACCACGCTGTCCGATTCCGTCGCCCAGATCATCCGGACTGCTGTGCCCTCCGCGGCCCAGACCGACCCGGAGTCTGCCTGCTTCCTCGCCACCCAGTACACATCATACTACACCACCCCGGACTGGTACAAGTCCATGCCGAGCAATGCCCAGAGCTACTACTCGTCCTCAGCCAACATCCAGGCCTCCAGGACCTCCTTCTGCACCGCCACCGCCCTCGCAGGCTCCGACGGCAGCAACAGCAGCGACAGCAGCAAGTCGGGTGGTGCGCCCCCCGGCACCATCGCCGGCGCCATCGTCGGCTCGCTCGTCGGTCTCGCCCTGCTCGCCGTCCTCATCTTCTGGCTCATCAGGTCCGGCAAGATCAAGAGCCCCTTTGCCCGGGACCTGAGCGCCGACGAAGACCCTGTCATGGCCTTCCGCGGACCCCTCGACGGGGCCGGCGGCGGCTCCTCAGCCCCCATGCAGCAGTCCGCCTACATGCCACTCGTCGCCGCCCCCGCCGCCGCAGCCGTGCCCGCCGCCAGCCGGCAGGTATCCCAGTCCTATCGGAGCGTCTCCCCCGAGAGCTTCGTGAGGTCGAGCCAGCAGGGTCCCATGAACTTCCCCGTCCCCCCCTCGCTGGCTGCCGCCGGCGGTGTCCCGTACCAGAAGCGCATGAGTAGCTACGACACGAGCAGCAGCGATAGGCAGTACCAGCCCTGGCCGGGCCACACGCCGACGGTATCCATGTCAGGTGATACTCTGAACAGGGGCTCCGTGGCCAGCCAGTCCGTTTTCAACCCGCCTACCGCATATGGCGCTGCATACGGCGCTGCGTACCTTCCAAAGGACCCTGAGCCTGAGCCTGAAGCCATCCCCAGCGCATCACCCGAGCCGGCACACGAGGTTCCACCACCATCACCACCACCCGTTGTGGCCGCCGTGGCACCCCAGCTGCCGGCCCTGCAACTATCGTCAGATTCGGCTGCTGAGGTACCACCGCCGCCCGGGCCGCCGCCTGCGTCTGCGGAGAGGGTGCATGAGATGGAGGCTGCCCAGCCGGCTGCCAGTCCACCGCCCGCGGTCACCAGAAAGGCAGTTCCCAGCCCAGCCCCGAGGCTGGATTAGTGGTTTTAGATAGATTATACTCAATAATAATTACGATTAGATGCTCAAACTTGTTTATTTGATAAAGAAGAAGCGTGATGTGAAGATCAATAAGACAATGTGATTGATTCGGCTGATTTCGTAAAGACACGGCTCGGATGAGATGAAGCCTTTGTAAGATGTAGGCTTTTGTCCTTAAAGGTATTGAGGATTTATCCAAGTCATGACTTTCAAATCGCTACACTTTGGGTTTTCTGCTTTTGTCTAGGTATCTCAAACATTGCTTTAAGGCCGTAGCCAAGAGACACGACATCTTGAAAAAAGCTTCAACCCAGCACAATGGGAACAGACGAATATGCTCCATCACAACATGCTCTTTTTAGGTTAAAGTGTCCTGATTTTTCAATCTAGGGTTCACCCATTGTCACCATATCACAAACCACTTGGTCAAGAATCCGAGCGAACCGAACAAAAGCTCACCGTTGGGCAACTCCAGTCATTGTTGTGAGCTCGGCCAAGTCAGTCCGCACCAGATTGTCTTCGCAACTCTGCCTCCCTTGAAACAAGCGGATTGAGCACATTGGCTTTCAAGTGAGCTGATGATGCTGGAAATCCTGCAAGATGAATCGGATTATTTATGTCACCTATCCCCTGGCAATTTGTCGACACCCTCATCAATCAACCTATAATCAGCCTCATATCTTTGGCAATCCGTTTTTTTTTTTCTTCTTTTTTTCTTGGCACCACTTTATACTAAACAGCAGTATAGCAATCGACATGATGATGGGGCTTCTATGACACTCAGCAGTGTCATCTATGGAGAAGAGGTGGAGACTGGTTGGTGATGGTCAGCCAGACAATAGTCATGTTATTTACAGATGACAGATTGGCAGTTATACCATACACATTAGCTTAGAATAATCAATTCTATGGTGTCGGAGAATAATAATCCCCGCGATCTTTCAAACGTGCTTGAAATGTTTCGGAGTTCCCCCCCCCTAGGATTGGCCATGCTACAAGCCATCAAAGCATGGCTTATCTATCTAGTATATGGCTAGAATTTGCTCGGCACAGAGAGTCATGTCTTTCCTTCCTTGCTACTTTGTTGACCCGAAGAACTCTACCTTGACTGGGGCTTTATTGTCAGACTCTTCTATCATCATATTCTGATATATGGTGTGCAGTTGATGATCACCTCTACGGAATGAACATATCTCGCAACTCACAAGCCATTATTAGGCCATGAGCTGGCGACCCCACTTTCAGAAAGCTCATCCTCCGTTTCCTGATTAAAAATCTACAATCAACCAAAGCTCTTCTGGTTCAGCAGAGACAGAGCATGGCACATTCTTCAGTCAAGCTCCCCGAAGCGAGGTATAATCCAGTCACTTGTAATATTCATTGGGCACATCGAGTTGGAAGAAATGTATTCGATTTCTCTACTCTGGAATAGAAATATAGACACATTCGTGAAAAGCTCTAAGCTGATCCTCCCTCTCCCTAATTTCTGTTACATCTCCTCTGGAGCTGTCTGGGTATATAATGACTGACTTATTCACAGAATTAATTAAAAGTTTATTCCCCTCTCCTGAGAATCTAGCTCTCCCGGATGATTACGAGGCTCGGTCCTCTCCCGCCATGGACCCCTATCCTGCTTGTGATGGATAAGAATTCAAGGCAGTTAAACCTTGGAGCCACGGCGCTCGGCCTCCTCGACGATAGCGGGGTCGAGGTAACCATCCTTGGTTCCGGCCTGAGAGGCGAAGGTGGTGGTGGGCTTCCACTTGGCGGATGTGCGGGGGGTGGTCTCCTCCATCATCTTGTCGACCTGCTCGAGGGTGAGACCCTTGGTCTCGGGGATCAGGAAGTACGAGTAGACGAAGGCGCTGGTGCAGAGGGCACCCCAGACGAGGAACACGGAGGACTTCATGTTGCCCTTGTTGGTGTGGACCATGTAGGGGGTGATGATGGCGATGATGGTGTTCCAGAGCCAGTTGGAGGCGGTGGAGAGAGCGACACCGCGGGATCGGATAGGCAGAGGGAAGATCTCGCCAATGACGATCCAGGCACCGGGTCCCCAGGTAGAGGCGAAGAAGAAGATGAAGATGGCGATGAAGGCGATCTGGGCGTTGACGGCGCCGACGTTGTCAGCCAGCATCTTCTTGCCATCTGGGTCAGTGGGGTCGAGGTGAGTCTTGTTGAAACCGACGGTCATGCCCACACCAGCGACGATGAACTGGCAGACAAGCATACCGAAGGCACCAATGATCAAGATTGTGCGGCGACCAAATCGCTCGACAGTCCAGAAGGAGAGAGGAGTAGAGAAGACGTTGATGATGGTAAAGATCATAGACATAAGGAAAGAGTTCTCGATGGCACCAGTGGACTCGAGGAAGGGGGTGGAGTAGTAGAAGATGAAGTTGACACCGGTCCTGTGTGTTCGTATTAGCAACGTGCAATTTGCGACGGCGGCCCTTGGTTTGCGACAGAGTGCATTTCAACCAGAGCTATCGTAGGGGTATTTCATCACTCACCATTGCTGCATCATCTGAAGAGAAGTACCGAGGATAGTACGGCGGAGGTTGGACTTGGGGTCCCAGAGGCTACCCTTGAAGCAGTTGGCCCAGCTACCGAACCATGTAGTATCAGGGATAAGCGCACGCTCGTATTCCTCGTTGGCGACGATCTCAGCGAGTTCGGTCTGGACGTAGACGGAGTCGGCGGGCTGGCCACGGACACGGGACAGAGCGTCAATGGCTTGTGGGAGCTTGCCCTTCTTGACAAAGTATCGAGGAGAGTCGGGGAGCATCATAAGACCACCGGCAAGGATGATAGCCCAGGGGAACTGGATGGCGATGGGGATACGGTAGGCGCCAGTGTCGGAGCGCTCCTTGGTAGCGTAGACGACGCAGGAAGCAAGCATGATACCGATGGTGATGCAGAATTGGTAACCGGCGACGAGGGCACCACGGACCTTGCGGGGGCACTGGGGAGTTCAGTCAGCGAGTCTGTCGCAGATGGACAAAAGTGATGCGTCGAATTGAGGTAGACTTACGATCTCAGACATGTACAGGATGACAATGGCGGACTCGAAACCGACACCAACACCGGCAATGAGACGACCGGCAACAATGGGACCGAGAGCGTGATCGGGGCTGGTAATCATCTGGATGACAACACCAAACATGTAGATGGCACAACCGATGATGACAGTCCACTTACGGCCGATCCAGTCGGAGACATCACCGGCAGCGATGGCACCAAAGAAGGTACCGGCAGAGAGGATGGAGGTGATGAGAGTCAGGTGGTCCTCACCCAGCTCGGTGGCACCGACGCCCTCGACGGCCTCGATGAAGATCTTGGAGCCGTTGACACCGTTGATGTAACCGGAGTCGTAACCGAAGAAGATACCACCAAAGGAGGCGAAGGCGCACATGAGGTAGGCCTTCCAGGTGACGGGGGCCTCAATGGTCTCCACGGTCTCGGGGGCACGCAGCGCAGTGACTGCGGCGGAGTGAGTCTCGACGCCCTTCTCGTCGGTAGACATGATGGCGGTTTGGCTGTGGATCGATGTCTCAACAGAGGTCTTAGATGCTGCTGATGATGAGGAAGAGAGAAGCTGAGGTGCTCAGGGCAATGCAAGTGAGACAGGAAAGCACACACGCTCTGGCGAGAACGCGGGGCAAGGAAGGAGGGCGAGATGCGATGGTTTTAATAGTTGGGCAGGAGCAAGGCAATGCAACGTAAGGAGCCGGACCCAGGCTGCTGCTCACGAACAAGCAATTAGCAGCTTGCCTCCCAGACTCAGCAAGCTCAGCATCTGTCTACCTCGTCTAGGTAGGTCCCATAGTTCCTCTGGGATGGGAGGGCATGGGATGGGGACGCCATGGGGATGGGGCCGGGATGGGGTGAATCACTCACACGACCCCGGCCGCGGTCAGAGAAATGGACCCTGCAGCGGCCGAGGTGGCGGCGAGAAAGGACAAACAAGAAGCTGGTGGTGCATGGCAGTGGCATGCGGCGTGGATGGTAAATCGACTCCTCCCCCCCCTTCCCCCGGGTCAACTCGACTGGAGCTCGACAGGGGGCACACATGGAGCCATGCCATTGCCAAGCTTGGACCAGGAGCGAGCTTGAGTCTGCCCGAGAGGCAAACGATGCCGGGTTTGCCTTTTCTCGGCCGTCATCAGTCTCGGGTGCTACGACGAGGGTAGGTAGTCCGTCCGGTCAGGCGAGTCAAGCTAGGCCAAGCAACCCCGGCGTGTCATGATGGTTGACTTCTCTTCAAGCCCGTGAATTCACGTAAGAGATGAGAGCGAGATCGATGGCTGGACCCCTCGAAACCACGTTGCAACGAGTGTCGCGCTGTCGTCTCCTCTGGCGCAGGTCTCAAACGAGGTGTGGTGGTATCCTGATAGCACATAACCACAATGGAATCGTTCCGATCAGGTCGTGCCACCACTTGTAGACCACATACGATGTGCATGGCACCCTCCTGCTGCAGCGAAGCTCCTGGTGTGTGGGTTGATCTGGGGGAGTGGCCGAGATGGATGGGGGAGTGTGGGTGTGAATCCTCCACTTTACTCTAATGCGGTGGAGGGAAATGGGACGGACGCTAAGTCGAGCCTGAGCGACGTCCAGGGCCTGATTGGATCTGGCTCCGGCCGTTAGTCCCGTGATCGCTGCCTTTCAGGGCCTAGAGCCAGCGCTTGACTCCCTCCAGTGCTGCTCTGTAGGCGGCAAGCTCGCTGTGGCTGTAGTGGCAGGTCCCTGTAAAGTGCTGCCACAGGGCTGGGCTCAGTGCATGATGTCACCCAATGCGCCGGGCTTCAGGCTCTTTGTCCGCTGCAACCAACCATCGGGCTCGCATCTGGCTTCACCGCGCATCAACACACACGATGGCCCCGATCAAGGACCATCAATCAGCTGCTTCGATGCGCTAGCTGTCTTTGTGGGATATTCACATCGAGGCATTCACTAGAGCCTCCGATTACCCGTCTGCTCGCATCGACAAGTCACATGGAGAACATAAACTGGCCGCGGCACACGCTCGCTTCTGCTCAGGTCGGCCGCCTTTGCCCAGACTAGAAATGCTGCTGCACGAAGTAGGGCCGAAGCTGTTGGGTCCTGTCCAAGACTATCGCATCGCATCAATCGGCGGTTCACCGTAAATGCGTAGATGTGCTCTGATACAGGTAAATTTAGATTTGTGGACGGCTTCTAGCGTTCCGTCGTTACGGAGAGAACACCACAACGTCCCATCGCGTGTCAACACTATTTCCCAACCCAGGCCAGGCCCAGGCCAGACCAGCCCCATGGGGCCCGAGATCTGGGTTGGCATCCAGAACTGCGTGGAAGAGGAGTCAATGGGAGAGTGGAGGGCTCCACACCGTTGGGCAGCTTGTTGTGCTGTGTGATGAGAAAGGCCGAGATGAGAAGGCCCGTTTGACCGTTGTTCCTATTCTCGTGTCCATCCTGATTTGGTGCTGAGGGCCGTTGAGGATTCGGATCATTCCATTTCGTTGATTTTTTTTTCTCGACCATGGGCTCTTTCGGTTTTTCTCGGCAGGATTGAGTACGCTTAGCATCCAATAGACTGACTGCCTCTTCTCTCACCTCACCTCACCCTGTTGCCATGTCTGCTGGCCCGGCCCCTCATCTTGGTTCTCCCTGAGACGATGCTGTGTACTCTTGCGCCTCGCTTGCCTCAGTTAGGGACGGATAGCGAGCGCCAATGGTACATTACGGAGCTGAGTAAACGGAGTGCCGATCGCTGCAAAGACCCTTTGGCTGAGGGACTGTGATCGGCTGCCAGTCCTGATCGGGCAACCCAACGCATCGTGCCTTTGCCGATGCGTTTCAGTGCTGCGGAGGGTGTCTACAGCTGTTCCGTGTAGTCAAATCAGTCATCAGCCACTGCGTAGTCGAACCAGTCATCACGGCTACCACCGCCATCAGGGGCCATCATCAGGCATCAAAGCCAAGCCAAGCCATCCCGTGGACTCTGCCTGCGAGTAAGAGAACAAGACTGTGGGGAAACGAAAGGCCACACGCCTCTCCCTCTGCCTCTCCCTCTTCTGCCCCAGGTCTGCCCGTGCCTGTTCCCCGTCCTCCTGGTCGACCGGCGCCAATGGGCGAATTCTTCGGTCCTACTCCAAACGCCACCCTTCACACCTTGCAGGGGTCCCGGTGGGCCGTTTGATTTTGTAGATGGAATCCTCGATTCCTGTCTTTAATTGACCGAGAGCAGACTTTTCCCTCCCCTTTCCATCGGGGAGGGCCCGGGGGCGTGAGTCGGGAGGGGAGAGGCGTGCGAGGGAGCAATGCCTTGCAGCAGTTAGCCCATCATCTTTTTTCTTTAGGCTTTTTCTCTGTCTATTGACTGTCTGAGGTGCTGGCGATGTTTTACGACGGCAGTGGCCGCTGATGAATCACGACAGGGGGCCTCACTGGCCCATTTTCGTCCTCCCGTCACAGACAGATGAGCATAACAGGGGCATCTGACACTGTGACTCTCCCGTCGCGCGCCACGAGCCACTCGATCCTAAACTGCAACTCTCTCTTAAATTGCCTTTGTGCGCGTCCGGCGCTGCCTTGTAGAACCCCAGGAAATAAACCCCTCGTACCATCCCGAGCGCGCGCCCAACAAGCAGTCCGGTTAAGCTCAGAAAGAACCGTATGGGGACCCCAAATGGAGAAGCAAGCAGAACCGAGTATTTGACCGAGCTGGAGACTGGAGGAGGGGCGCGGAAATGCTCAATCAAGGGGGAGCCCAGATCACCCACAGCGCTTGTTCACTGGAGACGGAGCAAAACTCAAATCGCATAACGTTACCTGGTTCGACAAAGGAATTGAATTTTTCTTTTTATTATATGGGGCGAGCTGCCTGTAACAGACTTGTAAGTGCTTACAGTGCACATCCATCGCCCGCGCATTTCCCCGGGTCAGCGTAGATACCTGGGCATGAAGGATGTGTCGCCACGTAGTACTAATTAAATCAAACTTATGCTTGAGCCACAGTGCTACAACGTCAATGGAAGGAAGGAAAATAGGCACCATGGGAAGGCTCCTATTCCGGAGCCAGGGTCTGCATTCAGCAAATAGTCAATGCCGTGTCACGATCAAGAGATCACAGTAGGGGGCCCGGAGTACGCGGACCAGGGACCTCGTCCCATGGGCGCGCCGGACGTGCAACTGTGGCGGCTCTCGTGTGTGAGAGGAGCAACCGCGACTCTTCCTGGTCCGGGATTGTAGCGTTACAGTACAGGCCGATCCTGAAACTGGGTGATTCAGTGAGCAACCTCGATCTAGCCTAAGGTACTTGGGGACGCAATTGTCAGCCAGCCGCGTGCCGATTTCCGCTGCTCTTGTTTGCTTGGTCTCGCTTTGTCTTAGCTGCTTTCCGATGTGCGTTTTCTTTGCTTTGCTTTTGGCTTGCTCTGCATTAGCCTCTCGACATCGCTTGGATCAGCTGTGTTGGAAGTGTGTGTCATGTACGATGTGAATACTACAGACAGTATGGTGCATGTATGTGATCAGTCAAATTAAATCAAATTAATCAAATCAGACCAGACCAGACCCCGGCCGCTGCCCTACTACTGGCTGGTGCTTGTCTCAATAATGCTGTCAGCAAACATTGTAGTCACGGACGGCGCCTACCGCAAAGCCTTGGAGGTTACGGCGTTTGGCGTCCGGCTCTGGCTGAAGCCACGTGAGTGCTAATAACGAGAAGACCAAGATCTCAATAAGAGGAGCCTCCTACGTCAGATGAGCAAGGCTGGATCAAGCTGAGCCTGTGCCATGCCATACCATGCCATGTGTGCATATACCTGCAGCCATAGCATACATGCTAGAGCTATAGCTGAGCATTGTCTCCCCCGATTAACGATCAATCAATAGGCACTGACCTACACGAATCAGGCATGTATCAACCCCCCAGCAAACCTTCTTTCACATGCCCACAATCACCAACACGCTGGCTCTGGGCTAAAGAAGATCAAAGACAGACTCAAGTGGGAGCGGGAGGCGTTCCGTTTCGTTGTCTTGCCTCGCCTCGCCTCGTTTCATTCATCTCGTTAAAAAACCTTGTTGGTCAACGGGACCGAAGAAAACCTACCCATCAGTCAGTCAGCACGCCCCATCCCCATCCCCCATCCCATGATCCATCCCCCCAGTTCCCCATCATCTGACTTTTTCCCTCCTTCGCAAAGGCCCGGAGTGCCCCCGGGGCCAACAATACATTGCCCCCGCCAGAATAGTTAGTTGTCTCCTTTCTTGCCGTACCCGGACGATGCAACGTGAATTCCCACTCGATGCCAAGCCCGTTTGTGTCCGATCGCTTGATTAATCAGGAGCCTGCCATTTCCACCCTTCCATCCACCCAATCGGTCTTGCTCTCGGATCAATCTTATTGCATTCGCGAACACACCTAAACCTTCCTATTTGCTACCGGCGGCGGCTCTGCTTATGCTTTTGGCAGCCTTCCATTGGATGACTGGCCCCTGTAGACTCTGAATAAGATGAGATGAATACTCCAATAGTAGCACGCCGTAAACCATGTATTTCGGTCATCGTATCACATCCCGCGTTCCTCTCGCTGGGGTTGTGTTTCCAGTCTATTGCATTTAATGGCTTCATTTGGACCTACTGCTCGAGCGGCTGTCGGTACTATCTCCACATTCAAAACCAGCCAACTTCTCCAAAAGCTCTTCTTGTCAGCATCATGGCTTCGAAAGATCAATGCTGTGTCTCAAGGCTTTGCATATAATGTCATGTGGAACTTTGGAAACAATTGCATGAAACTCGACTATGAATATTGCTCTGCGTAGTATACAGAAACCCATAAACTGATGATTCCCAGCGTGTGACGAGGCGCACCGCCGTCCTGGTTACAACTTCCATTCTATTACTGTAATTTTTCGGCTTTCCCTCTGGCATTTATTAGTGCCATATAAATAAAAAATGATGGCATACATACCTACCTATAAATGTTTCCAGCTGGCACTCTAATACAGTGCCTTATTTTGACTCTACCACTTGGCGGATAGAAAATGAGCTCGAACAATCTATTCTTGGGAGAAGAATCATTTAGTCGGCATGAAAAACAATCGATAAAACGTTTTAACTAAGTTTTAATGGTAGACGAGCTTACTGTTCGATGAAGACTTCTCTTTCTAGACCATACCCTAAACCCTAATACACTGTTTAACCATCCTCAGCGCCGGCACAACGACTTGTATCGAAATACCTGGAACATATGATCGAAAAATGCTTGCATTGGGGGGAAATATTTGGCACAATTGAAAAGACAATGATAACTCAAGTGCAGATTGTGGCCAGGTAGAGTGCAGTAGCTGAGAAGCATTAAAATTCGATTATGGTCTACGGGTTGTCCCATTGGCTGGAATAAAGGCACAAATTCTTGAATCTGATGGAACATGAATCGATGAGCATCTATTGCTTAAAGATTTGGCATTTAATCCAAGCACACGGATTGTTTTGGAGAATAATCCTTATCAACGGGTGGGATTGACCGGCACGATTCATTGCAGCAAAGTGATGTTGCTCCGCACTTATCAAGTCCAAAATCGATGGATGGTGACGGACTAATGAATAGCCTTGGATCGAATTCGCATCTTGCGTCACTGGAAGCAGAAATCACGGCTCACGAAATCGCTGTAAATGAATATCTCGAGACACATCATGGGTCATAAGCCTCGAGATATTCGATATTGAAGCACGACAGAGAAATCCGCAACACACGAAATAATCAATACTTGAGCGTTCGCTCGACGTCTCATTTGTATCTAGGATAGATTTCTTACCGCTCTGTCTATCACCTATTTTGCGGAGAATGATCAGTTGCTCGTTTTACCTTCGGTAGTGTATCTTTGGAAGAGCTCCCCATCCAATCGCCCTTTTCTATCATCAACCGTGGCAATATTGACATAGCCCTTCAAATCAAGAGGAAATAAGATGAAATTGAACTTCTCAATATTCAAGGAAGACTAAATTCCCTCCCCATAAGACCTTTATATGACTAGGGTATTCTACGGTTTACATAGTTTCGCAGCAGTATCCGCCTCAATCCGATCCTGGGACACCGACTGTGCGTACTCGGCACAGGTGATCGTGGAGAAGCGTCAGAATTAGAACAAAAGTTTCCAAACTCAACATAAAACCCGAAATGCAGAAGAGATGAGAGGCTAGCTTCGGCGATGTGGTTATGTAGTCACTCGCATAGTGCAAGGGAGCATAATTTGCTAATAGAGTGGGTAAATTTGGGCATGTCTGTTCATTCTAAGATTGGAGAGAGGAACTTCTCATCTGCTGGGCCCGTAAATAACAATACTTGCCCGTTATCTGCCGTGAAAGATAGCAGAATGGCAACCTTTTAGCGATAATGCCCCTCCCGGCCGCGAACTTTGAGAGACTATCTATCTAGTCTCAGACATACCTCTATGTTTGATTAAGACCCTTTATACCCCCACCAATATTTTCCATTCAACTTCACCCTCCACGGGCGGGTTTAGACATAATACCGTCTCGGCCGACTGGTCCGTTAAACGTAAGATGTGCGGGTTTAAGCAGTAAGACCGTTTCAGTTAAGAGGCTCATTAACCTCCAGAGTTTACGTATTAATATTATGTCGGCCGTAAAATCCGTTGCATGGGACTATATTACAAGTATATAGGGGCATGAAACCTCATCTTGACTACCATCGCGATATATCTTTTCAACAACATACTCTCAAAGACTCTGACTAAATTACCCAAGAACAACAATGCGTGTGCCATTCATCACAGCAATCGCAAGTATTAGCTATGCGACTGCTACCAATGCTATTTCTCAGCCGCGCCTCATCTACGAATTCCCTAACAACAACACGTTTATTGAGAACCTCACTGTTCGCCCCAACGGAGAGCTGGTACTGACCACATTCCACGATGGACACATCTACACCATCAACCCCTCCGCACACAAGTCCGTGCCTAAGCTTGCTGTCAAGGTTCCGGAACTCACCGGCGTCACGGGAATTTCCCAGATTGCACCGGACGTCTACGCTGTTGCTGCTGGCGTAGTTAATGTTTCTGAGTTCAAGTGGGAGGCTGGGACAGGTCGTGTCTTCAAGCTGGATCTGCGCAAACCTTTTATTCCTGGCAAGGCTGTGCTCGAGCCTGTTGTAACCATGCCGGAAGCTGGGTTACTCAATGGGATGACCTCATTGCCCTTATACCCGCACATAATCCTCACTGTGGACTCGAAAACTGGTGTGCTATACCGTATCAACATGGACACCGGAGCTGCTGAAGTTGCATTCTGGAGCGAATTGTTCACTATTTCTCAAAACCCTATCGAACCTCTGGGCGCCAACGGTATCCATGTTTATGACGATTACCTCTACTTCACGAATTCTGCTCGTGGGATTTTTGGGCGTGTCAAGATCGATGCATTGGGCAACCAAGTTGGCGATGTTGAGCAGGTCGCACAGGTTTCGTCGAGTGCGCCGATCGACGATTTTGCTACAGGTCCAGATGGGTCTTTCTATGTGACGTTGCACCCTGAATCACTGGTTAACATCAAACCAGAGGGAAATGTGACTGTCGTCACGGATGGTTCTTCAAGAACCAAACTCAAAGGGCCAACTGCAGTGATCTTCAGTAACGATAAGACTAAGCTGTACATTACGACGGTTGGGGGGCAAGTCGTCGAGCTATGTCTTGACTGAGGAGTAGCGAAATCCAATAGGATAAGGCTTTTGAACAGAGCAAGGGGTAGTGGCTGGAGATGGCCTATCTGGGCAGCATGAAGTTAATCTCTATGGGCCAAATGCCACAAGCTTGTGCTTGGCTGGGTTACTGTCCAGGATCTCAACCATTCTTTTCAAACCTAGCTCGGCTATATGCAAGTCATTCTTTAGTAGATTTCTAAAAACTAGATTATATAACAAGGTAGATTCATCTTATACAGTTACTAAGAAGCGATAATCGAAGTATTTGCCTTAGTCTTTATATTGAAGATATGGGAATAGTCTTCCAATTGGCCTTCGGAGAGATGAGTTCTTATCCTTGAAAGTGGAAGAAGTTATCATCATCTAGGCCATCTTCACTATCCTGTCAAGTTTATCTCAGAAAGCTATTAATAGACAGGCCTGGCGCCTCCCTGAGGCTGCTGCTTGATTTTCAGCCCAGCATGTGCTTGGCCCGAGCGCGGAGAATCCAGGCTCTGAAACCAGTATAAATGACTGGAATAACTCACGAGCTTGGCACGTTGTACGAAGGCCTACAGCGTGCAAATGGGCTGGGGGTGTAAAATCCCCGTGCTGCTTTCAGTCCGGAAAACCACACGCAGGATTGTAAGAGAGGTAATCGTAGCTTCTCGCTCTTGACTGGTTGGAGCCTGGTTTCGCGGAAGCGATAATAATCTTTCTTGGCGGAAAATTCACCCTTGCCATCTACTTAATATAGTAAGATGCTTCGTGATGAGCATCTCGCCGCATCTTGCTCTTTTCGGTACAACTTTGGCAGGCCCATTCACCTAATTACGTGCTCCATGGAAGAAACACAAACTCGAAGCGCGAGAGAGGCCACCAGGTTTGTGCTTGACATCTATCAATATATTCCTTCACTATGCGGAAAATGAGATGGGTGCTGGCGCTGCTCCTTTGTGGCTGCCAGGCGCAAGATAATATCCCATTCGCGGATACTTTCTTACGTCGTCTTAACACTAAAGGTATGTGCCATTGATAGCACCGAGACGGCAAAGTGAAATTTGCGGATAGCTGACGAGCAGAAAGCCACGGTCATCAATGACTACCTCTATCTGGATGGAGGGGAGCTCTCACAGAAGGGGTACACATCTTATAGAAACTCCAATTGATGTAAGTGAGATCACTGAACGATCCTTCCATTTGCTAATAGAACCTGCACAGTTAATATCACCGCTTCTCTCGACCTTTCCAAGTCTTGGTATCCGAAAAATGTAACCTTCAACGAGACCCCCAAGCCCGACGGGATCCCAACTCTTTGGCGGCATGCCATTTTCACCGATAACGCATCCAACTCTTTCTATATTTACGGCGGCAGAGAATCCTACCCCAGCGGCCCACCGCGCGACAAGTACTGGAAGTTCATTGCAGATAATAAGGGGTCTGGTTCCTGGAGCACCGAAACCACCGGTGGCGCGTTCACGGGCCTGATTCGTTCAGAAGCAGGAGCTTTTGCCAGCACTGGCAACGCCGGATTCTGGATTGGGGGATACGCTTCAGGATGGACAGACAGCCAGGCGACTGGCGATTTAGCCAGCGATATTCCCGGTGTTGTATCATTCAATTTCAGCACCAAGGCTTGGAAAAACCATACCGAGGCCCCGTACTCACCAAGCGGAAGGATGTATGGCGGCACTGCTACGTATATTTCCAACTTAGGCTCTAATGGTCTGGTTATGAGGCTTGGTGGTGTTGCCAGTTCGAAGCCAAGGGCCGCCGGACATTTGGACTTTGGGAATGTGCATTTCTTCGACCCAGAAACGATGAAGTGGTATAAGCAAGCTACAACAGGCGACATCCCTTCCGGCCGCATGGATCACTGCGCAGTTGGCGTGAAGGGCAATGGGACGTTTGAGATGTGAGTACTCTGGAAACCCACCCGCCCAAGATTTTCCTGTGAGTCAAGTATATCGGATCTAACCCTAGCATTCAAGCTTTGTGTTTGGAGGCTATAATGTAGACCAAGAGGAGACCTACAAGGATATTCACATCTTGAGCCTCCCCGGATTTGTGTGGACAAGAGCAAGTTTTGAGGCTCGGTCTGGTCGAATGCAGGGCACATGTGTTCTTGCTGGAAAGCGGCAACTGCTCTCCATTGGCGGAACTGAGACTATCCGCGATCCGGACGCGTGGGGAGCGGCCGATCCCGAGCCCCAGGGGCTATCTGTATTCGACTTGAGCGAAGTGTTGTGGAAGGAAAAGTACGATGCCAATGCTGCTGAATACACTACCCCCAACAGTATCAAAGCATGGTATAACAATAGGTAAGCGACTTAGAAGAGTAGACCCATTACTGTGTTTACCTAAGAAGAGTGCTTACCGTGGTTAGGGGCTTGGACAAGGTCGTTTGGGGCGACGGTGTAAAGGATCTTTTATCCGGGAACTCGGAACTGAGTGGCACGGAGTCTAACCCCCTGCCTACCTCGGATCCGACTGCCGAGTCAGCAGACAGTTCTTCCAACTCCAAGTCACCGTCTATTGGAGCCATCATCGGAGCCGTAGTTGGCTCGGTTGTTGGTGCTATCGTCTTGGGGTTGCTGGGATTCTTTGTCTTGGTACGAAGACGCCGCAGCTATCAGCCAGCAATATCTGAGCTGTCGCAATATCATGAAACCCCAAACGAATTAGAAGCTCCAAGAATTATAACCGAGCCTCCCAAGTATGTAGAAAGTACGAGACATGATTCAGAACCATTCAAGAACACAGAACACTTTGCATACAGAGCAGAGCTTTCAACCGATGGCGAGCTCAGCGCTGAGTTAGGACCAGGAAGACGATGGCCCCAATGGTCGCATGATATGCCACCAGAGATCGACAACAGGTTATAAAAAGCTATACATAGAATTATCTTTTCCTTTCCAATCACTTATATGTATATTGTTAGAATGACTTTTCTAGGCTTATGCGTTGTGTCTAGTTTTGGAACAAATGCAGGGTTGGGCATGTGGTTTGACCAAGTATGTTTCAAGCAGCCATCCTTCCTTATCTACCGATAGATACTCAGAAATATCTTTTCTTCACAACGCTTTCTTCACTTCTTGGTATTCTCATGACTACTCATCGGGTTGAATCTCCTTTCAAACCCCGTAGTGAACCCAGGGAGCCCAGAGTGGGACGATCGTGTCAGCTTCCTCTACCAACTCGGCATCTCTAGAGTCCCTCGCATCCTCCTCTGACCCAATAAACAACTTCTCGAAGCCAATTGTACATCCATCGGCTTCTATTCTCGATGGGCTACCACTTACAGCAATACGTTTCATAGCTGCCCGATTTTCATTATCTGATACTTTCTTCGCCCACTCGTCTCGAAGCGATCGAGATGCGTGATGAAGCCCTCGAGCCACCGATAAGTCACTCATATCTCCCTCACTCATCTTCGCATACATAATCCTGGCTACGTCGACACAAATAGCATCGTTGACTTCCCAAAGTGTCCCAACAACATGTCGAAACCCTGCAAGCTGGCATGAGCTAACCAGATGAATATTTTCGTCTACCAAATCATCCGCATCCGATCGAAGCGTCCCGCAGGCTGACAAATAAGCTAGAAAAGGAGCACGCGAGTATAAATCAAGCTCCAGGAGGTCGGCAACCTTGATCCGGTCCCCCTTCAGACAGAGGCAGCTTTCAGATGGGTTCTTTCGGTCTGTATAAGCGTGTCCGGCGAAGTGAAAAATGGTACATCCTTGTATGTTTTCGAGGAGACTGCTCTTTGATTTCACTGCTGAGCTATCAATAACAGTATAGCGCATGGATTTGCAGATTCTATTCAGCTCGCTTATCTCTGCAGTCGCATATGGGAGATGCGCATGCCCCGGCGTATGCTCCATAGCGACAAGAACAGCCTTATCTGGAACGGATTGCGTCCGGGATTGGCAAGGGCGGCGACGACCATATACAATCGACTTGATAGATGAACTGTATGAGGATATTACTCGACTGAGCACTGTCTGGGAAGAGTCCACTGTATGGTGGTAGCCCGCTGCATGAAGAGGAAACTTCGAAATGATGCCAACTGGAATCCACCAAACATGTAGCCAGTCATCATCAACAACCGGATGGGAACATCCGAGAGCCTCAAGAATTGGGCTCATGACATAATCCCAGAGCCATTCGAGTACCGAAGGCCTCCATAGGTTTCCTTCGTTTAGTATTTGAGCTACCTCATCATGGCGGACGTACTGCAGCGGCAGTGCCCGTATTTGATGCTGCTCGACAATGATGGCCTCGAAGCATACAACACCGTCGTTAATAACAACCAGGGGGCCGTCACAGGCAGCATCGCGGAAATCTTTTTCACTTAGTGTGTTGTGGAATCTCTCCAAACCGGGAAGCGTATTGATCTCTTCAATCACACGATGAAGCTCAATACCCGCAGAGTGGCGCTGATCGAGAAGAGTCTGACCCCCAAAATCCGAAAGCTTGGGACCCGCGGTAGATAAGTCCTCAGGTTGAGCATTGAGAACTATAGTATTAGGGTCCATGGCTAGTTGGTTCTTTAGACGAAGAAATCGCTGCATTAGCTCTGGGTGTGACTGCTGCAGGAGTGTGATATCCGTTCTTCTTAAATCTTCCAGAGACGACCCGAGGGCCCCGCGACCCCGTTCAAGCAGGTCAAGAGCCACAAAAGCTGGTTTCCTCAGTATCAAAGCTGATGATGCCGCGATCGAAGCCACTCCTCGCATAAATTGCAGCACCCACTGCTTGTCTGAGTTATCAAGCGAGTTCGGTATCATGGTGGGAATCAGATCAACCATCCGACTTGAAACATCGAAAACACCTTGCCAGTCTCGACCAAGGTGGTGTGTACGAAGCAAAAGCGTAATATTTGTGATAATGTCGGTAAACTGTGGTCTGCGGTCATTGGTATCCGAATCGAGAAGAATTTGCTTGATTTCTTTGAATTCCGCTCTTGTCTGAGTACGATTTCCTTTCTCCAGGAGATACATCGCCAGTCTGGCCGAGTATAGCGAATTGCGGAGTTGATGATTTTGGCCCCCAGAGGATAGGCTTATTGCTCTTCTCATCGTATCTATGGCATCATTGAGCTCTTTCAAGACTTGAGAGTCTCGGTGTTTTTCGTAGAGCAAACTGGAGAGCTGGCTGTAAGCATATGCCTGATTTTCTTTATCGGTCGCCTGAGTCACTCCGTGTTTTAGCGTTTTGATGCCTTCCTCGAGGGCTTCCCTATTTCCAGATAACCGAAAAGATATTGCCAATCCGCGACCAATAGTAATTAGCGCACGAGTTGCGTCTTTGCCTTTGCTCATATACAGATCTGCCGCAAGCTTGGCCGCCTCAATCGCCTCATCGATACTAGACTTCGTGAACTCTCTCTTGCACAGATCAACAAGTTTGGAAGCATAGAACCATTGTCGTGTCGCTTGATCAGGGTGACCATCGGGTGTTATGCCGACCAAATAATTTGCCAGCTTTATAAGCTCTTTGAGGTCCTGTAAGAGTCCTGTCTGTTCATATCTGGAAACCAGTAGTTGTGCAAGATTGTATAGAACGTCGCCTGTACTCGGATTCTCCTTTGGCATATCATTGACCACTCGTCTCCCAAAAGCGATTGCTTGGTCTAGGTATTTCATCTCCCCCGTGAGAAGAAAGAACTTGTCGAAATGAAGCATGAGATTGCTCACTGTATTATAGTCATCATCCTCTAAACATCGGCCAGGCAGGAGATCAAATAAACTTAGCACCACCTGGATACCTTCCCTCAGCTTGCTCAGTGACCCTATCTCCTCAGACCAGTTAGAGAGGTATTTGGCATATAGTGTCAGCTGTTCAACCATACGGGGGGAGCTGAGAGGCGCTGAATCAATAGTTTGTCTAACCAAGCGAATAGCTTCAACAAGCTTCGCGGCAGAATTGGTCTTGGTATACCATCGATACATAGCACGCCCAAGTTCTAGAAGCATATCGGTATAATCTATATCCGAAAGAGGTGTGGAGGCAAGGAGTTGATTTGCCAGCTGGGCAGCTTCCTCATGGACTTGTGCTGCTTCTGTCAAGATATCCGCTGCCCCTGTCTTCTCGTACAAATCATGTAGATAATCCGCAAGCTCGAAAAGACGGCAAAATCGCTCTTGGCTATTTTCTGGCGCTAGACCAACCGCATATCTCGTCGAGAAGATAAGATTTTCAAGTACAGGTAGACCTCCAGTATAATAATAATAATCGGCAAGATGCAGCAAAAGCATCCTGTTCATGAGCGGAGCTGCCTCATTGGCTGTTTCAACCGCCTGCTTCATCCAATGTATTGTCTTCTCAAGATGGCTCAGGTCATTCGTGTGAACGAAGATGAAGTGATGAGCTGCAGAAAGCGATTCAAAGTAACAGCATTGGAACCCAGGGAGCAGGCATTTCTCTTTGATGGTCGGATTAAGCACTTGGATTGCTTCTTCGGCATAGGCGAGGGTGTTCGTCTTTTCAGCTGCAGTACAATAAACTCGGGCGAGTCTCAAGCGGCATGCCTCCTTCTGTGTTTTGTCAAGTTCGCTGTTAAGATCTTGTCTAAATAATTTTTCTGTCTCTTCAAAATCATCCAATAACCCGAAATGCTCGTACCGATAAGCAAGACAAAATGCTAGATCACTCGAAAACCCATGATGAAGAGGATGAGAACCGATGTTTCGTCTCGCTTCCCTGATAGCTTCTTCAATGACGTCAAGGTGTAATACATCCATATGTTGACCCTCGACTTCAAGGCGCTGTTGTATGAGTAATCGAAGCCGTGGCCATTGATAGTCATGTGACGCCTGGCAGTCAGCTAGATCAGGGCTGGAACATGAAGCTCCTGGGAGGTGAGTTTCATCCATTTGAGAGGGGTGTTGCTTATTAAAAACAGGTTTGGTCCCTTCCGAACCAACCGTGTATCACAAAAGCTTCCAAGCGCCCATCTTTAGTAAATCAATATGATGAGGAGCTGGGGGGAAGTTGGGTCTCACGCACTCAACAGGCGAATGAGGATTAGATAGCACACCTGGAATAGAGCTTAGTAATGGCTGATTGAACTGGCTGCCTAGCACTTTGTAGAATATGTATCTAACTGTCTTGAATCGGGCAATGCTGACGATCGTGACGCTGAACCGGGCAATCATCTTTTGACACGCGGCAATTCTTCACTCGCTCAATCGCTTGTGAGGGGGACGCACCAAAATTCGGAATTTGTTTCTTTGCAAGAGCCCATACAACTGGTCTCCTAATTCTTTTGTTAGAACGATATTAAGAGAGAATTAAAGCGCACTACACGAAGTGCACTCGTCAGAAGTGGCTTTGTGTAGAATTTTCTGTTGTTCTATTGGTGTCTGTTGCCGAAATTACGCAGTTATAAACTTAGAGAAAGAGAATAAAGTTCAGCAGCAATGGAAGCTGCCAGAGCCCGACAACAACACAATGAATGCAGTTACTAACATCTGTTGGACCATACCACCGCACCTCCCTCACTCCATCTCACCCTCACCCTCACCCTCACCTTCAAACTTAACTTTCCACCTTCCTTAACTTTTTATCCTAATCAACACAACAAGCCCAAACCACCTTCCTTACCTTCTTATTCAAAAGCAACACAATAAGCCCAAACTACCTTCCTCTTGACGCTCTAAGCAATAAGCAATACAATAAGCACCTTCCTCTTGCTCCAACCATTGCAGGCAAAAAGGAAAAACGAAACCTTCTTAAAAGCATATCACAGGGCTCCGAGATGCTTCTCTCCTCTGGACGCCTCCGAAACACCTAGCCAAGCCGCAGGAACCCAAGACCAAGTTGCAGGATCCCAAACCCAACCTCGGATACCACCAAGCCAAGCTGTAGTTGCATCAATCCAATTTGGAGCACCCCAAAGCCCAGTTGAAATGCCACCAAGAATATCCTCATTCCAGAAAGAGCGCCTCAAATTTATCTTAACAAGTTTATATACTGGGGAAAACACAGTTAATACATATAGAGTACTGGTATCGAGGCATGAGCAACAGGGCTGAATCAGACAATACTACTAGCTGCTGGAGAACATTTGATCAATAGCTAATTGAAATATCGAGATGCCTTCTCGTCGGGTAGAATCTAATAAGTCACAGGATTCGTGATGGTCGGTCCTAATGGGATGTAAGATTATATGAATTGAAATTACTACTTATTATAAAGTATATACTAGCAAATTCGTAAGCCTAGAAGAAGCTGACTCTCCCTCTTCTAAGTCATGATGTCACTGTTCATCATCATATACTTAGTATCGGCTTTTTCAGATCATCATTCAACTCATCAAGGTGCCCTAAACAACACCAAGCACATCCATTGCCCAGGTCTTGCGAGCATTGATAACGCGCTCAGAAACGGGAGCGGTAGGTGCCAGGAGATCAGAACCGTGGTATCCGCCAGAGGTGACATGGACCTCGACCAGACCGCCGGCCTCCCAGATGCCTTCGGCAAATGTCAGAGCGGGCTTCCGGAATAGCTCTGCGCTTCCAACGTCAATGAAGACCGGGGGAAGATTGCTCAAGTCGGTGGCCCTGGCCGGGACGAGGTATGGGTTGTTTGTAGTGGCACTGCTTGGGTTCGAGCCGAGGTAGGCCTTCCAGGCTATCGTGTCTGACTCGGAGCTCCAGACAGGGGCTGACTCGCCACTGAACAGGCTCTTCTCCGCCTCGGGGATGGCGTTGTCGAGCATTGGGTAATGCATGAGAAGGCCATTGAGGCTCACACCCGCGGGCTTCTTGTCGCGAACCATCATGCCAAGTGCGGCAGTGAGACCACCTCCGGCACTGGTGCCCCAAGCAATGGCATTGGATGCATTGAGACCCAGGGTCTCGGCATGGTCAACTGTCCAGGTAAGTCCGGTGTAAACGTCCTGGATGGCGGCAGGGGCAGGGTGGTCGGGTGCAAGCCGGTATTCAACGGAGATCAAGACGGCGTTGAGGGCCTCAATGGTGGGCATGATGAAGTCAATTCCGAAGAAGCGGTTGCCGGCTACCAGACCGCCACCGTGAATGTAGTAGACAAACCGACGATCAGTTTGTCCACTGAGAGAGTCGGGAGTAAATACAGAGAGTGTGCTGGTGTAGTTGTCGTAGCTTGTGAAGTTATATTCCTCGTGTGAGACTGATAACCCCGATAGGACATAGTCGGCAGTATATATCTGGTTTAGTTGTGAGTTGATTGTGGGAAGCACATCCTCGGTCCAGATGGCAGGGAATGGCCAAGAAGACACAGCGTCAGCTAAGTCAGGGTTGACTTTTGGCGTGGCTGCTGCGCGAGAACGCAGGGCAGAGGCCCCGGCAGACAGCGAAAGAAAAGCGAGAGCGGCAGAATGAGCGAACATCTTGGCTAAGATGAGTTGCCAAAGAGTGATGAGGTTGGTTTTGATGATGAGCCAAACTACAAACTGTTCCGGGTGGAATTCAACGCGTTATTTATACGACTATTGAGGCTTAGAAAGTCGCGGCGTATAACTGATTGAGAGCATCCCCACCTTTAGAAACCTAGAAGTGGCAGGTCAAGCCACCGTACCTTGCCCTATGCACCCTTGTGTATGGACCATGTAATTCTTGTATGATGATCAGGTGGAGTACCTTGGAGGTTCACATGGAAATTGTTCCACCGTTTTACCAGGAGCGGATGACCTTGACAATCAAGAAACTGGACACAGCGGGGCACTTTGGTGCTGACGGTGAGATGTTTTGGTCCGATGATAGCTTCAACACTTGGAGTTTGGATCTTTTGGTGAACGTGATGTAAGAAATGGCATCATGTGCTATGTTGCGTACAATTGTGATGGCAATATTGAGGCATCACAGCTTGATACCACCCATGTCTAAGCTCGGATCTCTCAACTGAATTATCAGTCATCTTCACGCGTGTTATATGTCAGTACGGCATCAATAGGTGAAGATTCACCGCATACAGGGATACATAATCACCGAGCACTAATGAACAGTCCAGTGACGGGAAACCCCGGCAGGAGCAGGGCCCAATCCATGGCATCCATGACTGGTCAAGGAACGGTCCACCAACCATAGAGACCAACAATGCCGAAGATTCGTAATGAGTGCCGCCTTGATAACTTGCCAACTATGATGTCTCAATTCTGGGTCGGTGAGCCTTGCTGAAACCCTGCAAAACAGTGAGATGAGATTACTTGGACCAGGGGTTAAGGAACCGCATCGCGTGAGGTAGGCCAACCAAGGACCCCTGCTGACTTGCATAAACGTGGTGAATCGCCCGGACGCTACCGTTACATTGAGGTCGGTAATTAACTCCATTTATTTCCAAAAGCTGAGCCTCCTTCAAGCCATGCATCGTCATTCACTTGTGGTTTTCCCCAGCCGGCATATCCGCACGTAGTACTTTGAGCTAGGTGGTTTTCTTCTTTGGCACCCAGCGAGGCAAACCGACAATGAACGGCTTTTTCCACAAATCATCGTAGAGAGAGAGGGATTGGAGAAGATTGCTGAATGGTTGAAACAGACTGTCTCCACATGAGCTCTGATGAAACGGACCATTGTATGTACAAGTACAGAGAAAGCCTTCCTTAATTAACCTGACGAGCAGACACGCTTGTTCTGACTTGGAACCCATGAATATAGCCGCATCGCTGGCGTCATGTCCGCCGCAATATCTAATCAAGCGTACCCAGTTGCGGGGCATGTGGTACATAATTTCCAGGTTTGAATCATCCACGTGGCATCCTGCAGGTTCAACCTGTCACTTCTTTATCGTTGACAAATAATTGGCTAGTTAATATCACTGACCCTAAGGTCCTGAATAGGGCTTTTGAGATAAATCAAGTTCTAACAACGTCCCAACTTAAATTTACTAGTCTTTGGTAGGAGAGCGGCTGTCTGGCACATCTTCTATCTCCAATCGTTTGATTATTGCACTGTTTGTGAGAGGAAAGAATCAAGGTGTTGTGGGACGAATATCAATATCATGTATAGCATCATGCAAGAAGAAAAGAGAATAAAAACCTCATTCTTGTAGAATCCAAAGTTTTTACTGGTAACCGGTCACCGCAACGCTCCAGTCAAGACCGCCAACGCAAACGGCACCATGGCAGCTGATCCCCTATATTGAATGTGGCCTATCAAGGATCTGAGGGGGGACCATTATGATCCATAAAAATATGTGGTAACCAACGGGAAGTTCCTGGTCCAGGAACATGAGAATATGTATCCCCCACCGAACTGGAAGAGAACACCGAACCTAGAAGCTTTTAGGGCAAGCTGTGGCTGAGTTGAGGACCCCATTCTCTTGGCATGTATTGTTCAAGCCGGCAAGACCGGGTACCCATGAATAATTTCAGCACATCGGACATACGTACTGATGAAAAGATTGTTGCGATTAGTACGGTAGATCATGACAAGGAAAGCAAGGTGCTCGTGGCATAATTCCCTGCTTCGTTGGATGATGGGCATTGGCCAGTATACGGTCTGAAAAATACCAGAGCGTCAAGTCAGAGCTCGAAATGGCGTGCTCTAGAATCTGTACACCATACTAGTCATATCACGACCCTGGAGCTCCGGAAATATGATTAATAATGGGCTCACTTTTACAACCCTGAACCTAGGGAGCATGCTCATCGGTTCACCAGGATGTCTAGTGCCAACCAGAAGACAGGCAAGTGGGTGAAATACAACATGGCACACCAGAGTTCTTTTCGCGTATGGCGGGGACCTCGTTTCCAACAAATACAACGACAAGAGAATAACAGGAAAACATCAAATTATTCTACGCTATTTAGCTTGATATGGTACTTATTACTAGGTCAATTATTCTGATATTGTGTTGAAATTCAAACGCTGGACTGTCTAGATGTGCCATGTTTTATGTCAGTCGCTTGACAGGGTAGCGCAAATGCGTTCACGGTGTCGAGGAGATCACTAAATTAGCTACCCTATCACAGGTGTGGTTGATATCTCACGCTCCTGGGTAGTTACTGTTGCTCACAACTATGTTCACTCTGTGAAGAAGCAGAGATAGTGACTTATTAGACATACCTGGCGAAACTTGTATCACTTGTTAGTGAATCTACGAAGGGAGGCATATAGCAAGTATTAAAAACACGATTTTCATGAGTAGGTAGTGCATGGTGGGTCATCCCCATCATTAACAGAGAGATATGAAATCACCTGCTGTATTCAATTCTGGCGAGTTCTTACATCTCTGTGGCCATTTGCCGGGGTCATAGCTTCATGGCTGTGCTGGATTAAAGTAAAGATAGAATCCAACTCTCAAAAACAATTGACCCTGTTAGCCTGGGGTAAGTAAGACACCGATAACCTCAGGAAACTTGCAACTTGGTCCTACGAGAACCCAGTGGTATATGTGAAGACCCTTTTTAAGTTTAAGTTTATAAATATTAGTGACTGCCATCCTTTGCAAGCAACTATCCACTGAAGCTTATCAAGTTTTTGGAAGTACTTGAGAACATAAAGTTTACCGACGGTCATTGGCATCAAATTTCTCATTCCACCAAATTCGGACGTGCTTTTGAGCACCCAGTTCGGAGGTCTTCGCAATTTCGTCTTCTGTCAGCTTAAACTTTGGAAGGTTCGTGAGATATCCCTCAAGCCTAGATGCCTTTGAGCTGGTGGTAACAACGACGACGTCCTGATCCAAAATCCAACGAAGGCCGATATCTGACTCCGTCACGCCGTACTTTTGGGCCAGCTCTTTCCAGTATGGCTCTACCGGTCCGCCCTTGGCGGTGGTGATTGGGGTAAGAGGGCTGTAGGACTCAACCGTAATGTTGTTCTTCTTCAAGAATGGAACAAGGTCTCCGTGCTGTAGGTACGGGTGGTATTCGATCTGGTTGACAGCTGGGGGGATCTTGGCAGTCTTGAGGATAGTCTCAATGTGCTCCTGCAGGAAATTGGAAACACCAATAGACTTCGCGCGGCCAGATTCCTTGATCGTTTCCAGCTGTGCCCATCTCTCCTGTAACTCTTCCTCGGTGTCGGCAAACCATGGTCCGTGCAGCAGATAGAGGTCTACATATTCGAGACCAAGCTTTTTCAATGAAATATCAAAGGCTTCTAGGGCATTCTTTTTGTGATTTGCATTGATCTTGGTGGTAACAAACAGTTCCTCCCGAGGAACTCCGGCAGCCTTGATGCCGGCACCAAGCTCCTGCTCATTTCCATAGACTAATGACCCGTCAGATGAATTCTTTTCAAGGTAATTCGTTTCACACACCTTCTGCCCCGTCGAGATGTCGATATCCAGTGAGGATAGCTTGCTTGGTAAGCTCGATTAGACTCTCGTCAATGCCTGAGTTAGGATCATTCTTGTAGTTTGCGGTGCCCAAGCCATATCCAACCTAGATAGACAACCATCAGCTTAGTCCTAGGACACTAGGTACTCTCTTGATACTTGAGCATCAACTTGGACAAGATATTTCTATAGAAAACTTACAACAGGGATCTCCTTGCCATCATTGAGTTTGACCTTAGGGATATCGAGTGAAGCGCCCGCCATTGTGCAGTTACTGCAATTAAACTGAAGTTTTAATTGACTTTACTTGTATCTCTTCAAGCGAAAGGTATTGATTCAAGAAGGATACATTTGTTTGATTGGCAATATCCGAGAGAAAGGGGGAGCGGGTGGTATATGAAGCTATTTATTAATCGATATGTGGGGTTTTGCGTTGTTTTCCAACGGGCCATCTGTGACATACCATCGGAACGTTGTCTTTCATGTAGCAATATTCAGTCCAGGCCTAAAGATCCATCATCGATTCCGGCTGACCTTCCAACCTCGACGCACCCCTTAGAACTGTATCCAAGTGCTCATGATTTCTGCAGAATATCTCATCCTCTTTCGAGTCCAACCAAGACCTGGCCAAACAACAAGACATGAAATCGTGTTGAGTTGTAGTAAGGGAGCTTCGGAATGAACCCGGAATAGGCCTAGGCTTGGCCTCGTATCGAGGCATGACGTGATTAGTCTCCATCTACTCTGTGAACTGGCCAGTCGAAAGGAAGCTATCCTCCCATTGGCCAAATCGCGCAAACATTGCGTTTTATGTCGTCTATTCTTCCGCTAAAGGAATATCGGAATAGCCTAAGATTTTCCTGGTTACAGGCGCAAGCTGGCTGTAAAGTGAAGGGTTAAGAGGGCTGATAGAGCATACACGGCGGTGAAGATGTCAGTACATGTCACATTTCAATATCACACAAACTGAATTGTGGGGCGTTCTTCATTTGCAATCTCTCATGTGAGTCCCCTGAAGAAATACCCGGTTGACCTTAAGTCCCAAAGTATCAACCAAGTATTGTCTCAAGCCTCTTCTCTATCATAATATCCATCCAATGGACGCTATCCGATAACATATTGCCAACAAACTCGAACCCAGAGTTGGAATATACTAAGGCGTCCATTCGTGTCCAAGCCTCCTCAATCATGATGGCGGCATGTTTCACGGGACGGAGTCCTACAAAGCTATGCAGCAAAACCATCCGTTCGCGCACAAATGCCCTCCACTCCATCACTTGCTGGTCCAGGGCCGCTTTCTCTGACGAGCCGACACGTCCTAGCACGCTTCCTGCTGCAACTAGCGCCAGGCCTTGGACCGGGAGGGTGCTGGAGTCACTCAGGATATTCTTGAGGATGTCCAGAACTCCAAAAGCAAGACTCAATATCAGCGGATTGTGATAGTCTCCACCCGGAGCTGCCGATTCGCAACCGGGAATGGTACGACCAGAGTGGTTTTCCACAATTTCTGGAAAGGCTCGGTACAGCTCGATGAAGGCAACCAGACGATAGCAGCGTGCGAGCCCCCAGAAATGTTTCGGGGGAGCACGGGGGTCCCCGGTGTCTTCGATCAAACTGACAAAGGGCACCCGCCAGCCGAGAATGACCTGCTCCAAAGCACGAGCATCCTCTACAAGCTGAAAATAGAGTGCATCACGGTATGCCTCACTGTCTCTGAAAAGAGAAATGTTCCTTAGAGCTCTCTTCTTGCGCATCAGTGACCCGACCTTGGCCAGATGTATAAATATGGGGGTGGCCACACCAGTCCAAGGACTAGGGGTTATGGTTCCCGTCCAGCGTTGGTTAGCAAGGCAGTCTAGGTAGGCAAGATCTTCTGTTCGCTGATCAACCACAAAAGCACTCAGTGCTTCCCAATAAACCATGGAGGAGACAATGAATCTTTGTATATCAGTCATCGCGGATGCCGTGTTCGCAGTATTCAATCCGTTCATGGACATCCATGACTTGAGGAGGACTCTAGATCCAATGAGATGCGAGTAGCCTGGAGATGAGGCATCATTCCATGCCTTAAGTGCATAATGGTGAGTATTTATACGTAGGAAGTGTATTTTTCAAATTGTTACTTACTGAAGTCATGCCCAGAAGAATGATTCCGAGAAGTAGTTCATCTTTGACCAAGGTAGTCTGAGATGGACCGGAAAGCTCCGTGCTCTCGTGCTCCTGATGAGTGGGTTGAGATGGGAGTATGCAGGTAGTGCTTAGATCAGTGGAGAGCTGTGAGAGTGCACGAGCCTGATATTCAAACGAAATAGTCGTGTTGTTATCGTATTGGTGGAGGTGGGCAGCGGACATACTGAGAACACAGTAAAACATAAGTGGGGAGTCATTGATGAGTTTGGATATCTGGTTCCGAAAAGGGTTGTTTTCTGAGTCGAAAGAAGAGTTGATACGGCAGATCAGAGAAAAATAGTGGCTCAACAGAACAGATGATTCTTCCGTTGGGACGTATAACGATAGCAGAGCATCCTGTGAAAGGGGGCTGTCAGATGTAGATATACCGATGTACCCATCTATATTACTTTGTTCTGCGGAATGATTATCGTCATCTGGCTGCTTTGGGGATGGACTGTTAGGTGCCGATAAGATGAAAAGCTCGGTCTGCGGCGGCGAAGCCACGGAAGTCCCCAAGGCAGACGATCCTTGGTCCCCTGAGCTGTTTGAAGCTGGTGAGCCTTCTCCCATGGTGGTAACAACACATGATGAAGTAATTTGGCTCGTTAAACTCATAGGTGAGAAGGTGCCAGCTCTCTCGCTAAATAGTGATGATGGCGGGGAGAAGACTTGTCGGTCATCGTCAACATTAACGCCGGCAGCAGTGTCATCTCCAGCACTATGGCCCTCAGATGGAACTGGAAGCTTCTCGTGCTTTGTCGACCACTTCACTGGTCGCAAATATCCAGGGCAGGTCAATCCTGTCTTTAGGCATCGGCGACAGCTCGGAACAGTTTCGTCGCACTTCACCCGCTACAATAACAATGATACAGTCAGCCATCATGTTTGGAGTGGCTAAGAATAAGTGAACATACCCGGGTCTTGCAATTTAAGCAGCCACCTGATTAACACTTCCATCAGTCACTGTAATTAGTAAGGGAATGAGAGAATAAGACAGGAATCATTACTTCTGGACTTGTGTCTTCTGCGAGGATTTGGTGTCGAAGTGCTCATTGTTTCACAGTTAATGTAGCTGGCTGCTGATAGCTAAAAGATATACGAAATTCTGGATGAGAGCAGAGCCCCCGGCTGGGGCGAACTGTAGTTCACCTTCCAGCAATATCGGTTCGACGATACCGATCCCTTTAGCTTTGACGGGGGAGCTTTATGCGGGTGGAGGACAATGGCACACGTCGTTGTCTTGCAGATCGTTCGGAACTAAGGATTCGTTTCCGAAGCTATGTGGATGCGGTGTCTGGTCGGAAATCCGGGGATGCGACAGCGCTGGGTAGGCGAACAAGAATTGGGGTTTTGGATGCCTAGTTCTAGAAAGAAGAGGAGAACTCCGCTCGTCTGGATGGAATGGATGGAAGAATCTCGATGTTCGGGATCTCGGAGTGATATGAGATGTTGATGGAGACGAAAGGGATGTCATGCAAGATAAGAGTGGAGGATGGATCAGTCTGTTGTCTTTGCGGGGTAGTTCTTAGAGGGCATTTGCATCTGCCAGCTTAGTTCTTCTTATCAAGTCAGGGGCTACGATTTCTAAGGGTAATCCATATCTCGCCTCCACCTATATCATTGGTCTGGGAGCTAAGGTTCGCACTAATCAACCCCTTGGCCAGTGGCCTGAATCATATTAGTCAACAACACCCACAGCACCTTGCCCAAGGCTCTCTCTTTCTCAGTCATAACCAGCTATATTCTCAGGCTATGCCGGAGCCACAAACTCTCCGTCTTTTGCCGTGTCAGTGCTCTTTGAAGGCGGGTATATGGTTGTCTCGGGAGTCTCAACCAGCGGGCCAAAGTATTGCTTCCGCGCAAACGCAAACCAATACAACCCCCCCAACACAAGCATGCCCCCCAAGACCACTGGAGCATAGTTCATGTTCGCCGATGTTACAGGCTGATATGGTGGGAAAAGCATGAAGACGCAGGTAAAGCCCAAATATAAAATCGCAACAATATTGACTACCACTCCAGCCTTGCCTAGTCTCCATGGTCCCCAGGTCAGGGTATCTGGCACGGCAATTCTTCGCCACAGCACGAGACAAATGGGCATCAGATAGGATGTTTGGAGACCGACAACTGCCAATGACAAGATGGCGTTGAAAGCAGTTGTGGAACCAATATTGATTAGGCCCAAGAGCATCAATAGTAGCGTTATGATGAGGATCGCCACGGTCGGAACATTGCGCTTCTCGTCGATACGTGAGACAACTCTTGACCATGGGAGGGCTATCACAAATAATAGATGTTAGCTCCATTCTTCCATTAATCTGCCGCATTGTCATTTCTCACCTTGATCTCTAGCGAATGCCCATAACATTCGACTAGCCGAAGTGTGCAACGCAATCGTCGATAACATGGCCATGAACGAGATGGACACCACCATAACTGTCGCTGCCGCCTTGTTTCCAGTGATGGTGTAGAAGATCTGGATAATGGGAAAGCCTGTATTAGTATTGAGCGCTGAGTCGATATCACCCATGCAGAAGAGCAGGGCGATGAGGAACCCGAACCCCATAATACCGTTGGCCACCACGGATCCAACCATTGCAAACGGGATACCCATCGCGGCATTTTCCATCTCTTCACCTAGGTGAGTGGCACCATCATATCCCACCAGCACATAGGCGGAACTCAACAGTCCGATGCACCAGGCCACACCATCGCTCTCCCACCCCGAGTTGTTCTGGAAAGACACGAAGACGAACTCGGCCGAATTCTTGGTCGGCGATAGAACGCACATGACGGTGATTAATGTAACAAAGAGGATGACATGGAGAGCCATACTGAGCTTCTGTATCAGTGGGAGCACGCCATTGCAAAAGACACAGACAACACTTGAGAAGATTAGGATGGCCCAGTAGATCAGTGTCCCATGCCATCTCTCAAATACGTAGCCTTGTTCAGAATAGTTGAGAACTAAAAGGCCTTGAATTAGAGTCCCAGAAAGAAACGGCGCGCTGCCTGTGACAGCAACCCATCCAAGAAGGCTGCATGGTCCCCGCCGCCGGGTTATTGTTAACAATGCATCGCGCTTTCAGGGATCTCTGCCTGAGTGTATTTACCTTATGTAGCCACCGAGCCAACCGGCACCCTTTCGTATAGAACCCGGACTCAAATGGGCGACGAAATGATACTGTCCTCCAGCAGTGGGTTGTCTACAAAGATCGCACAGAGCAACATTAGCGATCAACTGTGGAAGTTTGTTATAGTTCATAGGTAGATCTCAACTTACACTGAGGCAAGCTCTGACAGAGACATGGCTGAGCAAGTCGAGCCAATGACAGCCACGATCATGCCGTACACCAATGATACGGGACCTCCGCTTACCAGCCCTGCTGCCATGACGCTTCGAAAGATTAGCATTGGACAGAGAAAAAGCTCTTTGGCCAGAGTCAGCTGTACCTAGTAAGGGCTTCCCAAGTAGCCATCAGACTCACACAGAGTGCCAACATGGAACTCCGCGCAAAGTTACGCTTCATGTGTCAGTAACAAAGGTTATTCCCTTCTATTTCGGAATCCGCTTGTATACGTACCTTGAGGTTTGGGTCATCGTCTCTGCTTGGGGACAAAACGTCCTGCATTTCTGTGGCGGACTTCTTCACTTCTGCAGAAGACATAGTGAGCTGCCTAAAAGTATGTTGAGGATCAAAAATATGTAAACTTCGAGTTGATTGAAGGCAGTGAGTGCTTCTCTGTAGCACATAGCCAATCAACCCGTGATATCTAGGCATGAGACGCCTAGTTATATCGTGACGGGCGACGTTTTACAAACTACGATAGTCAAGACAGCGACTAGGCGTATGCTTTGAGTTATCCGGCTAACCCAAAACTGGTCCGAAAGTGCGACTTCTAAAGATTAGATAGCACCTCAGATTAGATCAACCTTGAAGGTTCACTACGCCCTGAACAAGGCAAAAAGTGCAGGGAATAAGTGGGTAACAGACCCATTTCCCAGTCTCGAGCAGGGCTTATCATCCTGAGTCGCGTTGATACTAGAGGCGTATCGTGTTGGCTCCAACCACGGCCTGCAATCCAGCCAAGCTCCATCGAGACGAGACCATCATACTCTTTTCGAAGCGGGGAAATATTAGCCGCCAAGTCATGCAGGCGGACAGCCAGTAGTGTGAACTGTGTTGCAAAGCAACCTAGATCGGATCAGCACCGGCAGAGATTTCCCCATGGGGTGTGATCACCACTAAGAACGAGAGGCCATACCCGAACAGGCCAAGAAGTGCGAGATAGCCCAGGGCTTGAATGCCTGGGCGAGTGTGTATTTTCATCCATGCTTCGGAACACATGAAAGACACCATTCCGAATGATATCGAATTCGTTCAGATAAATATGGCTTCGACCAGCAATAAGGTTTGCTGGTTATGATACAAAGGCACCAATCCTCCACCCCAACCATATAGATCCCCATTCTATCCATTGTTCTTTTCATAAAACTGTTTCAAAAATGTTCAACTTCTTGGGGAACAAGTCCGGCCCTTCTGAGGCAGCTAAGAACGTACCACGAGCTCTCCCATCGTCGTGGTATCGCTCTGCTCCCTTGTATGAATTAGAGAGGCGGGCCATCTTCTCACAGAGATGGATTCTTACAACCCATCGCTCTCGGTTTTCACAACCGGGAGACTTTGTCCGTTATGAGGTTGCAGGGTTTCCATTCTTTCTCTGCCTTGACCGTCAAGGAGTTCTGAATGGTTTCCATAATATATGCCGTCATAGGGCGTTCCCCGTGGTGACAAAGTCAGAGGGCACTGCCAGTGTTTTGTCTTGCAAATATCATGGTCAGGGCCTTCCCTTCATTTTCATTTCTGGATTATTTCCTCACATCAGAAAAGATACTAACTAAATCTCAGGTTGGTCTTATGGTTTGTCTGGGAAGCTTGCCAAGGCGCCCCGTTTTGAGACAATGCCAGACTTCGACAAGGAAGGCAACTCACTATTCAAGATTCACGTTCATGTTGACTCTCGCGGGTTTGTCTGGGTGAATCTTGATGCTGGGGATAAACCGTCTATCCCCTGGGCCCAAGATTTCGATGGAACAGACAGACAGCCAAGATTGGATATATTCAATATGGACGATTTCAAATTCGATCACGCATGGGACATGAAGGGCGACTATAACTGGAAGACGCTGATCGACAATTACAACGAGGTAATCAATTTCCCAGAGGTGTGTTACGCCTGAAGATCGAACTCAATGGCTGACCGTAACAAGTGCTACCATTGCAGTGTCGCGCATCCCGGCATTGCGGCAATGACTGACCTCAAGACATACAATGTCGAGACGGTGGGTGGCCAAGTACAGCATTTTGCCAAAGACAAGCCCGGGATGGACTCTGGTTTGGAAGTTGCACCCACATTCATGTTTCCGAACGCCTCTATTACGATGACGTTGGTCTTTTCCAAATATATTCTCGCAGTTTTGATCTATGCTGACTATACGTCGTGGGCAGAACCAAGTACTTCTACCTGATGAGGGTAGTCCCTGTCTCACCAAACGAAACCTCAATGCAGTACGAAGTATACCGCCATAAAGACGCCACAGATGAGGAGTTCGAAGAGGTAGACAAGTTCTTCAAGCAGGTAGAGTCTGAGGACAAGGCACTCTGCAATACAGCGCAAAAGAACCTCAACAGCGGGACGTACATCACCGGCGATCTGCATTCTTTTAACGAGAAGGGCGTGTTACATTTCCAGCAGCATCTGAAGAAGATACTCGTTGCCCATCACGAAAAAGAGGAGCGGGAAGGCGGTGAGATTTGGCCAGCAAGGCAGAGAGTCATTCGCAATGGGCTTGATGAAGAAATTAAGTTCTGTGAGGGACTTGCTTGTGGCGCAGATGGAAAGAAGATTGACTGGTAGAGGAGGTTCGTTACAGGAAAGGCCAAGTTGTTTCAATTATATAGTTAGTACATCGAAATATGAGTGAACGTAAAAATGAACAACGAAGCAGAGATGTCTGCTTTCCTGGGGCTATGCTAGAAATCTCCCTAGAAGATTGCACGGATCAAATGTATGTAGATTACATCGTGGCCACGAATTCACTTTGGACATGAAACATAACGTGATACTGAATGCAGAAAGCAGTGTTGCCACCACTTGGGTATCTATTACTTAATCTATCCCGATTAATACATTCATGCTTGTTCTGCGCTCTTTCTCTTGTTCCTGCCAATGCCCACCATGTGGCCCAACTCCTCCCAAAAGCCGGTGATGGGCTCGTTGAAAGCGGCCTCGTAGGCGTCAATGGCAGGCCTCTCCCAGACCAGGTCGACATCTTTGGGCCTGATGTACTTGGTCCTCTTGATGACCTTCCAGCCAATGAACAGAATAGGTGCCAACAGCTGCATGGTGTAGTTTTGGAACAGGCCGGCGACAGTGAAGGGCATGAAAGCGCTATATCCGTAGAAGATGGCAATGAGGAACTGGAAAACAAGGGCGATGTAGGCGCCGTATGGCTGGAACCAGCCGTAATAGGGTCGAGTGCGTCTGTCAACGCCCTGTGCCTGGCAAGCGTAGTAGTAGTTGATGAAGGTGATGGACATGATCATGAAGGTAATAAGGCCGGCACCCGTGACGATGGAGACAAGCCAGTTTAAAACCTCGGAGGAACCTGCGCTAAGCTGCAGGAAGGAGAGGAAGGGGAAGAGCATAACGATGCAGAAGCAGTAGATAGGGGTACCACTCTTGTTGACGTAGCGAAGGAATCTGGGGGCACGTCCCTCGAGGGCGAGACCGTAGAGGGCACGGGTAGAGCAGTATACGAAGGTGTTGCCAGCGGAGAAGATGGACGTGAAGATCAGAAAGTTGACGATGTGCGGCAAGACACCAATGCCCATGTTAGCCATGGCAATAACATAAGGCGAAGCGGCCGCACTGCCGGTACCTCCCTTGCCAAAGTAGATCTCATAGAGAGCAGGGTCATTATAGGGAATGACGACAGAGACGGCAAGCGCTCCGACAATGAAGAACAGACCAAATCGGAAGTAGACGGTCTTGAACGCATTCCTGATGTAAATGCTAGGGCGCTTAGCCTCAGCAGCAACCATGGAGATATACTCGGGGCCAACAACAGTAAAGGAGGCGCTCCACATGGCAGCGAGAAAGCCTTCAAACCGGCCGAGGCCACCTTCGTGTATAAACGTTGCAAACGCGCCAGGGTTCGCCCAATAGCGGAATCCGTAGGCATCACGCTGAGGGTTGCCGCCGACCATGGTTATGAATGTAAAGGAAAAGAGGAGGAAGATGAGAATAACCTTGCCGCCAGAAAGCCAGAATTCAGCTTCACCATAGGTGCCCACTGCAAGCACATTGAGGAGACTAGAGACAGAACGTCTACGTTTAGCACTTGGGTCAAGGAGGATGCGGTGGAGAGGAGAGGAAAGTCAGCAAAAGTTCTTACCCATAGCAAACAATCACAGCAGCGCAAACGCCGGCAGTCGGGCCAGCGTTTGTGATATTCTCGTTCCAGAAAGACAGCACGAAGGTCAAGGCAGTGATTTCAAAGGGAATAAGCAAGGCCTCGTAGAGGAAAAAGTTCCAGCCAGCGACGAAGCCAAGAGCGTCATCAACCCAATAGCCAGCAAGACGAACGAAACCGCCAGCCACGGGCATATACGTGCCAATCTCGGCCATGGAGTTGTTGACGAGGCCCAGGATGATGGAGTATATCAAGTAAGCGAGGAAGAGACTACCAGGGCCACCTTTAGCAAGACCGCCGCCGATACTGATGAAGAGAGCTGTGCCGACGGATCCACCGGCGGCAATGAGCTGGATTTGGCGGTTGCCGAGACGGCGATGGAGACCTTCGGTCATGACAGTGCTTTCAGCGTTGTTGACATCGGCGGAGCTACTATCCATCTCCTGTTCGAGCTTGCCCGCTCGCTTCTCATCGTCTGAAGCCATCTTGGAGGAAGAGAAGGAACGTCCCTCGAGCAATCGGTTTAAAAATGAAGAGCCAATGGCCTTGCTCCCAACATGAAGAGAAGGGAAAAAGAAGAGAGGGGGAAGGGGGTCCAAGGATGAGGATGCTCTCTAGTGGCTGAACAATAAGGACACTACGAGGTCTTTATAGACCCCGAAGATCAGGCCTCAAAGAAGCATGGGCGTCGTAAGGAAGTGGCATGGTATACCTAGTCACCCATCCACCGGGGATGCCGCAGCTAGCTAGCTTGACAAGCGGCGGCTCATCATTTTGAGCCTATCTGGGAGTGATATAGAGGAAGAATGGTCCGTGGCGTGGATCCTCGACTGCCCAAAGCTAGCTGCTTTGCATTGATATCAGTCTAGTTATTGGCTGATTCAGAGTTGTGGCTAGCACGGAGTCCGGGAAAAACGCCGTTAGCTTAGCCTGTAGCTCACGGAGAGGCTGAACAAAACAGGATTAGAGAACATTGGCATGGAAGCTGGCGTAGAACATCTTCACGGAACATGGAGCATTACTCCAGAGACAGATAAGCAAGGATGCCAGGGGTGTGGCAGGGGCCACACAAGCTAAGTCTCAAAGATAAGAGTAGCCTAAGAATAAGAACCTCGAATGGTGTGATGAAGTCATTGCAGCTCCAAAGCTTTGGAGTCTCCCGGGGGAGTGATAGTAGCCTCCGGGCAACGAAGAAGGGTGGAAGAGAACTGGATGAGTTGCAGGTCTTGCTTGATGTGCATTAGCATACGCAATGCTCCATTGACGCAGGTTCATGGTGGTTCTAGACCTCTTCTACGCCAAGGCACCTCAGTCCTCCAAGGAGCAATCATTTCTGGGGAAAGGGGCTGACGACAACACCGGGGCCGAGCTGAGAATGAGCTATCGTGTCAGCACTGATATGGCTCAACGCTCTGTTTGGCTGGTTGATCTCAGCTCGTGGGGCCTCGGACGCATTAGAACTAGCAGTATCTACAAGCTAGACAATTAGGCTCATGGGGCGATTGTTTGACCAGTGAGGCCTCTGAGGAGGTGTTATTTTGCGACTCGACCAACAGAATGTGGAGCTAGAGGAACTTCTGAGTACTTGTCTCTACTATCATCTTACATGAAAAGATATGTATACTCAAGTAGTCCCGATGAGCGTCATTAATCAAGAAGCCATTGGGGCAATCCCGAAACTCGAACATCCGTGACATGGCTTGTCGATCCTTGTCCAATAAGATTGGTATCAAACCATAGCCCCCTTTGGCTCTCACAATTTGTCTTCTTTTGGCCAAGTCTGTTGTCTATCTCAAGATAACCATTCTCCATTGGCGGAAGGAGTCAGCGATCAATATTCTATTCAGTGTTCATCTCACAGAATTGCCATAAGCCCGAGCTCATCGTCCTCCTCGCGTTTTTCTACTAACAGAATGGTCGAGCCCAACAGCAAGCATTCGCATGGAGAGGTATATCCTACATGGCTTGCTAGCTGACGATAGAGTCCAAAGCACACTCGGCTTTTCTCTTGGCAAGGGTGTGACTTCAATGGACCGATTCCCGAACTTTTCAGCTCCGTGCTCAAATCAATGCCGGAAGATATTCGATATTACGACGTCATGGATGTTATTGTGTCAGTCTAGACTCGGGCCAGAATTTTCTCTACCATCTACTCGCATCTTGTCCTTCAGTAGTAGCTCTAGAGCTTTACATGGAAGAAGTTCCCACGGGATGTCCCCTGAAAGAAGTTGCCTCATCTATGGGTGAGTGTCGCCATAACTCCATGGGCAAGAGGACCTTGATTATCTTGAACAGTAACTATTGTCCAAATCCAAAGTATTTTGATCAGAAAATATATCCAATACTGTGGTTTTCTCAACCCCCAGTATCGCGAGAATGAGGCTTCATAACTCGAAAAAGCGTAAAATTGGCGTCATGTTCCGGGTAAAACGTATCAATACTCTGGGCACCAACACTTAAGAAATATGTGGGTTACTAACCACCGGGACCACCGGAAACGGTTCTTTCCCTTAGTTCACCAGGCCTTGTTCGTCTAAAGGTAGTGAAGCGTAGAGAGGAGAGAGGAAGCTGTACACACACGCAACACCCACTACCACAACAACAATAGTATGTGGCACACAGCGGTTATCGCGTTAGTTGACAGCTTCATCGCCCGCATTGTGATTCATCATACGAAGAGCTTTTTCGTCTCGAGCGATTGAACGGATTGAGAGGAGAGGGATCTCTCACGAAGGAAGCACTTGAAACGCTCGTCGCAGCGCCTCTAGAGGCCACAGCCGGCTTCAAGGAACAGCGGCAACGCGAATAGTCAGTCAATTCACTCGTCAATCACAAATTAGGGTCTTAATTGAATGAAGGTAAAAGCGTGTGTTTTCTGCCTAGGCTGCGAAAAAAACGGCTCCTTTTATCTTAACTATTCAATGGCATAACCCGCGAAACCCCGGACCTTCTATCCCTGCCTCAGTAGAATGTAGTTGGTCGCCAACTCCTCCAATTCCACGACGATTTATCACACCCGTTTATTTTTATTTTCCGTCAAGGTCAACTCAAGGATTCGGTTCATGTTGAACCCAGAGGCGAATAGCTTTCATGCTTGAAATACTTATAATAACATTGTCAGCCTTCAGACCATACTGAAGCTCGAGCTATGACATGCTGTATTTAATCCGAGTTTTTAAGATGGTGGGCGTGATAAAGTCGCCATGATGCCTTGAATAGGCTAGTGAGCACCTCAGGGTCGAGCCGCATGAGCATCTCACATACAATATCCCGGGGCAGCCAAGAAAAATCATCACTTTGTTCAAAGACAGAGAGGCTGAATGACAGAAAATTCACGCCTTCGTAGTTGGGACGGACACCCATCTCACATGCCATTGGTTCCAATTCGGTAAATTGGCTGACCCAGAATGATATGCCAAATGGGCAGAAAAGCCAGCGTGTATCACAAGATCTCCACGCTGAGGAGGGTTAATAATGGCTGTACTTGCCCTCGCCTTCAACATCAACATGATGACCAATTACTCGGCCATTATACGTCAACTTAAAAGCCTCGTGCCGAATAACTTGACACATGCATAGACACCATTACCTCTACCAACTATATTATTGGGTTTGTTATAAGATTCGAGGTCAGAGAAGAATAACTAGCATTTCGCTACGCTGAGACCAGGGTGCAGCATCTATTTTTCTATGTAAGTCAAGTCTTCGGCATTGTATTCGTGCCAAGTCTAATATAGCACCTTTATCGTCAAATTAAATACAGGAATTTATAAATCTTGGCTCGGGTCGCATTTTCCGGTCTCTGCATGTTCCATACTGCCAAAGTTTCTAGGGTTTGAGATCAGTGGCCGGGTCAAAATCGAAGCGAGTTACAATGATGTACTATTCGTGGGCGCTCTCACTGTAGAATAGCGGTGTAGCAACCATCTCTGTCACCACGTTTTGGCCCATCTGACGAGCAGTCTATCTCTGCATCCCACTCGGCCGCTGGAAGTCATTGACAAGACCTTGTAGAGGAGCAATTAGCCTGAGAGGCTGTCAGAATTCGACACGGGGAATAGCCATGCTCACCTCATGCATATGTAAGGTAGGCGTTCATGACAGGGAGGAGTGCAGTATCTCGACCCACTGATCTGGGGGAAATGCGCTGTTGGAGCAACGCTACAGGCTGCAGCAAATCCCCCAGTTTAGTTCATGTGCCTATCAAACCTGCTGCTCTCGATCGATCGGGAAGCGACCCTGATGATTCATTCCATCGCGCTTTGCGCTAGAAGCTATCTGCTCCTTTTTTTTTTTTTTTTTTTTTTTTTTGCCCTCTCTCGCGTTCCACACGGATGCCTCTCAAGTCGTGCCGTCACCATCATCGCTTGGGCACCACAAGGCCAGGTCACGTCACAAAACATCCAATACGACGACGCCTGAGCGCGTCCAGGGAGCAGAATGAAGCGGCTAATTAAAGTCAGCTAGGCCAGGTTCCTATTATTAATTAAAAACATGACCATGACATCGCTTGGCTGGCTCTAGCGCGTCAAATCGCTCAGATCCGCCAGGACCCTCCTCCCCACCACTTTCGCGTTGACGTGCTTTTGGCTTCTCCAACTCCGACATCCTCCAGCTGAGCGTCAGTTCCTCAAGAGCCGGTCCTCCCGTCGTTGTGATGCTCTGCTTGTGCTGATCCGTCTCCGGCACACAGTCCCAGATCGCGGCATCGCATCCCTGCCCCTGACCTCCTCTGCAACACCACGACAGCCGCAAATAGGGGGAAACACAGCACATCAAGATGGCCTCTCCCATTGCGCCGCCGCCGCTGTCGACGGTCCTGCCGCCTCTCATCCTCGGTACGGCCACCTTCAACACGCAGTACCACCCCGATCCCACGCACATGCCCTACGTCTCCATCGTGCGCGAGGCCCTGCTCACCCACGGCATCACGGCCTTCGACACATCGCCCTACTACGGCCCCTCCGAGCACCTCCTCGGCAGTGCCCTCGAGACCGTCGAGACCCCGCGCTCCTCCTACCTCCTCCTCACAAAGGCCGGCCGCATCGACGCCCGCACCTTCGACTACTCGCCCGTCGCCATCCGCGCCTCCGTCTACCGCAGCCTGCACCGCCTGCGCACCCCCTACCTCGACCTCGTCTACGCCCACGACGCCGAGTTCGTCACCCCGCAGCAGGTCCTCGCCGCCGTCACCGAGCTCCGCCGCCTGCGCGACGAGGACGGCATCCTCCGCTACGTCGGCATCAGCGGCTACCCCGTCGACGTGCTCGCCTCCCTCGCCGAGATGATCTACCGCGAGACGGGCGAGGCCCTCGACGCCGTCCAGTCCTACAGCAACTTCTGCGTCCAGAACACCCGCCTCGGCGACCCCAAGCTCCTCCAGCGCTTCGCCGACGCCGGCGTCGATGTCATCACCAACGCCAGCATGCTCAGCATGGGGCTGCTCACCACGCGCGGCGTCGATCGCGGCCCCATGGCCTCGTGGCACCCGGCGCCTCCGGAGCTTCGCCGCGCGTGCAATGGTCTGGCGCAGATCGCCCAGTCGGAGGGAGAGCACCTCGAGGAGGTGGCCATCCGGTGGTCGATGGACCACTGGGCCAGGATAGGCGCCGAGTTCGGCTCGACGGCCATCTCGCACAAGGGGGAGAGCGGGGTCCGGGGCCCTGCTCGGATGGGCATCAGTGTCATGGGCGTGTCCAGCGTTGCGGAGCTGGATGAGACGTATGACATATGGAGAAGCGTGATAAACGAGGAGAGCGATGGCCGCGAGGTCCACCGCCGCAGGAAGATTGCGGCTCTGGTCAAGGATCGGATGTGGCCCAGCCTCGGAGGCTGGAAGAATTACTCGTGGCCCAGCGGGCGCAAGGAGTATTACCAGAGAGAGAGAGAATCTCATGATAGGGAGACCCAGACTGAGTCTCATGCTGGGGAACCTCGCCGGGCGGAGATCCGGTACAAGGAGACTCATACGACGCGGGTCTCAGGACGAGGCCCCGAGGAAGATGACAGGAAGTCCAGGGACGTCGATGATGCGGACACGGACGAGAGACAGGGAGTAAGGCCCCCGAAAAAGGACGTGACAGGCACACCCAAACTCTAGTAAATTAATCTGCCCAGTACGAATTACGGATACATAGAGATATTACACTACATGGTATACCATTTCTTCCCAAGCCGCAGTTTCATCACCAACCTCGCATGCTGTGCTGTGATATCCATCCATCAATGCCTCGCTCGCCTACGTTAATTGGCCCGGCATTGACAATCGAAATAGAGTAGGGACGCTAGCGGATGACTTTGCATCGTATCTCGGGTCGCATCTCGCAGATCGTCGCCCGCCGTCAGTGTTGTGGATTAAGCACCGGACAACTGATTGGCTCACTCCCACATCAACACTGAATTACCAGACCTCCAGACACCGTATCTCGTGTTGGTTGAGATTTAGAGGCTCCACCGGGTCCTTGTCAGTCAACGCTGCCTCAAACATCCATCAGCATCAGAGTTGATTGTCTAGTCGCAGCAGCATGATTTTCCCTTGGCGTAGACGCGTCTGCCTCACTGCCCGTGTAACTTACAGATATTTAAATGGGCGTCCATCGCCAGCTTCATAGAGATAATTGACACACTTATCAAGCACTACTACACAAGTGAGGCGCCAAGTGAGACATCAAGGACACAAGACCTAGAGCACCAGTTCACACAACATTCTCCTCCATCTCCTTCGTTCTCTACCCCTTATACATCATGATGCGTATGCTATCTGCATTGGCTCTGGCCCCGGCCCTGGGAGTAGCAGAACTAATCTGCGGTCCCTCTGGTCCAGTCCTCCCTCGGCCAGCCATCTCCTCCCTCTCGTCGTCACCAATCCTCCAGCAGGCTGCCGCCAACCTCACGTCGTCGCTGAACGCCGCCATCAACGGCACCATTACTGCAGGCTGGGAGACCAAAAATGCATCCTTCTCGATTGGCCTCATATCTGCCAACCAGAGCGATGCAAAGGTGCCCATCTGGGAGTTCCATCACCGTGCCGAAGCCAACACCCGCGGCACCCTCGAGGTGGGCAGAGACTCGCAATATCTCGTTGGATCAATCAGCAAGGCCATCTCCGACTATATCCTGCTACGAAGCGGCATTGATATCGATGCCCCTGTCACTGAACTCCTGCCCAAATTAACAGAGACTGAAAGTATCATCCAATGGAACCAGATCACACTGCGAATGCTAGGATCGCATCTTGCAGGTGTTCCGGCCAACTGTAAGTGATGTTTCCCAAGTTCATTCATTACCTATCATTTACATTTTTACATGAAACTAAATCTTTCTCCCTCAGACGGCTTCTCCGAGTACTACTATTTGAAGAAGCTATTCGTTTCCTCGGGTCTACCAGACATTGATGACTCTGACTATCCCCCTTGTAGCGTGGGTGGTTTGAATGGGCCTTGCTCACAGGATGGTAAGAATCATGCCCAATTTCCAATTTCCGGTGACCGTTTTCCTTCGAGAAAGACATTCAGTAGTCTCTGACTCTCCATATGCAGATTTCCTCAACGGGATGCGAACTCAGTATCCTGTAACCGCCACCAACGAGCGTCCCTCCTACTCCAACATTGCCTTTACTCTCATGTTCATGGCCGTCGAGGCACAAACGGGGAAGAACTATACTCAGCTCGTAGATGAATTCATTGGCCAGGAGCTTGGTATGACAAGCACCTTTCCCTCACCCGGCGACGATGACAAGGCCGTCATCCCTCCAGGAGAGAGCACATGGGGAGGCAACTATGGCTTCGACGCACCGTAAGTACAACTTACCTCTACCTATTTATAACCAGTCCTTCTAACAATTCACAGCGCCGGCGGCCTGGTCTCTACCATCTCCGATCTTGGCCAGTTCTGCCACCGTATCCTCACCCGCACTCTCCCCATCACCGGCGCCCAGACTCGCGGCTGGCTCAAGCCCTCCTCTGTGGCTGGTAATCCCAGCACACAGGTCGGTATGCCCTGGGAGATCTACCAAACCTCCGATCTGACCCCTGACCACCCTCATCCCGTCTCCGTCTATGGGAAAGGCGGCGGCGCCATGGCCTACCGCAGCCAGCTGTCCATCATAGACGAGTACGGCATCGGCCTCGTCGTCTTGACTGCCGGCCCGATGAACTCCATCACTCTGATCAACAACGCCGCTCTCTCTGTCCTCGTCCCCGCCATCGACGAAGCCGCCAGAGCATACGCGCAAGCCAACTACGCAACCACCTTCAAGACCGCCGCCGGCCACGACGACAACGACTCGCTCTCCGTCTCCTTCTCGCTAGACCAGGACTCCCTCCTCGTCAGCAACATCACCCGCGGCGAGACCGACGTCCTCGCCGGCCTCGTCAACCTCTGGTCCGTCACCGTGGGTGGGTACGTCGCGCCCGTGTCCTCGCCCTTCCGACTGTTCCCCACGGAACTAAACACACGCACCACGCTGGGGGACGGCACACCCGTCACGGTCGAGACGTGGCGGCTGCAGCCGACGCTGAGTTTCCGGACGGACTCGCAGCTGCCCGGCGTGGGGCTGGATGCCCGCACGTGCTTCCAGTGGACGGTCGGGGACTGGGTGCACTACGGGGGTGAGCCTACCGACCGGGTGCTTTTCTACAGAGACGGGGGGGATAGGATTGTTGGGTTTGAGGCGCCGTTTATGAGGTCTGGGGTCTTGCGGCCAAACTAGTCTATGCCCGCTGGCGTTGACTTCAGACGGGTCGAGGGGTGGATAGGTCTTGATCGTTTGAGTTTCATGTTATCATCGTCCCGTACCTTCTTGAGATAGGATAATTTACAGATATTCAGAGAATCGTCCCCGGAATAGAAGCTATGTACAGTGGATTATGCCACCAGTAGCAGAAGTCCTTGGATCTCTTCACGCAATCCTCGCCGACTTAACTCCTCCTCCTACCGCTCTTAGCCCATCCCGCCTTTGACAAGATATACAGCTCCCCCTCCTGCCCATTATCACTCGCGACAATCAACCGCGTCTGGTCCCTGTCCCACGTGATACCGCTCGGCCGGAAGCACTTTGAGCTGTCGCACCCCTCCTGCGGATCCCACAGCAGGTCGACGTACCCCTGCTTGCTGTGCCTGTCGGCCACGGGCTCGTACCCGCCCTCGCCGCCGGTGGTGAACGGGATGGTGACGACCTTGTAGCCCGTGGGGACGTTGCGGTTCCACGAGCCGTGCAGGGTGACGTAGAGGTTCTCCCCAACGGCGTCGAACTTGGCGTCGATGGGGGCCGAGTGCGCCTGGATGGAGAGGCGGGGGCCAGTGGAGCGCTCCTGGCACGTCTGGTCGGTCCAGGTGCTGTTGGGCTCGGGGATGAACTGGTCGCCGGCGGTGAAGTTGCCGTCGGGGAACTCGTCGCCGCCCCAGGCTGTGAAGCAGGTTGGGTAGCCGTACCAGTTCTCGTTGGATACGGATGGGTCGCCCACTAGATGGGAGCGGTTAGCAGAGTGAGCTTATTTGGGGTGGTTTGGGGAGAGTGGTGGTGATACTTACGGTAGTTGAGCTCCTCGGCTGGGTTGTTCTCGTGGATGTCTGTAGCCTGGCCGTCGATGACGCGGGCAAACTCATCAGCGCTGTTCTCGACACCCCAGACCCTATTTCAATCAGTTAGCAGTCTTGATTATCAATCGAAGAGATGGTTAGACGTACATGTTGTTAGGATCGACGGCGATGGCAACCTCATTCCGCAGTCCGTAACCTAGGAATGTGCCCTGGGTGTTGTAGGTATACCCACCCTCAGGGGCCTGGGACAGATCAAACACCTTGACGATGGCTCTGCCAGTATTCTTGTCAAACGCGGGCATGTCCAGATTGGTATGGCTACCCAGGCTGACCACCAGCAAGTTGGGTGTCTTTGGAGGGACCACCAGAGTGCGCGTCGAGTGCGTCCCGCGGTACATATCCTTGACCACGACAATCTTGTTGGACACAGACTGAGTCTCGGCGTCGTAGTCATACTTCCAGACTGTATCGACCGACGAGACCAGCAGGGTTTTGCGGTCCGGTGTCAAGGCGATGCCGTGTGTCAATACACGCTCTGAGATGAGAGTCTTGGAGCCTGCAAGGCAGCCGTTACTCCCGAATGAATGTACGGAGACACCCTTCGAAACTTCGACAACAAGGAGATTGCCCAGGGAGTCGATGGCCATGGCTCGGGGGTTGGTCAGGCTGCCTGCCAGCTTCACAAACGACCACCCATCGGCGGCCTCGAGGGGGAAACGGGCATTCAGGCTACATGAGGTGGGGATGGGAAGTTCTCCGGTAGGAGCAGGCACATCTGAAGTAGGTGTAGGCGTGTTTGTGCTCGAGGCGCTTGTGGGAGTTGGAGTGCCCGTGGGTTGTGGCTCGCCGGGAATCCAACTTTCAAAGTCACTAGACCGGGCTTGAGTGAAGTCGAGGCCAAAGGGACTTGCCTCATCGTGTGCAGAGAAAGACGAGTTGGGGTCGCTGGGGGTGTTCACGGCTTTGCTCGAGTATGCATAGGCAATAACATTCTGGGCGTTGGGATCGAGCTTGTTGTTGTCGGGCTTCAGCTCGTCCCATTGAGAGCAGCCCTTGCAGTGAATTGTAGCTACCCAATGTGTCGCGTTGACAGTTGATCCGTCAAGAACTGCGAGGATAGCCCCGTCCCATGCGGCGGGCAGAGAGTATGAGCTGTCATGTTGGTGTTAATACAACAGAGTCTCGAGGTTGGCCGACGGTATGACTTACACAGCAGCCCGGCTCGAGACCACCACCTCATCCCCATTGGGCCAGGCAATGGTAAGAGGATTATTTGTCATGCCGCTGCTCCACGACAGCCCAGCCCAGCCGATCTCAGTCGGGGCAGTGATTTGAAGAATGACATCGAAAGGAGCCTCGGTGGCCTCGGGGATGGCAACGCCATAGATGATGCCATTTGCAAGAGTGTAGGATGCAAAACAACGACCGAGACCATCACAATACGTGCCAGCCGTTTGTGCCGAGGCTATTTGACGTGTGTTAGTTCATTCACGGTACCATCAGGTGGGTTTGGGTGGCTAATGACGAACCAAGCGAAAGGAGAGCCAAAGCTCCTACTACAGAAAATAACCGTTGCATTTTGGAAGAGTTACCACCTGGGTTCATTCATCAAAGTGCCTCTTGTGATGAGTCTCTGGGCGGGGAAGAAGCACAAGCTGCGGAGGGCAGGCACTTTTATGTGTCCTCATCGTCTGTCCAACCCTTGCCCACCAAACATGTCCGCCTTGTGTCTAGCTGGAGGGGCATTGCCATGACATCGACACCCTTTCCTCAAATGATCCAATCAATGTTTGCCTATTACTGAGCCCGTCACACCCACACCCACAGCCGGATCAGAAATGAGCAAAGTTTCATCCGTCCTGCCTATAAAGGCAAAGTTGGACGGTAGCATAGCACGGCGCACCAGGGGAGGAGTCCCAGACGGAGGGATCGACGGCTTGGACTCTATCAATGGAGGTTGGTTTCCCAAGGGGCACCGGTCCTAACCCCGGTTGAAGGGGTTGCTGATCGTACTGGCGCCGTGATGGAATGGAACATGAAACACCATTATGTTCACTTCAGGCTGAGCTCGACAACAAGACTGGAATGTGTCTCGGCCGCGTATCACACAAGACCTGAGAAGAAAAGCGAGAGTCTAGCTCGATGAGCGATCGCACGTGGACTAACTTTGATATGTCGAAAAGAGGTGGACGACCATGGCGTATTCAGATGTTGGCCGGTATGTTGGCCATTTGGATGACGGACCGAGGGCCATAGCCAGGTGCATATCTCGAACAACCTTGTTCATGATAAGGTTAATAAAGCAGAAACCCAGGGGCTCCAGTCCGGACTTCACGGTGACGGTTGCCAAGCGTGGGTTCTACCATTCCAATACCACTCCAGCGTGTCCAATATGCACTGAAACAGGAACATCGGGCGCTGTCTGTGTTTGTCATGCTGAGCGAGAAACAGCTCGCCGCGGATCAAGACCTGAAAACGAACCCCTTGCCAGAGGCGCAATAGGGAGGCCGCCCAGGGCCTGAATCTCCTTCCGTCTTGGATGGGGTTTTGGATCGTGGGGAGCCAAGATACAGGTCACTGATCTGTAACAGGACAGTAGAATCAGTATCAGTTGCCGGATTGGGCGCGGAGTCTGGCCGATGAAACAGCACCTCCACGATCTTGGCGTTTTGTATTATTAATGGACGCTTGCTGATCCCTCTTGCAGCATCTGACAGCGAGACTGCAGAATTCTCCGGTCTTTCTGCCGGGCATGTCGTCATTGGTTCCAAACCTTAGAGTCAAAGAGACCATGTACTGCGATGTGTAACATCCTCAAACGGTAAAATAGAGACGTGGCTAAAGAGGTGAACTTCCGAGGACATGGACGTATCAGCTTTCAAGAAGATGGTCCCAGTGAGTTAAAGCAAGGTCAACAGAAAGACAGACGCAAGTAATCGCCAAAATGAAATATACGTAAATCGTCAACATGTAATATGTGACATGGTCCAAAGAAATGCCGTGTGGGATCATAGGTCTAGGGTAGCCCCACGTCATTTCGCGATTTCCCCAGATTCCGACGATTTTTCGCCTCGCCTTTCCGAAGCAACCCGCTGCTCCATTCTCCCACCAATCTTTCTCCCCTCGTTGACGCGCACCGCCAATCCTCCCCTCCCGCACCGTCCCCATGGCAGGCGGCCGCAAGTCCAAACCTCCCCCGCCTCCTCCCCGCCCTTCGACGACCCTCGTGCTCGACAATGGCGCCGACACCCTCAAGGCTGGCCTCGTGACGGGTGGCCGCATCAACGAGCCAGAGATCATCCCCAACTGCATAGCCCGCGACCGCCTCAAGAAGGTCTACGTCGCCTCCGAGCTTAGCCAGTGCCGAGACTTTAGCGAGATCCAGTTCCGCCGACCCGTCGATCGAGGCTTCATTGTCAACTGGGAAGCTCAGAAGGAAATCTGGGATCGGGTGATCCTCGACGACAAATCTTCCTTGAAATGCGACCCCGCCGAGACTCGCCTTTTGCTCGCCGAGCACCCCAACGGCTTGCCCGTCTTGCAGTCGAACTGTGACCAAATTGTGTTCGAGGAATATGGCTTCGCAAGCTACTATCGTGGAATAGGTATGGCACTCCTACGGCTGACGCATCTCTTGCCTGGTAGTAGGCAAGGCCACTGACGATTTGGACAGGTTCTACTTTCAACGCGTATCACGATGTCCAGGGTCTCTTCCGAACTGCCAAAGATGCCCCAACGGTAGCCAACACCCCCGCCGAGATCCTCCTCGTAGTGGACTCTGGCTACTCGCATACCACCGTCACTCCAGTTCTACGGGGACGACCCCTCCACTCCGCTATCCGAAGACTAGACGTGGGCGGCAAGTTCCTCACCAACTACATGACACGGTTGCTCTCTCTACGCCACTTCGATATGCGAAACGATACCTACATTGTCAACGAGATGAAGGAGGCAGCATGCTACGTATCTACGGATTTCAAGGGCGACCTCGAGAAGTCCTGGAAGGGAACCCGCGGCGAGAAGCGCGAACCCTTTGTGGCTGGCGTCACTGCCAAGGACTACGTTCTCCCCGACTTCGGCTCCCGTGCCAAGGGAGAGCTCCGCGACTACGACCCTGCGCGACACTCGAAATCGAGACGGATGGCGGCCGGTCCGCAGCCGGACGAAGATATCCTCACGCTACGAAACGAACGATTCGCCGTTCCCGAGCTGATATTCAACCCCGCCGACATGGGCATGCGCCAGCCTGGTCTCGCCGATTTGATTCAGGAGTCACTGCACGCCCTGCCCATCGGGCTGTGGCCAGGTCTTCTCGCCAACATCACCGTCGTCGGAGGCAACGTCCACCTGGAAGGCTTCATCCAGCGACTGCAGAAGGAGGTTGTCCAGCGGTTCCCCGATGACTGTGTCGTCCGTGTCGCGAGGCCAGCCGACCCGATCACTAGTACCTGGCACGGCGGCGCCAACCTGGCGAACCACCGTAATATCGAGAAGCTCGAAGTAACGAAGAAGGAATACGAGGAGTATGGTGCAGGATGGGTCGCTCGGAAGTTTGCGAAAGGTCTTGGCTCGGATTGAGTTTTGGCCCTGGACATCTGCGAATGTTGGGTTTCGCATCCAAGATAAGCAGACCCTCGACCTAATGACATAGACGCGCGCTGCATAACGCCTGGATTTCCTGGGAGATCCTACGATACGTATTTGGAAGTCGTGAGATTCTTCCAGGTTTCCACAGCTTGGATGCACGATTGATGGACACCAAGAGCAGGACTGGTCAGGAAGCGCACAAGGAGGTTCAACCAGAACCACCTTGGCGTTCGCTGCATCGGGTATCCTTTTGATTGTCCGGAAAATATCCAGCATACAGACACTGGATATGACGGGCTTCTATGCCGGGGTTTAATAAAGCTCCGAGGGAACAAGATACCGGAGACATGACACGAGGATGCTGGATAGCCCATCAGTATGGTTATTTGTGCCAGGATCTGTTGGGATTACGCGAAGACCTGGTGCGGCATCCGTTATGGCCACATAACAGCCAGGCATATATCCCGGCCTGTATGAGGTGTCAATCGCTCACTCAGAGTTCCATTCTTGTTTTGAGGCGATTGATCTTGATTGTGTGTCTTGTTTTCTGAACCTCGCATGGGATCTCGGGCTGAGAAGCAAGCAAGGAAGGGCCCGGTTAAGCCACGGTCGTTGAGGTAGATGGATGCGTTGTATGATGAATGCTCATCTTTTAGGGGCGTGTTGTGATGCTGGCCTCTGAACAATCGCGGACAACATCTCGGATATGCACAACTAAATATCAATGGATATGCGTTTGTGCGAAAGCTGATCGTGATCGTCTGCCATGGGTAATCTACTTCGATGCCCACCGTGGGCAAATGTTGTTGTCATTGTGCAGACGCTGTTTTCATCCAGGAAGGAATATCTTTGCCTCCATATTAGGTAGTCACAGGGAGATAGACATAGAACCGGGTACAGAGCCATGGTGAGAGGCGGGTGTCGCCATCAAAGACAAGGACGCGGTGCTCCAAATAATTTTGCAAGAGGGTTCATCCCCCGTGATGTGAGGCGAGACTTTGTTTCCATTGATTGTCTGGTCAGATGTTTTTTTTTTCTTTCTCTTTTTCTGATATTGAAGAGTTGCGATGGTGTTTCCAATGTCCGTCCATAAAAATAATCCCAAGAAAATCCATGCTGTGTGGGAGGAGTGTTCTCTCCATCAACGCCTGTTGTTCCCACATACGCTTGCCATATCCCGCGTAAAGTCATTTAATAGGGACAACTCGTGATGGCTTTCTTTGCAAAAAAGAAGTACAAAAGTCAAAGAATGAGAAGAGAGAAGGAAAAGATGCGCTCGCTGATGCTTTCTCCTCTAGCCATGGGCCAAATGCTTGTCTGTTCCCAGTCAAGGCAATTGACGTTATGGCTTCGAAGGTTGAGATTGTTACGTCTCGACTGAAGGACATCGTATAATCCACACGCAGATACAATTTAGCCCAGCCTTTTCTATCCAGGTATTGACGAGCTAGACACCAGTCTCTCTATCGGATTTCCACCGAGAAAGGGAAAGGATCGAGCCGTCTTGCGATGATGTTGAACTCGCGGTTAGCGGCGTTTCAGTCCCCGTCCGCGCGAGACGCACCCTGTTCGAGTCATGTAAGTATGATAATTTACGAGTTTAATGCTTTTCTACGGGATATCTTACAGTCACACTAAAGGGAGAAAGTTAGTTCAAGTGTCTAAAGAATAAAGACGAGGACGACTTACGAATTTCGTGCATGAGCCTTCGTTGTGGACGAGGCAGTAACCACTGCAGCACTTCCGGCACGATTTCTGAGTTTTCGAAATACAGGAGTCACACTGTTCGAAGCAATTAGTTCTTCTGTCACTTTCGAACTAAGAAAAAAGAGGTTATGGCATACGTTCATGCCGCATTCCCAGCAGCTTCTGGACACTCGTGCCTATATAGACAGTTAGTCAAGTTTTCTCTCAGAAAAAGCCACACATCTGCCAGTCGCGACATGACTCCGGCAACTTATAAGGAGGTTTCAACAAACGATGCGTACATTCTGTAAGGCGAGCCACTAAGCCGTGGTTCGTCGCGCAAACAAATCATGCTCGCTTCATTTACGTGGACCTCTGGGTCGCCGAAGCCTCGCCTGGCCTTTAATCCCCCTCAAACGATTCTTCTAAAGGTGCATTCCCGGCAGAGACCATTGCGTACCTTGGCTTTGGCGTTGAGGAACTCGGGCTCGATCTCGAAGGAGGCCACGCTCCCGTCCTCGTCGGCGATGACGACGCTGTCGGCCACGCCGGGCCGGTTGTGGCCGGGAACGGTGTAGCACGACTCGCACCACCACTTGTTGCAGCTGAGGCAGTACCGCTCGCGGAGGCAGTCGAGGCACCGGGGCACAAAGGCCGTCGCGGGCCCGCGGGGGGTCGTGGCGGCGCGGAGGGACGACGACATGAGCGGGGGAGGGGCGAGGAGGGGCACGGCCTGCCTGCTGAAGTCGAGGCCGGGGACGGTCGGCCCCTCTGGACACTTGCCGCAGCCCGCGCAGGGCGGGACGGCGTAGGTGGCGACGGCAGGGCCGCACATGGCGCGCAGAGGGGTGGTGCCGAAGACGGGGGAGCTGCGGTGGCGAGGGCCCTGGCAGAGGACGGCGTCGAAGGCGATGATGCCCTCGCAGGCCAGCAGGCAGTTGGCCCAGTCCTCGGGGATGGGCCTGCTGATCATGCGGCCCCTCTTGGACCACCAGGCGTCGCCCTCATGCTTGGGGGAGGTGGTCAGGGCCTGCTGGCTCTTCTGGTTCCACTCGGCGCTGATGGAGCTGGAGTTGGCGGATGTTGGGTCGGGGAGGGTGTCCTTGGCCCCAAACACATACAGGGCCTTGAGCCGCGGCGCACCCTCGGGGCGGGAGCTTCGACAGGCGTACTGGAGGGCGCCGCGGAGCTTGCCGTGGTTCAGGTTCTTGACATCTCGGATGGAGAGTATTCGAACGCTGTATGTTGAGTCGTTGATGATGTCGTTGCAGAGCTCGGCCGTCACGGACAGGCCGTCAAGAACCAAGGTCTGAACATCACGGAGGAGATCGCGCCGCTTCAGGGTTGAGAAGACGCCCCTCAACGGCCCAGAGTAGAAACTGCAGAGTAGGATTAGCTCGACTGGATCGATAGATGGTAGATTGGCGCAAGTCGAGGGCGCATATCTGGAGAGGTGGAACCTACTCATCTTCGGTAAGATAATCGTCAAGCTCGACGTTGTGCCAGGTTTGGCCTTGGTCGCTTTTACCAACGTCGAAACGGGCTGTCTTGACTCGTGTAAGATCTAGGTGTCGGAAGACTCGAGGAGTCTGGTAAAGTAGGCAGCGGAATGCTTTGCTTGCAAGGGCGAGGTTGAGCAGGCTCGAGACAGGAAGGTAAGGGATGGTGTTGTCGAGTATAAGAGGGTTGACAAGAGTCTCGAGGAGGAGTGGAGTGGTTGAAGACGTCAATACATGAGTCTCAGAGCGCGTTCGGTGGACAACGTTGGCTTCGCTCATGTCAGGCCAGGTCCAGTCGGAAAGCCTAAACGAAGCTGTAGTCTACCAAGATGGTCTCAAAGGTGAGCGGCGGTATCGTCTACGTGTCGACGGCGCTGAAAGAGCGAGTATCAGAGTATCGGTCGTTCGCGGAGATAGTTGGATATCTGTATGCGACAGCTCGTTGTACACCCCAAAGCTTGTTAAGCTTGCTGGATCGGTGTAAGTTACGCTGGAGAAGGAAGCTATGGAGAATTAGACAATTAGAACCAAGACCAGAAGTAGCCTGGACAGGCAGGATGTAAAAGGGGCATGGATATAAAATACCTGGGTAGCAAGTAGCGAATAGTGCTGGATCTAGATAGATCTTGGGGAATCGTTGATTATTGGGAACAGGGTATCGTTCTCAGTTCAAAATACGTTCCGCCGCCTTAAACGCGGCAAGCCAGGGCAAAAGCCATATAAAGAGATAAAAAGACAGCTGGGATAGGGATTGAATGGTGCGCTTGACCAGGTGAGGAGGATTGAATCAGGCTTGAAGGAGGAGTAGAGGTAAGACAGGAGTAGGTACTAATAAGAGGAGGGCAGGAGGGACCTGGGAGCGCAGCGGCGCCGCTCGAGGTACATCTGGGATGGTGAGGCTCTGGTATCGTCACTGCAATCCCACGGCTGGGGGTACGAAGGGGCCGCCGCCGGGGAGGTAGCATGGGGTCTCTCCATCCTGCGTCTCGCGAGTGCGTCTACCGACATGCAGAGGTGCTGTAGGCCCGGTTCCCGTTGAGCACTCATGCCTGTCTGGTCCTTGTCTCGTTTGGGGAGGACGGGCGTGGGCAGCCAAGAGGGTGTCAGGGTCTTGGGACAGCTGGGACGGACCAGGCGGGTCATACGGTTTAGGTAAGTAATGGAGCATAGTCGAGTGGCGTGAGACCAACATTGTATTGGTGGACTTGCAGGGTCCTTCTGGACTGGCCTGATTGTCTTGTAATTAATAGCACACCGTAACGCACGTAGTGGAGACGGCTGAGCCTAAATCGTCTTGCTGAGTCGTTGGGGATTCACTGGAAATGGCAGTCTTACCAAGACCATCCTCAGAGGGAATGACTACTCAAGTGGTGTTGTGTTCCAGCCGGTTGTGACTGGTGATACCAAGTCCCTTGCCTGGAGTGATTCACCTTAACGCATAGTGTTAACGTTATTTCCTCCGTCTTGCCTCTGGCTTGTCTTGATCTTCTCTTCTCTGCACGGAACACGTATGATCTTGGCGCCCTTCCGCCTCACAGAAGTGATCGTCTCCCCACCCCCCTTTAATGTCTGCCTGTCTGTGTCTCGTCTCTCCTATTTGACGTCCGTGTAGACCGCTTTTGCATAACCCAGTTTGATTCCATACAGATACTTATAGACAGGATAGATATAGGAGACACGCAATATCTCTCTGAGGAGCAGGGCCATTGGAGAGATCTACTTGTCGAGCCGGTCACAATTGAGGTGGCGGGAACGAAGTTGCTTGGATCAGCGCTCCCTCTCTCGCACCGTGCCGCCTGGAATGCGGCATCACCGGAAACCGGGTAGCTCAAGCTGTAGGCCTCTGTCTTTGCTCTGATTCTAGCGACGCAACCCTCGGCTCCAGGTCTGCAGCGGTAGGCGTGTCTGCACAAGCGCTGCAGCTCACGGTCACCAGATCTGCGAGATATCCCCCCACGCATCCTTCTCCACCAACCGGCACTTTGCTAGCCTATGGTATGCGGATGGGAGCGCGCAGCGAGGGTGGCAGTCACCCATCTTTTCTCTCAGGTAATGCGTTCTGTAATGCCCGACCCAGGCGCTGAGATACAGGCATGGAGGCAGTCGCGCGAGCAAAGGCAACCCTCGACCGGCTGGCGATCGCCGGGACCACGCAGGAAGCTGCACACATGCCTTAGTGCCATGGAGTGACTGGTTCGGGCCAGGGAGCAAGGCGAGTACGTGAGCGCCCCGTAATTTCCACAGCCAAACTACTACTGATGCAGGTAGTTTGATGATCTTCGTCAATGGGCATTAAGATTATCACTACGTGTTTATATTTGGCTTAAGTCAGAAGGAATATACAGACTGGTATGGGGCGAAGGAATGGATGTTTGGAGGGGAAAGGAGGAAAAAGGAGGGACGCACGCCCCTCAACCGCGTTCAGCAGCCATCAGCACAATATTGGCCGACCCTCGTTGCAGGTGCTTCAACGTTGCGTTCCGCCAAGCAGGGGGAACAGTGCGATAGGATACGTCTGCTGGTTGGTGTGTAGGTGCGTCGCGTAGCATTCATGCGAGCTCGAAGCAAAGCCCAATGAGAAGATGCCCATAGCCCGTCTTGTTATTGCCCTCCCATTCAACCCTGGATCTTGCTTTGGACGCTGAGGGTCATGAAATCTGGCGAGATCGACGTCATCAGCTGTCTCTGTGGTTTGAGGCCGATGGAGTGCTCCATCCCGCAGACTAGAGCTTGAGCTATGTCGGAGCTACACCATTTCACCACCGAGATCTCCGGCGATGTCTCCGGCGCTGTAGGTATGTACATCCTGCTTATGTAGCTTGGGGCAAATGCAGGTCTCAGGGAGCATTCTCTTGTGTGTGACTTGGCACCCAGTTCTTTGATGGGCAGGTAGGGTCACACAAGAGGTCTCTCCGCAGCAGCAGGCATCCATCTGCCGTGCTTTGAAATGCAATCCTCAACAATTCCAACCATCTAGGTGTCATCTGTCTCAGTGACATGGTCCTAGCTAGCTTCTAGATTCGATCCCAAAGTCACTCGCCAACCTTGACATGGCCCACTTGCTCTCACATGTCACAACAAGATCCAGATGTCCTGAATTATTATTAAGCCCCTGCTAGTGCTTCGAGGTGCAAAAGAGTTGAGTACGTACCGTAATTCCAAGGTGTGAGGGAAACACCATGAATCCGTCGGTTGTTGAATGCATCAGTTTCTACCTACCTATTATGTAGGAGGTAGACTTGCTTCAAGAATACCTATGAAGCGTTTTATTGCTTGTAGATGCCAACCATATTCGTCCCTCATGATGAGTAGCACTTGCTTGCTGAGATAGAAGTGGGAGCACGTGACGCGTGACGTGACTAGCTGTAGCCTGTAGCTTCGAAGTTCAACCATCGAGTCTGGTGGAACACGACCGAAAAGCGCTGACTGATGATGCCGCTCTGCTAAAAGATTCTTGACGATGCGGCGACAAACCAGCCAGATCTGCTCTTCCTCCATGCTGCCTCGAGCAGCAAGTAGCTTCAATTGTACAACGCTGGTGTTGCGACCCCGCCCAGACCTTTTCTACCGTGTGATTTACTTCGGTGTCTTTCCACTGTGACGAGAAACGCCCGCACACAACGCGATGGCCGACCCGTCGTCCCTGAGCTGGTCGGCCAGCTTCGCCGTCCTGCCCGCGACAACTGCACCGACCAAGGCCCTTAGAGGCGACAAGATCCTGCTGCCTCCATCGGCGCTCGAGAACCTCTTGGCAGCCTCGACCTCGTGGTCCAACGGGTTTGGCGACTTCGGACAGCCTCCACGCGACAGCTTCCACCAGCTCCCGAACCCCCTCATGTTCCGACTCGTGAATCCCAAAAACAATAATGTTGTGTACGCTGGAATTCGCGAGTTCTCGGCTCCCGAGGGCACCATCGGCCTCAGCTCGTACCTCGCCGATTCCCTTGGCCTCGAGGAGGAAGACTTGAAACAACAACGCGAACCCTCTCGAGACGATACAATGGAAGTGGATGATGAGGCCAGCAACGCACCCGCCGGTCCGATGATCACAGTCCACGCGAGACAGCTCCCCAAGGGTTCGTTCGTGCGATTGAGACCTCTCGAGGCGGGGTACAACCCCGCAGACTGGAAGGCGTTGCTGGAACGACAGCTCCGCGACAGCTTTACAACTCTGACGCGCGACAGTGTACTCGCCGTACAAGGTGTTCAGGGTGAAAGTTTCAGGTTTCTGGTCGATAAGATCGCCCCCGAAGGGGACGGTATCTGCGTCGTAGACACCGACTTGGAAGTGGACATTGAAGCTCTGAATGAGGACCAGGCCAGGGAAACGATGCGACAGATCATGTCTGGATCGCAACCAGAAGTTTCTGATGGCAGTTCGAAGGGAGGCGAGCTTGATATCTGGAAGCCTATCACTGGGCAGGTTGTACCTGGGGAGTACGTGGATTACATACTCCCCTCTTGGAACCGCTCCCAAGGTCTTAACATTACCTTGTCAGGCATCCAGGACCCGGATAGCCTCGACCTGTTCATAAGCCCGAAATCTCCTCAGCACAGGGCGTTGCCGCGCGACTCTGGCCATGTATTTGGACACATGCTTCCAGCAACCGACGGGGTGAAGAGCATATCCATTGCGCCAAGCAATGTTGAGCTCGACGATGCCGAGGCCATTCAGGTGTCAATTTATGCCTACCGCTACACCACTGAAGATTCTCGGACACCGATTACATTTACTCTTCGAGCGCAGATGGAAACTACTTCACATGGCTCTCAGGTTCAGCCATCAGGAGACGTTGATACTGAACATTCGCCAGACGACGAGCAGTGCAAGAATTGCCTACAATGGGTGCCAAAGCGTACGATTGTGCTTCACGAAAACTTTTGTCGGAGGAACAACACCATCTGCCCCTTGTGCCAAACCGTCTTCAAGAAGGATTCCGAGGAATGGCATAGCCATTGGCACTGCGACCGGGATGAAGGCTTTGGGAATTCAAAACGGAGTAAGGACAAGCACGACGACATTTTTCACAGCCAACGAGAATGCCCCGCCTGCGAATTCTCCTCGAATTCTCTCTCAGATCTCGCTAGGCATCGAACCAGCGTATGTCCCGGAAAGATCATCCTCTGCCGGTTTTGCCATCTCGAGGTACCGCAGGAAGGTGATCCGTTCAATCCCGCTCCTGAGGTCGTCCTCTCTGGCATGACGGCCCACGAACTGGCAGATGGAGCACGAACCACAGAATGTCACCTCTGCGACAAGATCGTGCGACTCCGGGACATGGAGACTCACTTGAAGCACCACGAGCTTGACAAGGTCAGCCGGCCGAAGCCTCTCATCTGCCGCAACGCTAACTGCGGAAGAACGCAACATGGTGTTGGCCCCAAGGGTCAGATTGGAAGTGCGAATGGGCAGAAATCAGGCCCCAGCAACGACCTCGGGCTTTGCTCTCTGTGCTTTGGGCCGCTGTATGTGAGCATGCATGATCCTGAAGGAAAGGCCCTCCGACGGCGTATCGAAAGACGCTACCTGGGTCAGCTCATGACGGGATGCGGGAAGCCGCACTGCCGGAATGAGTGGTGCAAAACTGGCAGGGCAAACCAGGAGCTCGAGCCCAAGGGGTCCAGCGCCTCTGCTGCCCTTCCCCTAGTCAAGCCCCTGCTGGAAATGGCAAAGGGCCCGTCCGAGCCAATGTTCTTCTGCGTGGATGAAGCGAGCCAGTTGCGCCGGAAGATGGCTGAGATGGTGGCGGCCGAGAAGGCTTGGGATCTAGAATGGTGCATCGCAGCGGCAGAGGCGGGCAAAGGCGATGCTACGCAAATACGAGAGTGGCTCCAGGCATGGGCGCCAAGAAGATGAAGTGAGCAGAGGTTTGCCACGGTGAGGGGGCAGGTAATGAGGAATGTGATTCAAGGGACTGATACCCAGGAGTATGCATAATGAGCGGTGTTGAGCAGCATTGACTTCCATGACAACTTAGATATTATCGGCATTTAGAGTAGGATAAACACTACATAACATGGCTGCTATTGATCATTAGATCCTGTCTGCGAAAGTTTTGCCCCTACTGGCCTTGGTGAAGAAAGCATCAGCGTGGTCGAAGTATAGAGTCTTCCCAGCTCCTCAGCGTCATGGGACCCCACGTGAATCCTCCAAGCAACAGGAGAACCCTCCAAGCAACAGGACGCAAAGTGCATGACTTCCAGCTAATGTATAGGCGCTTCTAGATCAGACCTGGTGCAAAAAATCACGGAGGTTGAGGCTCCGGGTTGCAACCCTGACTGTCAGATGCGGGGATAAGGTGTAAACAGAGGCGAAAACCGCCAGTTGCCGAGCTCGTCTACGCGGAAAATTTATCCGTATGCATATGTAGTCAGGAGAAATATTCATAGAAACTATCGAAATGAGAAGCCTAGAAATATAAGTCAAGACTTGAAGTCTTGGAGGTGTCGTTGGGGATTCTCAGGTTCAACACCTTGATGTATGGCGGAGTGTAGTTCAAGTGTATCTACCCCAAGAATACGACATGGCAACGGCGCCCAGAATGTCACAAAGAGAATCGCCTGATCAAGAGTGACACCAATTACAGGGAGACCATGTCATGGGATACGGTTCGTAACGAGAAGTGCTGTGGACATGGAGATCCGGCAGGACGCCAAGCTCGCATCGCATATGCCTGGCCAGCCTTCCCCAGCAAACACAAGCACCCACACGCGTAAAGAAAAGTCTAGCCCTGTGCCAGTCGGTCCTGATCCGGATCTTCCAGATCCTTTCCTGGACTAGCGTTTGTCCCAACTTTGTCTAGACTCCTTACATGTCGAGCTCTCTGTGGACGGGAAGTGGGAGAGCCGAGCTACCTCCTTTATTCGTGACCATGCATGGCCAAGAAGGTCTTATTTTCTGACTTCCCTTTGTGCATTTCAAACGGGAGACCTAAAGCAGACACTGCCTTTGGATTTCTGCTTTGAATCTGGGGGGTTCTGCTCCCCGTATTGCCGAATCCGTTGAAACGGTGCTGTTGCATCTCGTGAGAGGGGCCACACCCATCTACGGACTGAGACCTCGCAGCTATATCAAAATCCACCAGGGAGAATATCTCAAAGGAAGCCAGAGTACCATCGTTGGGTATCAGCCGCTTAAAAATCCCTGATCCCGCATGGAGCCGCCAAGTGGCGCTCTCTCGACAGCTCCTCTTTTGGGCAAGGCGTCCAACGTCTCGACCTCTCTCCTTTGAGCCACGCTGACCCTTTTGCCGCTGCCCGTATGCTCCTGAGAATACAACATGAAAGCTAAATGAGCTCCGGAGTGTGCGCGGAATGGAAAGGAGCTGATGGAGGGCTCCATCCGGGCCGTCAAGGCGGCTTGCCACAGCTTCCTCTCAACCGGTTGGCTCGAGCGGACGTTCAGACTCCGACTGAGAAACAGATCCGAGTCTTGTGTAGCGGAACTCTGAACCGGGTAACTGAGAAACTTCTGAGATGGGTTTCGACGGGAACTGTTCTGTGAGACGCCAAGTGATGAGAGCAGTATATAAATGCCTGTCTTCGCCCAGGGCGTCAGTTGGATAGTATTCTCCAAAACAAGCAGCCCCCCGAAACCAATTGTCTTACAGCAGATACTTCAAGATCATAAGTGTTGGCAACATGTTGTCTCTCGCCCTTCTCTCCTTGATCTCCGCGGTTGCCGCCCAGCAGGTCGGCACTGATACCGCTGAGACCCATCCCACGATGTCTTGGAAGAAGTGTACCAGTGCCAACAGCTGCACAACAGTCAATGGAGAGGTTACCATTGACTCCAACTGGCGATGGATCCACAAGGGTATGTGAATGAGCTGAATTGTTTCATCCGTGGTATGATCCTATTCTAATTCGTCTCTTCTTTGCGGCTGGGTAGTCGGTACTACGACCAACTGTTATGACGGAAACAAGTGGACGTCTGCTTGCAGCAGCAACTCTGACTGTGCTACCAACTGTGCCATTGAGGGAAGCAAGTATCAAGAGACTTATGGTGTGACCACCAGCGGGGATGCTCTGACTCTCAAGTTCGTCACCAAGCATCAGTACGGTACTAATGTTGGTTCCCGGCTGTATCTGCTCAACTCTGCCACGAAGTATGAGATGTTCAACTTGGTCAACAACGAGTTCACCTTTGACGTCGACCTCTCTTCGGTCGAGTGCGGCCTCAACAGTGCCCTGTACTTTGTGGCCATGGAGGCCGATGGTGGTATGGCAAGCTATCCTACTAACAAGGCTGGTGCCAAGTATGGAACTGGGTATTGCGACTCCCAGTGTGCCCGTGATCTCAAGTTCATTGGAGGCCAGGTACGCGAAGCCATTGAGACATATAACCCTGTCTTACCCTTCTCCTACACACTAGTTACGGAAGCAGAGACTGACATTATTCATGATAACAGGGCAACTACGAAGGATGGGTTCCCTCCACCTCCGACTCCAACGCTGGCGTTGGTAACAAGGGCGCTTGCTGCGCTGAGATCGATGTCTGGGAGTCCAACTCCCATTCCTTCGCTCTCACACCACATGCGTGCCAGAATAACGCCTACCACATCTGCACAGCCCCCAACTGTGGTGGCACCTACTCCGAGGATCGCTTTGCTGGCGATTGTGATGCCAATGGCTGCGATTATAACCCCTACCGCCTGGGTAAGACCGACTTCTACGGCAAGGGCAAGCAGGTCGATACCTCCAAGAAGTTCACGTAAGAGAAACCCTCCGGAATAAACCTTCAAGAGTCGTCAACTGACCAATCTTACCCTGATCCAGCGTTGTCACCCAGTTCAAGACCACTGGCATGAAGCAGTTCTTCGTCCAGAACGGAAAGCGCATTGATGTCCCTGCGCCCGCCTACAGCGGAGTCCCCGCCAGCTCCGAGATCACAAAGGATTTCTGCGACAACATCTTCAAGGTTTTCAGCGACTACAACCGATACTCCGAGGTTGGCGGCTGGTCTGCCATCCAGAACGCCCTGGCCAAGCCCCATGTCCTCGTCATGTCCATCTGGGCCGATGTAAGAGTCCAAGACACCCCCGTTGATTAAACCCTCGTCTGCTGACATACCTTTTGACAGCACTACGCCAACATGCTCTGGCTCGATGGCGTCTGGCCCAAGGATGCCAACGCCAGCGACCCCGGCAAGAAGCGAGGCGACTGCCCTGCCAGCTCTGGTGTGCCAAACGAGGTCATCGCCAACTACCCCAACGCGTAAGATCCAGACCCTGACGCTATAGTTCCCTCCGAAGTGGATTGGTGCTAACTAGATGTCTCTCATCAGGTTCGTTACCTGGTCGAACGTGCGCTTCGGCCCCATTGGCTCTACCACTGGCCTGTAAACAGTTGGGCCGACGTTTGGTGTCCGATTGCGAAAACGAATTTGGGATATGGAGAGGGGCTTTCTGGGCTTATGAGTTTGTAAGGATGCAGTGCTACTCTGCCTTTTATGCTCTGGTGCATCTGCTGGAGCCATGTTCGGCAAGGGGATGTCAGATGAAGCTTCCGTAGATCCATCTGCATAGGGGACTAGATCCTGAATATTAAAGCCACCGTCGTCCTATGCCAGGGGTGCCGGACATCTGTGATCAGGGTTTCGCGGGATTTATTTGATATGATTGGGCTTGTCTAGCCCGTTTGTGCATGATGTTTCTTGTTCGCATTCTCGCTTCTTCCGACGGCTAATACGAAAGCGAGATGCCTCGCATCGCCAACAGCCGAACTCGATTACTATCAGCACTTCGGAAAATTAGTGCTTCTGCGCGCGCGGGGGAAGGCCAATTCAGCGGGTCGAATATTCATGACCGAACAATTTCCCCATGTTGAATGATTGCCGGGGTGAGGCGGTGTCTGGCCCCCCTTCATGATGTGAAGGCGTATAAGTATGGTGCTTGTCCTCGTCACTCTCTGCCGCTCTACAGACAGGACCTTATATTCTCTTCTTCTTCGTGCTTTCACCTAGCACTAACCCTTGATCCTCATTTGTCAACCTCCAATTCCATTTGAGCCCCATCTCCATCATGGCGGGTAGCAAGCCACTCTCAGAGATCACGGTTGCCATCACCGGCGCAGCAGGAGGACTCGGCAAGGCGATCGCCCAGGCGTTCCTCGATGCCGGCAGTAAGGTCGCCATCTGTGACGTCAACCAGGAGCGGCTCGACCAGGTCAAGGAGGAGTGGAAGGCGCACGAGGGCAGGATCCTCGTCTCACGGACGGACATCACCGACGAGGCCGAAGTCGAGGCCTTTGTCCAGGGCGTCACCGAGAAGCTCGGGGGCCTCGACATCTTCATTAACAACGCGGGCATCATGGACAAGTTCGACGCCGTGGCCACGACGCCCAAGGCGGTATGGGACCGTGTCATAGGTGTCAACGCCACCGGTGCGGTGAGTAGAATAACATCCTGTTCCCGAGCAGTGTTTCACGTCCTAATCATGTGCTGATCGTCTTAAAAGTTCCTGTGCACCAAATCCGCCGTAAACGTCATGCTAGCCTCCAGCACGGGTGGCACCATCATCAACATCGCCTCCAACGCCAGCATATACGGCGTCGCGAGCGGGGTGGCCTACACGGCGAGCAAGCACGCGCTGCTCGGCCTCGTCCGCAACACGGCCGGCTTCTACGGGGACAAGGGCGTGTACAGCGTCGCGCTGGTGCTGGGGGGCATGGACCAGACCAACCTGGTGGACGCGTTCCGGGAGGGCGTCAACATGGAGATCCTGGGCAAGATGAAGGGGTTCCTGCCGGGCTACGTGCCCGGCGAGACGGGCGTCGAGCCGGCGGACGTGGCCAAGTACTGCGTCTTCCTGGCGGATCGGGCGGTGGCGCGGGCGAGCAACGGCGGGACGATCAATGTGAATAACAACTGGCCTACGATATGATTTCCGGATTGCAAAAGGTCCGTCTACTTTAGATTTGGTGGATGGGTGGAGGTGACGGAGCAAGTCTTGCAGAAAATGTTAAGCCAGTCTCACCCACTGCATATAGCTACATGGACATATGAGATATTGATGCTTTCACAGCCTTGCATACGCGGCAACTCTCCACCAGAGCTGACCACTCGCATTGACATCGAGCAGTCATTTAGGGACGGCTAACAATTTGCAATGGCTATGACTACGCACGCAGATTCTAAAGTTCTCATCTGATCGGAGCTTTGGCCGACCTACGTAGGCCCGCGCGTTAAACCCCCACCAGAATCCTGTTCCTGGTTGGATCCCTGATTCGGGAGGAGAGCCTCGGCACGGTGGATTGTGTTGTGGATGTCGTATTCGTGATATAGGTGCGGTCGGGATGCTTATTTTATTTTATTTCAGTGGGGAGGAGGGCCGTGAGTGAAACACGCCTGGAATCCACGTGTCCGAGTGTGTGCCGACAGACAGAGGATGGATGACGGCGGCCGTCCATGCGAGCAGCGAACTGAGCTGGTCGGAGCTTCGTATCTGGATCTCGGCTTTGCTTGGCTCGGATGGCATTGTCGTCATTGATTGACCTTTCACACACACGGCGGGCAAGGATCACACGAACTGCGTCCTGCGGGAGGTTGGTGAATGCATTTCATTTCCCGCAGCAGGCGGCTGGATCTGCCTGCGAGGGATCAAGCTCCATCCCAACCCTACTCCGTATCCTTTCTTTCAAATTGTTATGTGACTTTGAGCATGGCATGACATGTCATGACAGCACATGGGTGATGGATGCTGGACGTAGCATCAGCCCGATCATCGGAGCCGGGCTATCCGATGTTGGCGGGCAGAGGGCGGGGATAACGATGGTGGACGGTGATCTCACCTTGAGCGAATCGACAAGGCGACTCAAAGCAGGGCAAGGCAAGGAAGAGAGCCGAGCCGGCAAGGCGGATGGGCCGGTTCGTCTGTCTCGCGGCCCCAGTCAATTGACTCTGGATGCAGCAGGAAAACGCTCAAATCACGCATACACTCAACCGTAAATCGATACCAAGCTTTACATTGCCTCTTGTACTGGTGTTGGAAATTGGACATCCGGCTCCGGCGATGGAGGGTCACCGATACGATACTGGGCGAGACATGGCGGACGAATTGTTGAATTTGCTGGGTCCAGCCGGTTTATTCGCTGATACAGTTGATTGAAGAGCCTGCTCGTTTATCAATTGATTTGCAAATCACTCGGACGAGAAGCCTATTGACTTATGAGCCAAATCAAATCACCATCCTTGTACACGGACGGGTTCTGGGTATCACAGAGCCAGGGGACTGGAGCCTCCACCAACCTCTTTATTTCCTATAATTGATCTTGACAGACCTGATTGGCAAAAACCAAGTGTATCCCAGCCTATGGCTGCTGCTTTTTGGGTTACACATACCTGCGCCAAACTCTCGGGTGGTGCTTGGGCAGCCAGAGGTACCTCTTCAATTGTTGGGGCTCATGCTTGCTACCGTTACCTAGTCTCGGTCTGAGGAATGTCAGATGAGTGAAAGGAGCAGGGAGTATTTCAATCAATCCACCAAATAGACAATCCATGCATGAGGTAGATGTTAACACCAATTTCGAGTCCCTTTTTACAGAGGTCTGCTTTTTCTTGTCTCTAGGTTAGGTACCTGTATGTGGTGCTCACATGCTGAACTGCCGGCGTAGGACTGACCCAGGTACAGCGCCTTTAGTGCCCAGCTTGGTACCTGGAGGTAGCACCTAACAAAAGTACCGGTACCTGATAGTGCGAGAGTTAGCAGTTAAATGCTGGACGCCCCACCTGAGGCTCAGTACAGATACTCGTCTCCGTCCTTATCTTGGCCTCTCCGACCTCCTCCACCCACCCTCAATCCTCCCTCCCGCCCGCTCGCCATTCCCCTCTCTCCATCTTTGCAGCCCACGCCAGGCCAATTACCCACGCCTGTTTGTTTGTCGTACCAGGCCGCTCTATCTCGTGTCTGGGGCCCCAGCGAGATGCCTCTCCCCCCTGCCTCCTTCATCTGAGGCTCAGCACGCACGACGCAGCTTAATCACCTCCCAAGTCGAGCTCTCCCCAGCCAGCTTGAGAACTTTGGCAGGTAGGTCCAGCCAGCATCACCACCACATCACATCACATCACCTTAGTTTCCACACCACACGTGTACACGTAACATGCCCGCCTCCGCTACGCTGCCTGCTTGTCTGGCTGTACGATTGAGCGCTCGACCCAGACCTGCTGTAACCCAGTCTCGCCAGTTCCAATTGCCTGGCTGCCGGGTAGCGCTCTTCCGAGGTGCGCCAGAGCAAATGTACCTGGTCGTCCTCCAGCACATCCATCGGTGAACCCACACCACCTTTGGAGCTGTGACCAGGTTCTTCTCATGTCATCATTTTGCTTGGGCCTAGCCTACTTTACCTGGTTGCCATCAGCCATTCATTATCGCGCATCCACCGACATCTCTCCCCGCCATCTCATCTCTGTACCCATAGCATAGCTGCGAATTATGGCATGACTGTCGGGCTAAACTTGATGCATAGGTCGCATTCCGACTCCAACTTTGTTCCCTTGCTTCCGCCCCAACGCCCAGCCCACTGCAGCACGCATCAGCCACCTTCTGCCCAGTGAAGAGACGAGTGTTGTGTCGGCTTGCGTCGCGTTGCCTCTGCCTTCTTCTCTTCCACCTCCCATCCCTCCCGCTCTGCCTTTAATCTCGACCTTACACCATGGGCAACACGAATGGCAAAGAGTCGGATCCCGAGGGCCCATATGCGACACGTCGCTCCGTCGCCGACTCTTCAGCCCAGACCGCCGCCGACCGAGATAGAGAACGTTCATCACGCAACCACCGTGCGAGCAGAACTGAGCTCAGTTTCCTGGGTATCTCGTCGTCCTCCGGCACCCGTGATCGCAACCGCAACCGCGAAGATGCACCCTTCACCCACCGTGAGACGAGGCAGGAACGAGAGGCTAGGAAGCTTGAGCGGGAGCGGGCCGCTCGTCTCAAGGAACGTGAGAGGAGTATGAAGGAGGAACATGTCGATGGGGGCTTCCTGGTCACGCTCGGCACATATACCGGCACCGAGGACTACAGCAAGACCGTCGTGCGGCAGCTACTGGTACATTGAATTTGCGGCTTCCCCGGGCATTGTGTATCTACATTGCCATGACCTCTTCCCGGCTAACATCTCTCTCTAGATTGAGCGTAAGCTGGCTCCCTTCTGGCGTGGCCTCAACGACTGGTCTGAAAGTTGGACCGAGCATCAACTTATCGCTGCTGCTCGAGGCCTTCCCATCCCCGCCGCTGATGAAGTGCCTGACCCTGAACTCGTCGCCCGCCCTCCACGAACCGATCAGAACATCCAAAACTTGACTGTGCCGATGGGACCTCGCACGCTTTCTGCTGCATCTGATCATAGTGCTTCGGCAGCAGGTCCAAATGTCGCTACGACCACGGGAAAGAGTTCTGCATTCAAAGCTCCTCGAGCGAAAGCCCTCGCCGCTGCACTGGGCGTGAGCTCTCGCAATACCTCCGCTACTGAGTTGGCACCCAGGGAAATCTTCCTGCCAAACGATCCATTCGTCAATGGGCAAGCACTCGAAGTGTTCCTCTACAAAGATGCCACAGAGTGTCCTATTTGCTTCCTCACTTACCCACCATATCTCAACCAGACTCGTTGCTGCGATCAACCCATATGTAGCGAGTGCTTCGTTCAAATTAAGCGCGCTGATCCTCACCTTCCTGAGCACCACCCCGATGGCCAGGCACGCGATCCGAACGAGGGACTGAACCCTGAAGATCCTCCCGAAATGCTCATCTCGGAGCCCTCAGCCTGTCCGTACTGCCAGCAACCCGAGTTTGGAGTGACCTACGAGCCCCCACCATTTCGACGTGGTCTTGTCTATTCGACATCGTCGACAAACATTGCTGCTGCTGGAACTCCCATGTCTTCACAGAGCTCCTTTCATTCGACATCACCCGCTGCTGGTCCACCTACAACCCGTCGCCGCGGGCATAGTCTTTCTGTCAATGCACCCAACGTTATCACGACGGATCGCATTCGCCCTGATTGGAAGACAAAGCTTGATTCTGTCCGACAGCATCAAGCACGCCGTGCGGCAGCAGCAACAGCGCTCCACACTGCTGCTTTCCTAGTCAATAGCGAGAATAACGACCAGCGCTCTATTCTGCGACCTGGAATATTCAGCAGTCGGAGACATCATGGAGCAAGTTCAGCTAACCCTCCCGCCAGCGAGCGACCCGCTGAGGCGGCTGTGGCAGACCCTGCCGATGGCACTGACCGCCAAGGGCCCAGATCGGCAAGACGCACACGAATGGATGAGCTGGAAGACATGATGTTCATGGAGGCTGTTCGCCTGTCCCTGGCTGCTGAGGAGGAACGGAAACGAAAGGATGAGAAGGCATACCGTAAGGAGGCCAAGAAGCGTGAAAAGGAGGAGAAGAAGGCGCAGAAGAGGCAGGCCAGCCATCCGTACAACGGCACAAGCAGTGGTGCCAGTGCAAGTAGTCTCTCTTTGAGCGGCTTTGGCAGGAGGCGCGACAACAGCGGGGCTAGCAACCTGCGTGTCGAAGCTACCATCCAGGGTGCTTCACAGACCTCGAAGACAGGCGAGTCGAGCCCTGCGCTGGAAACTAAGAGCACAAGCGTTGCGAGCTCGACGGACGCTGGGCCTGCGAGCAAGGGAAAAGCGGTCGATAGAGGCTCCTCATCCCCCGAAACAGCAACCACCCCTGACGAAACCCCAGCTACTGGTTCCCTGCCAGTTCCCGCAGGGGGTCCTCCTCGAGGAATGTCCCACCTCCGCCAGATGAGCAACACGTCATCCCTTGGTTCTTCCGGAGTAGATACGCCCTCTGGAAGTTACACGGGCGGTCATGCCTCGGATTCCAATGAAAACAGCCAAGCAAACCGAAGCGACGATGTTGATCATGAACCGATGTTCAATTACCGTAGCCTGGCAGAAATGGTTGGTGTAAACATTGATGACGGAACCGCTACAGTACCAGAAGACGGAACCTCTCCCCACGCAAGCGGCGATCTGGTCCGACGGCCACTCTCCCAAGTGAACGAGGACGAGAAGGAGGGGCCGGAGGCTGAACATGTCGAGAAATCGCAACCTACTATTGCGCTGACCCAGGCTGACCAACCAGGGTCGGGCAAAATAGGGCTCGTTCAGAGCAACTCGACAGTCACAAACAAGTAACATCTTCTCATGAAATAGGTGTATATCCTACGAACGCAGGGTTGTAAAGGGCAGCCCCGTTCATCGATGGCGGCAATCTTTTGTCATCTACAAGAAACATGGAGGACTGGTGAAAACAAGTCGAGGTCGTTACTCCGAGAGCGACAATCATTCATTCATATTTAAGCGAACTTTTCATTTATGACGCGGTCAATGAGTCTGGTTGGGAGGTAAGGTTTGGGGGTAACGGTATATAAAGGCGCTTGTATCTTGTATAGCTCTCCAGCGTTGATTATGTATTGAAATTGAAAATCATTGTTTCCTACAGGATACCGAGATGGTCCATCCCTCACCACTAGCAACCATTACTGAATCGCGCCCTCTTCTCTGCAGGCCGTCTCGAAGCTGCTCCACGCGTGCGAGCTGCCGGCCCGGCAGCCCAATTACCTTCCTCCACATCATCCTCGATCTTGATGCACACTGTCAAGCCAACCGGGCCACTCGCAGGGGCCACCGCTCCGGACCCTTCCTCTGCGCGAGGCCTCTTCCTCGACTTGACTGATTGAGAACTCGGTGGCTGGCGTGTGGCTTCGGCTGCAGGAGCTGGTCTGTTCCTTGGGGCTGGTTGCTTGTTTGGATCAGCGAGAGCTCGTGGGGGGTTTCTGACAGGTGCTCGGTTGGTGGCTTTGACGGGCGCTCGCTCAACCGCTCGTGGACTTGGGGAGCGTCTTGACTCGTTTTCTGACTCTGAGTCGGAGGAGAGGTCGCTACCGCCTTCGCTGCCGTCGCTCACGCTCAGACTGCCGCTCCTGCTGTCGGAGTCGTGGCCATCATCACTGCCGCTGTCACTGCCGCTGCCGCTGCCACTGCCGCTTCCGCTTTCGTCACCACTGCTGCCGCTGCTCCCATCAATGTCACTGCTGCTGCCATTGTGCGGCTGGAGTACATGTCTCCTCTGAACTGGGGGCTGCTGAGCCGGCCGACCAAGAGGACGCTTCCTTTGAAAGTTGCTTCCGGGCCCATCGGAGTCATACATAGATTCCTCTTCCTCCTCTTCCCACCTTTCAGCTTCTCTGGCACGTATGCTTCCATGAGCGCTATGAAGACTGGTGCACCCATTCGAGCCCTCTCCCTCCGTGATTTGGAAGTGAACGTATACCACGACTCGGCCGTCCCTCACCGCAAAGGCGTTCGCGCTGTCCGGCCGAAATAGATCATATGCGCTGCGGCCCCTTCCTTGTTTAGGAAGGGCGAGGAGGCCTCCGTGCTGTGACCACGTCTTGCCGAGCTCAAACTCGCAGCCGCTGGCGATTTGCGCTTCAAAGTTGGGCGTCACATATTTGGCGATCCATTCGCGCTCAGAGAGGCCCTTGCTTGGATGGAGCTCTGTCCAGGGCACGAGCTCGAGGTCAATTGTTTCTTAGATGGATCAACGGTTAGAGGATAGAGACGAGTTATGGGGTTTTTGGTTTTAACTTACTTAACATCATGTCGCCGACTGGGAGGAAGAAGCCACCCATGTAGCCCCCGAGGGCCCCAATGGCCACGAGCCGGACCGGGAAACCCTCTGGACGGCGGTAGGGTACCTTGTTATTGGGCGCCCCGTGATAAGGCCTATTGACAGGATCGTAGGTCCAGTCGAAGATGGTCTTTGCTGTTTGACGGGCTCGCTTGGATGTCGAGTCGGGTGTTCCTGCGCCGCAGCTGATTTGGAGAGACATCATGGCAATTGGGTAATGTGAATCAAGCAGCGAGGCGGTTACTGATGTTTTTCTGAGGGCTGGGAGAGAAGGATATGGGAGAAGCAGAGTCGAGGGGCAGCAGACATGGTGGGATCGGGTTCAGCTGTTGTGGTTGGATTTCATATTGCTTTTGCCAGACACGCCATTGGCTGCCACGGTGATGAGCGCCAGCGATGGGTGGCCGGGATCTTTGTTTTGTTATTTCTCAAACATGCAGTGCTTTTTATATTGGCTTGATAAGATATATGGTATTTGAACGATCTATGCGTGCAGGTTCGCATCATCAGTTGCTTTGTACGTCGTTTTGGTTCTCCATGCGAGCAGAGCGAGCAGATTCAGCAACAACGTAGTACGATTTCCCACACTTTCTGAAACATTAGTGAATCAATCATTCATTTCACTACTGCGGGAGTCAATAGGTTAATAGCATGGTGAATCTTCACCATCACAATAACCCGGCGGAAGTCGCACGCTTTCAAGGTGATGGAATTTAAGCAATTGAAGTTGCCGTTTCCCATCTTCTTGGGATTCTACTGCTCTTGCAACTGGTGAAAAGAATTCGTGGAATGCGAGGAATTATTGGTATACTATTGCGTCTACCAACGCTTTAAGACGTACTCCGGATTGGCGCCTACGAGAACAACACCTACCTGATTTAGATCTGGGTAAATAAACCCCGTTATATGGAGACGTTAGATGATGGATGGCAGTAGCAAACTACAGCGTCTCCTGCACCCTCAAAACAAGTCTAGACAAGGTGACATTTCACCATTTTTTCGTTGACTTTGTCTCGAGAGGCTATTCTCGTCTCGTCGGCGGGCTGTTTTCCCAAGTGAGGAACTTCCCAGACCTGCCCTCGTCTTTGTTTCGTGCTCAATTCTCTAGGTGAGGTGGTTTCGTGGTGTGGGGAGACTCATGTATCCCACCCATCTGTAATGTTCGCAACGTCACTCTGGCCGACTTTTCCCCAACGATAAAGAAGGCATTGTGATGAGTATGTACTGACAACGTCTTCGTTTGGGATCGATCGATAGTTGGGCGGGAAGCGCTTTGTCCAAGGGGAAGTTTGATCGACCGAGCCTCGCAAATGGTCAACCGAGAGGAGTCTTCTTCAAGCGCACTCGGGTACCGAGCCTGGACCCGGGAGCGGCAAACATAACCCCTAAAGGATGTCGCCTTGTATGAAATCGATCTTGGCTAGTGGAGGGGCTCTGTCGTAGGCTGAGGCAGGAGGTTCATCTCCGTGGTCGGTCTTCGTTCGCGTCGTTGTGCCACGCATACGGAGTTGTCGATTCTTGGCTTGGTGATGAAGAAGGTACTCTATCGACTGTCGGATTGTGGGCTATCGTCAATGAGTTCGCGGTGTTGAGACTCGTTGTCGCGATTTCGGGAGGTCTCAGCTTTTCTCGTGGAAGCAGGACGGCTGGGGGAGGAATGTTTGGTTTTTTTGCTTCATCGCTGTGGCCGGCAGTGGTGGTCTTCATGGATCGACTGCCCCCTCAACGATTGTACCTCTGGCATAGCGCCGTGGTGCAGGCGGAAGAGAGAAATGCCATGGTCTGAATTGTTGGTCATGTCTGTGTCCGGCAAACAAACCTCACCACCAACAGCCAATGCAATGCTCGCCTTAGTCATCAAAGCACCATTCCACAGATCCACGCCGCACGCCAGTGAGGTCATCAGCATCATTGCTGCTCGTTCACCGCCTGTATGATTGATGATTGACTGCCGAGGGTCTGAAAGGACATCTGCAGCATTGCAATGCCCGCTTTACAGCGTCCCAGGGGTCTCCATGACGCACTCTCCGGCCAGGAGCTGCCGTTTCTCGTGACACTCGGCATTTCCTCCCCTGAATGACTCGGTCGTTAGCTAAGATCAACACTTGAACCCTCCCTAAGGACTATTAAGTTATCCAATGAGACAGGTTGGTTTCCTAATCTTAGAACCGAATATGGAGGTGGGTATTCTACCGTGACCCTCGACTCTCCTTGGGCAACACGAAGGGCCGTCTTGCAACTCGGGAAACCAGACGCTTCTTGTGATGTTTTCCCTTGTGTTCTGCCTCGTTTCCCTCTCAGCACACTGAGAGTAGAGGGTCAATAACATGAGAAAAAACTAACGCGAACCATAGAGTGGACGACGCGGGGTCTTGTACAATCAATATATACGTAATTGTAGGTGATGGTCCAGGATGTCTCGAAGTCTCTTCAATCGTGTATCATATTTGAAAGGCTTTGGACCCATGAGCTATATACAAAATATGCGGTAATATTTTCACAAAAATGCCTGAGATAAAAAAATGAAGAACTGATGCAATGATGATGCCTGCTTGAAAATGACGATGTCCCAGCACTGGTCTGCTTCTCCTGCTTCACCTGCCTCATTGATAGTCATACTGCTTCAATGTCGGGCTCTTTCATCAGTTCACTGATACTGTGTTCCTTGCTCACATGGTCGATGAGCGTATCGGCCGTGGGGCATAGCATGTCGCTCTCACGATGTTTTCTGCAGAGAACGCAGGCAAAGTCCCCGTGGTGGGTGTGGCACTTGATGACGAAGCGTGCATTGGCGACAAATTCAATACGCCCTTGACGTCTTTCCCTGTAGCCGTCCGGCGATGGTGGCGGAGACGTGCGTTTCTCAATGACCCAGCGGTCGTCCGATTCCACGTCGACCCGAACACCACAGTCGGGACATCGGCAGTCATTCCTGGGAGCGAAGTTGATTGCAAGAGGCTTGTGCTGAGAGTATTGCAAGTCGAGGCTATACCAGCAGTATAGGGGATCGGACTCAACAACAGACGGCTTGACAGAAGACGGAGCAACAGACCTAACAGAAGACGCGACAGACGACCTCCTAGAAGACGACACAGGAGACCTAACAGAAGGCTGGGCAGGAGGCCCAACAAAAGGCTGTACAGGAGACCTAATAGAAGGCTGTACAGGAGACCTAATGGAAGGCTGTACAGGAGATCTAATAGAAGGCTGGACAGGAGACCTGACAGAAGACTTGGAGGAACGGCTTGGAGGGCCTTGGGTCAGTTGCAGCTGGCGGGGCATCTCTTCAGGAGCCGCCAGGGCTAGCCGCTGTCGTTGTTGACGGAGAGCATCCAGAGACCCCTCTCGCGCAGCGTCAGACGCAGCGATGAGCTTTGCCTTGTCGGCACGATTCAGTTTGCGGCCAGACTCTAGAGCATCCTGCAGGACGTTGATGACAGTTTGCTGAAGGGTGATGACTTGTGCCTGGAGCTTGTTCTCGGTGGCCATGTCTCCGATGGCGAACTTTCTGCCCAGCTGGTCATAGCCAATCTGGAACTCCCGGTTGATGAGTGCACTGGACCGTTCAAACGAGTCGGTAACCTCGTCCCGGGAATTGCGCCTGGATTCCCTTGGCCCCTTCAGCTCCCTCTCTCGAGCTTGTTTCTCCGACTCCTCGATCCTCTCTCTCAGCTTCTTGATCTCCTCATCTTGAGTTGAGTCACGGATATTCTGCTTTCTCCTCTCCTTGACCTTGTCCCAGAGGCCAATCGACGAGGTGAAGGTACCGATGATGGTGGAGCACACGGTGGCGATGATAAATCCTTTCTGTCATGAGTCTTAGCAGGCGTTCATGCGTCAAGGGTTCTTCTGGTGTAAGTGGACCTTGAGGTACTTATCCTCGATCATATTAGCGTGATTCATCGTGCCCAATGTCTCGGATATCTGCTGCCAGCGCAGTTAGGATGAAATCAATTATGACCGAGAAACTTGCCAGGCCTCCGGTTGAGAGGTCTGGAGTCTTGCTCAACGCGGTATATAATGTTGGCCGGCCTCAGGGGAAGGGCGAGACGGGTTGCGTTGGAGAGTCGCGCCGGTGTATGATGACGCACATCGCGTTGGGCCGGCTATTTCACACCGCAAGATTGGAATGCTTCACTGGTGCTCCTTCGTCGAGCCGAGCCCTTGCTATCTCCTTGAACAGCTCACCCGCTGGTGCCCGCTATCTTAGTGCTTTATTGCATTATAAGATGATGTCATGACGGGTCCTGGGCCAATGCCGGAAATCCCGCCACACACACTCGAAACAGAGACTCCATCAACTAATCAGCTTCAAGCAAGCATTTCCACTTTTGAGAACGGCCTGATGTTGTTAGTAAAAGGGGAAGTGATGCCCAAGCAACACCAATGGATATCTGACAAGTCATATCGACATGCCCAGCTACCGGGTTACCCCCACATTCAAACGGCCTCTACTGCGCGCTCGTTGCTAGAGCACATGGTCTCTATCACATCTTTTAATGGAGACGTTACTAAGTATATTGATGCCGCTCCCATTATAGCATGAACTGTGCCCATGATCGACCCTGGGAATCAGTGGGTTGATGGCAGCTTGCCCCACACTATTTGGGCTGATCTGCTCTTGAACTTGCTAGCTGGGCATCTTGGCTACGGGTTTGATGCAGTGTTTCTCCAAACATACGAGGATGGAAATTCCCATCCTGGTTGATCTGCTGCCTGGGTTAGTTTCCGGGTCATATCACGACCGTAGACCATGGAGCAAGGCATTACTTTCTTCGCCGTAACATAGAAGAACAGGTAAGCGGCATCTGAAGAGCTGTGGTGATAGATACTATTTGATTTCCGAATTCCCTTCACCTCATGGTCCGGGATTTTGCTAGTGGCGTAGAGACAGAAGGTTCAACTAGGTTGAACGCTGCGGGATTGCCCGTTACTAGGTTAAGTTATTTCTATCCCATCACCGCCATTGTGCAAAAGAGTCCCTAGCTTCAAAACCGTACATCTTTATAAATTATCTTCCTTTGTTTCTGTATCTCATGCTCATAGTTTCTGACACCCCGGAAGAGGAGCATGAATGACGCCATGAGTGTAGAGTTGATTCTGGAAATGCTCAAATCACAATCACGCAGCCCCTCTTTACATGTAATATGACGTTCTGCATCAACGAGGTCGACCTCATTATTAATCCTAATCAGATTGGGAGATCCCGAAAATGAAGTCTTAGGAACAGGCCCCCTTCGTTAATTACATTTACATTTTGTATGTATAGATATCGTGGGCAAGCATGCGGTACTTATATGTAGGGACCTTGATTATGGATTCTTTGAGCGTCCATTAATTTCTTATGATTATCTTGGATTTTTTATTTCCCCGCCTGACCAGACCGCCGGCTAAGATTACTTTTCTTGTTTCCCATTAATGTATTACTATTAATCTATTAGATAGGACTCAATATCGTCGCACACCATGCCACCTATCTTAGAGCCTCTCAACTTCTATAGTAATTAGTGTGAAATCATCCTGGCATTCAACATGAACTACCATAGATTTCCTTTTCCTAAAGCCATGCTGACATCATACGCAACCAGTTTATGAATAGCAACACCAGGATGAAAATCATTATACCAAAGCTACATAAATAGAAGTCAGCAACTGAAGGATAATTCTCAAAGGGAGTGTTGAGAGTGTTGTTCATACACATGACGTTCCATCTGTATTCTGGCATGTAGCGTCTGTTGCATTGTACATCTTCGGATTGACGATAGCTTTATTGAAAGGTGCAGATGTGTCAATGAGCGCGGTTCGGGCGTCCTCATGTGCAGAATTAAATGATTCGAGCTTTTCGGAAATACGCTTATTGTATTCGGAAATTTTCTTGGTAGGCTTCTCGCTCTTAGCTATGATCTTTGGAGTCTTATCCAATGCTGGAGATATGATCATCATTAGCCCTCAAGGTAAAAATTGATGAAGAGTGTGAACTCACGTGGGACTTGTAATACAAAAAAGCTTCGTATCCCAGTGTCATACAAGACCTCAAGCTGTTCAAAGCATACGTCTACCGACTCCTTGATGTACTCCGAAGCATTCTGCCGTTGGTAAGCGATATCAACATCATTGATTCCGATCCATATGCCGGCCAGTGTATTGCTGGACTCCCACGGTGCATAATCAGGCTTTTTGGCAAGATGTTTCGTGAACCTCCCAATCTGGTCGGTTAATGTAAGTGAATTGTCACTTGACGGTGGGATGACCGATCTGTCTACTGTTGCGCCAGGGTATGCAAAATTATAGACGAATGTATTCGTGTTTTTCTTATTGTAATCAGATATGAGCCAACCCAGCCAATTATAGCCTCCAGAAGACGTCACTCCAGGAAACGTTGGGTTCCCAAATGGGTTCTCCTGATCTGGTTTGGTGCTGGAAATGTTGAAACCAGTTGTAGAATACGAGTCACCACTATTTTGGAAAGCGAGCGGATTAGACAAGCCAGGAATCGTTTGACAACAGTCCCGAATAATACGACTTACAATGTGAACATGTATCTCACATCTCTTGTAACATTAGCTCCTTTTTCTTTTCTAACTGCGCCCATGGCCAACCAGGCTGCAAATATTCGAAGAAATAGCATGGTCAAGGAGAATAAGAGCAATGCTCGTCGGTGCTTAAGAAGCTGGGGGAAACGCGAGAAATGGAAAACCCTTCATCTTAAATTCTCTGGTTCGGCTGGGTGTTCATGCGACTCTGCATGAACTATGCGATGTAATATGGCAAAGGGTGGTCCCGCTCCATGAAATACATGCAACGTGCTAAAAATAGATGCTGTTCAAGCGAAAATTTGTCTGGAGGAGACCCTGAATACTTAATCTGGAATAGGTCGTAGCAGGCTCGAAAAAGAAAGCAACTTTAGCGACTGGCTACTTAAGAAAACCTATCCATGACGCAGTGTGGGAACCTGTCAAGTTAGTGTAGGATGCAGTAAATCACTTATTGATTCTCAACACCAAGCGCCGTCTTTCTATTTGAAAGTTTCAAAATTTGCGACACCTTTCTAGCATATCTGAATATGCCGTCGAGCAGCAGATACACACATATGCTAGAGAAGCTATTCTCTCCGCCTTGGGTTGACGAGGGCCTGAGTAATTGAAAGCTATTTAAGCACAGCTTTGAAGTGTCGAGTTAATGATTCTTATCATGCAGAACTTGCTGCTGCGTCAATATTCGAGATTATCATCTTCCCTAACTCTCCTCTGTAGTAACCCGCCCTGACAAGAGGTATAATAATACATAGTGTGAGGTGTATGAAATCCAACTCTGAAATGTCCCTTGGGTTCTTCCCTCAGAACACAACCTGGAAATGCGCTATTCAATAGCAGCGCTTGATGCATCTCGGTTTTCGAGTCCGACCTAAACTAAATCTAGCCGGAACGGACCTTTGAGACTTTTTTCTCCATAAAGGCGATCGGCACTTGGCCCCCTGGCGCTTTTCCCGTAATCCTATGGCTCATGCCGCGATATTTACAGTCTGGATTTAGGATAAGCGGCGGTTTATCGCGGTGTGCGATATTTTGATACCGAGTTCTTCCTTGTCTTTCTTTTCGGAAATACTTTCTTCTTCGACGATAGTGCTGTCTGAAGTATGTCCTGCGTTGATGATAGTCAGTTCAGTTTGCATGCCCTCCTCTCTCCTTGCATGAAGGGCCTTGATATCAATTGTTGGACCCATGAAAGTTTTCTTCTTGGTAGTGAACCACAAGAGCAGGATGAAAGCCATCATTCCCGCACAGACGATAGAGACATAGTTCATATTCTTCCCCGAGACGGGCATCCTGGTAGGGAAGCAATAGATGACGTTGAGGAAAACAACCCAGCTGACAGCGAGGGCGTTAACGACCACACCGAATTTTCCGAGATTCATATAGCGAGGAGGCAGGACCTGGTCGCGTCCGCGAAAGAGGAGAACGGCCTGCGGGAGGACGATGGAGGTTTGTACAAATATGATGGCGGCGCTGACCATGGCGGAGAATGCCGTCGATGATCCGAGAAATAACAATCCGTATATCTGTAACATCCTGGTAGTTAGTATGACTTTCGTGGTTATAGCAGGAATATAGAATTGAGCCTCATACTGAGATGAAAGACGCAGACAGTAGGATCGCGTTAACAGGAACTTCCGCAACTGGATGGATTGCGTCCCAATACTGCGAATAAGGGAGGACACCGTCTCGAGCAACGGCCCACACGGTTCGTGACGTTGTGGTGGCTTGTTCATGATGGTTAGCCTACAACTGGAAGTGAGACAAGAAAAAGCGTAAAAACTCAACTCACCACAAGCGATCAAAGTGCTAAACTGAAAGAAAGCAAAGATACCAAGTAGAACAGATGCTCCGATATGTGATTGAGTTCCTTGCCGATAAATTTCGAAAAGTGGCAAGCCCCTAGTATTAGTAAGGACAGCATCGAGATCGGTTACTGAATACATCAACGATGTAAGAAAGGGGAATGCCGTGATTAGTCCTATGATAGGCGGGAAAAGGGTAACAAGAGGGATTGTCTTGGATGGGTTGGGCACTTCTTCGGCCATTTTCGCAGCGCAATCTCCTCCAAGATAGGCAAAAACAGAATTTCCTACGGCAAGCATGAAAGCAAAGCCATCGCTCGACCACCCTGTTCTGTTCTCGATTTTGGTGAAGATGGTAGTGGCAGTGGCATGATTGTTTCGAGGAATAACGAACAGTGTGATGCAAGTGGAGCTAAGACTCATGATTGCCAGGACGAAAGTCATTTTGTTGTAGCGAGGGATCCAGTTGGACAAGAAGATATTGGCCAATGCTGCAATCCAAATAAGACACACATAGATCAAGTACTTCTGCCAAGATTGAGGTTCGAAGTCGGGAGTCCAAGCGACAATGATGTCTAGAATAGTAGATGCAACGAAGTTGGCGACGGCAGCAGACGCAAACCACCATCCGATGACGGTCAGCCAGGCAGTTCTGAGGAGGGTCAGTAATCTCTACACCTTATGTCGCCATTCTCAAGGGTAAGCTCACATGTATGATGTGAATGCCTTGTAATCATCGCGTGCGACCATGAATGACCAATAATACTGTGCCCCCGAAACAGGATATGCTGAGGCCAGCTCAGCCATGCCAGCGGCGACAACTGTTGTCATAAGACCAGCAATGGTCAACGCCCAAATCATGCCGCCCTGGCCTGCTGCCATCAGTCCAGCCCCAATAGACGACGCTGTTCCCTGCCAGGTGCTCGTCAAGGTAAACGCCAGCGCGGCAAGAGACCAGATCGAGAAGCGCCGAGGCATCTCACGCTGGACGCCAGCCACCTCAAGCTTGGAACCGTCCGCAGCCATTGTCAGCCCGGAGAGACAAGCAAGTGCAAAAGATTAGTAATACTGATGATAAATTATTAGTTGAGATTGTTCCGGTTCTGTGCCGCATGGTCTTCTGTCTGTTTCTCAATAGTTATATATCCCAGATATATCCAAGCCCCTGGCGCATGGGCTTTCGAGGAGTAAAATTCCAGTCGAGGGCCGGCGATAAGGTGAAATTCTCCCCGGCATCTGTTTTTTTTTTAACCATATCCCTTCGTACTTGGATGGCCCCGAACATGAATCAAGGCCATTTATCGCCGAGATTCGTTACTGTAATGCCATGTGTAAAAAAGAGACCGAGTCATTCATACCTTGAACCCATCCTTGCCTTCTTCTTCTAGCCTGGAAGAGCCACCTTTATCGGGTCAAGTTCCAAGCCCCCTCTCTGATTGAACCATTTGGATCCTGTGCCTGAGAAGTATGAGCCACTGGTTGGAACAACGCATGATGCTGCTGCTGCCACAAGTGACTCAGTCCGGCCGTAAATCGTAGGTTGCCGCAAGACCTGTACCCAAGGAACGACTCCCAGCCGACCTTGAGATGTCACCAACAAAGCCTCCCTTGGCAGGTCCCCAATTACTCCACACACGCTCCAACATCTCATTCGCCCCTGGGATCAGGGACGGAAAAACTGAAACCTTGCGTTCCAGCGTGGAAGCCGTCACGAAGATTCTGGCGCGTCATATGTCTCGTATTTGAATACTGCGGCAAACTACATAGATGATGCTTCACACGCGTTCTAAGCGATAGACCCGATAAGTACATCACATTTCTCTAAGCCCACAACATGATAGCAAATGTCCAAACTACATCACACTCGTGTTTGCGTGACGCTCCCCCCAAATGTTAAATCACATATCCTATGATTCACCTATCTTACTGTACAATGCGTAGTAGCTTAGTTCACGGATAGCGCTTCAGTTACCAGACGAGTATTCTTTACAAATGTCTGACATTCCATCCGTTCAGGTGCACTGTGGGCTTTAGTCGCCTCCCCCTTGTCGGACTTGTATGAAAATAGAGATAGTTGAGCGTTGCGAATCGCACGATGGATGGAATTCATCATTGATTACAAAAGCAGCTGAGGTCCGGGTTTGAATTCTTTGAAATTCAGTATCCGACGTTAGAAGGGGCAGTAAAACCACTGTCGGTGCCAAAAATATCCTTCGGCCTATTAAATAGGCGTGTATGCCTAAGGGAGGTAAAATCAAGAATAGGATGGCCATCTTCAATGAGAAGTGAAGTCATTTCCACGTCTAGATTCCCTGTATTTAGGCAAGGCCCCATCCCAAGCTACGCTAATCAGAGAAATATTATGATAACCACTTAGCTAGAGAATTATCTAATGCTAGGCAAGCCCCTGAATATTTCGTTCTATCATTCGTTTAATTAGTTATTAAGGTATTAGTGATAAAAGATTGCCGCCTAGAACGCCTCAAGGGTCTTAAACTTTCAGTGAGACAAAGTTTCGGAACGTCATCGGCCCACCGATGCATCTTCTCCCTGAATAACGAACGAGAATGAACAGCTCCAACTCGACGCAGGCTATTCATCCGAAGATTTTATCACGGATCGGAACGTAATATCGGGTCAATTCTGAAAGCCATACTTACCAATATGAGCTGCTAATATGAGCGAAGATGCGGCTTGGAGGAATAACTTGAGTTGAAGAACCATCGGTGTTAAAAAGACGCCTTATGCTTCGAGGTCTCTTTAGTGTCAATAAGTACGGTAACTGATGAACGAGCTCTGGTCCGTCGTTTGTATAGGTGCTATAGGGTACTCGTGGCACGGGAGACCTGTCTGGCTTCAGACGTGCCAACGAGACATGTGGTAATCACGATTAGTTTAGGGTACACTCCTTGAGAGCTGGAGGTGAGACCAAAAGATCAATGCCATATTTAATTAAAACCCTCGCTTTGTAAATCGCCTATAAACTACCATTGTTTCGCGATGCTTGATCGACGTGGCTTAAACTAGAGACACACCCAAGGATGCAGACCGGCGAGCCATAGAAAGGAGGCTCTTCACAAACCTTCTCTTCGAGTATCGATGCCCTATTTTCTCATTTCCTAGAAGCTGATAAAGGATACAGTTAAAGTTAATACTAGAAGGGCAGATATTGATGAAGACTACACCTGACAGGGACGGCCATTACTACCGGGAGCATATCTTATGGCCCCTAGCTGCATTGATAGTCGCCTCAGCTACTGCGCGCAACTCATTCCTCTTCGGAATACGCTTACTACTATTTTCCACAACACTAATGTTTTATTACGTAGGCGGTAAGGAAAGAGCCACAACCCCATAGGATGGATAATCTTTACACTGACCCAATAAATAATTAAAGGATTTATTACAAGACGAAGAAGTCGTATCTTGAATAACATTATATTATATGGCTGTACATACGACCGCGGTGGCAACAATTCACTTTTTTGTTCCAAATGAGGATCCACTGATAAGATCTTGTCATCTGGGCTTGGTCTCAATAGACACTGACTGTTTGTCAACTCTGAATCTGGTCCACTAGCATTCTAAAATGTCCAATTACCGAGGCGGCATTGCCCGTCTTATGGCCAGATCAAATCATTAGGTTTAAGGTCAAGTTCAATCGGCTCGAGGTTATTGCTTTTATCGATGGATACGAGGGTCATGATTGGGTGTAGACATCAAGTGATGACGCACTGCAAAGGCCCGGAAAAGGCCCTCAAGCGAGGTTATGACGGGAGGATATAAGTCTCTTTTCGTCGAAGGTCCGCCTGCAGCCAGTTAGACAGCTATATGAAACTGAGGGTTGCAATGTTTCATTGTTCTATTGCCGAAACGGTTAGCCCACACTCAGGCAGTAATCTTCTGCCTACTGGAATAGGATTAGACCTTCTATATTTGATTTTGCTTTTTCTCCTTACGTATCCGGCCCTGTATTTTTCCATCTCGAAAGTCTCCTATCGCTCTTGCTAGCTCCGGTACTGAAGCGTAAAGTGGTAAGAAGGCGGTTCCAACCCATGGTCTATTCACAAACTATATTTCTAGGAAGTATTATAGCGATTTACGAAACTGGGATATCTGGGGCGCTTCCATTTTATATATACGGCCGGAATTATCATAGCATTACAACGCTACAACTCCTCCCTTACCCAAGAGTAAGAATGATTCCTCCTGGAATTGATTACGTTCACATTCTGATACACGTAGCAACCATTGTTTATATAGAGCGTTACAAATATTCTTAGGTGCAATGCTTTGGCTTGGCCCCGGATAATACGAGCAGGATATGAAGTTTGTCTGAGGACGATTCCAGATGAAATATGATTTAGCCATTTAACTCAGCTTTTTATGTCTTTAGCGCAACGAAATACATACGACTATGTCATCAGAGCTTGTGGCTAGATAAACTGCTCGTGCCAAAAGAGGGCTCTTTTCAATCTTTAAAAAGAACGACACCGACCGTATAAGCGGATCCGCATGGTAAAGGGGGATATATTTTCTAGGTAGTTATTAACTTGAGTGTAATAACTACGGTGGAGAACTATATGCTAATTTCCACCATGAAATAGTCAAACTAGGCATTATGCTTAAATGAGATATCCTTTATAGTAAAGAACTCAATCTAAGTCTATAACATAGTAACTAACGTGCTACAGTTATAGCGAATAAGTTCATTTCTACAATATGAGGTTAGATTGATATTTACAAGATGTACAGCCTGGGACGCAACTATAACACCGATCTAGCCCATCGGGGCCAACTTGAGCTCTCCAGCGCGTAAATCAGGAGAGTTACTACTTGAATTCCCGATGAATTTCGGTTGATGTCATCCGTGTTTGATAAGTTCATTACTAGTAACTTGAATCCTTTCCACATGATATCAAGTAACGGCAACAGACATCCAAAATCGATGTCTTCATGCCAAGCCAAGACAATGGTCTTGACCGGCAGGGCACATCTACACCGCAAGGATCATCATAGCTTTACAGGCGACGTATGAGCAATAATGTGAGCATATGACACGATTACACGGATCAGTCTCATACGATGGGGGAAGTAAGAGCATGTCTCACGGACGGGCTGCGAAAAATACTCGCCACCTGTCCGACTACCGCACACGCACAGTGAGTTGACAATGTCTCACCTGGATTACGCAAGATTCTTGCCGCCTGTAATAGTAGGATGGCAACATCTCGTCAAACATATCGTTTATTCGAAGAAGAAGGGAAGAGTAGCGCTTTCCACGCAGAGAAATATGATTGCGAAAGTAACCAGCGAGACATACATATAACCAACGGAATATGGCGTTGCCCCGCGTGAGGGTTCAGCCAAAGTAGATATGATATGCTTCTGTTCACAAAACAAGTGGTGGAGAGAGATGATCTGCAAGGCAAGCAAGTGGAAGTGGAGAAAGGCAGATTTGTGATCTGACTTCGCCTCTCTTCAATGCACAGCCTCACATTCAGCCCTCAATCCACTTTGGTGCCATCACCGAGAGCGACACTCTCGACTGTATTTGCCGCAGATGCACTGGCTTTGTCAAAGTGTTCCCTTTTCTCCCCTTTATTTTCTTTTCGCGTCACTTCAGGGAGAATGGATCCGCATGGTATATCAAAGCTCTATTCCAACGTCGCCATTCCGCCGATATCGCGGTGCATCCGGCTTCTGGAAATTGAAGCTGCAGTGGATGGAGCGGGCGGTCTCGACATATTGCGACCCCTGACGGGCCATTTGAGATTGGTAAACCTAGACGATAACCCTTCATTTGTTTCGCTCTCGTATGTTTGGGGCAAGGGGGCCTCTAGCCACTATATTGTTTGTCAGCCTGGCAACTGCCTGGTAAACATCCCTTGGAACTGTTTCCGAGGGCTGCAGAAAGTCACCCGTCGCTTTGGTAGAGTATCCATCTGGGTGGACTCGATATGTATCAACCAGAATGACGACGAGGAGAAAGTGCATCAGATCCCCTTGATGCGAGACATATATAGCATGGCCAGCTGTGTCTACGTCTGGTTAGGCGACGGCAACAAAGCATCAGACCGAGCTCTTAGACTTCTAAAGAGGCAGGCTCGGTTCGGTACGAGGCTCCCTTTGGCCATCGTGCGGGCGCAGTCTGACGATGAATACCGGGATGCTCTGCGGCAGTATAAACATGCTTCCTGGCGAGACATGATTTGTGAGCGCGCTTTTGCCATTTGCAGTAGGCTAGCAAAACATTCCACTAACGATTATGGCTTAATCCTTTAGTTCGTTTTTCTTTATCGCCTCTATGGACGAGAAAGGCCGACCTTGACGTGATCCTACGCAGCCCGTGGGTGTTCCGGTGCTGGACTTTCCAGGAGTTCCTCTTGGCGCGAGACATGGTCTTCCTCTGTGGAGAAGAAACAATTGTATGGGAGGAATTGGCAAACGCAATTTGTTTCCGTCACGAGGACAGCTACTTCGTGAGGTCAAAGCCTATCAACGAGGCCACTTTTGAGCAGTGGTGGCCCCTTGTCACGCTTTGGTTCAACTTCTCTCGAAGTGGTCTGCGTTCGTGGCCTCGGCAAGGGAGAGATCAACAACAGGTAAAGTCCATCCAAGAGGGAGTCAAAACTATATGGAGTGCGTCTAGATATGGCCCAGCAAGCCAATTACATGTGTTCTGTATAATTTCCAGTGCGCTCGTTGGTGCTGCTCTCGTGGCGCTGTACTGGGCTGTATGGAAGGGCGCAGAGACTGGAATAGATGAGCCTGGACGGTTCGGCTTCTTCTGGCTCTTCGGCAGCCTCATCTACTTGAGCCTGTCGATAAACCTAGTCAAGATATGGGGACAGCTCGTGGTTGGTCTCGACCAGAAGTGGGCAAGCGCAGACAATGCAGACGGCGAGATCCGCGCCCGCGTCATCGATGGCGTCCGCTCGGCGTTGAAGAACCGTGACTGCTCGGACCATCACGATAAGTCATTCTCTTTGCACGGGGTTCTCGACAACTGTAACGTTACGCCGAGCAAGCCAGATTACGGACGCTCGGTGGGCGAGACCTACCACATCCTCATGCAGGAGCTCATCGTGTGGGATGCCCAGGCGCTCGTCATGATCCTCGATGCTGGAAAGCCTCTACAGTTAGCACCATCCTGGGTCCCCAACTGGTCCGAGAGCGGCCCTAGCGAGTGGCTCGTATCGCAGTATCGCACACGCACGGGGGCGAGTGGCCCAAACGCATCATATCCAAGTCTGCCCAGAGACGTCAGTATTGTGGGCAACACCATCCTTCGACTTCAGGGGAAGCGCGTGGGCACTGTCACGTTCAGTACAGATATGCACTTCCCGGCCGAGGGTAGTACTACCCAAGTGCAGCCAGTCCTTGGCCGAGACCTGCTGGTATCGGCACTGTTTCGCCTCGTGCAATTCTTCGCATATGTAGGGGGCACAACGCGTGACGGCCTGCTTAGCGATGGCGCAACCACTACAATATTCGCCGTGCTTGAAGGGCTGATTCGAATACGAGGGGCGACATATAAGCAAAGCAGTAGTGGCATGATGCAATTCACGGTGCCGCTGCCGGCTTGGGAGGGCCCATATGACTTTACCAAGGAGAAGAAAGAGTTTTGGCGGTTGGCTGAGCTGCTCAAGGTGATTGCAGCTGCGTTGCCAAGCTTTAATATCGAATCGGAAGAAGAATCTAGAGATGCGACCGTCCAGCTGTTTGAACAGCTTGCGGGCTGGGCTTATATAGGAAACTACTTCCTTCGGCTGGTGAAGATTTTGGTTGAGCAGAAGAGAGGTCTTTATGTCTTGTCGGGTGGGCTTGCAGGTACGGGCCCCTTTGGAGTCTCTGTTGGAGACGAAGTCTTCGTGCTCCCCGGTATTCCGACTCCCATGGTATTGAGAAAATCAGACAATGGCCGCGGCTGGACAGTTGTTGGGGCGACGCTTGTTCACAGCATCATGTACGGTCAGTTATACATTCGGAATGGATATGAGGCTATAGATATTTATTGAAAGAGCGTTGAATCTTACTTTGTCGCTGTTTCGCTGTTTCGTATTTAAATCCTTGTGGCTCTCTCCATAGAATCCGATATTTTAACTTTCAATGTTGCTACAAGACAATATCTTCGGCTAAAGCACGTGAGAGTAGAATAATAGTTTAATATTGAGTCTTATGGTTTAATGTACTAAAAAGCGGTACAAGATTTTCTTGCCAGATCTCAAAAGCCTTCACAGGTAGACGCGAATTGAACACTGTTACAAAATAGCCGCCAAGTTAAGAAGTAAACAACTTAGCCAGCTAAGAGTCCTCCTGAATGGGTCTAAACTTAGCAGTTGACCTCGACCGCGTTGGAGAAGTAGGTGTAGGTGTCGGCGTGCTTGATGTTCTTGCTGGCGGGAAGTCGTCGAACCGCGGCATAACCATAGGCGTTGAAGTCCTGGGTGCCCTTGAGACTATGGCTAAACTCGTGCAGGATGACACTCGCCCTGTCACCCTGGTGGCACGCGCCGTTGACTGGCTGGCTGTACCACGCCGGGCAGAACACAGTATTCATGCCGGAAGCATAAGCGACAACACCAGGGTTGCTCTTGCAGAAGTTGGTGTTGGCACAGCTAAAGGAGATCTTGCCGCTGTTGTTGGTGCTGCACTCCTTTGCGATGGCGTCAAAGACGCCAGCTACGTGCTTTCGGGTGGCGGAGGTGGCTGACTTGAAGTACTCCTTCATCCTGCGCTCGGGTCCGCTCCTGGCTGCCTTTGCGGCGGCCTTGGCGTTCTTGTTGCAGAGGGAGAGTGCGTTCTTGGCTTTGGTGAGCTTCTCGCCCTTGCAAGTGTTGCGATTGACCTTGGCGCGTCCGAAAACCTGGGGGTCATCCTGAAAAACCGAGAGCTTGCTCTTTGCTTCAGCGCCATCTACCTTGATGGTAAAGGTGGACTCGTAAGGGATGGAGCCGGTAATTTCAGTCGAACCTTCGGCGTACTCGATGAATCCAGACGCATCAACCTGGAACTCGCCACCAGCGGAGAGGTCATGGTATGCAGCCACGTCAAAGGTACTATCGAGTGCTCCATTGGCAGGGAGATTGACAAAGGACGAGTCGGTGAGGTTCATGTAGTTGATGTACAACCGAACTCCTTGAAATTCAATCACATTTTCTGCTTGACAGTCAGCTTATTGAGTCCCTCTATGGATTTTATAGATCAACTTAGACTTACCTCCAGAGAGAACGGTGGCTTTCTCAACAGCTGAATCGTCTAGAATACTGCCGGTCTTCAAAAGCTTCAGGTCGGCGGTATGGTGACTCTGAACAGTGGCCTTGAAAGCTGTGGCTCCAACTTGTTCAATCTTGACCTCTACGGGCACAGCGGGTGTTGTATCATTGGAGGCTGCTGCGACCAGAGAGATCAATGGGAGAATGTTGAGGAACTTCATATTGAAAGAGAGGAGTTATTGGATAATCTGTGTTAAAGAAGGTTTTTGATAGTCCAATGGGTTGCCTGCTGTTGGATAAGAACATATCAAGAGAACATTGCGTGATTAGGACGCCTTTTATATTTAATTCCATCTCTTCGAGACGATTAAGTCCAGGCACAGTTTGCCACAACATGTTACTATCTACGGCTCTAAGAACTCGAAACTCAGTGTGGTCTTTTGTATATCGGCGACTACTCGTTGCGGCAACTCATGGTTTATTGCAACGCCGGGCTTACTTAGCATAAGCCCATTCATGTGAGTACGGCACTTCGGCATTACTGAAAGCTGGGCTCCTAAAATAGCAATTTAACCAAAGTCCATTCTTCGCCAGGTCTGATCCGCCACAAGTCCTAGCAAAAGGTCTGAATGGCGGTCTCATGCTCAGCTGATCCTACAGCCTTTCCGATGGATGCCACCCAATTTGAAGGCTTTTCTATCGATGGGCGAGACAAAAGACCCAAACGAATCGGCGAGATTTTACGTTTTTTGCCCGAATCTCCACCCGAGGCCTCTCGGAACAATCTCCAAACGTACTCTGACTGTATTAAGAAGAAGCAGTGAAGGAACTAGGGGTAGAATCAATCTTAGATTATGCTTTTGATTGGTTCATCCTTAGTTCTCAACGCAGATGAAAGCCTTTTCGTTTCCGGTGGTCAGCTACGAAATCGAGATCTCGTGTTAAGACAAACTTGAACTTTACTATGACCATTTCATAAGCTTCAATTTTCCTCAAAGAGGACTACAGTTTCCCGCCACACGATGCATTGACCCATAAAGTTCTTTTGTGCCACTCATCGTCGTGAAGCTTCCATACTAAGGTGGCACGAGTTATGCGTGACAACGCTATACAGAATTTGATTGGAGAGACCAGAGTTCTTCGTAGGCGCGGATAATCTTCGATGAGCCTACCTAGAGACTGTCCTGCGTTTCGAACCTTTTCTGCCTCGAAGTACACATGTACGTAGAATGTTTTTTACGGCAAATACATAAGCCTAAGGGAAAAAGGGGCTGATCAAGGGGTAAATGGTGGATTTATTACCTAGTTAATCTATCTCCTCTTCATCGCGTACTGATAACATAATTCTTCTCTGGCACAATGCTAGTCCCAAGACTTGAGAAAATCGAGCGAAGAGATAAGATCCTTCCTGATGGTAGCAATATGCTGCTCGCTCCGAGGCTTGATCTGTACATTAAATGGCAGGGGCGCTTGCAGGATCCCGGCGTTGTAGGCGTGGGTATCTAAAGGGACAGTCTTTCCCGTGACAGGATCAACAGGCTCAGAGAACTCATATGCCCAAAGCAGCTTTGCAGCGATTCGCCACATGTTTCTTTCGGCGAAGTGAATACCAGGGCAAAGACGTCGCCCGGCCCCGTAGCCATAGTGATGTAAACTACATGGTCAGTCGTCATTTGATCTGAGGGATTCAAACTACTTATCTCGGTTGGCCCATTCGGGACTGCCTGCATAGTCATTCGCTAGCTTCGGGTGAGCTGTGTAGCGGTCTGGGTCGAAGGTATCATGATCTTTGAACAGGTCTTCAGTGTGGTGGAGTGCCCAGACCGGGACAAAGAGCGTGGAATCCTTGGGGATCAGCATGCCCTCGTACCAGTCATCTAAAATGAAAGGCTGGTTAGCTTAGGCCGCTATATCCCCAAAATTCTCGAAGATAACTCACCCTCCCGAACCCGATGTGGAAGTCCGGTTACAGCCCTTTTGACCACAGCTTTGTTACAAAATATTCTCCAGACTCTTGACAATGGTGCTAATACTTACACCGGTCGCCATCGCATCCCCTCTTTAACAATCTGGTTGATATATGGGATGTCATTAAAATCGGAGAATTTTGGAGGTTTCGTAGGCGGGCACACTCTATCGATTTGTTCTCGGGCCTTCGTTTGCACATGTGGATGGGTAGCAAAGGCTAGGATGAGTGTCAAAATCTGTGCAGCAGTAGTATCTGCAGCGCCTTCGACCACTTCCCCGACCAGGTTGTTGAATGCATGTTGGGACATGGGCCATCCTTTACGATCGTAGTCGTCCAGTAGACGATCGATGATGCACTCGCGTTGGTCACCTTTGGCACGACGTTCATCAACGATCTGTCGAGCTTTACCCCACATCTCGTCGAAAACCTTTCCCGCCGAAACTGCCCGGCGCTTCCAGCGGGCGAATCGCATTGGTATGAGTTTCAGAATGGGATATTCATCCACTGGCGGGTTGGCCCCAGCCTCCATTGCCTCGGTCCATCGGTCCATGACATCGTAGACGACCTGTGTGAAGACTGTTAAAAGGGAAGATCAAAAGCAAGTAGAGGAGTGACGATGCCACTCACATGACCCCAGAAAGAATCAAAAGTCGGTCCTCGATGTCCAAAGGCAAGAACAGAAGCAGAAGAGGCAGTATATCTTCGTACATGATTAAAGAAATTCTTCGGACTGTCCAAAAGATCGCTGAGAAGTACGCTTGCTCTATGTTTTAGGTGGTTAGAGCTGCGAAAGAAGCTGTTGAAATAAGTTTGACATACTCAGCGTCTTGCACCAAGAAATGCTTTTCATCCAGGTTCTTGGGTGAAAAGTTGTGCGAGATGACCTTTCGTTTCTCACGCCAGATAGGGTCCATTTGCTCAAGGGCGATGTGGTCGCCTTGGGTTAAAAGCTTGCCCACATAACTCGTCGGACGATCGGAGTAGATAGCGCCCTTCTTGTCTAGCAAAGAATGGATGGCTTTTCGATCGCAGAGAACGATGATGTTGGTTGGTCCAAACTTGAGTGAGAAGACTGACCCATATTCCTTTGCCCATTCCCGAAATCTGCGGATCCGCGTCAGACCAGTTGCGAGAACAATCAATGGAGGTTGTGTCTTACTTTGCGTGCAAACCAGATGACGGAATCTGGTGGAAATTACCAAGAATTGGACGCGTGGGAGGGCCTTTCGGCATCCGTGGATCACGGCTGCCAATCTTCAACAACCGATACACTCCGGCGGCGAGCAGGATGCCCACCGTGATCCAAACATTCTTATTGAGCACGAGCCACTGCATTTCGACGAAGCTTGTTCATAATAATAAGAATGAGAGAGAATAGCACACGGATCGTGATGATGAGTATATAGTTCTTGGAAACTTGAATTATATTGCACCATAAGACGATGTAGAGACTAATGGCTTCGTCTCGGCCCTATAAGAGTTATTCCGAGAGATCGGACGAATTTCGGTGTAACCGCACGCCGGCAGGAACAATCGGGAACATTATCCCATGCCCATGGGGCCCCAGAAACTGAAATGCACTAAGGGATCATTATCGCAATGAAATGTTATCAATGAGAGAATGGCGGTGGATCTGATGGATGATTGTTGGCGATTTCATGGAGTCTGACATGTGTCTTTGCTCAGGTAGTGAAATCGGGTTCGATGCAAGGAAATGTTGTCGAAGCTTGACATGGGAGTTTGATAATCGAATCCTTGAACGAAAAGAAATCGTTTTGGATCATCGGCTGTGTTAGATTTGAGGCAGTCAATCGAGGTTGGCATTCGTCAACTCGGCCAGAGGAGTCTTGGTGCTCCAGTATTCCAACAACCGATGGAAAGGCTCTTCAATGAATTCAATCCATTTGCTTATGAATACCAGATTGAGATAGCAATTGATAACATTCTGGAAGATGGCTAAAGCTTCCAATCTGCAGGCATCGATTGCATGCACCGAATTGTGCATAATCTATCACCTGTACGCAAATACTTGTAGGTCCCCAACTATTCATCCGGTATCCATGAAAAGACTAAGACATCTCATATGTGCACAAATATGGAAGAGAGTAGTGTAAAATCAGCATCCGTCGAATATTTCCGAGGGGGAGAATAGTTTCTAACAAGGCGAAGCCTCTATCGAACTACTGCTCCTCCGTAGATCTTCCTTCTTTGTCTTGCCGACTGTCCAATCAATGAACCTACGTAATTTAATGGACCCCTTCACGGCTTCCTTCTCGCCGAAACCATGTTACTCAGCTTCAGTTTTCCCGATCCATTCTGTTACCAAACATCTTCCTGTAGTTCTAATTAGCGAATGAACCTTGATGATATCTTGGGACTGATGCAGTGAGGGAAAAGGTTCTTGAGTAGGGACATGTCGAGGACAAATCCATACCTGCAATCGGCCGCTATTTCTCATAGACTTCAAAGATCCATCAACTTCGGGCATCGAAAGCTTTGACTCTTTGCAAAGCAACTCACGCAAAACAGTATGAACGTCTCGAGCCATGAGAGAGTCGCCACAGACGTACAAGTAGCCATTCTGTTCCAGCAGCAAAGAGCAAACTTCAGCCGCATGTTGCATTAGTAAATGCTGAACGTAGACTTTTCTTTCAGTGTCTCGAGAAAATGCAGTGTATAATTTGAAGGCACCTGCTAAGATCTTTTGCAGACCCTTTACACTAGTTAGTTGACAGCGGAACCACGGATGTATTTAGCAGCGAAGAATCTTACCTGCCACTCATCCTGGTAAATAAAGTCTTCCGACGACTTGCGGCAGCCAAAAAACAGGATGGAATTGCCCACTGAATGGCCGGCTTTGAATTGAGCAGCCCGCTCCTGAACGAAGGCGCGAAATGGAGCAACTCCTGTGCCTGGACCAATCATGAGGATTGGCCGGCTGGTGTCGGCGGGAGGCTTGAAACTTGAGTGACGGATGTGGATAGCCAAGTTGAGGTTGTACTTATCCAAATGCCCCATGAGACCGCATGTCAAGTTTTGCGCATCTGGCTGCTCCTTATTCTGCTGGTTCTTGAGAGCCAGAAGATAGTTTGACGCGACGCCCTTGAAATCCCGCCCCTGAAGTTGAACGGAGTCCACTACCACAGTGCATGAAAGTGAGCTCTTTTGTATCAAGGATGATGATGATATGGAGTAATATCGAGGCTTCAGAGGTTTGACACATTCTAATATAACGGCGAAAGGAACGGGACAGATAACATTTCCGGGGCCAATAGTTTCAATCAATTGGGCGAGATTGAGCAATTGACTTGTCACAATCTTGTGAAAATGGCCCGGGTCCTTGCTCAGGTTTAAAAGGGCGTCTTTTTGAAATTTGTCTGATGCGAATTCTGCCAGCGTGGCCAGAGATTGTCGTGATATCGGGCCAGCAATTTCCAGATAGTATCTCACGGCGGTATCGTAACTAGTTGTCTTGGGTAACGGGATTTTTATCGTAGGCTCGGCAGAGGAGACGGAAAATGAGGTGTGTCGCTTCTCCCAGAGTCCAAAAACCCGCAGAAATCTGTCGACCTCGCAGTCCGCGTTGATGGGCCAGATAGCTGCGTGGTCGCCAGTTTGATAGGAAAGACCCGTGCCCATAAGGTCCAGCTCTAGGTGCACACAATTTCGATCCGGACTACGAAAGAGCTCTTTACTTCGTAGAAGTGTCACAATAGAGGGTTTATTGGGTCCGGGAAAGTCGATGAAGTGATTTCTGGCCCCCATCAGCTTCTTACCAACCCCCTCCCCGAGATAGGTCGTTTCTGCAGGAGATTGTAGCTCAGTAATGATGAAGCTCGGTTCAAAGTTCGATTTTCGCTCTTCTAGAGCCATGGCTCGGCCAAGCTCTTCCCACAATGATTCCTTCCAGGTGATGAAAGAGTTTTCCGTCGTAGCTTGGGCATCATCTCCTTCGCCCAAATCCCCAACCAGCCTGGCGCCATGACGCTGAAGTGAGGCACTCACACTTCGCGCTACGGTGTTGAAATTCTCATACGTGCTATTTCCAAGACCAAAAGCCGCATATCTCATATGTTGAAGTGGCGCTTCTGCATGTGCTCCCAAGGAAAAAGGGGGACAATCCTCCGTGATGAATTCATAGAACTCGACTGCATTATCTGTTGGCTCGCCCTCTCCATACGAGGACAACACAAATATGGCCACTTTTTCGGCCGGGAATTTGAACAGCGATTCATAACCATAGTCGTTGAGGTCAGCGACCATGGTCCGTAGGCCAAACCGGGTGGACCCTTCTTTAGCGAGTTTCTCTGAGAAGTCTTGGGCATTCCCAGTCTGTGACCCAAACAGAATGATGCAATCTTTGTCTTCTTCATTGATATGATCTACTATGCATCTTTTGCTGGATTTGTGCAAGCTGCCCTTGGTTTGGGATACGAAAGTTAGCTTTCCCAATGTTAGATTCAGAAACGCCGGTTGAGAAATTTTTCCCAAGTATGACAGAGTGGCCAGCAGTCCGAGAGCCATGAAAGTATAGCCCAGTATAATATCAAGGACAGAGGGTTGGCTATTGGAGACCAACTGTGCCACATGGATGGAACTCATCCTGGATACTGCGTGATAAATGTATGACGACTGGAAGGCCATGTATCAACTCTCGACTGAGCGAAACAGTTGTAGGAAAAAGCAAGATGAAGCTTGATATGAAAAATTAGAGAGATTTGAGTCTTAATGGATTGAACTAGACGTCTGGATATGATGTTGAAATTTAGAGCATATGCTTTCTTTGCGGGCGAGTGCTTGAAGGGACATAACTTCTCTCCGGCGATGCCCTTTCTGGAATTTGCCTGATCGGGGAAATCCATGCCCTTCCATTGACTTTTTTCTATCCCTTTTTCGGTTTACAAGAAATGGAAGTCTTGGCTCGCAACAACTTCGTGGGACAATTGCAGCGAAGACTCTCCGTCAAAGTCAAAGCGGGACCAGCCAAGTGTCAGCCTGGATACAGTCAGTGACGTTGATAATGATCCACACACTTCTCCAGGCTTTAAGAAAATATTTTATTATGTTTCGATTCTCCTTCTTGGGTCTCCAAAAGCGTCAAAATCCTACCGTGTTCCTTGTTCTTCACCTTAACAATTAATCCGAGACAGAAGCAGCTTTCAAACCATCCAATCCGGCTCAATTATTGCAGTCTAGAAGCAAAATGTCGGCAAGATCTCGCTGGACTCACCTCATTCGCTTTATTGCAAAAGAAGATGGCCAGATTCATCTTGGCCAAGTCGACACCAAGGTCTTTCCGGACGTAGGCCTAGCGACGCTCGAGGGCAAGGAGGTCGATGCTAAGGTCATCTCTGGCTCCATCTACGATGGTGTTGTGACCAACCAGACACTTCACGTGGCGCAAGTGAGTGTCTTTCCTTGATCTGTATGCTCTCATGAGTACTGAGTAACCATGATTGATAGCTTTTGTCACCCCTGGCTGTCGAACAGACGTCGATTATTCGATGTCTCGGGCTCAATTATAGGGACCACGCGAAAGAAGCCAACATGCCCATTCCAGATGTTCCGGTTCTCTTCATCAAGCCCAGGACTGCACTTAATGGGCCCTACCCTGCAAGAATCAATATACCCAAGATCGCCCAAGATGAATCCGCCGACTACGAGGCTGAACTGGCAGTAATCATCTCCCAGGATGGTCGTGACATACCTGAATCAGAGGCTTACAAGTACGTCCTGGGTTATACAAGCTCTAACGATGTGAGCGCGAGGAACCAGCAGCTCAAGAATAGCCAATGGTGCTTCGGAAAGGGTATGTGATTTCGATCGGAATGGCATAGCGGCGACTGCATAGTGAACGTACCCAGGTTGACTTTGTGTTGTAGGTATGGATGGATCTGCGCCGATTGGACCTGTGCTTGTGTCACCAGAGGCCATTCCAGACCCGCATTGTCTCAGCATCAAGGCGATTTACAACGGCAGTGTTGTCCAAGATACAAATACAAGGTAAGCTTCATATCCAAATCCTCTGGCGGCACGGGTTTAATACTTTGCAACAGGGAAATGATTTTCAACATACCTCAGACTATTTCATTCCTTTCACAGGGTACAACACTGGAGCGCGGTTCAATTATTCTCACTGGTACCGGTCCCGGTATTGGTATGGTTAGGAAGCCAAGGATCGTTCTCCGTCATGACGATGACATGAGAGTCTATATTGAGGGAATTGGAACACTGATAAACAAAGTTTACCATGAAAAATAGAGACACTTGTAACGAGAATTCAATTACCGTCTCTAAAGCAAACACAAACGACTCAGAATTTACGATAAGATTGTTTCTGTTGGGAATCATTAAAAAAAACTACACAGTGAATTTGTGTTCCTGATGCAAATATTGGGGTTTAAGATGCGTACCTATCCCTAGATATCAAGACTCAGAGATGCAAACTGTAGATTGATGATATCACGATGAAGTACATCTACTATGGGTTACCACCTGGCGCGTCCTGGCCAATGTGGCCAATGAATGCCTGAGATCTATGAATCTCCTGTTCCGTGATTAAAGCACTCACTTCCTCTTGGAGTTCGCGATATAAGCTTGAGCCCTCAAATCTGTCCCAATCTTCTCTTGACCTGGTCCTGTGCCGAGGTTACAACTTAGCTCAGGGTTGGACTGGGATTAGCATCTACTTACCTTATGTAGAGGCTGGCTAAGTTGAGATCGTTCAATTCCTTCAGCGCGAGAAAGCTCTGAATATCAATTGATGGAGACATCTCCCGGGCCTTGACCTTGTCGGCATAGTCTGCCATTACCGCTAGCAACTCTTTTCTTCTGCCCTCTTGAGCCCAAAAATGAACAACTACCACTGCGCTATCCACACAATCAGCATTCGCGTCATCCATTCGCTTCACAAAGCCGGAGGATTCGTCATAATGGTGTAAGTCGTAATCAGGACTACCGAGACCTTGGACATTGCGCAACAGCTTGTCCTCGTCGACTTTCTTCATCTCTTCCTTGAACGTGTCCGATGAGATATGGCTCATGAAGAATCCAACCGGGTGGTAATAACCCTCGAGTCCCCAAAGGGTATCCGGTGCCCCGTCAAGATCGTGGCCCCAGTAATAAGAATTTGAATAAGGTTCTGTCTTCGATACTGCACAAAGGCCAACAAGTCTCTTTCTCCACTGCAATGGAGAGAGAGAGATTAGTATCCAAATCAGCGATCGAGCTACCCAATAAATTGCGACAAAAAACTGTCGAACGGGGGAGAAATCGAAAATGGGGATAAAATATTTGAGAAGAATGATGAGGGAATCGATGAGTGGGTAAAGGGCAAGAGGACATACCTTTTCAAGGGCTCCATCCCTCGAAACAACGCGGGCAATGACGAAAAATAGAGGCGTAGCCATGCTCAGTACTAATTGCTTTTGTCCAGGTTAAGCTTAAAACGTCGTTATAAATAGATCCGAGGAAAGACCCTTGTGTACAGTCACTCGTATCAAGGCCGTTGGATTCTGAGGCTTGAAGTGGGAATGGATATGACGATGGGATTATATAAGTTCCTCGATCAACTGGATTGGACCGATGATACACCGACCGGCGGCCGATTGTCGGCAGTCTCTTCACAACTTTACTTCACCACCATGACGGACTAATGCAAGCGCTCGGCGATACGGATCTCTCCTGGGACATCTGTATTGTAACAAAGAAAACAACATCCAGAGCACAGCTTCAATGTCATCCCAGAATTAAGGTCTCGCAAAGATTGGATGACTAGGTTGGTTGTCTCGATAGCTAGATAATAACTGTTGCAATAGAGTCTACACGAAGAGCTATTCACACAGCTTTAGGTTGCGTGCCCTACCTTGGGCAACATGCAGGAATTCAACTGAAACCATTCAGAGAGGAATATATTGCCTGATTAATTGGAAATAAAAATCATTGAAAAAGAAAAGTTATGGCGCATTTATATGCGGAGTCAACTCGTTCAAAATGTGTTCTACAGTCCTAGAATAGACTTCATCACATCACGCAGCTTGGCTATACAGGCATCGGTTTCTCCTGCTACAGTGTCTGATCTCCAAGCCACGTACCTGTCCGGACGGACCAGCACAGCTCCAGATTCCTGAACTCCTCGAACTCCCTCCCAGTCAAAATAGAAGTCCTCCCAATCCTGGCGAAAGCCGATTGAGTGAGCCTCCATAGGAACACCGAGTTCTGTCGAGAGACTTCCCACAGCAACCTTCCATGCTTCCCCACCAATGCCAGTGAAGAGAACGAAACGTCCATGACCAGCAATGTCGATGGTGGAGGTAGGTGTAGTAGGAACCGCTTTGTTCAACCAGACATGAGGAAGGCGGGATCCCGGGTAGGTGTTCGGGCTGTAAAAAAGGACAGGGTCTTCCGCCGCCTTTCCAGCTAGATGGAATGGTTCAGACTCATCCGCCGCGTATATAGCATTCCCAGAGTATTGCTGTCCCATTTCAACGCCTAGGCCGTGAAATTCATGGGCTGTGTTCCGGATGGCTTTACTGAATTTGATTCTTCGTTCTGTACCATGAATCCCAGGCTGCGAGAGCTCTTCAAAGGCGCGCTTTCTCTCGCTTGGATTTTTGGGTAGAGATCCAATGGCGTCCCACACGCCGAAATGATCCCGGAACGCTTGATTCGCCCGGGTGACGATTCCCTTGCCAACGGGCTGTCGTTCCGCAGTGTAGGTAGAGAGTAGAGAAGGCCCTGCATACCCACGATGAACATATGCTACCTTCCACGCGAGGTTGAATGCGTCCTGAATGCACGTATTGCTTCCCAGGCCATTCATCGGTGGATGACGATGAACGGCATCACCGAGGCAGAATCTGTGATCATTTAACACCAGTAACTCTTTGGGACGGAAATACGATGACATAGGCATCCGACTCACATGGTATCCCCTTTCGAGTAAGAATCTGCAACGATCTCATTGATGAACCATCGAGACACGTTCAATATTTCCACGGGAGTATCATCGCCAATGAAATCGCGAACACGTTTCCCGTATTCCTCCATGGTCGGCTGGATGTTGAGGTCGGCATCTCTGTCAGGAAACATGATGAACATCCACTCATCCCAGGGTTTCACCATCCGGATGATGCCCATCCAACCAAAATCAGGGTGCTCTTTATCTGGTTGCATGATCCAATGAAGATTGCCTCTTCGCGAGTCCACGAGGTGAGACAGATCTACCTTGACGAGAACGTTAAAAGCGAGACCCTGACCAGGTTTGCGTTCCATGGGTAGATCCAGCTGCTGCATGACTCGACTCTGTGCGCCATCGGCCCCAAAGAGATATTTCGTTCGGATCTGGTATTCCTGGCCCGAGATATTATCCTTTACAGTCGCGGTGATAATCTTGGTCTCCTCATTCTCCGAGAATCGGACTAATGAAGTATCAAATCGGACTTTGAATCCATTGTGTACAGCATACCGAATAAGGATTGGCTCAAGAAGGGTCTGGGGTATATCGGCTGGGTCACATGGGCTTGCCATTTCGTAGTCGCCCTGGACTGAGTCAACAGAAGATCTCAATTGACAAGAATGCATCGAGATCTCTTACCTTGCGCCTCGGGTCGTTTCCCCACGAATAAACACGTGCAAACTCTTCTCCAGCCATGCTGTGGCACCACCTCGTATGGAGCATGCAGTTCCCTTTGGATGACACTTGGTCGACGTCTCTATCCAGACCAATGTCCCGCAAGCATTCTGTAAAAGAGTTTCCGGTTATCATAAAGCTCAAAAAAACTACTTGATTAGGTTCACAAGAGCCAACTCACCAAGAGCTGCCATGTTAGTGATGTGCGCGCGGGGCGTGTTGGCTGTGCCAGGGGCTGCTGCAACCATGATACCTTTGAGGCCTAAATCCAAATCCAGGGATTAGCGACCATCACAGAATAATCAGGGATTCACTCACATACCATAGGATGTGAGAAAACACGAAAGAGAGGCACCAGCTGGGCCGCAGCCGATGACCAAGAACTCGGTATCCAAATCATGTGATCGGTCCATGTTGGGCAGAGGGGTCAAGCGGGAAACTAAGGGCATCGTAAAGATGCCTTCTCACAATCAGATTTGAACTGTTCATGATATCGCTACATAATTATCTGTACAGACATATTCTAGTACATCTACAGTGGCAGGGCGTGCCCCCACATGGTTGTAAGCCTTGCTGGGGTTGGTGTGTGTGGGAATTATACCGAAGACACTCCATGTCTCTCTCGGGCCTGTTTGGAGGAAAGACTTCGGTAACTTGAAGTGGCGCGTTCCTTCAGTATTATGATTCTATTCGCCACCGACACAAGGAACGGATTACGGTGTATTTGCCGTTCAGGTTTCCCCGTACCTTGGCATTGTAGTCCAGGAGCAAATGGGCAGATATGTAATACCAAATGGCCCAAGGGACACGTTTGTCAGGGCTTTTTACGTCCCGAAAACGGAGCAGACACTAGCACATCTATTTATCGTCCATTGGACCCGTCCGAGTTAGATGGTTCTGTTAAAGAACTTGTCCAATGCAAATCTCAAGATCGCGAACATGGCAGTTGAGACCGCTGATTCCCCGCGCAAGATCAACCTCTTGCGCATTGCTCACGTGTATTACACGCATAAAAACATTGAAAAAGCTCGCCAATTCTTGGAGGCCTTTGGATTTCAAGAGACTTTACGCATTGATGATAAGACGTACTACCGTGGCACTGGCCGAGAGCCATTTGTATACTGTGCGATAGAGGGCAGTGAAGACAAGTTTGGCGGTGCTGCATTTGTCGTCGAAAACGCCGAGGATCTGGACTTTGCATCAAAGACTCTGCCCAATGCTACCCCAGTTCATGAACTTCGAGAGGAGCCAGGAGGAGGATATCGTGTCACCTTTCAGGATCCCATCGATGGGTTTGCCTTTCATCTCGTGCACGCGCAGGCTCCCGCTGCTGCTCAGTCGAGCGCGCATGAGAAGATCAAGTTCAACTTTGTAAGTACAGGAAATTTCTGCCGACAGTGTGATGATGCTCAATTGTCTCGTGCACAGCCCAACGAAAAGACCAGGCCCGGAAACGAATTTCAGAGATTTGAGAAAGGTCAGACGAGCAAATGGCGCCAATATCTGGTCGAAAGCGGCTGACATCCCGCATAGGTCCTGCTCTGATCCATAAGCTTGGCCATTTTGGCATGTGTGTTACTAGTTTTGCCGATACTTACGACTTTTACACGACTCGGTTCAACTTTACACCTAGCGATGTGAGTGAGCGGGTAAAACTACTTGGAGTTCAGGCGCTTACGATTTCCAGTTGGTTTCTGACGATTCAGGCAACGATGTTACTACGTTCCTGCACCTCGACCGAGGGCTGGAGTTGGTAGACCACCACTGCTTCTTTTTCTTCGAGGGTCCTGTAGCACACGTTCATCATTCTTCATATGAGACCTATGACTTTGATACGCAGCTTTTAGGACATGACTACCTCCGCGAAAAAGGGTACGAGAGTTGCTGGGGAGTAGGAAGGCATGTCATGGGCAGCCAAATCTTCGACTATTGGTATGGATTTTCTTCAAAGCCCATCCCTTCAGATGTTCTAACCACAAACGATGATAGGTTTGATCCATCGCAATTCATTCTAGAGCACTATGTAGATGGCGATTTGGTCAATTCGAACAACAAACTTATCAGAAGCAAGGCATCACCAAACAATCTCCACGTTTGGGGTATGTACTATCAAATTTCGTCATCCTTTACATGCATGTGGCAGAAGAAGTTTCCGGTTTTCTGACCCCAAGGTTGAACGACAGGACCCGATTTGCCTCCCGAATTTCTTCAGTAGCAGCTCAGGTGTTGCAAAGGATCTTGGATGATTTTGGAAGTACCAAGAAGGAAAGGATCTCAGAGTGGTGCTTACTGAGGGGTTCGTTCGTTTCGGTCGAATGTTGGTGGATCTTCGGCTGACTGACATTGCAACGAAATTATGCCGAACCACACTAACCGTAGGAAGGGCCTCCATATACGGAGTACCTAGGTAGTATGTAGTGCGCAATAGTACTTGATTGGTTCCTATCTACATGCGGTTCTAAAGATACACACAAGGGCATGACTCAGTTGTGCTGTAGGTAGCGTATATACTCTTGCTAGACCGAGGTCAGGTGAAACTAAACACTCCTGATTGGCTACCCCCGCCAGCTCGCCATGGGGAAAAGATCTGGGGCAAACGATAAACGATGCGGGGGTCTGCAAAGCGGCCGGGATAACTCCCAGATGATGGATCCCCTCGCGTCGTTGCACCTTAAGACCCTCCAGTAACCGTCTGACGTCCCTCCCGCGAGCTCAAAGCCAAGGGTATAACGAACGCGTCTTCAGAATCATGACCGAAGTTCCTCGAGTTCGGCAAGGCCACTGGCCGGCATCGTCTACTCATGCCAGTATTTCTTGTCGTGATTGCCGCAAAAGAAAGATCAAGTGCGACCGCTCGCTCCCCACTTGCTTCGTCTGCCTCAAGAATGGACAAGAGTGTAGCTACCCCGTCGGACCCCTCAAACCGGGCCCCAAGATAGGATCTTCGCGTCGTCGCATGGCGCGGAGGAAGGTAGACACGTCTTGCCATTGCAAACAAGGTGTATGTGGCTCTTTGGATGCGCAATCACAGCCAGATCTTTGCCATCAATCTTCCCAGTCGTCGGAGCCCCAGCAGGGTTTTGACTATATTGGCCTCCCGTCACCTGGAAGCGAGGATCCTCCGCCTACTGGCCCGGACTCCGACGAGCGTACAAGCGTGCCCGCCGCTTCTACCACTACCAATGGCTCTTCTGTCAGAGTTTCGTCGCTATTTTGGATCCTTCATCCCTCCCATGACGTGAAGCTCGACCCCAACTCATCTACAAGGCCACCCATGACTTCGGGGAGAATGTCCGATGAGGAGCTTTCGTCTGTGCAAGATGACGTGTGTCAAGCACTTGGAACAACACTCGAGGACATCAGGAGCTTGTAAGCCGGAATTCCTCCCTGGGCTCTCTATTTCGACTGCCAGATCTCTAACTATTACCTAGAATTGACTTGTATTTTTCCAACATGACAGCGTTCTCCCTTTTCCACCAACCAACCTTCACAGAGAAGCTTCTTCAGATAGATTCCAAACATGACCTTTATGCGCTTCTAGCTGCCATGTTCTCCTTCTCGTCTCGTTATCGTTCTCAGCCAGTTCAAGCCACAGAGTCGCGCCAGGTAGATAAAGACAAGAACCTCCCCACCTCTGAAGAGTTTCTTAATCTCGCCTACGAATACACGTCCACCGCGTTCAATGCTTATGCCGATGAGCCTCCTTCCATGTCTTTGTTACAGGCTGTTGTCTTGACAACCTTCGCTGAACTCATCAAGGGGGTTCGAGCCCGAGCGTGGCGGTCTGTGGGTACTTGTGTTCGAGTTGCGTATGAACGCCAATTGCATCTCATAGACGCTGATTCAGAACCGGGCACCATTCAAGCGGAGACGTGGGTGGTGGAAGAACAGCGAAGGACGTGGTGGGCAATCTGGGAGCTTGACGTCTTCGCCTCAACAGTTAGGAGGTCCCCTACAGCCATTGATTGGGACACCAACGAGACATTTCTCCCCGTTGATGATGAGTTTTGGTTCGCCTGCACACCACAGCCGAGTTGTTTTCTCGAACGTGACCCGGAAATGCGATGGAAGTCATTGCAAGCGAGCAAAAACCTCTCACCCAAAGCCTGGTTTATCGCTATAAACTCTATAATGCGTAACGCCCAGGTCTTGTCGAATCCTAGGGGTGGTGCTCGCAACGTCGCAGTTCGGAGGGATCCTTCTGCCCCGTCACGCCACCCTCCGAAGGCATTGAAACAAGCTCGTAGGTCAGTTACTGAGAGTACAGATGACCTATCAATTCTTAATAACTCGCTCTATTGCTTCCTTATGGCTCTCCCCGACCATCTACGACATCGAGGCGGTTTTCTAGCTTTTTGTGATGATCCGACAAGGGGAAGGTCTCGTCAACTTGACAGTGATATCTACAGCATACACATCATGACCCAGCTAGCCCGATTCATGATTTCCAGGGAGAATTTGTACTGGGAAGTTGAAAAAGAGAGCCCATCGCCTCACCAAGAGGATCCACAGCTTGATCACCTCCCTGATACCACTGAGGGAGAGCGCCGCTGGAAGTGTTACCTGGACACTGCCGACGGCATCATGGATATCGTCAGTAGCAGCTCTCCAGATCATTTTCAACACATCAACCCCTTCCTTGGCAGTACTATCTGGCTCGGGGCAGCAATTCTTCTGGTCCACTTCCGCTTAGCACCCTCGAAACCCCTAGTTAATCGCCGTCTGATAGAGTCAAAATTTGACTTATTACAAGCAGTTCTAGTTAAACTTTCCAGTTGGTGGGGCATGTCTACAATCCTTACAGACAGATTGTCGTTGCTCCAGAGCGGCCTCCAATATCCGGGCGAAGGCAACAGGTCTGCAAATACGGCACACCCGCACCGGCCGCCTCAGTCACAACTGCAACATAGAGCATCATTTGATTGGTCTATAACTCAAGATCAGAGTGACCCGCCATTGGTGACATCTGAAGAAGGTGGCACCGTGGAGCCGATTCATGATGAGCCGGCGAACCCCTTGGACCAACATCGTATTCTCGGTCCGGGAGATTCGCCTTGTACGATGGATTCTAGCACTCACCAGAAACAAGATCGAAACCCAATACTTGACCAAGACACCCCCTCGTTACTGTTTGAACCGCATTCGAGAGTGGGTTATGACTCACTTCGCATGCCAGATACAATTGGGGAACTGTTTTCAGAGAATCCAGCTACGAGCGATCTGTTCAAGAACTTCAATATGAGACATCAAATGGAGTTCCCTGACTTTCTCAACGACATATTTCCAACCAATGCAAGGATTTAGTAGCACGAAATCAATTTAAGAGAGGAAGAATGTTGTATTTAAACCTTTGTTAGTCAATCTTGATGCGATATATTGATCAAGGCAACGAGAACTCGACCGATAATTTTTTTCTATGCCGAGATATATGGGAGGTGATTGCCTATGAATCCACCTTTACTCCTTTTTCGTAGTTACTACAGCCACAAGATGTTCGGCAGCTCTGAAGCCGAATGTCATTCCAGGTCCAATGCTCGAACCGCCACCCGGATATGCTCCCTTCATCACGGTATTTTGGTCGCAGCCGACTGCATACAGACCAGATATAGGACTGCCATCGGCGCGAACCACTTGGGCATCTTTGTTTGTCTCAACTCCCCAAGTGATGCTGACATTTCCCGGCACAAGCGGCAAAGCGTAGAAGGGGGCTTTGGCACAAGCTGCGAGACTAGTATTCGGCCAGACTCTCTCATCGCCGTAGAACCTGTCGTAGATATTCTCGCCTCGATGAAAGTCGTCATCTTTACCGGCTAGTGCTTGCCTGTTAAAATGGGATACTGTGTTTTCTAATGTAGTCTCGTCCACCTCCATCTTTCGAGCCAGCTCCCGAATCGTGCGCCCTTGAATAAGATATCCGTGTCTTAGCAGCGATCCAATAGGATATGGCCAGGGTAGGGCCATTCCCATGCCATATTTCCGCAGAAAGACGCTGTCGCCAATAAAGAAAGCCCGTTTTATGTGTTTGGCATGCATGGTTTTGACAAACTCTTGATAAGGGCTGCTCTCGTTGGCGAAACGTTTTCCATCTCTTGAGACGATAAGACTTCCTGGCTTGGACCTGTCTATCGAGAAATGAGGATATCGCCACACAGTGCCATCGGAGCGATGTAGGAGTGACATAGGTGCGAAGATGGCGTTTTGCTCGTTAGGAGGGGGTAGGTGTGCTCCAGCCGCTTCTGCGAGAAGGATTCCATCACCGACGTTGCCACGCGGCACTGCTGTCCACTCATGTGGCACAAACTTTTCTGCAACATGCGATCTCCCAAGCCCGCCACTAGCAAGTACGACCCCTAGAAGGGCTCGGACACGAACCGGAGGGCTCCCGTCGCGAGATACCATAAGGCTCTCAACGCTGCTTTCCCTGCCCTCTGTCGACTTTGGGGCACTATTCCTCCAAAAGTCCACTCCTGCTTCAAGAGCACTGTAGAAGAGGCGACCGACAAGAGCGTTTCCATTAGCCAGTTCGGTGCCTTTGCCATAGCGAACCAAATCAAGCAGATAGCGGGCAATCTTTTTCGACCCAAACGCCAAGTTTCTGAAGCTGCTGAATGGTGCTGTCAATATAGGAAGATCTGCCGGGTCTGCTTGCATACTGCCGAATGCACTGTACCCTCTGATCGGGTACCGTATCTCCTTGACACGCGAGCCGAGCTTTCGACCATCAAACGCTTTTGTGAGGAGAGTGCGGCCGACGCTGGCCCCCGGTTTACTTGGATGATAATCAGGGAGAGGAACCGGTTTAAACTTGACCGCTGTGTATTGTTCCATCCAATCTACCATTTTTGGGCCTGTTTCAAGGAATGCGCCCACCTTTTCCTGGTCGTACAAGTCCCCGAGAACCTCATGCATATAACGCTCTGCCTCTTGTCGGGAGTCTTGTACTCCAATTTGTTCCTGGTGCTTGTTGTGAGGAATCCAAACGCCGCCTCCCGAAAAAGCGGTCGTCCCCCCTAGAAAATCAGTCTTCTCGAGAACAAGCACCCGAAGGCCTTTCTTTGCTGCGACTAGGGCTGTTGTCAAACCAGAGCAACCGGAGCCTACTACGACAACATCGTATTCGTGGTCAAAACGGGCTGCCTGGGAGGAGACTATCAGCGACCGAGCGATGGATAAGGATAAAATTAACTGAGGCATCACTGGACCTCATATATGTCAGGCATGAGAGCGGCTTTCTTAAAGCTAGACACGGCTCTTTGACTGGTCCGGGGCAAGTATCCAAGAATCTGCATAAAGGGCCTTCTAGCCAGCATGCTGAAGACCTTTAATGGCGTGAAAAGGTGGGAAGATCTCATATCTAAATGGGGGGGGGGGGGACAAATGCCGGTTTAATTTCGATACCTAAATCCTCTCCTGGCTACAATGGAATCTTGTAATTATGAGATGCACAGGGAGACAGAGAGAGAGCGGCGGCATGGACCTCTCTCTATGTGGATAACACACAGCCAAGACTGAAGGATGACAAAACCCTGATCTGAACCAATTGACAATTTCTCGGACAGGGACGAATAATTTAAGGACGAATGAGTTGAAGAATTAGTCCGTCCGAAGTTATGGTGGTAGCTCTGAGCTAACTGCTTCTGAAATCAAATCTGAGCATGGAAGCAAGCGCGCTTCAGACCTTGCCATGTTTTCCTTTAACTCAAATGCAGGTCAAAATGCACTGACCTACAGACTATCATTCGAACGCTTTGAAATAGTACATTATATACCCTCATTACCACAAATTTAGATGTTCTTAGGTCTACGAATATAAGATTCCAGGAGAAAACCCCTCGAGATGAGCTTCGTTAGTCAAATGGTTTTGTTGCCCTGGAATCAACGCTCCAATAAAGTTTCTCTGTATTAGTACGAAGAGAGTCCTAACAAAAGACTCTGAATGTTTTCAGGGAGTTCGATATTCCACCAATCCATCTCAAGTTGTTTATCATGATCTACCTCTATGGGTTGACCGAGCAATGAGGAATTGATGGGCATCATATCAAAAAGCGATTGGGTGTTGTCACAAATAGTCGCCACGCCATTAATGTTCGAAGAAGAATATTCCGCGATATGACTTGTAGCCCAGGTGTCGGCGAGTTGTAGTTCACGAGCTGGGTTGTTTTGCGCCCCTTGCTGATAGTCACACTCTGTCGAGTTTTCGCAAGGACCAAGTGTCGATATAGCATCGATATTGCCACCTGCCTGGGTATTGACGAATTTATGTTTCATTTTCGGTTCTGAATAACCGGTTTCAGTCTATTTAGCGAAGGTTGTTCGGGAAACAAATAATGAGAGTTTTTTAAGAAAGAGAAACGAAATGAAACTGACCTTCGTATCCATAAGTTGCAGTATCACTTATCTCGTTGTTAGCCTCAGTTGAACACGGTTCGTCGGGTATCCAAGAGCCGGGAGATCTCTTGGTTTTCGTGCTGTCTTTTGAGTGATGAAAGGAGTGAGGTGCATGTTTATCCGCCTGGTTCTCGAAAAATTTCTCAAGTTGTGTCTCAAGAGTTTCGAGGTTCTGCTGCAGTGCCGTCTCGGCATCCCAGAAGTCCACACAGCGTTTGTAGGTCATGTATAAGACGTCAAACCGTGATTTTATCAAAGACGAGCTCATAGAAGAGCGACAAACGTATCTTCTCACCAGCTGTACAGCAGCAGCGAGCCATATTGTGCTGAGCAGAAAAGGGTTAATGTGCTGAACATGCGCTTCGCAGCTGCTGCTCACGATAGCCAAAATGTTGTCAGCGGCTTCAAAGTACTGTTGTCGAGAGAGATTTTCGACATTGGTCATAGGGCGTGCCGTGTATTTCGTGGCACTGATACCGCTATTCTGGCCACGTTTGTCTCGATTTGTTGGTTGATGAAACAGATCGTAACGATGTATCATAAGTCGAGCTAGTTGAGTCATGACAAAAATGTTGTAGATGCCGCAATGCAGTTGGCGGGTGGAACCATTCTGTCTAGGTTCAAGAGTAGAATCGAAACTGAGATGCTGGCCACGATATCTGAGATGTGACGGCAATGCCAGCACAAAACATTGTATAGTATTTGACAGAATCTCCAGTTGCTGAAATGTATCCTCACCCCCACAAGGACAGAGACGTCCGGACTGGCAACCAGCCTTAGTAACCTCCGGTTTCGCGCGGACACCATGTGGGCTAGAAAGAATTTGAGCGTCCTTCATCAAAGAGTTTATGATCAGGAACCAAGATTTAGGGGATTGATTGCCCGATCTATAAAGAGACTTCCAACGTAGTGTGGGCTCTCTCTCAAGAAAGGAGCTTGGTGACTTGCGGTCGCCGAACCACTGCCAGTCATCAACGGGTAATAGAGTCTCCATATGTGCCCAATCGATTGCTGTAGGTGTTCTCCTGATCGTACTTGCAAAAACGTCCATCTCCCAGATCGCCCACCAGGCACGCCGTCTCTCTTCTTCCTCACGCCATGCCAAGGCGTCTTCAGTATCTCCACAACCTATTCCTCCCGCGTCGATTAGGTGTAGATTCAACTCATACGCAAGGCGTACACACAGTCCTAGTGACCTCCAAGCTTTTCCATGAACCCCACGAGTCAGCTGGCAGTGTGTTGCGATAACTAAGGCCTGGACGACGCAGAGTGGAGGCGGTTCGTCGTCGCATTCTATGAGAGCTTCATTGACATACTTAAGGGCCTTATTGAGGAGCTGATCTGCCTTCGCTGTAGGAGATGGCTGGAACTCCCTTTCATGCGCAGAATTGAGGTCTGAGCTACTAAACCGAGCGGCGAAACTGAACATGGCTGCTAGCAGTCCGCAGATCTGAGTCATGGATGTGATTGCTGCTAGCTTATCTTGAAATGAGGGTTCATGAAATAAGTTAATTGCAACCATATTGCGGAAGTAGATTTGAGTCCTTGAAATGAAAAGACAGTCAGCCAAGCATTGATCATTGATTAGACTAATTTAAAAATGACGGTCATGTCATAAGACAAATAGATGAATTGCAACTCACTTGTCATTCAAGCCTTCAATAGGCAATCCAAGCTCAGAGCAAGCCATCTCCACCAGAGGCCGATCTGGGTGATCGATCTTATCTTTTCCTGGAGACAGGCCTTTTTCTTTCTTCTCTGGTGTAGACACTTCATGAACAGGGTGGAGAATATAGGATAGGTCACTGACGTTGACACTCAAGTCACGCTGTTGAGTGGTCCACCCATCGCTCTTGGGCATATTCTCGGATACTACTTGTGCTTCTCCTCCCAGAGGGCCACTTAATCCCTCATCACCATGATGAAATAGAGAAGCGGAATGCGGGGACTGGGGTACTATTTGCTGGACCTCCTCTCGCTCACGAAGACGACGCTTCGGTCTCTGAAAAGATCCTATTTTGTATTAGTTGAGAGACTAAACTGAAAATCCGGCTTGAGCTTGACATACCAACTTTGGGACCCGGTTTCTTTGCTTTCAATGGATACTCGCAAGTCTGATCCGTCCGTAGGCAAACTTGGCATCGAGGAAATTCGCGATCGCTAGTAGTTGAGCAATCAAGGACTGGCCAGAAATGCTCCAGGGACTTCCTTACCATTTGACCTTACGTCTAGGGGCAAGCGAGTTGGTTAGATTTTGAACCAAGGGTTCTATAAGTGGTAGGCAGTAAAGGAGGAACGTACCCGCGGCAAGTGTAGCACGCAACCTCACTGCGCCTTTGACCGTCGCGTCCACCTGCCTGTCCCGTCCACATCTCGGCAGACCTTCGTTTCAAACTACCTTGCTCCGAGCACATAGTCGTAGTGATCTTTTGGAACAGTCGTTCATAATCGCAAGATGAGCAGGGGCAAAGTCCTCTCGGGAGAAAAGAATCATAAGATTGCATTAGAACCTATCTCCACAACTTCCCCACGGAGTGAGTAAGCCGCTTTTGCGCTGGTAGGGCCGGTGCATAATCGGCACGTCTTCGGAGGAACAGCAAGATATCCTTCAAGATAACGCTTCACTTGACTAATGCAACCACAAGAGGTATCTTGGTCCCAAGATGGCCTAGTAGAATTACATTATGATGGTTGATGCGTCTCAGCTATACATCACTTCACCGTGATAACCCCATTACGAGTCTCTGATCTAATCATGATAGACCATTACCGATATGATAAGAATTGTTGCAATTCGAATGATAAAACATAGAGCAGTCATACCCTACATCTATCCAGCCCCGAGTAACCAGATATGAGCTCTTTCACTGTGTTTTTAGGGGCTAAGAAGCATTACTATTGAAGCCTCACCATAGCTCCAAATTGGATCTTTTGCTTGTATTTTGTCTTGACCATAAGCCTTTATATGTACGGAGAAACTCATGTTAAATTTCACTCTGCAGGTAGTCACTGTTTCATTTTGAATTTTGGGTGCCGTATTACCATACGATCGAGGCTTTGTGGTTATTATCCAAGACAGACAAATAGACTACCATTAGACGGTTTGGTAGGCATGGCATGAAACAGGCTCTATACTCCAATGCCTAAAAAAGCCAATAAAGTTCAACTCAATGCATATTAAGGTAGATGATAGGATGCGTGTTAGTAGTCGTTATGGCAATTTTGTACATCGCATATGTTGCCTAGCATGTTGCAGGGTAGGAGGCATATCGTCAGTTACGTTAAGATTCGATGTACGTTATCGTGGTTCCCTAGCCAGATAGATTAAGACGTCGTTATTAGGCTTCAAATTGCATTTGTCTTGGAAATATACCGTTAATTACGCGGCAGTCAACATATATCGCTATTATAGTTAAATGTCGGATTGGATTTAGCGAGAGAAGCAAGGTAGCCCTAAACGCGTTCCATTGAGCAGGACTCGGTTGTCGAAGGACTATTAACAGGCCAAATATCCTCCATCTACATTCCAGTGTGCTGCATAAGTTAGCCAGCACTACATTCACTGAGGAACCGAATGTAAACGACTCACCTCCTGTTACATATGATGCATTATCACTCAGCAAGAAGCAAAGCACTTTGGCTACCTCCTCTGCTTTCCCCATCCGTCCTATAAGCGTATCTTTAGACAAAATGTCTGAGTCAAACAAACCCATAGCCTCTCCATCTCGGAATATTTTGGTGTCGATAGGGCCGCTACAAGGATATGTGAATGCAACGATCGTTTGGGGCGACTCTTTGCTTGGACGACTTACGGCAAAAGTGAGTTTATGCGAATGCCCATTTTAGCATATTCGCCAGCGGCAGACTCTGTCAGCCCAATGACAGCGAACTTACTGGTAGCGTAAGCGGCACTATGAGGTAGCCCTCGTCGACCACTCGTGCTAGCCACGTTGACAATGGCACCTCCAGGCCTGACTAGACGCGGGAGCTCAGCTCGCATGCAATGCAACACTCCGTTGAGATTCACCCCCATAGTCCGATCCCAGTCCTCTTGTACCTAGTTTGAGTGGATTAGCATGGTGCTGCGGCTCTGAAGGGGGTTGAGATTACAATCGATTCGATCGTTGTGTCCCCGGTTCCTCCAGCTACCCCGGATACATTGGCTGCTCCATCAAGTCTCCCGAATGTCTTGTATGCTTCTTCGATCCATGATTCAACATTTCCACGGTTGCGGACGTCGACTTTAGTTTGTAGGACGGTCGTTACTCCTAAACCATGGCCTGAATCTGAACGTAAGCAATGAGACAGACACGCCCTTGCAAATCTACTTGCATTCGCTCGCCGTTTTATTGAGCCCTTCAACGTCTATGTCGCTGAGTGCAAGGCCCGATGCTTGCTCGGATGCGAGTTGAATTGCGGTAGCGCGTCCAATCCCCTACTCTTCATCAGTACCCGACACGGGATTTCCCTACAATTGTGTGCACTCACCGATGCCGCACCAGTAATGCAGTAGAACTTGTTTTTGAACATTGTTGAGCACCGAATGATTGCAAAATCATATGGTATACAATTTTCTGGTCATTGGCTTATTCATTTCCAGACCGATAGTGTAAATATATCATCGGGGACTTGACGGTCTCTACAAGTGGCTCGAGTGTCCAAGTTTCGGGGTATTGCGGTACATTGTCTGCAAGGGCTATTCGGGCAGTCTTCGCTCGAATGGCTACCTCGGATCATTGCAACGCTAAACTGTATATTGGTGAGCCAAGCAAATGAATTAAGCCGAGAAGTCCATGTGATTGGCAATTAGCGCGTATAATACTCAAATATGTCTTTTCTTTCGCCTGCCCTGGATTGAGTTCTTCGTTAGCGGCTCTGATTTCATCGCCAAGGTTATACTATCTTCAGAATCACAATGGCAAAGCTAGACGGGAAAGTAGCCATCGTCACAGGTGGCTCATCTGGAAGTAAGTTACGCCTAAGAGGCATATCATAGCCCTCCTAACTCATTTGCCAGTGGGACGTGCTATCGCAATTGGCCTCGCAAAGGAGGGCGCCAAGGTCGTTTGTTGCGACTTGAACGAGGGGGCCAATCAACAAGGCTATGAGGCGGATCTACAGAAAACAACAGGGGAGGTTATTCGTGCCAACGGTGGAGCAGCAACATTTTGCCAGGCCGACATATCTGACCCTGCCGCAGTTGAGGGGGTTTTCAAAACTGCAATGAAGGTGAGATGGCTTTACAAGCTCTTTTCGCTCAAAGACGTTTCTAACGACGACTAAGACTTTTGGTCGGATCGATATTCTCATCAACTGTGCTGGATACTGGGCGCCTTTCAGAACTTTTGCAGAAGAATCTGAGGAATTGTGGTTAAAAATGGCGGCCGTGAATACTTTGGGAACGGCCAGAATGAGCCGTGAAGCTATCAGGCAATTCCTCCGACAGACTCATGATGAGAAATGGGGAAGTCGAGGACGCATAGTGAACATCTCCTCTTGTGCTGCTGTGTGCGGTTTCCCTGGCGAAGTTGCCTACTCTGCTACAAAGGCTTCCGTGAACCACATGTCAAGAGCAGGCGCACTGGATCATGCTAAAGATTACATCAATATCAATTGTGTAGCCCCAGGAGTCGTTGCCACAGGCATGGCAAGGGGCAACTTCGAGAACAATGAGATCGTTCAGAACATGAAAAAGGCAACACCCTGGCCTAGGCTTGGAAATGTGGACGATATCGCCGCTATAACAGTCTTTCTTTGTCTCCCAGAGTCCCAGTGGATTACCGGCCAAATCATTCCCGTCGATGGGGGCCTGACGATTGGCGTTTCTCCATAGTGGTTCGAAGCAAGATTAGGGTTGAAATAGTGGAAGGAAGCTATATGCTAATTTCACCTCTCCACGTGAGCTGTCTATTTGAGGTCGTTTTATGACAGCCTGAGTTGCCTCCGTTTTGAATCCAGTGACTTGTTTATGTAGGTGCTGAGTCGACTGACAGTTATTTCCTTACACTACCTATATTCAAGAGACATTTTGAGGCGTAGAAAAATCAAAAGTTGATTTGGTAGATGGAATAAATGTAGCACTCCATTTTCCCGACTTAAAGGCTTGCCTCAATGCTTTTCATCATGAAGAAGAGAATGCGCTCGAGGCTGAAGGCACGTCCGTAAAACCTATGTTCTATAATGGTCTAGGTGACAACTAACATCCAGTCCTAGGTTCCGTTTCCGCCGACGAAGTAGATCTTGTTGACGTTGAATTAGATGAGGCAAATGCTTCTGCACAGCTAGTTCGGCTTAATTTTGTACTATTGAAGACGACCCTCGAACTTATTGCTTAATAAGTAACAAATACTGTACGAGATTATCCTAGCCAGTTGCTGACAGACGACACCGTGTGTGTTTAAATGAATCTGATAGCGAAATTTAAGCCCAAGAAACAAAACATATATTGACAGGTATATCCGTCAGCGACTACACTACGGGATCCTTCAACTAAAGAAATAGATATAGAAAGGCCTGGTTGGTTTTCACTATATCACAACCAAGACCGTACTCCGCATGCTCACAGCTGACGTGGGCAATGAGCCGACCAATTTTCCAAGGCCGCCCTCATTGGAGGTATTGGCTTCTCATTTTGCTACATTCTCGATCAAAGTCACTGATTTTACCTCTTCCTTGTTCTTATTGCCTTTGGTGTGAAGGTTTGGAGCAATTGGGTCTCCAAATTTGGCATTGATCTCTTCGAGTGAAAGCCTCGCTGTCTGGAAACAAATTTTATCAGCAATTGATCTCGATTATATTCAATTAGCAACATTGAATCCCATATTCAGCTCCCAAAAGACTTACCTCAGGGCAAACGAAGATCATCGTAGTAGCTGATGCCACGCAGACACAAATCATGACCCAGTAGTACTTCCAGCCAATTTGCTGGAATGCTAAAGATGCTGGGCTTGTATATGCTATAGCGCAGGTAAAAAATGTGACGAGCCCAATGGTGTTTCCTTGGCTGCGGAGGTGAGTAGGCCAAATCTCGGAAATGTAAACATATGCCGCGCAATCGACGGTAGATCCATAGGCGAGGATAAAGACAAAATAGACGGCTACAGCCGCGGCTGTGCCACTGGTGCTGGTGCCTCCAAGATAATATTTTTGTAGAACGGCCTCAGCGATAAGTCCAATGCTGCATAGGTATCCTCCAACCACTGAATTGCGCTGTCAGTAAATGCTATGATAAATACTCCGTAAGGGCGCACCAATTGAACCAGTAGAAAGACATGGCTACAATAATGAGACTCACCTAAAAGCTTTACTCGGCCCACTCGGTCCATCAAGACAGCATTGATATAGCACCCTATAAGAGCGCAGACCGTCCACACGACGGAAAGGCCAAGTTGTAGGACTAGGCTGTAGCCGAGAGCTCCAAACAAAACAGGCGTCAGGTTCGCAATAACAAGGATACCGGTTGACTGGCCCATGATCCATGTCAAAATAGAACAGACGGCCCGATGACGGAGGTGAGGTGACCGCATAATGTGGATGTATCCCCTAGGCAATGCTCTTTCAGTTTCAATATTTGCCCTGATCTGAGCCATTTCAGAGGAAGCCCAATGATCGTCATCTTCACTTTTTGAGTTGTGAAGAGTTTGTAGAATCTTCCAAGCCTCTTCGTGGCGGCCAACTTCACAAAGCCATCGAGGAGACTCGGGTAAGAAGAATAAGGAGACGAGTAGAACCATCCCGGAAAACGTGAGAAGAACAAATTGGAGACGCCATTGGTATGGTGCTTCCACATAGAAAAAACCCAACGCCATCAATGACGAGACAATGTAGCCATAGACGATGGAGATAGCATGGTTTGCCACGAGCATACCACGTATATGAGGCGGAGATATCTCGCTCATGTACACTGGGCAGTTTGTGATCACAATGCCAGCGCCAATCCCACAGAGGAAACGGGCGACTAGGAACATAGCCGGATTAATACTTCCAGCTTGTAGGGCACCAGAGACAACGGTAATTAGGGCAGCGGAGCCTGTGGCGATGCGTCGGCCAAAGCGGTTTGACACTGGAGCCTGGATCAAAGCTCCGACGAGGCCTCCACCCAGGAATCTGCATTGAACATGTTAGACAAGAAGGAGGGAGTCATTTAATAAAGTACAGAGACTCACGCGCCCAAGATCCCTCCAATGATGGACTCAGCGTCATCACCACTGAGAAACTTGGCAACAAAAGAGGTCTGGACGAAGCTCCCGGCAATGGCATTGTTGGCATATCCAAATACAAAGCTGCCCATCCCAGCGACCAATATTGTCTATGTACTGGTGGTTAGTATAGATCAAATTTTATTGAAGTTGTTGATGTTACTTACTATGATATTAGTGGTTGTCGCCTTACGTTTGGCAGGGGAACTACCCAAAGGGGCATCGATACCGTCGGATGTCGATAACGCCATTATGTCACTGTACAGGAATGTTCCAGCTTGATTATTTCACTTTTACTTAAACGAGAAGTCTGTCTTGGATATTCTTATATCCTGTCAAGAATGGTCTTGGGGAGAAGGCGTAGGACCAAGCCGCGAGCATACGTTGATATTCCGATGTGATACCGGTGGTAGGTCTCGGTGTACGGAGCAATTTTCAGCTTTCGCTAACCCAAGCCATGATTGCTTTAGTCGCCTAACCTTGGCTGGTCTAGAACCTATGATTTAAAAAAGACCATGTCGCAATGGGAAAGGCTCAAGCGCCGCGTTTTTCGTGCTTGTTCTATCAACTCGGAGTGTCCAATATCTGATTCACACAGGCTTATCCGCCAAGAGCGACGCAGTCAAACCTGGGTGCCAAGCTGTGTCATGTCTACGCAGCATTATATTAACATACGATATACGGACATGCCATGATAAGTCTTCAGAAGCCCCCAATATTCCACATCTCAACAGTGACCCTGATGAGCGGTTGAGCAACTAACAACGTACCCACTGACATTGCCAGTTGTCTGGGTATGCGCATTAGCATACATGCCGGACTAATTTGCAGGAATTATGCCGATGGCTTATTGCCCCGAGCGATCCCCGTATTTGGGGGATATGTACAGCCGTTGTGGAGAACTCGGCAATCTTGAATGGGACAGTATTAGTGAGTGAATTGCTTTCCGAAACTTCGGAAGCCGAATTAAAGGCCAGCTACAGCTCCCAGCAGGGAGGGGCTATCCACAATATTCAATTGCTAGTAAACAGTTGTCTGCTGCTTTCGTCTGGTGCCAAGTTGACTATTCATCTAGGTCAAGTCACCGAAGTGACAGCGGTTTTGTAGGCCACCGCGAGCGCTAGAGTTAATTGGAGAACGCTTCTCTCCGAGGACTATGGATTCTATCTACTTGAATCAGGGAGAGCTGTTTTAGCCCCCGTGAGATGTAACGCATGACACAAAGCCCCTCATTCAAGAAGCAGAGTGAAAACAGGGGTGCCCAGGCTCGGACTGTTGTTACATCATAGACATTCACCATATTACATGACCAGCACAGCTTCACCTCCTGCCCCGCAGTTTCATTTTTTCTCCTCCACCTGGTGAAACTTTGAACATACGTACATTGGTGAGAATAGAAGTGTAAGATTTCTGAAAGATGGCTGCTGAGCCGCTGTTTCAACGCCAAAAGTCCGAATTAGCCTGTGAGCCATGCAAGAGGTGAGATAATTCGAAGCATGTTGATTGTGCTGCATCTCAAAGCCGCGTCATGGCTGATAAATAGCAGAAGAAAGACAAAATGGTAGACTATTGAGCCATGTCACCACGGAATGCGTGCCATGTAGACGGGTCAAGCTAACGACACGACCAACAGTGACCGCGAATTACCTGCGTGCGGCCCTTGCAGTAAGAACGCGTACTCATGTGTCTACCCATCAAAGCGATTGAAACCTGGACCAAAAATTGGTGAAGAATTTCCATGGTAGATCTCTTGCTCTCAGCACTTGCAGCTAATGTGCTGGATCTATAAAGGCTCGCACCCGCGCGTACGACGACGGCGGCGAGGACCATCTCGCAATGATCTTCATAGATCGCCTCACCGATGTGCGCATGGTGAGGCGATGTCTCGAGATGATGATATTAACTCGACAGTGGACCTTTGGACAGGGCCATCCTCCCGAATACCAGCGCATTTCATCGAGGCTGGTCCAGACTATCTTGCTTCCCTATCTTCCTCGTCCAAGCTCACGGATAAGGACGATGACGCCATGGAAGTTTCAGTCTCGTCGGATGTAGCTGCTACCAATTTTATTAGGGCTATCAGCCTTTCGTCCCTTATTCACCCGACTCACAAAAGGCGGGACCAAGTCATAGCGGAAACTATTCACGTATTTCCTGATAGTGTCTTCATTAGTGTGGCCAGATCTCAGAGCTTAATCATGCAAGCTTGTGAAACCTTAAGAGTTACAGTTTCTCACCTCCAATCTCTGTATGTCATCTCAGTGCAGAACCTGGGCTATTGAGGCACCAATACATGTTCGTCCGTCATGTATCACTAATACATTCTTCAGGACCGACCTGTACTTCGATAACATGACTGCAATATCTCTCTTTCACAGGCCGTCATTTGGATCTAAAATTCAAGGCATAAAGGATCAGGCTTCTTTGACTGCCCTGCTCGCTTCTATGTTCTCATTCTCCGTCAGATTCTTCTTGGACAGTGAGAGCACGACAAATGCCCAGGACATGCCATCATCAAAGCAGTTTCATCAGATGGCTCTCGACCAAATAGACGAAATCTTGAAGGGCATGGAGGAGGATGCTCCCCCACTTGTTGTCTTGCAAGCCATGACCCTCTGTGGCTACAATCAGCTTATAGGTGGAGTTCACGGTAAAGGTTGGCGGTTGGTGGGCTCCTGTGTACGGATCGCCTACGAATTGCGCCTCCATCTCATTGACTATGAGGCACCGATATTCACCTCTGATGACGCCGGATATACTCATAAATGGGTAGCGAAAGAGGAGCAGCGCCGATGCTGGTGGGCAATTTGGGAGATGGACGTGTTCGCCTCTACAGTACGGCGGTCCCCCTTGGCTATCGACTGGACGATGAATGAAACGTATTTGCCCGTCGATGATGAATTATGGTTCAAGAACCAGCATTGTCAGAGCTGCTTTCTGGACCCGCAGCCTGGCGAGCGATGGAAGAAGCTAAACAAATCAGGCAACAAGAGCCCCTCTGCGTGGCTTATTGTCCTGTCGTCGATTATGAGAGATGCCCAGTCTCTGTCCCGTGGGAATCTCCAAGGTGTTCGCTCCGAAGATAATGGGACAGACCAAGTTGCAGAGTTGCAACAATACTTTCGAAACGTCTTCCGCAAAAAGTCTCCTGCTGCAGGTGAGCAACAACCCAGCTTCCTCAGCCACGCACTACGTAGCACGGTCTCGACTCTTCCAGAATCGCTTGCCTACAAGGGGGAGGCGCTATCATTTGGCAGCGATGATATTACGCCAGAACCATCGAGCTTCAAACGCCCCAGAGGATTCTGGGATGCCGCCCGTTATTCCATCTTCTTGACCATTCAACTGGCGCGGTTCCAAATCTTCCATCATTATGCGTTCAGCGAAATTGCTTCCGGCACGCTTTTTACAGAAAACCCTGTCGATCCACCTTTTGGCTGGACTGTTACACGGTCGTCGTTGCAAGGGAGCATGCGAAACTGTGAGGGTCTCCGCAACTGCCTCGAGGCGGCAGATGATATACATGCCATTCTCACCAATGTTCCAGAAGAGCATGTGAAATGGGTCAACCCCTTTCTTTCGAGTACGGTTTGGCTAGCAGCATCATTGCAGGTGCTCCGAAAAGTATACAGTCTCGGAACTGATACCGAGAATGAATCCAAGTTCGCCCTCCTGAGGCTTACTTGCCAGCGATACCAAGCCTTCTGGGGTACGCCTCTGACTCTTATCAGCAATATAGATTGTCTGGAAAGCCATCTTATACATAAGAGACGAATTGCAGCGGGGATGGAAGCCCGTTGTAACACAAAACATCATAGCCCCAAGCCCCAGCTTGATAGAAGCTCCAGAGAGTGTGGTGAAGGTGAACCAGGAGATCTTGATATGGGAGTAGGGTTTAGTGACGATCCAACCAGTGATGTGTGGCGGCGGCAAGATAGTTCAGTAAGTTTGGGCGATATAGACAGCATTCAAACTTTTCTCGATGCGGTGCCAGGGTTTGATACAGCCGATCTTTCTGCGGCATTCTCGACAATGCCGTTTCTCGATATGATGCCAGACGGACAGAGTGGATTGGATGAATGTTCTGTAGAGTACTCTCCGGGTTGCTTGAACCAATCTCTACACACAAACCTTGATGCGGCGGATGGATAAAGTAGCATTCAATAACTGCGGGACTAGTCTTAGCTATCTCAATCACTAATAGAACTTCACGTTGAAATGGTGCGAGCTGGATCAGTGATAGCTACATCTAGCGCACGATGAATTCAAAGATATCTCCCCGCGTCTTTTCGATATTGAAAGTGGCCTGGATCGATAATTCCAATTTGAAAGATCTAGGGATGTATATGTGCCGGTAGACCGTGCTCTTATCCACGTTCACCCTTAATACTGCCAAATTCGAAAACATGCGCTTATGCCATCTTTGTTGCCTCAAGTGGATTAAGAGAAGCGGTAAAGTCGGCTTTTTGCGTCTTCATGTCGGTGGGGAAGCTTAGATGCTCGTGAATCCATTTCCATTCCCCGTTCTCATTCTTCCGAGCGATTCCGGTACGCCGAAAGGCAGTATCGAAGGGCACACCACCAGCCGTCCCCCAGGTGTGCTGGATCATCGTGGAGAAAGCGTACTCCTTTGAAAGAGCAGTCACTTCGATGTCTTTGTACTCCATATTTCCGTCGTTCCAGTAGGGGAAGATACTTTCAAAGTGCTCCTTGAAACTTCCTCGAATAGTGTTCCCGAACATGTCATAACTTAGCATGTCAGCGAAGTCGTAGAAGCGACGAGCTCCTTGCATGCCATTGGCATAATCAGCCCTAGATTCGTGGTTCCAGTAATGCAACCACCCTCGGTAGAGTTGATCCATTACTTCTTGCTCCTCCTTTACCAAGTCTGGGTTATGATACTAGTGCATAATGCGTCAATTAAGTCCAAAGATATGGCATGAATGGGGACGCTTACTTTTGTGGGGGCCATATGCAAGAATTGCAAAGCCTTTCCGATATCCTTGTATTCGTCCTATTATTTTTGTTAGAGGTGGAATCTGATTGAGGTGGATGTGGTACAAACAGCATTTTTCACGAAACCATTGTTGTCCATTTTTAACTGCAATAATTTAAACTTTTGCTCAGGTGAAGATGTTGTACCGTGCGTTTAATTTGAACAAAAAGTTGGCGAAAGCTGGGGAAGTCTGTGGCTTTGTAGCAATCTCAGCAATAGTAGTAAATGGTCGGTGGATGAGGCGTGCGGTGTAATAGTGATGTGAGAAATAGAGACACGGCATAATTTTCCAAATCCTCAATGCTCCTCTATTAAGCCGGTTCAATACTCGAACACATCTTTCATGACGAATCTTAAATTGAACCGCACCGGGCTAATCGGGTTAACACGAAGCATTGACCCGATAATCCATAATCCGCCCGGCTGAGTCAAAGAGAATAAACGCCTAATTCAAACCGGGACTCGGGGTAATAGAGGCGAATTCTGATGATGAAGAATGTTGAAGATTACGCTGGAATGGGTTTGAACAGAATTATTCACACAGTGTAGGTATAAGAGTCTTGACGTCCTCGTAGTGTAGGCGAGACTGCTCATCACCTACAACCATAAACTTGTTCACATCAAAGCCTCACATCAAAACTTTACATTAAATCACTCGTTCTATTCTCGTCTTTACCATGAAGGCTGATACAGGAATCGAATACGATGCCATTATCGTTGGAAGCGGCTTTGGGGGGTGCTATGTCTTGGATAAGCTCCGTACAGCTGGGTTGACGTGCCTTGTGATTGACGATGCCGCAGACCTCGGCGGTGTCTGGTACTGGAACTGCTACCGGGGTGCTCGTGTAGATACGCCAGTACCTCTCTATGAGTTCTCTAACCCAGCCCTCTGGAAGGACTGGACGTGGTCTGAGAAATACCCTGGCCGTGACGAGCTGCGCCGATATTTCGATCATGTCGAGGCCAAGCTGAACTTGAAGAAAGATATACTTTTCAGCACCCGTGTGGTAGCGGCTGACTTTGTCGAAGCCGGCAATTACTGGAATGTTTTGGATAATGCGGGCGTCAATCGCAGCGCAAGGTATTTCATCCTCTGCACTGGCTTTGCGGCCAAACCGTTCATTCCCAACGTGGACGGGGCAGAGACCTTTGCGGGCATCTCTTGCCACACTTCCAAGTGGCCACAAGGAGGTATTGATTTCCGTAACAAGCGTGTCGGCATTGTCGGAAATGGTTCAAGCGGACTACAAGTTATTCAAGACGTCGCACCTGAGGTCGACCACCTGACTGTTTTCCAGCGCAGCCCAACATACGCTCTTCCCATGCGCCAGACACCGCTACAAGATAGGGACCAAGTGAAGACTGAGTACGAGGAGATTTTCGAACTGCGCAGAAAGATGTTTGCCGGCCTTGTTACCGAGTTCAATCCTCAGTCAGCAGTCCAGGTGTCGGCCGAGGAGCGCGAAGCTTTTTTCGAGGATATCTGGACCCAAGGCGGTCTTTCATTCTGGCTTGCTACCTATCAAGATGTTATCCGACATACTGAAGCAAACAAGTATGCCTATGAGTTCTGGCGCAAGAAGACGCTCCCCCGGATCAAGAAACCCGAGCTGGCTGAATTGTTAGCGCCAGAGAAGCCGCCGTATTACTTTGGAACAAAACGTGCGACCTTGGAGCAAAGATACTACGAGGTGTACAACAGCGAAAATGTCGACCTCATCGACGCCAAAAAGAATCCCATCGTCAAGATAGTCCCTGATGGAGTCATCACCAAGGATGGGAAGCTCCGGGAACTTGATGTGTTGATCTTCGCCACTGGATTCGATTCTGTCACGGGCGGAATTCTATCCATCGACATCAAGGGTGTTGACGGCTTATCTCTACAACAGAAGTGGAAGGATGGCACCTATACCCATCTCGGTATGATGACATCGGGCTTTCCCAACATGATGTTCCTGTATGGCCCTCAGGGACCAACATCGTTTTGCAACGGCCCAACCTGCGCTGAAGTCCAGGGAGACTGGATCGCCAAGACAATTATTCATCTTCGAGACCTCGATCGTCAACGGATTGATGCGACAACAGAGGCTGAGCAGGAGTGGCGGGCCCTGGTAAATCAGATTGGCGACATGACCTTACTTCCGCAGACTACATCTGAATATATGGGCACGAATATTCCTGGAAAGCCCAAAGGTACGTTTTAACGAAAATTCAGAGATCCTAAATAGAACTGACAATGTGATAGAGATGCTCAATTTTCTCGGTGGCTTAGCTGAGTATACTAAGCATATTGATAATGCCTTCAAAAGTGGTTATAGATCCTTTGTTATTTCTTAAGTAATTGATGTACATGTTCTTCATCCCGAAGGCCAAGATGCTGGTCCATCACTTTTATGCTAAAGGTGGAAGGGGGTGGTTCAGTATTGGGCTTGGAGAGCTCTTAAAGGAACAGTTTGACTAAAATAATAGTCTTCGACAGTGAGGGTCACGAGATATATATTCAAACAAAATTTGTTGAAGATTCGCTAGATTGGTTACAGTAACTGATATAATTATCCATCGAGGAATGAGGTCGGCCCAGATTAAGCTTTTAGTCAACTTATTCTGAATGCTTCGATGGTAAATTCATTAAGTAACCTCCCAAGATGAAATTGTGTTGCGACTCTGGGCCACTGCAGGTGGACTCGGATCGGCAGATAAGCATCCTAAACAAATTTTTGTACTAACGAACAACTCTGAATGTCTTGGTCCTCAAATGCAATACTAGAAACTATCCGAGGATTGCTCACAGTTATCCGCGGGTTCGGTGCGAGGGGGGCGAAGTAAGCATAAGTCGGCGTTGTCCCTGTAGATCACAGACCCCGGCACGGAATACGACAATGGAAATTTAAGAAACAGCGACAACCGAAGACCAAGAGCCGAAGCATCCGAATCTTTAATTAGCAGTTTGGGTCGAGCGAGCATCTTACCTCTGCATAAGGTAAAGCCTATAGACGATACGAGACCCTGGTCCTCCCTCACGCGTATATGAAGCTACTTAAGGCAGTTCTTCAGACATTATCGCCTTATCTTTTCTTCATTTAGAATCTAATCCGAACACTTAGTATAACTGAAAGCCTCAGGATGTTGAAACACTCTACAGTATTGGCGGCTGGCCTCCTGGCACAACTCGCAACATGCAAACCCGGCCATGGATCCTCAATTGATCACGCCGTCTTTGCTACCAGAGCAGACGATCAATCCTTGGGCTATCGAAACCCTTCTTGGTCAGTCGCCGATAGAGTCGAGGACCTCCTCTCGCGGATGACACTGGAAGAAAAGGCCGGTCAGATGTTTCAGGACTCAATAGCGATTGGAACAAAATACACTCTTAGTGAGAAAACACCCCCCGGCTACCCGATCGACCTTAATAGCACGGAGAACATGGTTGGCGAGAAGCACATGACACACTTCAACCTCTTGTCGCCAATCGACAACGCGGGAAAGGTCGCCGGATGGTACAACCTACTCCAGCAACGAGCCCTAGACACGAGGCTGGGCATACCAATCTCTCTCTCGTCTGACCCCCGCCATCACGAAGCGGACACCTTTGGGGCCTCCATCAGCCCTGGGGTCTTTTCACAGTGGCCAGAGTCACTTGGCCTGGCGGCCTTGCGTGATCCGAAGCTGGTGGAAACGTTTGCTGAGATTGCGAGGCAAGAATATCTTGCCGTTGGTCTTCGAAGCTCGCTCCACCCACAGGTTGACCTCGCAACAGAACCCAGGTGGGCCCGTATCTATAGCGTCTGGGGTGAAGAAGCAGACTTGACAGCCGAATTGATTGCTGCCTATATCAAGGGTTTTCAAGGCGAGGAGTTCGGGCCAGACTCGGTCAGTACGGTGACCAAGCATTTTCCCGGGGGTGGTCCTGTCGAGAACGGAGAGGACTCTCACTTTGTCTACGGCAAGAACCAAACCTATCCCGGAAACAACTTCGACTATCACCTGATCCCATTCAAGGCCGCCATCAAGGCCGGTGCTAGGCAGATCATGCCGTATTACTCACGGCCAATCGGGACCGAGTATGAAGAAGTGGGTTTCGGGTTCAACAAAGGGGTCATCACGGACCTATTACAAGATGAGCTTGGGTTTGAGGGCATTGTGTTGACTGACTGGACTCTACTGTCGGATAGAATACTATTCGGTCTTCCGTTCCCCGCTCGCGCGTGGGGGATGGAGGATAAGACGGAGCACGAGAGGGTGCTCAAGATCATCGAAGCTGGCTGCGATCAGCTTGGCGGCGAGAACCGACCTGAGCTACTCGTCGACCTGGTGAACCAGGGACTCGTACCGGAAACACGCCTCGATCAATCTGTTCGTAAACTGCTCAAGGAAAAGTTCCTCCTCGGCTTGTTTGATAACCCATTTCTCGACACTGAGGCTGCCGACAAAGTGGTGGGCAACTCAGAGTTTCAGCGTATCGCCGGTGAAACACAGCGCCAGTCTTTTACTCTTTTGTCTAACAAGAACGACCTACTCCCGATACATAATGAAGGCTCTGGTTCGGCAGTCTACATTGAGGGTCTGAACAGGACGACTGTGGAAGCGAGAGGCTTCAAGGTAGTGACAACCCCCGAGGAAGCCGACTGGGCGTTCCTCCGGCTTGCTGCACCTTTCGAGGTCAGAAATGGGACTCTTTCTGAGTACATGGGCTTCCAGCAAGGCAGTCTTGAATTCAAGGCCGACGAGAGGACGAGGCAAGCTGCTATTTACAACACTGTCCCTACGATTGTTGACATCAAGCTTGACCGACCGGTGGCGATACCAGAAGTTGTCGAGCAGGCCGCAGCTGTGTTTGGAACCTATGGAGCTAGCGGCGACGCATTCCTAGATGTAGTGCTGGCTGTGGCTGAGCCTCTTGGGAAGCTCCCGTTTGACCTGCCGCGCTCTGACAAGGCGGTTGAAGCACAAAGGGAGGATGTGCCTTTTGATACTGTAGACCCTTTGTTCAAATTTGGTCACGGCTTGCGATACAGCAAGGCTTGAATTGTGACGCATTTTAAGAATTTGGCAAAAAATACAGCTCGTTATCTTAAATGAGTTTGCTTTGACATTAGACAGACCTGTAGAGCTATGGCAATTGGGTGTCTTGAATATTCTTGCACTGTGGCACATGAGTAGAGCAGTTCCTAAGTGATTGTATATTTCTCTTCAAGCTTCCGCCCAGAGATCCGTCGACAGGTACTTTAGACCCGAATCACAAATCATAATGGCAATCGTTTTCCCCTTCATCTCGCCCTTCAGCAGCTCAATCGCCGCGCTGACATTCGCGCCACTAGAGAACCCTCCAAAGATCCCCTCCTTGCTCGCCAAGAGACGGGCCCCTTGCCTAGCCTGGTCGCCAGTTACTTGCAGATAGCCGTCGACGGGCACATCCTTGAGGTACACAAGGTCTGGCATCATGTAGCCGCCGCCCTGGATGGGATGCTCGGGTCGCGTCACACCCTGCTGGGCCAAGACGGCGGCACCTTCGGGCTCAACAATGAAGCACTTGGCCGCGGGGTTATTTGCCTTGAGCTTCTTGGTCACGCCAGCGTACGTGCCCCCGGATCCGACAAAGTCAACGAATCCGTCGAGGCGGCCGCCCGTCTGCTCCCATAGCTCGGCGCCCGTGCCGTCGTGGTGCGCCATCCAGTTGCCGTCGCGCGTGAACTGGTCGGCGCGAAACGCCCCGCGCTCGGCCTCAATCTCCTTGGTCTTTTGCTCGACGAGCGCCAGGTCCGCGCCAGAGACCTGGCCAGGGATGGAGCCGGGCATCTGGTCGACGAGGACGACCTCGGCGCCCAGGGCGGACATCATGCGGGCGCGCTCGACCGAGTTGCCCCGCGACATGACGGCGATGAAGGGGTGGCCTTTGACGGCGCAGACGATGGAGAGCCCGGTGCCGGTGTTGCCGCTGGTGAGCTCGACGACGGGCTGGCCGGGCCTGAGAGTGCCCGCCTTCTCAGCCTCCTCGATGATGCCGAGCGCGACGCGGTCCTTTTTCGAGCCGCCCGGGTTGAGGTATTCGAGCTTGGCTAGGATGGCTCCCTCGAGGCCCAGGGAGGAGGTAATGCGGTCAAGACGCACAAGTGGCGTGCGTCCGATGGCATCGGCCGCTGAGTCGAGAAGCTGCAGCATGTTGAGACAGTCCTCTTTTCGTATTGAAACTCGAGGAGAGCCGAATATTTGGCTACCGGGCGTTGAAAGAATGGGTTTAGTGTGAGTTTATCTCAAATATTGTCGCTCTGACGTAGTCTAGAGAAAAGAGCATATGAAATACATAGCCATTGTGCTCACCAAGGACATATATTCTTGGCGTTCAACCCTGGGAATCTAAGTTGACGATGAGTAAACACCCTCCGACAACGGTCCAGCATATTTATGGAAATTCCCGGGTGTGACGGATGATTGTCCAAAAACATCGGGGCGAGCAGTGCTTTGCTACACGCAACATACGGTCTTTACTTCATGATTTTTAGATGACCATTGAACTCCCTCCCCCCCGAAACCGGTAATGCCATTCACTGATATTTACTACTGGTGATTTAGAGAGAAACCAGAGGTTGAAGTTGGGTTTAGGGTAGGCTAAATAGGCTTGGTGGTTACGACATGCTTATTCCATTGTATTTCTTTTTCCTCTCACTGCTGTTGTCCAAGCCATTTGTCCCTGACTAAAGCAGGATGAGCAATGATCAAGGTTGCAGACGCCTTCAATCTCACGGATAATCAATCAATGGACGTCACCACGCCGCTGCAGCCTGAGTTGAGGTCGAGGAAGCGCCGCAAGCGTCATGCTATCGGCTGAAGACGCGATACATCCCGCAGGCTGATGACGATCAATGTTGCCCACACTGCCGACCCCTTGGTTTATCCACCGATGTTTCGGTTATGATCGAGAAGTTATCTAGCCAAGCTTCCGTGCCTTTCGTCATAGTACACCTACCTACCCTTGCATATAGGCTCCCGATCTAATGTCATCTCTCGTCAACTCCAGAGCAGCTAGAAATAATAGAATGCTTCATGTTCGTTTCGAGGGCATCGCGTTCGCATACGATAATCTCTTCAACCTCAGATTCGTATTATCCTACCAGGATTCTTTTTCGATTAACAGGATATTGTAAAATTATATACAAGCAAGCTGTCGGAAGCCAAATGGGTGGAAAACAAAAGAGAAACAGTGGTCGCCAGCTCACGCAAAGAAGCAAAGAAGAGAAAAAAAAAATAATGATAATAAAAACCTCAGCTCATCTCATGGCCTTTCCACCCCGCATCAAGCTCAGCATACGGTCTCGCCCTGGCAGCCTCGAGCTCTATATCGTTCATATCTCTTCGCTTCGACTGGTTCCGGCTGACGGGGCTCACGATGGAGCTCGCGACTGTGGGGTTTATCGTGCTTGCATCGTCTAGTTCCGCGTTGGAGTGCGACTGTACGGGCGAGGCTGACGGGTTCGACTTGGGTGCCGCGTAGGCGAAGCCAGATGGGCTCTTGACGGGCACGGGCGAGTCCTTGGCTGGCGGCAATGGCTTGTGTTCGTAGACCATGACGGGCTCACCTCCAAGCTCTCCGATCTGTGTATTGGGCGGGTATTGTCCCCCACGGCGACGGCGGATGAGGAGGAAGACAGCGAGGATAATGAGGGCCAAGCCTGCGAGGACGCCGATGACAATGCCGGCAATCGCGCCGCCGGAGATTGAGCTTGATGCTGATGTCGATGAATCTTCGCTGCCATCGTTTGTAGCGGTCTGTACACAGGCTGAGTTAGCAAATGGCATTTTCGTGCATGCCAACGCGGATGTAAACGCGTCCAAATAAATACTTACCGCTGTTGCCAACGACGACGAAGACGATGATGACGAAGTTGCTGATTCCGAGGAAGATGTCTGAATAGATATTTGGTTAGTCTATAATCTGAACAAGTAGAGATTTGGAGGTGGTAGTTCCATACCAGGGAGGCGAGTAAATCCATCGCAAAACCATCAATCGGGTGGGCATAAGCTTGGTCAGCCGAGGACGAAGCGACCCATGGGAATGTCGCAGTGATCATCGTTGAATTGTAACCAGTAACAGTCGCCGTTTGTCCTACTAGGAAGGGGCTGTAACAAGTTCCTCCATAGCCTGGCCGATCTGCGTCAACTGTCGTCTCGGGAGGGTGCAGCAGGTAACCACTTGCACAGCAGACGATGTAGGCGTTGTCCCATTGTCTGGCTGTAACCCAACCCTCAGGACATACCAACGGGCTCATCAATGGTGCGATGGAGCTGGACTGGTTGAATGCGCTGGTATATCGCTTGATAAACTGAGACGGGTAGCAGTCTGTCACTTTGGTACCGGAGATGGGCGCTGGTTCGTTATTCCATATCTGATATCGTGGGGAGGCGAGCATGCTCAATCGACTTTCGGTACAAGTCGGCGGTGGAACGAAAGTCGTCGTGAGAGGCTCGATAGCCACCGTCACCATAATCACACTTGGCGCTGTTGTGGAGGCAGAGGACTTTGAGTCACCCGAAGAGGCCGTGGCGGACGGATTGTTCTTGTTCGTCGAGGATGCGTAGACCGTCACTGTGGTTTGTTGCGCCAACCCAGGCACCACGCCGGCCATGAGGCCCCAAAGAAGGAGAGTGCGCATCGCGACCATACGCACGCTTGGCCAGTCTGCTACAACGGAAGACAGTAACACGACCTAGGAGAAAGGTATGAAGTTTCTCAATGGCGAAGAAACATAAGGTGACCAAACAAGTGGCTCGAGAGAGGTAGGAAGGAGAGTAGGGCTCTAGAAGAGGAGAGAGGGCGAGAACCCATACCCAGAGGATGAATTACCTTGCTCTTGACTGGGATCACCGAAAGCCAATCCCAGAAAGACTCTAGCCACAACCCGGCTGTCGAGGAAGTGGAGCGTGACACAACGTCAAAGGGAATCCACCTGAAACAATACGGGCATGGAGAAGTGGCAGTTATTACTTGCTGCCACAGCGAGAGCCGTGAGAGCTTGAGGCCAATGCTTTCTATCTTTAATCAAATCAAGTAGAAATCGACAAAGCGGGAAAGAGGCGAGCATGCCGCCTGAAAAGAGAAGAGCTGTAGCATGGCCTAACAGCCCATCCTGTTGAAAAATGAGCTTCCTTGACGAAGCTACGTCTCACCGGTGGAGATTCAGGGACTAGCCGAGACGCACCGCCCAAAAGTACACTTTTTGGGGGCCATTGAGCACGCTTAGGAGCCCAGACACGTGGAGGAGTAAGCAAATGCTACCCTCTGGGTGAACTTGTCCGTTATAGGCTCAAATCCACGCGGACCAAATGCCGAAGGGTAGCTGGCAAGGCTCGTCCCTGAGCCGGTATTACTCTGGAAATGCGCACCACATTTAATCTAAGGCGCGGGATCCTCCGTCAGGGTAGTCCATGTCACGTCAGTCGTCACTAGCGAGCACCGAATACCGGATATTGTATTCAGAGCACGATATTTCCGTACGTAGTTAGTATTAACCTCGTCATGCGTTCACCGACTCCCTTGTATCCCGAGTCATGGCCCCTAGCATCATCAGGAGAATCAGCAATGCTTACACGCGCCGTTATGGACACTGCAGGGGTCCATTCGTTCGTTCACCACTCCTCTCGGTCACCAATCCTCTCGGTGCCGTGCCTACAGGAGCGGAGTTATCTGTCAGACGGTGCCAAGGATGCAGCGGACGCAATTAAATAAACCCAAACACGAATTGCCGGGATTCGCATCCCTCAGGCTTTCTCGCCCCTACCACCTCGTGCGCTTTACCTAATGAGCATTCCTGTTCCTGGTTGCCCCTGGCCTTGAAGAAAATGCACATCCGGTAAGATCAATCGTTTATCATCTCCGTCTCCCACCAAGAGCCCGAAGCCCCCTCATTAGACGGATAGCACATACCGTACGACGCCCAACAAACTATCTATGGGTGGGGAAATAGTAAGGCGTTGAGCAGGACAACTGCGTGTTTGAATCTGGGGTAAAAATTAATTTTAGAAATGGCTTAACGATGATGACGAAGCTGCTGAATCAGCTTGATTCATGCATGTACCGTTGTCATTCTAATTTCTCTCGGTCAAGGGCTCTAGGAGCCGCGTCGTCGTTGATCACAAAAGAATGGAGGCATTCTTGTTGCTTGATGGAATGCAGGTAAATAATATTTGCCGAGTACTTCCACTAGAGCACTGCAACAGAAGCACGCGTGAGTTATCTATAGAAACCGGGAGATAAAATGATCTTTTGTACCACGGCTGTCTGCCGGTGTGTCCGTGCTTTCATAGCCTCCAAACCCATGAACCATGTATCCATCAGCAAAAAAGTTCGCTTATCCTAGCCAAGACTCGAAGGTAATTCTTCCAGTATCATTAATTATGCATAGTAATTGTGAATGCAAAGCCTTGCTTTCTAGCTGACTGGATGAGAAAATAAAGCAAAGATGAAAAAGGGTGGGTTTATGATCTGACAATCAACAGTAATACAAGATAGAAATGTCTACTATTAATGGAGATGATCTCGTCTCCTCATCAACTTTCATGTTTTGAACTAATGGCAATATTTTCTGAGGACTTATTATGCCTAGGTCCCAACTTGTACTTCAAAGTTCGTTCACCCCCTCTTCCTAATATTGGTCCGGCAACCACCAGATGACACGTTTTGACAATGGAGAATAATGGCTGCTTACAACAGCGCCCAAGGCCAAGGCCAGGTTTGTGAGATTCTTATCGATTGCCCATAGCAAAATCACTTGTATGCCAGTCTTGATGAGGGCTTGGGAGTTGCAGCTGCGAGTGAGTAGTATGGCTACTATGGCCTTCAGCTTCCTTTTCCAGTATTCTCTCTCCGCAACATGCCAGTATGCTGTTTGCGCAATGTGCCAATATGGCGTCCCTGCCATATCCTGATATGTCGTCTCCGCGATTTTGGTGTATCGTGGCGTGAAGAATCCCTGCTCGCGGGCACGCCATGCGGCGAGAGCCCTCACAACAGGCGTGCAGCCATGTTCGTCTCGCCAGCGTGTATCGGCTCCTGCTTCGACAAGGAGTTTCACAGTGCTTTCGTGCAGATTCCTTGCAGCGCACGATAGAACATTCTGGCCATCTGAACGTTGAAATATCATGGTTCCTTCTTTGATGAGGAATTTCAATACATCGTTGTCCCCCAACTCTGCGGCAGCAAAGGCCAGAGTAGGATGGATCTGAAGATCGATGCTATGACTGTTGAATGCGTCGCTGCCTCGGTCCTCACTAAGAAATGGGTAGTCATCAGCGTACTCCATATCTGAGGGAATATCATGGATCAAGCATAGCTCTCTAGCATTGTATAAAGCCGGCAAGCCACTATGGGGTACGTCAAGTATGTTTCTGATATAGGCTGTCATCTTCTCTCGCAGCTCTATTGGCTCATGCGCGGCCCGGGACATGGCATTGTTAAGCAGTTTGGCCATAGACATATGATTATTTGAAAGAGCCAGAAATAATAAATCGATTAGGTCTTCGTCTCTTATTCTCATGCCTCTTGCCCACAGCAACACCGCAATGTCAGTAAATCCTTGTCTCGATATTTGAGATAGAAGCTTCTTCAAACATGGAGAAGAATTCGGTTCATCAAATACAGCTAGGGCTGCCAGTCTATTAGGTATGTCGAACTGACCCTTCGCGCTGTGTTGTGGGACCTTGGGTACCGCTGCTAAAACCCTATTGCCAATCGGTACAATGTTGTCAATTAAGGAGTTGACCACGTTGATGAAGCCGTGTTCTGCAGCATGAATGATTGTGGAACGGTCGCTGAGGGTGCCCGCGAATTCAGGGGGAGATGAAAGACGCCAATGTGAGCTGCTTGTTGAGTCATCTTCGGTAGCCTTGCAGCCCTCTAAGCCTAGTATTGTTCGGCGTTGTTGTGACCAGCGCTCAGTACTGCATCATGCAGCACGCTGGCAAATTTCACGGTCGATTCATGTATAATTTTGCCCAAATTAATGTAGCCCTCCTTGTTCATAGCACGCCAGAAGCTTAAATCTTGCGGATACCGAGCTTCGTATTTTCTGTACACATTGCTCAGAGCAATCCAGTCAGCAAGTTTAAAATCTTCGACAAATTGATCCTGAGAGACTGCAATGGCAGCACAATTTGCATGGTATAGTATCCCAAGACATGCATATTCTGCCAACGGGAACTTGGATGATATTTCAGTTCTAAGAGCGTGCCAAGACAGGGGTATTGAGTGAGAGGTTGAACGTAGCGACATGCCGTCTGAAAGGGGTGATGAGAGGGCGGAATTGAGGTAGTCATTGCAACATTGTTTAAGCTTCTCATGACTGTAGGCCACTACATAGGCTTTTCCAAGACTTAATAGTTCGCCAATACCACCCCCCTTTATGAGAAAGTCGCGTACTGTCTCGTGGATAAACTGGACCCTTGGTTCGGGTCCTTTAGTTACCTCTGCCAGCCCCTTGGAAGAGCTCAGGACAAATTTTTCCACAGAGAGATTATCGATTGATGAGGTCAGAATCTCGGAATGTTCAATATCCGATAGCCCGAAGAGGATACCGTAGTATAATTCGATTGGCGTTAGGGGTTTTTTTGCAAACAGAATCCACTGTAAGCACAGGACGAGCTCCTGACGGTCCATGCCAGTACGGAGATACATGTCCCTGAATATGTTGCCAAGCTTGTCAGGAATAGTTTCCAGCTTCCTTCGCACCGCAAACAAGCGACCTCGTTGGAACTCTTTGTTGAGAATCTCGACGACCAGGACAACCCACATAAACACCCCGGCCGCCATGTGAAGAACTTTATCATGAATGTCGTCAGCCTCTCGATTTCTGCCCGTCTGTAAACGACTGCGTATGTAGGCATCCAAGTCATTTCTGTGGCCAGCTTGGTCTTCCAATGTTATTCTAATGCCGTTTCTGATTTCAATATAGGGATAATGGCGACTGGAGAAACATATCCTGAAGTTTTGGCCATCTTTGACGGCTTGTTGGCAGAGGTCCTCAAAATGCTCTACCATGTCTCGGGCCTGGTCTTCGTCGCACTCATCGAGAGCGTCTATATAGCAAATTACCGAGCGTTGCCCGAGAAGAGGCATCGCATTCCTAAACAGCTCTTGGAGGACGTCGAGAGCGGGGCAGCCCTTTTGGCCTAGCGGAACCAGACTTGAGTCGTCAAGAATTGACTGAAGATCTGGGAACCTCTCGAGAAGTTGGAAGAGAATGGATCTGTACATGCCAGTTGTGGATTTCTCCATTTCCTCGCCACGCGCGTTGAAAAAGAAAGAGATCACACACGTGCTAATCTCGGCGTTTTTCTTTTCTTGAGAAGACAGGAACTTCATCATGGTAGATTTGCCGCTTCCAGGCTTTCCGCTAACCCACATGAAGCCGTGATGATCATCAATCCTCTCGGCGTCAACCCAAGTAAAGTACGATTCATGCTGAGGCAGCCACTCGCAGGTTACTGGGTGGGCGGTTTTAATGTTGGACTGGCGCCAGTACATTTCGTGGAATTGTAACGAGCCCATTAAGTCACGCCGGCGTTTGGCCTTTTCCACTGCCGCAACTGTCACAAAGAATTAGCATTAACACCAGTTATTAAGAGTCTCGAAAGGTAATTCACGTTTAATCAACACTTTAGAGGCGTCTATGTGCTGGATCGCTGCCGGTCTTGGGGCAGTCATCGCCATCATGCTAAGAATGTCCTTTGCATATGCTGCCGCATTAGCTGCTGCGTATTTCTGCAAGATCTTGTTCTTGTGCGAATCGCAATAGTCACAGATGCCTCGTATGACAAGACATGGGAAGTGATCCATCAATCCGGCGGCTTCCATCTCGAAACAAATGATTTTGAGTTCCTGTGCCATCCGGTCTCTGCTTACTCCGTGCTTGATGACCTGGTTTCTCGAGGCAATAGCTCCATAATGAATCTCAGGCGTCGTACTCAATCGTTCACATCGCTTCATAAGCTGTGATTTATCACACTGGTCGCAGGAAGTTGACTTCGAATTGTGGTTATATTCTGCAGAGAAAAGCATGTCTGTTGAGTCTTGGGGATAAGAATATCTGGCCATGCCCGTATTTCTTTGAACCATATCCTGCGCAAGGGAGGGAACTGAGGTAGGAGTAGACTCGTGAATTGTCCGTAGCTTGGAGATAGTCGAGGAGAGTTCCGGGCGTAGATTGCTCAACACGATTGTCCGCTCAAACTCGCCGTTGCGAGTAATCTTTCCTAGATCATACTGCATGATTCTCCGACCAACGACAATATCTCCGAGTCGTATATCAAATTCGTCTGAAGGCGCACCTCCCCCAATACCTACCATGAGCCGGACTTTGATCAACGGGAAACTTCTATTCATGTTTGCTGCCACATGGGCTGCATTATTGGTGCCATATTCTCCCAAGCAGGCAATCAAAATGTTATGAAGCCCGATGCTGCCTACAGTGTAGGCATTGCTGTCGTGAGGGTCTATGGGCAGATCGGCATGGATCTTGTGCAGCATGCCTCGAGCGGCAGCCATCTCGATTGGAAGAGCACAGACCCAACCGACATTGTAATCTGTGTTGCGAAGCCTCAGTGGACCCTCCACATGGGACAGGAATCTTCCATGGGTTAGGCTGTGCCCCGGAAGGCTCTTTTGCCCAGGAAAGGGACTCTACATGAGCAGGTAGAAGCCGGAATGAATGAGGGGAAGGTCGCACTGGTAGTATTATCCCGAGCGAATTGCTGGCAGTGCATCGCATCATGTGGACGACACTCAGCCTCAAAGACGCAGCTGCACAGCCACTCATATGGTCAAACTGACGTATCTGCTGCGCGCGTCTATTTCCCCTATACCATATTGCGCAATGGCGACAATATATGTGAAACCAGCGAATCTGCACCAACCCATGTACGTCTAATTTTCCTACTTCTCGATGTTCGACTTTAGAAAGTATTTTATAATAGAACTCCGTCAATTGACGGGCTGTTTCCAAGTGGCTTCAAACGCAAGGCGCTATTTCTATTCTACCCGGCGACGTTGGAGTTCTACACCTACGGCTGTTGTTGATTGACAACGCTTTATCAAAGATTTCATTCCTACAAGTTGCGAGTCAAAAAGACGCCTCTGAAGAGGGACTATGAACTCCTGAATATATTTCCTCTCTTATCCCAGACATAATAGGAAAAGGCAGGGTAGCAAATGAATCGGAAAGGGGGGAAGACATCAAGGCCAGTTTTGGTCTCAGATGCGCATTCTCCTTGACAATTGAATGTAGAATCTAGTAAACGATTAGTAGCAACTTATGTAGTGCTCGCACAGACCCTGGAAGATAACATTTTCCTGATGAATGCCCTATAGCACTTGTAGATGAACACCATGCGCGGAGTGCCAACATGCTGGATAGCATCACGAACTCCTTCCTCCCGGGTTTAACGCACACCGCCTTGAAAGTCTAGATGTTTAACCAGTTCATCCATACCCAGCTGCTTATTATCTCCATAATGCCTCCACAATTCCAGAGATCAGGAAAATAAAAACCCCGACCTCGGTAATCATTACCCCGACAACTGCCAGGGCAAGATGTATAATACCCAGCATCGTGTATATCAGGAATAGAGTATATAACTAGCCCCTTCAATTCGATGTACGATTATCATAGAGTCAATACTTTATTTGCATTACGATAAAAATGCACATTTGGACGGTTATACTTTTCGCTCCTGTCTTGGCGAGCGCTGCAATTGATCGGTATGTAGATCTACAAACCCTCCTTGCTCATTTTGGTATTGCAGAGCTAAATGGATATAAGACAGGCTATTGTAGAGTTATTTAATGTCATTAGAACCCATGTTCCAGAGACAATTACCAACGAGACCACCCCGCTCCAGGTGGGAAATGGAGATTTCGCCTTCAATGTCGATAATACTGGCATGCAGACACTCGTGCCATTCAATGTGTTATCCAGCTGGGCTTGGCATAAGGATAGGCTCCCTGGTAACGGGTAGGATTCTCTCTTGGACCCCTTCTACTTTGATCTTTGTTTACCAATAGGTGATACTATAGCGAGCGCCCTGAAGACTATGCAGGTGCCCCAGTCATTACGCATGGTAGAGAGATCGTGTACGACCTTCAGGACCCAGACCATCCCGAAATATCCAACTGGCTCAGCGCCAACCCCAACCGCATCAATCTAGGACGGATGAGCCTGAAATATAAAAACAAAACTTTATCGGCCATCGATGACCCGTATCAACATCTTGACCTATGGAATGGGGTTATCACATCGAGATTTTCAATTGACGGTCAAGGAGTCAATGTTACTACCCAAGGAGACTTTGACTCAGATTCTGTTGTTCTCAAGATTGAGTCTAATTTACTCAGTACAGGAGAATTACAGGTTGAATTTGATTTCCCATATCCGCCGATCCATAAAGTCACAGGGACCTTCGACCATGAGGTTTTCATGGGCTCATATGAGTTTCCTCAAAACCACACCACTAGCTTGATAAATTGCCGAAGCGAGAAGGACGGTGCTCATATCCGGCATCAGTTAGATGAGACCAGCTATTTTCTAAATCTGCGCTGGCCAGCAGAAGTTCCCCTTTTTCTTGCTCGAAACGAGCCCAAGGGGTCAGACAAAGTATCCGCTCATCGCTTCACCCTGTCACCATCAGCCGGTGACAGCAAGGTCATGAGCTTCACAGCTCAGTACAGTCCCAAGATAAACACTCCCGCTCAACCGAAAGACGTTCGCCTACGAAACAGTCAGGGTTGGCAGCAATACTGGCAAGAAGGCGGATTTGTCGATCTCACACAATCGAGCAACCCCAATGCAACCGAGCTCCAGCGTCGTATCATTCTCTCTCAATATACCATGAGGGTAAACAGTGCTGCCACCGGCCAACCTCCCCAGGAGAGTGGGCTAGTGTTCAATGGTTGGTGGGGGAAATTCCACCTGGAAATGGTTGTCTGGCATTGCGCGCATTGGGTAACTTGGGGGCGACAAAAGTATTTTGACAAAATCTTCCCTGCAGTTTACGAGAGTTTGCTACCCAGCTCTAAGGACAGAGCTAAGCGAATGGGATGGGCTGGCGCCAGGTAAGCAACGCACAACTCAGCACTATCCCTCAAACTGAACCATGTCTGACATTCATTTCCCTCGGCCAGGTGGCCGAAAATGACAGAGCTTGTTGAGAAGGGTATAGGACCGGGTGAGACCCGGGCTTTCCTTCAATGGCAACAACCGCACCCGGTATATCTAGCCCATCTCGCTTACAGAGCCGACCCATCTGAGACCACGCTGAAGAAATGGGATCGTGTCTTGACGGCAACAGCAGACTACATGGCTTCGTTTGCGTGGTTCAATAACGCAACGGGGAAATACGACATCGGGCCGCCGATCCAGGGGGTGACGGAAAACTCTGCTCCAACGGAAATATCAAATTTGGCCTACGAACTTGCGTATTGGCGGTGGGCTTTGGATGCGGCATGCGAGTGGGCTAAGAAACTAGGGAGAGATTGCCCTGATCAGTGGACCACCGTGGCTGAGAATCTATCACCTCCGCCTCAGTTCGACGGCCTATACGCTCCCTGGGTTGGCGGTGGCTTGAATTCGTCGTGGTGGGAAGATCCGACTTTGAACAAGGATCCTCGCAGTGTGATTATGCTTCAGGGCATCCTCCCAGATACTCCAGTGGTAAGCAACTCCTCTTTCACAGTTTCCCAAGTGCTACAGGATTACCTCTTAACGTCTCCTCATATGTAGGTCGACTCGGAAGTCGGGCGAAAAACAGCCGATAAAGTGTGGGATATATGGGGAGATGCTGCCATTCGAGGCTGGGGGCGTAACATCTTAGCGATCAACTCGGCACGGATAGGTAACCCAGAGCGGGCAATCTATCATCTCACTAATTTTGATTACTGGAAATTTGGTGACCAAGGCTTCGCACATCGCTCCGGACCAAGTAGGAAACCACCTTTGCCCCTACACTCTTTGCAGGTTTTGGCGCTGGCTAACTAATACCCCAGATCCTTCCCCGCCACCTTATTTTCCTGGGAATGGTGGTTTTCTTCTGGCCATAGGCTACATGGCAGCTGGTTGGACTGGGTCAGAAGGACATGCACCCGGGTTTCCGAAAGATGGATCATGGGTTGTCGAACATGAAGGAATGTTTCCATCGCTATAGCTACATCTCCAGTGAGAATTAGAAAGGCTACGTTCATGTCTATTTTGCTCCTAATATGGCCTCTAGAGAGTGTTCAGAAGTATGGCGATTAGAACCCCATCGAAAAGCCTGCGCCTATTTTCCCCATGTTCTATCCATATGCAGGCGATGAACAGTTATACTCTCCAATGACGCAACTGAGAATTGCATCCATACAGGCTTACAAGCCGAGGCCTCGATACTGCTAGCATTAAGATGAGACATAGCGCTGAGTAAGTTTTCCCCTGCCAAGATTGCCACCGGAAAGTGAAATTGAGTAAGACGACCGCCAACAGGTTATTCGCTACTTGGACAGATCCCTGTTCGTCAGAAAGAGAATGGCGCAAAATGCCTCCGAAAAGAGATATTTGAAACTCGTCTCGTCCTGTGGCGACGAGACATAACACCGCCTATCAATCTCCGGAGGAGCCCAGGCCCAGTCTCGCATTTTGAGCAAAGCCACTGTAGTCAGCTCCCGATTGCCTCAGTATGTGCAACCAGTTCTCTCTTTCACCTCTATCTGCCGGTTTTGTAGGAGATTTCTTGGCAATGTACATTTATTTCTTCGCCATCCATATCCTAGAGACTGTCCAAGTACCAGCACCTGAAATCAAAAGCTGTGAGCTACCCATTCAGTTATGAAAAAAAAAAAATTGAAAACCTCACAGCGCTGCCAACCCTCTCAAATAGTCGTCAAACATTCTGGGACATCGGATAACCCATTCGCTACCATAAACTTGCATGTCTCGATAGAGAAAATCGCTCTAGCTCGGGCAATTGTGCAGAGACCAGATGATAAGGAGCATATTTGAACCTGCGCATATGGTTATGTAGTTTCTAGGCCGCACTTACTTCGTTTCAACAGTAAGACATAAAACTAGTGGTTATGTTCTTTGATTGAGATGGCTGCCCGGGCGATTCACCCAGGCCAAACAAAAATCACTTGCTTCAGAAGCCTCTGACGGTTTCTAAGCCCAAATGAAGTGATTTGCCTCTCTTGTGGCGGTATCTTTCATTCTTTCTTGCTTTCTTTCTTTCCGTCCACCTCTTCTCGGCTGGCCGGCCGGTTCTTGTAGTTTTACTATATCTCATTGTCTAACCTTGAGAAAATTCCCGGTATCGGAATATTTAGGAAGATTCTGTTTCAGAGGCTGCATTACTGAATATGGTATCCAGTTGAGATAAATATGACCATCATTATGCAATGTTTGAATGATTATTGTTTGGACATGCATTTTCCATACGGACTCATACCCCCTTATTCCTTACAACTTGAATTAAGCCGAATTCAGCAAACCAACTGTATGAAGCGCTTGCATGAGGATTATTTCTGAGAAGTCTTTCATGTCATATGTTAGGCTCCCATTGTTAGTAGCGCCATTTTATGTCGAGAGATTGGAAACTTCAAAGTGGTCGTTGCATATAGGGTAGCCTAAGATTAATGGTTGGGTGCGGGGAGTAATTTGGCAGCTTTGACATAGGAATCAATAAATGCATCCGGGGCGTGACTCTGACACGGGAATATGACATCGACGATAACGGCGATCTCTCCCAATTGATTCTTCTGGGGTTTGCGGAGGTTGGACCGGGAGGGCGGGCCATTCTCGGTCTCTTTACACATATTCGCCCTTCAACTCTGTACAAGGAATCACGAGCCTACAGTGCGAATCAAACATGAGTGACACGTAAGTATGTGGATCTTGCATTCTGTGATACAGTGCTAGTAAACGGTGCATGCTCTCATACCATGTCGACCGAATGGCCGAATGGAACGTCCCCCACACCGCCCATCAGTTTACTGGCGAATCGGGATTGTTACTCCGTCATTCCTTCACCCACCTTCGGTATATCGTAGCTGATCTACCTAGAAACGATAAGACCATGGGTTTTCTAGAGATCAGTCAGCCAAGTGTGAGAAGCGATTCGGCATTATATCATCACGAGACGGCGCCATGGGTGACAAACCTCCATTCTCTTCCTGCTTCGGCGGATTCCCCTGCTCATTGAATGATTTCCTCTTCATTTTGTTATGTATGAGTACGTTTACTTGACCTGTCCACTTGCTAACTAATCAGAACTCTGCTGGACACGCAAAATCAGAAGCCATGTCGTCCACACCGGACCTGACCAAAGGCCACCATACTGGCAAAACCAACGGAGAATTTCCCCATGGCAACGAAGAGTCTGCCGTTGGGGATGATACCCTCCATCAGCGAGCCGGGGCGATGGACCCCGAACATCGAGCTCAAGTTGAGAAGAGTTTGAAAAGAAAGCTTGATACTCGTTGCTCTCTATTCGTTCTTATATATATCATGAACTACCTCGATAGGAACAACATTGCAGCAGCACGTCTCAAGGGTCTTCAAGATGACCTCAACATGGATTACCCCCAATATGCCACGTGCCTCAGCATTTTATATGTCGGGTACATTCTTATGCAGGTCTGTTTGTATTCTACCGCGAGGGCCACATAACTTTGCCTGACACGTCAATAGGTTCCAAGTAATATATTTATCAACCGAATTGAACGCCCAAGTCTATACATCGCGGCTGCGATGCTTCTCTGGGGCCTGATATCAGCTCTATCTGGCTGTGTACAGAATTTCGGGGGCATGGTTGCAGTGCGCTTCTTTCTGGGCTTTATCGAAGCGGCCTTTCTTCCTGGAGCACTACTGATTCTTTCAAAATGGTATACCCGCCGCGAGCTTACCAAGAGAAATGCGATCCTGTTTTGCGGAAACCTCATTTCCAATGCGTTCTCTGCTCTCGTGGGAGCCGGCGTTTTGTCAAACATGCAAGGAACGCTCGGTCATGCGGCTTGGCGCTGGCTCTTTTGGATCGAAGGTGCTGTTACTATGGCGATTGCCATATCCGCCGCTTTCATCTTGCCGGACCTGCCGCATAATGCGCGTGGATTCACAGAGGAGGAGCGCCACATTGCCCAGTTACGCATGGCCGAAGACGTGGGTGAGGCTGATGCTGATTCCTCAGAGCAGGGTGTCTTTGATGGGCTTATCATGGCCGCGAAGGACTACAAGATCTATCTCATGATGTTGACATTTACTGCATACGTTATCGGATTATCGTTCAACGCATTCTTTGTAAGTGTCGGGAGGAGCAACACCCGCGGTACTTGGACTAACTCGATCTCTAAACGTAGCCGTCACTCACCCAGACACTGGGATTCGGCTATGTCCCGACGCTTCTTATGAGTTCACCACCCTGGGTTTTCTCATGCATTGTCTCAATCATAGTCTCCTGGAGCTCAGACAGAAGGCAAGAAAAGGTTTGCGGTCCTCATTTTTTCTTTGAGAGATTCAGCATACTGACATGGGGCGGTAGTTCTGGCACATTGTGGCACCGATCCTTGTTGGGATCATCGGATTCATCATTAGCATGTCTACGTTGAACGTTGCAGCAAGATATCTGGCTCTCTTTCTGCAAGCGCAGTCATATGCCGGGTTTATTGTCTTTTATTCTTGGATCAGTTCTTCCTTCCCTAGGCCACCTGCTAAACGAGCCGTCGCTATCGCGATGATCAACGCCTTCAGCCAGCTTGGAAACGTGGCGGGCTCCTATGTCTGGGACTTGAAAGAGAATGGGTACAGGAAAAGCTATGGTATAGTTTTGTCCATGTTCGGCCTCACCATCATCGGCTGTTTTGCCTTCCGCCTCATCCTCGTCAATTTGAACAAGAAGCTCGAGGCTGGAGAGTCGGCGTGGGAAACTCGTCGGGATGTTGCCGAGCAAACAGCCCAGGTTGAGTTTCTGGGCAGCGCAGACGAAGCATTACAGATGCGCAGAGGGTTCCGCTATCTGGTTTAGTCGCCCTGACCTTCTTATCCTGATTCAAATAAGAGGCTCTCTCCTGTTAGATTTTGATATAAGAGTTTTCTCTAAAGCGAAGCCCTTCAAATACGACTTTCTCTACCCTTCCATACCCCGTGGAACTTGTGCTTAGCTCTTGCGGCCGGTGGAACACCAAGCCGAGTGCTGCCAGAGTGGCGTTGCCCTGCTCCGAACCCGTCGATCGGCAGTATCAAAACGTCACCAATGAGTTTCTCCTTTTTCAACCCGGACAGATCCCTGAGAGATTTTAGATTTGGATCGATTTTTTGTAGCTCTTGAAAGACAGCATCCGTCCATGCGGAAGGCCCAGTTGTCGTCAACACGTCGTTTGTAGTTGGTTTCAGCTCGGCAAATGGCTTGCCGTAGGACTCTTCGAGATCTCCTAAAAGCTTCAACGCTCTTGCCACCATGGCACTGAATACAGGATGGCCAGGTGCCGCAGCAATGGTCCACTGGCAAAACTGCAGCTCATGATGGACGCCTTTCCAATTCTCGCCCTCGAGCCGATCAAATTCGATACCGATGATCAGGCGGGCGGTGCTCCGGTACTCCCTCGGAGCCCAGTAATCAATAGGGATCCACGCGACCGTATCCAGGTCTGTATATACGCCGCCGATAGCGAACAGCAGTAGGTAGCGAAGGATGTCGGACTTCATGGCTGCGCTTCCCTTGCCGGCAAAGATTCTCTGCAGGGCCTCATGTTGGGGGAAGTTCTCCTGGACGAACGCGACCGTGTCGTTGTCCCTAAGCAGGTGGTACTCATGGTTCCGATTATTCACCTTCCAGCTCTCAATAAAATCGCGCTGCTTCTGGGGGATTTCTGGTCGCGTTTCTTTTATTTCCGGCGGGGTGAGAAAGATTTGCCAGATGTTGTGTGGGATCAGGTGATCCCCCTGGCGAGAAGACTGTGCTAGGCCGCTGCTAAGTGATGCAGCATCATGCGGTACGTGCAAAGCAACTCTTTCATAGAACCTGGGATCGTGTAGACTTTGTATATGGAGAGTATAGAATGTCAAGACCAGAGCAAATCCGAAGATGAGAGCAATGGGGACCAATCTGCGGCTGGAAAGGAACCTGCGTGACAGTCGTTTCCACCGCGAAGCGCTCAAGAACATGGTTTTAATTCATCGACCATGTTATTAGTATTATTAGTAATTCTGCAAAGTCGCTCAAGGTGTATGAGCTCGGAAGACAGCGTGGGGAAGCGTGGGGAGGCTCTGTTGTAGAGTGGGAGCGACCTTGGAGGCCGTCTGAAATTTATTCTTGATGCATGACTGATTGCCTGTGACTGAGCAGCCAGCTTCCACCTAAAAGGTAGGCACCGCAGGTATTTGTGATCGAAGGAGAGCATTCCTGATATGGCCTGATGAAACGCTGATTGGCCTTTAAAGGAAGCCCCATCGATATTCTCGGTGCTTATTGGCCTGCTCCGGCTCCATGTCAGAAAGTTCACTTGTGCATGGATCTGACTGGCCCCAAAGATAGTAGAAGGAATGGCTCGGATTTCATCCACTCGGGTCGGGCGGCACAACCGAAGTCCTCGCAATAACGGCCTGGTCTGGCGATCCTCTATTCTATACGCCGTAGTTGAGGTCCTAGCACCGTGGCTTAGCCTTCAAGACCTGTCTAGGGCCTCGCCGAGACACAGATATTACATCATCGATGCAAATCATTACCCTCGGGCTTTTTGTTTCTTCACAGCCAGCTTGAAAACGCACATTCTGGATTCACAGCCCTGTGGAGCACGCCCCAAAAGTGCTATTTTCGTGGGGTAATTGAAAGGAGACAAATTGAAAAATGGACAAGGAAGCTTGAAGTATATTCGACATTACATTTTCTAATATTGAAACCCTGTATTGGATATTCTTGATTTGTTGTACGAAATGACCCTCCTCTCCATTGAAGCTTGCGACCACCAACACAATATATTTCGAGCAAGGAAGGGGCCCGACAACTGTTGATGCAGGTGTCATGGCTTACCACATCCTTATCTATCAATCTTTGTCTATCTCAAACGACTGATGGTTTCTGGCCTGAGCAGGACTTAAATCTAAAGGACCGCCCTAGATCACTTCCTCTTCCCGATATGATCTAGCAATTGGGGTCTGGAGTTAAGGAAACATGTTTCAGATCCGGAACAATATTAGTCTTTGTAGTGAATCAGATTCTAACGGCACTTCACAGAAAGAGAGCAAAGCCTGGGACCCCATCATCAACACCCAATAGCTGGTCTTCTCCAACCGCCCGATGAGTTGGTGCTAGAGAAGATATCTTTGATAATGATTTGTACAAATATAGGACTTCGGGAGTTTAATTGATCTATGCCTGTATATCATGAGAGCTGGGAACGGATGTGCAATTGAAATAATGGGTGTTATTTTCAGTGTACGTAGCTGGGCTCCAGCGATGGGATAAGCCATGGGTTGAAGAAACGTCAAGTCGATATCTTATCAACCTCATTGAAAGGTTGAAAATTGGGCGGATTCTGAAAAAATTATGGGACAGCAATCGGATGGTTGGCTAGATCCTGTCGCATCGTTTCTCTGTGCAAAATCCCACGAGGCTGGGTGAGGTGGGGATATACCCCCCGGTTAAGCATATGAATATGCTATCACAACAAAGCTGTTTAAGGTTTGGCTTGCTGGGCAGCGAGATTCAGTATTGAGCGGGGTTCAGATAAGAACCCCAAAGCTTGCTCCCGCGGTCCGGTTGTGGAAGCTCAAACTCATCGCAAGCTCAGGGCAGCTGCTAATCAAGGATGTATGTACGGGCCTTTTGTTGACTGGAAAGAGCAGAAAGTTCTAGTGCGAATGAAACCCTGTTCAGGTAAATCTAGAACCATATCACGCATTATGTATGCATATCAACGCTTACTATTGGGTGGGCGAGATAAGCATGTGCTGAGCTTTTATTGCCTGTTAGTAAATACAACCCTCCATGCTCGCCCAGAGAGGAAGTTTCTTAAGGCAGTTCATAAGTCCCCGCATGCAACCCTTGGCGGAACGAGGGGTTACAGTAACATTGCATTCTCTATGCCATGCAACTTTCTTGGATTGACCGATTCCAGCAGCAAGAGATGCCTGGGCATCCATACCGAGTCCTATAGTCTGCTTAAGCGACAGACTATTGATTTTGAGCAATGGCCGAAGCTGTAGGCAAACTCCGTACTTTAAGAACCCCTCGTCTTCCAGCTCTTTGTAAGCGAATGCGTGGCTCCTGTCCTCAACCTCCCCCGGATCGACCTTTACTCTAACCTAGTGACTTGCTTCTCGGCTTGCCTCCAAGATGAAATCCGTTAGCTCATTCATCACGGTGGCATTGGCATTGCCCATCGCTACCAGTGCGAAAGAGTGCAAGCCATACGTTACCTCAGAGAAGCTCCAAGACCTCATCACCCTCGAGGATCTTCTCAGCGCAGCTCAGAAACTCCAGGATATTGCTGATGCCCACGGTGGTAACCGTGCCTTCGGTGGCGGGGGCCACAATGCTACTGTTGACTGGCTTTACGATACCTTGACCGCACTGGACTATTTTGATGTGGTGAAGCAGCCCTTCACTGAGCTCTTTCACACAGCGTGGGGCACCCTCACCATTGGCGGCGCAGGGGTTGAATCTATGTCAACTATGACATATACACCTGGTGGCACTCTCTCTGCACCTCTTGTCCTCGTCTCCAATCTGGGGTGCTCAGTGGATGACTTCTCCTCCGAAGTTGAAGGGAAGATTGCCTTTATCTCTAGAGGAACCTGCAGCTTTTCGCAGAAGTCCCTCAATGCCAAGTCTGCTGGAGCTGCCGCTGCGGTGGTGTACAATAATGAACCTGGTCCTATCGCGGGGACGTTGGGAACCCCCGGCCTCGATTACGTTCCGATTGTTGGCATTAGCCAGGAAGACTCAGTGGCAATCCTGGCCGCTCTGGAGGCCGGGGAAGTAACTGCAGATTTTGATGTTACCGCATTGTCTGAGCAGCGTGTCAACTACAACGTCATCGCCGAGACCAAGGGCGGAGATCATGACAACGTTCTTGTTCTCGGAGGGCACTCTGATTCCGTGTATGCGGGTCCTGGAATCAAGTAAGTCGAGATCTCGCGTACGACATATTGTATCTGGTATTAATCCCTGCATAGCGACGATGGCTCAGGATCAATTGGTGTCTTGAATGTAGCCATTGCCCTCTCAAAATTCCGAATCAAGAATGCTGTTCGATTTGCATTCTGGGGCGCCGAAGAGTACGGAAAGCTGGGCTCGTTCTATTACGTCAAACAACTGAATAGCTCTGATACGGAAATGGCGAAAATGAGAGCTTACCTTAACTTTGACATGGTTGGTCAACCATTCCTTGTGTGAAATCAATTGATGCTCGAGCGCTAATAAACATTTCTTTCACAGATCGCTAGCCCCAATTACGTCTACGGTATTTACGACGGCGATGGTGGTGCTTTCAACTTTAGTGGCCCTACTGGCTCTGCTGAGATTGAAAAGGAGTTTGAAGAGTTCTATGAGCGCAATGGTGTTGCTCATGTGCCTGCCATCTGGTCAGGGAGATCGGACTACGCTGGTTTCATCGAGAATGGAATCCCATCCGGTGGCCTCTTTACTGGAGCTGAGGTCATCAAAACGGAAGAGGAGGCCCGGCTTTTTGGAGGCGAGGCTGGCGTTGCCTATGATATCAACTACCACAAGGCTGGTGATGACATCAATAACCTGGCACATGACGCCTTCCTTCTCAACACGAAAAGCATTGCTAATTCAGTAGCCAAGTACGCCATCAGTTGGGACTCTATACCATCAGTGAGTTCGAATGAGAGGCGTTGGAATGCAGATAAGTCCCAGCATTTCAAGAGAAGCGCAGCCGCTCACAGCCACAGTCACGAGGGCCCATGTGGCGCTGGTGGTGATCTCATTTGATCTGGAAGCTTGCCTAGTAGAGATTGCATCATGGCGATATTAATGAACGACGGGCGGCAAAGAAACCATATCAGTATAGGAAATTGCCTTAGGAATGAATGACAGGCCGATATACTTAACTATGATGCTTAAATTTAGATCACAATGTAAATCCATATCGAGTATGATTCATGCCAGCCTATCTGTATGGAAGTGTTCCATAACGAATCACGTGCGGCTGTCAACTAGTACAAGTACTAATATATGCATTCCTCGGGGTATATCCCCAGCCTGGATAGGTTTCTCTCATACTTTTCTTGGCCTGTCTAACCGCCACGTTAGCACAGCAAAAACGCTGGAAGGGCTCATGATCGCATAGCCTGGTGCCACGGATCGGCAACTTTAAGTTTTCAGCCCCCCCACATTGTCGTTTGAAAACGTTACGATGTAGGAATGTTTATTTGACATTCCTCGGCCATGAATTGACAAGTGTTAATAGCGCCATCCGGGGATCACGTCGACTGATCAGAAGCATGGAGTCTAGATGTTACGCCAAATGAATCAGAATCCTAGTACTCCAGACGATGATGTCTCAAAAAAATTTAAAGGAGAAGAACAAGAGAGTGAAACCGCATACAAGCCTCGTTTTCTATAATCAAGTCGGACATATTCACCTCCTTCAAGCCGACTTATTATTGGGGCCCCAAGTTGGTGTTCAGAGCGACCCTATCGGGAATACATGTGCTAAAGAGTTTAATTGGCCATTTGGAATTCAGTTGACGTAGATTCTGCTCCGTACGGTCGGACTACAGCATTCCTATCACGCAGCCCTGCAGTCACGACACACCCATAATGAAATTTAATCTCGTCAGGAAGAGAGATTACACTAAGAGAAGACATCATAGGGGGCAATGCAACCGCTAATATCAACTCGTGGTTGGTTGTGAGCCTAGCGTCACCTTTCATAACGGTAATCTTAACCATAGATGATCTTTCAACAACAACATAGGAGTATAGAACTATGTCATCGACCTTGACTAGTCATTCGACGAGCAGCTCGTCCTGACGGCAAGTGAGTCATCGATATGAAAGTTTACAGACTTTCCCTCTGCATGACTGCAGTCTTAGGCTAGTGAATCTTTTTTTTAACCTTTCGTATTCAGTGTGTTGAGATATCTGGCATCTTCTATTGCTGTTTAACTTTACACTCAAACTCTCTTAGGTCATCGACCTTGACATAGATATCCGGTTCCTACTATTGAATCTATAAGAAGGGTGTTCCATCCCTCAGGAAGAATCTTATCATCTTGCCCATCGCGAAATAACTGAAATTAACAACACGAAAACCCAACAGTGAATATCTCCTGCCCCCAACAAAATATGTTGTTCACTTCGTTCTACACAAGTGCCTTGCTTTTTCTGGCCGCCCACCACTCGCTGGCGAGTCCTCTCACTACCAAAGATGTGGTGTTTGAAGCAGATCTGAGCGGACAGGAAGAAGTCCTTATTGCTGGAGAGCCAGACCTCGCGTTGTCCGAGAAACGAGATCTGGAAGATGGAGATCAGTTCGTTCAGCTCGTCGCTAGGCAGAGTAGCTCAGATCAATCCGAGGCTCTGCGTATGCACAACGCCGTCCGCGCTAGAAGAGGCGTCCGGGCGCTTGTCTGGGACTCCAACCTGGAAGCAAACGCTCTGGCATGGGCTCAGCAGCTTGCCAGAGATCGCAAGTTCGAACACTCTGATTCTTCTCAGCGCCCTGGACAGGGAGAAAACCTTGCTTACCAAAAGTGAGTTCATAAATAAGGTGTTGATAGACGTCAATTAGATAAGGTTCGACTGCTAATGTCTTCTTTAACTCATAGATCATCGCGTCCTATTTCGAATTCTATTACAGCTGGAACTGGACTCTGGTTAGTTCCGGACCTCTGAATTTTGCAACACTTTGTAGATAATGAATGCACACTAACTTATACTACGCAGGCTGGCCGAAGAACAATATTATAACAACGAGCCAATTCCTCAAGGAAACTTTGGAGCCTACGGACATTACAGTAAGGCTACATAAGCTCAATGAAATAGATTGAAGCATGTACTGATAAAGTGATGTAGCACAATGCACGTGGAACACCACAACTAGAGTTGGAATTGCCACTGCTACCTCGGGAAACAATGAGTGGTACACGGTCGCTCGATACTCCCCCTCTGGAAATATCTATGGGCGTCGGCCTTACTGATTTCCCTGTCTCGTCTAAACATCACCAAGGAATACGAGAAGTGTGATGTAGGTTTGATTCTTGGTTGTTGAAAGGTTGAAGAACGGCCTTGGAAGAACCTGAACACAGTATCTCACACTCATTTTAAACTGGCTATTTCTGCCCATTCTTCTCGACATTCTTTCGCTACTGAGTTGTAAAGTTATCCGTTTATAAAAATTACATTGACCTTATCTTATCACCTTAAGTATTGAGAAATATTAAGCAAAGTGATGTGTTAAGAATTGTCTATCCTGTATCTGGAACAAATACAGGAACAAGTACGGGCCCATTTCTCTCAACCGACTTAGAAGCCTTAATCGCCTCCTTTCTGCTCTGGAAAGTTATGATGTGACAGATTAATAACTGGCTCAATTTCGGTGTAGTCAAGGTGGAATAGAACAATCAGAGGCAAGAAGGTGGGAATGCGGAACAAATGCGACAGAACTCCATAATACACCAAGTAATACCATGGTGCTAAGGACATCATCTCATCATGCGGTTGTATGTAAACAATCAGTTTAATAGACACATGCTTCAAATACTACTATCCCAAGATAAAAAAAGGTCCTCCTCGAAAAGCAAACCATACACGAATACACAACCCGATACTAATACCAGATAGAGTAATACACCACTCCCGTTATGGCCTGCATAGCATGGCTACCAGACCTTCAGGTCGCTCGATAAAATACCACCCTCTAGGGAAAAAGCAAGCATTGTAAAGCCAAGAGCCTCCATTAAATCAGGGTCCCGAAGGGGAAATGGGCCGAATTCTTCCATTTCGAGGAAAGTGTCTCCTGTACCCAGGCCTTGGACAAAATTGATGTATGAGGAGCGAAAGGAAGCAACGGTGATGTAAATTTCGTTTTGATCTTGAGATATGAGTAGACGCCTTGAAAGCAGTGTTAGTAATCACTTTCATGGCGTAAAGAATCATGCAATAAGTTAAAAAGGAGGCTATCAACACGATGGTCGGTCACTTACCGAAACACCGTCTTGCGGTCTTTGCTGACGGGGGGGTGCTGGGCAATCCAGGACGCCATTTGAGCACCTTCTTGGATGCGAATCTTATCCAAAACAGGAAGTGACAGGTAGCGCAGAAATGGCTTAACCTCGACGATCATTCGCGGGTTTGAAAAGCCATAGGTTCTGAAGAGTCCATCCACGCGAGCCTCGTAAATCTTTTCATTAAGGTTGCTTTTCATAACAAACGGGTGGCGGAAGTAGTCCCATTCTCCCTGTACATACGGATGATACAGGGTGATTGCTTGAAGGAATGAAATGAGGGCACTATTCACGACTTGTTCATCCTCCACTGCCGCGTAGTTAATACCTTCCTCGTTGGAGATGGGAGCCACTGGCGAAAGGTTATTTAACCGATCGGTGTACCCTGTTCCAGGAGTCTGGCTCACGTAGAGGTCAAAGTCGTCGCCGAGATCCATGTCGTCGGCCCGTTGGCGCGTTGGGGTTTGTGGATTAATGGACAGGGCAGCCATTGAAGCGGCAACAGGGTGCCACGGTGGTGCCGGAGCAACATCGACTTTTGAAGGTAGATTGTCCTCATCTATCGGTGTTCTTAATTTCTCGCAGCATCGTTGTTGATGAAGAGCGGTTGCAAAGACTTGCGGCTTCTCAGGAAATTCAGGAACAGCTACATTCATGGGAGGCCTTTCCTCAGGGTCCCTTAAGGTTTTCTTGAAGGGTGTGTTGTTTCCGATCATCTCCAAATACGGTTTCCAGGATTTGAGCCTGGAAAGGAAGTCCTTTGCCTTGTTGCGCGACCTCCGGTGTGGTGTAAACGCCCCGTGTACACTCTTGCCACAGGTCCGCGGGCGGTCTTGCCTTCTTCCAGATCACTCGAAATAAAAGAAATTGATCAAAAGTCATTTTAGATGCTGAGCTCATAGGAATGGCTGGAAGCAGCTCATGGTACTGAAGCTCTGGATGGCTAGCTGCAATTAAGCTTTTCCAACGAGTTTCAGTTGCAGGGAGTTTGATGGTCGGCATGGTGGTGTTAGCAGTAGTGTAAGGGAAATGGCCAGGAAATATGATTGAATGATAATGGCAGCAATATTAATGTGCAGCCCGCAGTGTGATGGAAAGAAGAGTTGGCATTGATGACTGGACGCTGGGTTTGGCGATGATGGGCCAGGCATATATTTTGCCTGCCACCTCGGCGTAGCCAATTCTAATTCAGGATCTTTGCGAGAAAGCTAATTCTGAAACGAATACAGCCGCAGGGCAGCAAGTCAGATAATAATGCTTGCTATTGTGTAATAATACATAATACTGCCTAATAATTATCCAAAGAATTATTATTGTTCTAGACTATTCTCTATCAATATCGTGGCCTGTTTGTAAGTTGAATTGGAAACACTTTGCATGTCGTGTGGGTGTGTAGAGTGATTGTTGGGGCCAAGGGAGGGTTCAAGCGATCATTTAAGTGGAGAAGTCACCGGTAACACTGCTCTTAGCCAACAGAACAGTGACCATCGAACACGGAGTATTTGGCATCAAGGTTTTTGCTATTTATGCCATTTATCGCGGTCCTCAGCAGGGCAAGTTTCCGGATAAGTAGGGCTGCTGTGAATTAGGTAGCTCCTGTTTCAGGGCTTCCCTTTTTCCTTGTTGCCTGTTGCTCCAGCGCTGGAAATAGCATCTCATCTGTCGGCGCTGAAGGGTGGGGACTAAGGTGCGCGTCGTCGTCCAATGATGTTCCTCCCCTTGCTCCGTTTCCACTTCCATCTCTATCATCCATCAACCAACGAGCAAACAGCCTTCGAAGCCACACCATCAAGTCGACCCTGCCCCTAGGCGAACCATCGTCTTAAATACCAGCCATCATGACGCTCATCCGTCTCACAGACACTCGTTCCCCAGAACAACTATTTTCATCTCACGAATCCAACATGTCCAAATCTCGCCAGTCTAGGAGCCAGCCCGAGCAAAGGGGCGATTGTCAGCCTACAGTCCCTCGTCAGGCTCTGACTACTCCGAAAGTGCCTGATAAAGCTACAGCGAAAGCACGCATCATGCCCTTTGCTCTGAGCACCATTTTCCCTCTCACAAAGCACTCGCAGCCTTATATTTCCCCCGACTTCCTCAAGACGTTTCCGAATATCAAGGTTTGCCGCGATAAGCTGTCCTTTGACGATGGAACGCTTCCCTCCGAGTATGAGCAGTTTCTCCAACCCCTGCCCCGGGATCATGTGGACGAACTCCTTCATCGTACACAACCTTGGCGGGACGAAGGGGTCCTCAAGGATTTTATACCTGATGACACCATCAAGAATTTAATCATACCTTTAACTTTCTCCACATCAGACCGATGGGGTGATAATTTCCAAGACGCGCGGGTTCTTTGGAGGGCCCTCGATGAGCACATGGGACGCAACGGAACGGGCGATCCAGAACAGAAAAATATCTTAGAGAACTACACACCTTGGAAATATTTCAGGTATTGCTCCTCCTCTCCTCCCCTTCTTTCTTCACCCTTCTCCCGCTCCCCCCTCCCTTTTCCTCTCTCCCTCCCCCTCTCTCCCTCCCCCTCTCCCCCTTTACTCCTCCACCCCTTCTCCCTTCACCCTTCTCCCCCTCCCCCCTCCCTTTTCCTCTCTCCCTCCCCCTCTCCCCCTTTACTCCTCCACCCCTTCTCCCTTCACCCTTTTCCCCCTCCCCCCTCCCTTCCCCCTCCCCCTTTACTCTTCCGCCAGAAGATATGGTTTTCCTCTCTGAGACTATTGGTTTCGTTTTGCTGACCTTCAATCGAGTAACGGACACAAATGGCTGTGTCGCCTTTATGAGCAGGGCCCCGATGGAAAAGACACTTTGCATTGGCAAGCCCAGGCACTCCTTCGTCCTTGTTTAAACAGCAGCAATAGATTCAAACATGTTTTGGATACCGGCAAACCGCATGTCAACTGCTTTGTCGCAGACAATGAACCTCTTAGAGAGGACTGCTTCTCGACGAGTGAAATCCAAAGCGTCTTATGGCTAGCTAGCCAGCCCGCGACTGACCCGGCGTACATGCAACATTGGGTGTTCCCTGTAAGTATACCCTGAAACGATTCTGGGCTTTGCAGGGCTAACTTCACATCGTAGGTGACGATTGTGTCTGCTTGCATGTACAACATTCGAATTGTTCAGGCCATTGTACGCTTGGGCTCCAACACGGTCGAGATTCGTAAATCGGACATTATGGACCTTTCTCCAGGTCTTACCGATGAAGTAACCCAAGACCGCTTCAGGAGGCTGCTAGCGTGGCTTCTCGGCACTCCAATAGGGAATACGACAACAAAGTCTTAATTTCATCTAACTTGCTTATCTTTATGGAACCTGTGCTATTATTCTGTTCTGCTGGGCAAGCTTACGACGATGGGCTTACAGGGACCGGCACACTAGGGGTTCTAGGTCCTTTCTCTGCTTCATCAACAATTGATCTTCTTTCTTTATTCTTACAGCCTCGCGCTTCCTTTATACAACTTGTGTTCCGAGCTCTCCTTGTGCCTTTGGTTGAGTTTCGACACAATAGCAAAACAGTCAACCTAGTAATAAACACAATATCAAATTAATTAAGCTCATAATAAACACAATATTAAGCTAAATATTATGAATTATTTATTATTTTCTTATTATCATATTTAGTATTCCTAATAAGAAAATTAGGTCCCTGCCTCATATAAAAATGGCTTTAGTGTACCATGCTTTGTCATGGCGTGGGGGACTAGCCAAGCTTTGGATCATTTTGCTTTTGATTCCTGTATTTCAGCAAAAGCTTCTCCGGAACGAGCGCATCAAGGTTAAAATCTAGGATTGCGTCAAGAGTGAATCCCGATCCTTTTTTGAGCAAGAAAACTTGATCAGCTTGTTCTGTATATATAAAATTAGAAAGTACATGTAAGGAAACTGCATTTTTTTATGTCAGTAGTCGGTACGCTAACAATAAGAGTCTGCCCCCAGGTAAGACCTCGGCCGTGTAGAAGCAATTGCCGAGACGGTCATGCACGTGACGAGTTCTCTAGTAGATTTTTCTCGGCCATTATCTCCGGCCGCCGAATCCTGGCGCTTTGCAATTGCGGCACTTTTGGCCAATCTCCCGTGGCTCCAACAACGTGACTCTTGTGGCATTGCCATAGGCCTGAGAACACTCATTGGACATGTCTGAAGCCGAGGTGGCTGGAAATAGCCCCAATGCAAGCTCGGATGTCCTATCACCAAAGAAGCCAGGCAAACGGCCGGTGTCGACAGCGTGAGTGCGCAACAAAGAGCAGCCACAAGTCTCGTGCCCTATTACTAAATGTAGAACTGTGAAGTTGCCGTAGATGTCATGCAAGGAAAGTCAAATGCTCAGGCGGGCAGCCCTGTGATGGCTGTCGTCAATCCAGGAAGGAGTCTGAATGTTCATACCCCCGAAGGCAGCGCATGGTCAAAGTAGACCAAAGGTAAGATAACCTCTGCCACTTCGTCTAGTTCGGTGTTAACATTGTACGAAAGGTACTTGGAGAGACTGGTCGAAGAGAACAAACAGCTGCGAAATCACGAAACCGTATCAAGTGTTCAGCAGAGACCTTCGAGTCTGGCAGCTGAGCCATCAGTTGCAGAACCCTCGATGGATGAACAACCTTGGTTTCTGAGTATCAATATCCCCCATACACCTATTTTAGTCGGCGAAGCCTCTGATCTTGGCTTTGCCACGCGTTTCCGTCAATCATTGTTGTCCGACACCCATGGTCATATTCCAAGACTGAATTATCCTTCGGACGAGCAGCTGCTGGGGCTGTCTGAAGCCGAATGCGGATGGCCTCCAGCATCCAAGGCTCGGATGCTGCTTCATGTTGCCTTTAGACATGTCAGCGGGCATTATCACATTGTGCGCAAAAGTCAGATCTTGCGAGGTCTGGAGAATGTGTTGCAGAACCCCGCCTCAGCTAGCTTTTTCATGAAGAGTAAACTTTGGGCTTTGTTTGCCATCGGAGAACTGTACTCTGCTCATACGGTTAACAAAGTGTACGGATACCCTGGCATGTTGTACTTTGCCAAGGCGACCAAAGGGCTTGCTGTGATCAGCGAACGACCACACATTGACGCTATCGAGATTCGACTGCTGCTGGTAAGTCCGACCCCTCCCTTTTCTCTCTCCTTCAGGCTCTAAGTTGAAATCAGTCATTTTATTCATTGGGAATCAACCGTCGCCACTCAGCATATGTTTTGGCAGGCTCTGCGGTACGCTTTTCAGTTGTCATGGGCCTTCATCTTAACGTTCCCGAAAGCCAGCTCAGCGATGTATTGGTTCGAGAGCATCGCACCAGGGTATGGTGGACGGCCTACATCTTTGACCGGATGTGGGCACTGAATCTAGGAAACCCGATTGCTGTACCAGATGAGGCAGTTGATGTGGCCATGCCCTCTGATCCAGACCCATCTCTGTCTGAGTCAAGCGACTTTGCAGATGCCGCCCCTTACATTGCCCGAATCCACCTTGCGGAAATATCAGGCCGCATGGTCCAGTCCATCTATGTCCGGAAAACCCACACGACACAACAAGAAGTAATGCTATCGCAGCGCGTTCAGAGAATTTTAAAGGACCTACATGAGTGGGCAGAGAATATACCACCCTCCTTGCGTCTCGAGAACACACTGGAGGGTTCTACTTTCAAGTCAACGTCGCTGTCGCTATATCTTTCTTTTAACCAGGTGAGCAGTATAAACTGAAAAGGCTGAGCGCAGAGCTAATGATCATTTAGAGTGTCATTGTGGCAACGAGGCCCATTTTGCTCTACATATTTCGGGCATATGCTTCCTCCTGGAAGGATTCAACCGCACCTGAGCCACAGATCCCAGCGTCGGCCGCCAGCCTTGCCGAAGCCTGTTCTAGATGTGCGCGTGAATCCTTGAATTTACTTACCGAGCGCTGGGTCGATGGATCATTTCCTACCTTCGACTACTTTTATCCACAGTATCTCTTCTCTGCAGGCACAGTTGTGGCAGTCTCAAGTTTATTGCCCAGATCGAAAGACAAGTCCGAGAAGGACAGCGAGCAGTTTGATTCTGCCATAGACGTTCTTATGGAACTACGTGACAGCGGGCACCTTGCCGCAGCGGAGTTTTGCCAGCACTTCGAAGCTATCAAGTTATTGACAGACAACTTATCAGCCAGTCGCAGCGATCCTCATGAGCCGCCATCCATCTTGAAGAACCTAACTACCTTTAATAGCCCACCAACGGCTACGGCACTTGCTATCAACCCTATTGTGACGCCTGGGAATACTGCCAGTCTACCGGGGCAGTCTCTGCAAGAGTTGCTTATGCCTCCCAGCCTCGACCTTGAATTTATTGATAGCACGCTCTTCCAGGACATCTCGCAAGGTCTCTACTGGCCCAAAATCTCTCCAGATAACGCGGGAGAGGATGACTGGACATCTGTTACTTCTCCGAGTCACTAATATTCGGTGAAGACTGAAGGAGTAGGATCCACAATAGCTACTAGGGTCGGTTGATGGGCTGCCATATTGCATAGCTAATTCAAACATGTTTGAGTGTATGCTTCTCCGCTGTAGTAATGAAACGAATACAATTGAAAGACATCGTGGTTCCCACGTAGTGATAACATGACGAATCCCGTCTACTTATCTACTTCGCTCTAAGGAAGCAACGTTGATTTCATACTGATCTACGAGTCGGGATTAGACTGAGATAGGTTTAAAGAACGGCTCAGGACGGATTATTATTAGCAAGTAATAACTGATTCCCACTTAAACTTGGAAGACACTAAGATTCCAGCTAGGGACTTCGGTGTTTTGCCCAGTGCTCGGGGATAAGAAAGTAGGCGTAGCTGACTGAGAGGCTCCTTTATCGCCGAGCCCGAGAAATCACCGACGCCGACGCGCAACATCATCGGCAATTTCATCGGCCATGATATTTCTCACTCCTTGTTTATCAGATGATCTGATAAGATTCTACGTTCCATTCTCGTTACTTCCGCATATCGTTTCGTTTTTTTTTTTCATCTTCACCTTGGGGAGTTCATTGCTCAGTGGTGCAGCTGAAGAAAAAGCCGAGACAGACCACTCGGAGCATCAAAGGCACAAGCCATAATGGACGGTGGAACAGACCTGACAGATCCTTCGCGACAAAAGAAGCGACGAAGACCTGCACTTGCTTGCGAGCAATGTCGCCGTCGCAAGGTGCGTTGCGACCGTCGCTTACCGTGCAGCACGTGTGTCCGCACCAACCACGTCGACTGCACCTACGTCCCGCTCCAGAAGGTCGCTACCCCTGACAGAGGTTTTCCCAAGCAAGCCGATCCGGTGTCTGTCGCCAAGGAGTTTGGTCTAGTTGCATTGCATGAAGCGACCTCGGGGGTATCGGAGCTTCCGGCTATTCTTACACCTGGGCACTCAACAAGATCTGATCCGTGGGTAAACAATGAGCCTATCCCGCAAACAGCCGGGCACTTCTCCATTGCAGACTCCAGCCCCGATGATCATTCTGGTCCGGCAGACTTTGGCCTGTGGCAGCCTGTTCGCCCTGTTTCTTCTTTAGCGGCCAGGGGATCCAGGCCCAAGGATGCTCTGCTGGATCGAATCCGGCAGCTTGAACAACAGGTAGCAGACCTCAAAGGGCAATGCAAGCATACGGGCGTGGACCTTCTCGAAGATGGCATAGCTCCTTCAGTAGGATTGAAGTACAGCCGCGGCTCTGTCAGCAAGACCCGATTCTTCGGCCAGAGTCACTGGATGAACTCGGCAGATATGGTATGCTCCATGCTCCATGATTCAGATATAGTATTGCCTTCTACAGTACCCAGCGCTTGCTGAACCTTGTCCAGCGTTGAATACAATATATCGTAACTAACTGGTGTAATTTATAGCTGTACCGGTTGGGAAATATTGCGAGAAAGCTTGAGACCGATGAGACATCTCAGATTTGTCACGACCTCAGGACGTGCAAGAATTTGGGCCGCCTGATCAAGTCTCGCCGCACCCCCAAGTTCAATACTATCACCATAGGTGAAAACGTCCCTACCAGAGAGTTGGCAGACACTCTCATAGATTGCTATCTCAGAACCTTTGAGTCTATTCATCGTATCCTCCACATACCAAGCTTCAAAGCAGATTACGAGCAGTACTGGAAAACCCCGACTGAGCTCCCTGATCACTTCCTCATTCTGATGCAATTGTGCATGGCAATCGGCGCCACCTTTCATGATGAATTATTTACACTTCGTACACAGGCCATCCATTGGTTTTGGGAAGGGATGGTCTGGCTTCTCACACCTTGCGAAAAGTCGAGAATGACAATCGTCGGTTTGCAGATCCGCTGTCTTTTACATTATGTACGACAAACGGCTAATATCGGTTCTGACCTGACATGGATCGGGGCGAGTTCCTTGGTCTCAACTGCAATGTATATGGGACTACATAGAGATCCCAAGAACCTGGTGAAAATGACACCATATCGTGCCGAGATGCGGCGACGGCTTTGGGTCACGATCCTAGAAATATGCCTTCAGTCAAGCATTGACGCAGGAGGACCACCAAGCATCTCGATACCAGATTATGACACAGAGATGCCAGCCAATGTCGATGATGAGTGTCTGATCGAGGGCGTGGATATGCCTAACCCTCGATCAAAGCCCGACAGCGCGTTCACCCAGATGACGATTCCACTTGCCCTCTTTCGAACGTTCCCTACTCGTCTCGCTATCGCGAAACGGGTAAACGAATTGCGTTCCGATACCATATATGAGGAAACGTTGAGACAGAGCGGCGAGTTGAGGAAAACTCTGCAGTCTCTGATGAAAGAACTCAAGGCACATCCCGAGACATCGTCTTTCCAGCTGCGTTTTATCCAGCTGGCCACCCACCGCCTTTTCTTTGCTCTGCACCATCCGATAACCCCGCTCGCAAAATCTAACCCTCTATATTCCTACTCTCGGATGATTTGCATGGAAACAGCGCTCCGGATCTGCCAATCCGCGTACCTGTTGCCTGAAAAATCCAGTGATGCCATCGACATACCAGCTCAGCAGTCAGACACAGATTTCCGTCGGCTCACCGTCAATGCCTCCGGAAGCTTTCGAAGTGTTCCCATCCAGAGCGCCTTGGTCATAGGGCTCGAAATCATCAATCAAAAGGAGGCAGAGACGAGAAATAGACCTACGATGCCGTTGATGATCGAGCCTGAGCTTCATAGGATTTTCAAATCATATGCTGACTGGTCACGTTCGCGGATACAGTCTGGGGAGACCAATATCAAAGGACACTCGATTGGGGTGTTGCTGCAGGCCCATTTCGACGCCTTCGACTCCGACTTGACCGAAGAAGAGACCGAGAGACTGTTTGAAAGGTCATGTAGTGAACGTGTCACCGAGTGCCTGGGCTTGCTTCGAGAGCTGGCCGGAATCACCGTTCACGAAGAGAGCTTCGATGAGTTGGAGTACCATGACACTGACATGGACTTTGATTTCGGTGCAGGCCTGTTCGGTGCTTGGGAGTGGGATCCGATGGATGGCGTGTTCTAACACAAGTGCAACCAAAAACTCAGTTCTGGGAGCATCAAAGACGTCTATTTGAGCGTTATAAGCACAGGATGGCACGCGATATATTGACAATTGCCTTTAAAGCGACGGAGTAACGCATCCGAGGTTCAAGTGAGCTACTGCTCGGACAGTCAAATGACTGTTGTCCTTGTTGGTGCTTATTGTGTCTAGCGAGAGGGCGATTGAAGAACTGTCATGATCTACGACAACTACGCGTGTGATGAGTCAACGGCACTCGTCTCTACCGCTACAAATCGTGCCAGTTTACACTATTCGCTCTCCTACGGTAGTGCCCTTCGAGCCATTATCCCACCGGGTTTATCTGCCGCGCTCAGCAGGTGAGTAAGCTTAGAAGATAGCCCTCACTTCCTCTTGCATGGCTGTTGACATCGTGGTAAATAGCCATCGAAAGGTCCCCTGAGAAGCTCGTGACGGAGATATAACTGACCCGAGGCTGTCGGCAGGCTTATTTAACGCTCGGGCAATGTCAAGATTGTCGGGACGCTGGGCAATTCAGCTCTTGTAAATAATTCGACAGCATGGAAGCTCGGTTCTCCCGCGGTGGGTGTTGGCGATTAGATTGAGATCTAAAGAAGAGACATTAGTCAGAGCTAAATAGGGGCATGAGATTGCTCGAGTGAGGAAAGAACGGCGAAATGTCAGGTATGTTGTTGTTAAAAAAGCTTGTAATCAAAGACTCGCGAGCGAGTGTCATAAGCCGCGGTATTTCACAATTGGAAACGATCATCAGGTGCATCAATAAGGAAAGAAGACAATTGAAGGCAACCTACCAGCTGTCATGATGTCAATGACTGACCACACAGTCTTCCACGGCCGCTTTCGGGTGGTGCTGGTGATTTCTTTGTATGACGGAAGACGAAAATATTTCCATGGCAGGTTTGATCCCCCTGTGACTAATCATTTCCAGTGCTTCGGACTGATTGGTGCACGGGAACATGGATGCCAATTCAACACTGACCGTGCATGATTGGAGTAACTGGGGGTTTCATTACGAATTGTACAGTTGTTTATGCACATTTGAGCAAGTCTATGCGTAGCTTGGCATTTGTGAAACCATGGCGTCCTCGTATTCTCCTTATCTCTTTGTACCTCCTTTTTGTATTTGGGAAAGTAACTAAAAGGTAATTTCGTAAGATTAGATGCTCGTATAATGTATGATTACCTATTCTAGGGTTCAAAATTTATATGCATGGAAAACCTCAACCAATGCCAAGTAGAGTAACAAGAATTAAGTTATTCACCAGAGAAAATCCTCAAGTCGCAAATCAGGGGTGAATCAGCCAGCCAGTTGGTAGTCAATGTGATCGGATGTACCAACAACAATATAAGACAATGATACAACAGCTGGAAAGTTCAGTGTCTTCATCATCATATGTGCGTTGCATGATGCTCAATGCAATTGGGGATCGGGAGAGCATGATTGGCCTCATCCCTGCCGAAGTAGCCATGTGGTATGGAGAATTGAGGATGCTCGCATAATACAGCATTGCTGTCGATAAATATTGTCCCTGTTATGCTACGTCTACATTCATGGGTATTATGCTATCATTTTACTCCTTTAAGCAAGGCCGCCAAACCCACGGATGATGGGTGATGACTGCTTCACACCAAATTCTTCTTTTCAGCAATATATTTCGTCGCCGGTAGTTCATCAAACGGAAACCAAGGTGAATTCTATGGATTTTCTTAGGGTGGTTTTTTGCATCCCATGCTGCCATGTTTGCACGGATGATGCCCCTTCAGGCGAAATGAAGCCGCGACAGCTCAAACTCACTAACGGTAAGCGATGGCGGACATCGCGAGTCTTGGAGGCGCCAAGACGATGGTCCCGTCGGCCTGCTTCGTCACTATTCAGCTTCAAGGATGAAAAGCGTTTCACTGGTTTTGATATGTTCTCTATCCTCGCGACTTGCCCAGAGGAGCATCCAGCACCGGAGCGATTGAGTGCTTACTTGATACCACACTCGTCTGTGCAGAATCTCGATCTCATTGGTACTTCATTCAGTTCAATGTGCTTGGATGAAGAGAATAGGTTCTCTTTGCACGGATCCAAGATGCAAAGTAAAGAGTGTTCAGATTCTCACCGAGGCGGTTTATTGAATAAGGAGTATCAACCTCTTCCACTGTTGGAGCCAGACCTCCTTTCCTCCTCATTCGGGGGCACGAATGAGAATGAAGATCTGCCAGTTCAGTCTATGGCAAATCGGCCACTTTCAGTGGTGTACGAATATCCGGAATCGCATACGCGCTCTCTACGCCTCAGTCGGCTTACACAATTCAGTATTTCATCCAACAATCAGACAGAACAGAACAAAAGAGAACCAGAATTATATTCAGGGGAGCCGAAAGTGACCAACGCGAGGTAGAATTGGCTTGTCACAAAAACACGGTGTAATGGGAAGGGACATACCTTTGGACAAATTCAGGCTTAGAACTGAATCGGGGTTTAATATACTAATACATGGTCGTTCAAGGCCTCAATCGAAGCTCTGCAACCTCCAAAATTGGCATTAATTGATCGATACATCCGGTACTGATTGTCGTATGCATACAGTATCAAGTGGAGTTTTTGGCATGAAGCCTGCTCTAGATAATCTCGAGCGTCTCAACTGGCAGCGTGAAAACTACATAAGGCAGCTTTAAAACTACATAGTATTCAATTTCTCCATGCCTATCAAAAATTTTACGGCCTAGGGATACCTGTATTGGAGGGAGTCAGGTCTGGTGTTATCACCATTCAAGTAGAATTAGCCTACCCTATAGCCTCTACCTAACATCAATGGCATACATTACTACCTATAGCTAGGTACCTTAGGCAGTATAATGTCTATATGATAATATTGAAATCATTACATCCAATCCTATACAATAATCTAGATGTCGTTATGTTATATTAGTTAGAGTAAAGGCAAAGAAACGCTCCAGTAGTCCTGTACATCAGGAAAACGCCTATTTATCTGCTTATGCCTACCAACACGATAATGCGCTCATGTTTGTCAAACCAGTCTATGCTCAAGATTGACCAGTAGACCTCCAGGTGACATCAAGACATCTCACATCTAGAGATATAACGGTTTAGAAAGACCTTATCGGATGTCAATAAAGTCTCATAGGCATCGGCATTCCTATCACGTGATGCCCTCGGCTATTTCATTGCTGTGAGGCGGGGCAAGAATTGCGTTACATGACGTGCTCATTGAGAAATTAGTCAACGGAGGATTGTCTTCAACATTAAGCAATTCCTCGGGGAAAAAATCGAACAGAGGCTAGTAACTCCGCGTCGCATATCTCTTTGACATAAGCTATGACTATTGTTACCCAGGCTACAATGTCGGCTCCTCAAGACGACCTGAAAACGGTTGTTGAAGCTCGAACTCGGGAGTGGCATTTCCATATCTACTACTTACTGCAATCACCGACGGAGACAGCTGCTGCACTCGCTCTTCGCGACGCTGTCTTGAGGTTACGCCGCGATGGTAATTGATCCCGATTATCGCATCAACATTTTCTTCTAAACTGTTAATAGGAGCATTTGTTGCCGTACCTCTGTTCCGCGTGAATCAGTCCCCCATTGGCCCTCATCCAGCAGGTTCTTACGAAATCTGGGTCCCTGACTCATCCTTTTCTGAAGTGTTCTTCTACCTGGCGGCAAATCGCGGAAACCTAAGGTGAGTCTTGCTGTCTACCAATATGAGATTTCCCAATTCAGTTGCAATTCGATTTTTCCAAGGTCATTTTCATTATGGCCAGGTATCACAAGAACTGACTCATTCTCTAATCATTATTCTAGTATTTTGGTTCATCCTCTGACTAGGCGTCAACGTGAAGATCATGAAACTCGTAACGCTTGGATGGGTACACCCTGGCCCATTTACCTGGATTCCTTGCCGCGTGATGGACCAATCCCCCTCCAGTATCCTGAACTGGGACTCGGTTGGTCTACCTCACCTAGTCAAGAAATATCTCTTGAGGAAAGGCGCAAAAGGGGCGCAGAGGTCGAGAATATATTGGCCAACGATGCGGAGGCAGCCCCAGCCCCCAAAGATTGAAAATAAGACAGACATTGTTGAGTTTATGATGAATACCATGGTATTGAAATCAAGAACCACTATGTTCAGATATAAGTTTCTTGTTGATCTGTGAAGAAGTGTCGAAGGACCCTATAAAGGCTATGTCGATGGAAATGTAAGGTTGGGACTATAGTTATAAAAATCCTGAAGATGATTGCAGAACCTGTGGTAAGACTGAGCTATGCAAGGTATACCTATACCCCCCATGCATCGCTTTTGAGTTTGCCAGTCAAAAGTCCAATGCATTCTCGAGATGAAATTTTTTACAACTGGTGATAGCTTTCATTTAAGATATAAATATTTTCTATTGGATAAACCTTGTTATGGTGAACTACATGTGAGAAGGATCGATCACATTAATGGAAGATGGAAGTTTTATCCTAGGTGAACTGCTTAACCTACCTTATCTAGGGTTATCAAACTACGTCGCGAGGACTCTCTCCATTTAGAAACCTCACGAAAAGAAGGTCACAAGTTCCGAATATCAGGTACATTCATCTAATTATGCAGTTATAGCTTGGATAGTGTTTATTGGCTTATCATCTAACATCAGCACCCGTGAGAAGTAGATTCTGATCCCACTATAGCCAACTGTAAACCAACAAAAACGATTTCAACCCCCGAAGCTTTTCTTTAATTTGCCAAAGAGCCAAATAAGTTATCCGTATATCTTACATCTTAGAAACGTATACCATATTCGGGATCTAGTTCTGGAAGGCATTGCCTAATGAGTACTGTGTCGCTAAGTTTTCTCCACTAGAACAATAAATCCATACTCGAATCAAGCAAGCCCATCAACCATAAGATGGTTTAAGAGCTAGTAGTCTCACTCGAGGTTGGTAGAGCGCTGCCGGTGCCGGAGGGAGGTGCCCCAGTGCCAGAAGGCTGAGATCCAGTGCCGTTGCCAGGGCCACCCTCACCAGGGCTGCCACCGAATTGTCCACCCAGAGCGTGGCCTCCAGTCTCGTCAAGATAACCAGCTATCAAAAGTATTAGTTAATATTGGGCTTTCCTATCAATGAAGTAACATGATCTTTTCTTACCGATGCTATAGTAATCGTCTTCGGTGTAGTCAGCAGTTGCGTTGAGGCCAACTTGGATCCAGGCGAACAGGCCGTCCTCAATACTGTCACCAAGGTAGACAAACTGGGGGAAAGGATCATAGCTCTCATCAGCTTGAACGATCGTCCACATGTCCTCATCATTGGTGGTTATGCTCTGGGTGTTGAGGGTGTAGGGATAAGTTGCCTCGACCTCCTCGCGTAGATCTTCGGGCCAGAAGAGTTGACCGTTGTGAGCCATGGGAGCGTCCCAGACCTGGATAGTCCCGTTGGGGCTCAGGGTACCGTTGATGTGAGCCAAGATATGGGTGTGGGTAGCACGGCCGTCGTAGTGGCCAGGGAAGATAGTTTCGAACTGGACGACACCATCGTGGTCGGTCAGCTGGATCCCGCGCAGGTAGGTCGAATTGACTCCATCCGCAGCATAGTTCCCGTCAGTGTAGATGCCGCTATAGATGCCAGTAGCGTTACAGTTCCAAACATCGACGGCGACGGTTGGAATTGGCTCGCAAGTGTTGACGTCGATATACTGGATTTCCAGGAATAGGTCAACGCCCTCACTCCAGAGCGACTCCTTGACGTTTGAACGCATGTACTCGCCAACGATATAGTAAGGACCGTTGGTAGTCTCGGGTGCCAGGATACAGCTAGTATTGGCACCGAAGATATCGGCGATTGGAGTGAACATGTCATAATCGAGGGAGCCAGTCTTGTTGTGGTTAATTGCCTCCCAGCTCTGGAGGTCCTCCAAGTCCCTCTTTGCTTTGCGAGCCACTATTTGGAAGCTATTAGTCTGTAGTACTCAACACAGGAAGCTAGGGGAAACCGACTTGACTTGATTCCACGTTTGTTTCGAAGCTCGTTGACCTTCTGCATACGTCGACTGATAGCACGCTTCTCACGTTCTAGGGCACGTGGTGAGCTAGAGCATTGACTGTAGGAGCGAGCATGCTGCTTAGCAGCAAAATCGCGAGCAACCAGTGCGCGCTTATGTTGCTCAGGATCATGAGGTTCACCCGGATGGGCAACTGTCATCCCGGTGAGCAAGACAGCGCCCATAAGCCAATTGAGAGACACCATGATGAAAAGAACAAACTGCTAATGGTAAGAATGGAGTAGTTGGGCAATGTGACCAAGGAGGGTCGGTTTGAAGCTACAGAGTTATTTTCTTAGCTATGTGAATGATACTGCCTTTATAAATTCAAGGTCAAACCACCCAACCCAAATAAATTCAAATCATAGCGGCCCATGCCACATCATTGTGATGTACGTCGATAACATGGGCCGCGTGGCTGGTAAACATGGTCTAGAGGTGACTGCAATGAACTCGCAGCCTTTCGCAGATGCATGAAGCTGGTTGCGTAGACAGTTAGCTGACGTGTCCTAGCAGCGTCAACCACTCAGATATGAGCAATTATGAATCCGGTTGACATTCCGGGACCCATCCAGGGGTCGAGGTGAAGTGCCGGATTCTGGAGCTCCGGGACGAATCTTTGCACCTGATGGATCTGTCGATGCCGCCAGTGTGGGCTGTATTCTCACTTCCGAGCCAATCCTGTTCGCAGATTATATCCCAGATTTTCTGATTGGAGAGAACATTAGACATGACCCTAGCACAACATCAAGCATATCCCTTGCCTTTAACCAAGAATGAACGACCCCAGCGCAGGCTAACGCCAAAAGCGACACAAGCCTCGGTTGAGGCTTACGCAGCCCGCAAGCTTTCTCGTTTTAACTCATCGGTGTGAATGCTAATGCGGCAACGAGGTGGGCACGGGTGAAACCCTCGAACCTCAGAGCTTCAATCCCATAGGTGCTAAAACTTCAATCGCAGACAAGAAATCACTCAGCCCTCCACCATTATGCGTCCAATCCGTCATCGTGTAAAGGGGCTCAATGAAAGGGCCTCTCGGCGGGGGCAGGGGGAAGCATACGTAAGACCCTGTGTCCGGTGGAGCTGGGAACTCAGGCCTTGCTTAGTGAGTGGGATAATAATGAATATCACGGGGGGGATAATATTTGAGGCTTTTAGCGTGACGTGATGGCCGGCAGTTACTTTTCATATATATATCTTTTGCTAGCTTCAGCAGTGTTACTCTGGGAGTTTGTCTCACTAATTGTGCAAAAGCAGCTCAGGCTCTCCGTATCTGTATCTAAGCTTTCGCCAAGAGACTAGTGCAAACCACGCAGCACATAAGCTTTCTGGAAATATTCGTTTCCATTTCATCCCTGTTCGGGGTTCATGCGCTATTCCCTGCAAGTAGAAGACAAAGAAACCTATGCAAGTTGTAAATCAGGCCCAGAAGAATTCTAAATGCTACAGTGTATGCAATACAAGCCCTCAGATATCAGGTAGCCCCACGAAGGGAAGGGATGAGGGCGGCTGGCGGCATCCGTCACTGAACCGATTCGAGACATCATCCTTGTCACAATTTGGTTACAGAAATGGTTGGGCTTCAATTGACTCTAACGGATTTGCTCCTAGATTCAACAGAATTCACCGTCGCCATACTCGAGACCGTTAATTATCCGCACAGAGATCCGAGTTCCTGGTCCACAGGGATGCAAGCCTTTCTCCCCTCCTACCTAACCTTAGCTTCGCACGGATCAAGAAGCTTATGGCCAGTCAAAGTCCACCTTTACTCATCATCACTCAAAATAGCGGGTGGCCTTTGGATGACATTGGTCCTGGGCTCGTGGTGGCTCAAAGCTACTGTTACATTTTGCCGGCAGCTTACGTACCCCCTCAACGTCGTGCACAAAATTCTGCATGTTGCATTCTCGGTGTCTCCCAGTCGTCAAGCTCTCCCTTGTTTCCAATGTTTACACCGCCACGAGTCATTTGCTTTGGCCAGTTTTTTCTTTTTTTTCTTCTTTTTTTTTTCTTTTTGCTTTTTGCTCTAAAACAAGTTTGTCACATCTGTCGATAGTGAATCAGGCTTTATGCTTCCCTTTACTAACAAAAACAATCTTTAGTCTTTGTCAATCCTTGCATCCTCTCAAGTTCATCATTAGCTCTGTTTTACTTCTGTGTTAACCCATCATCGAGTCGTTGAATTGGCAGTGTCTGTCCATACCACGCCGATTGTTCGATTGAGGATTATTAACTTGCCTCCCACACAATCAAGCACTCCTTTAATTTTTTGTAGAACCATAAATTTAGGGCTGCGGAATGATTTGGAGTACCGCTTGCCTAGTAGGATATACCACAATATAAGGGCACATCAATATTAGCACGCTTTCGTCGAAACCCGCCCGGACGATGGGATATTTCTGCGGCATACGGGCGCAGATGGTATGGTATACGCACACAATCAGCGTTGAACACCTTTAAGTGTGAGAGTGTCGGATACAGGCAGTATTTATTTGACATCCGCATAGATCAATTCTGTAGAGGCTGTATTCCAGAGACTAAGTGCGTGATCGCGCAACTTGGATGCATCATAAGTATAAGGCGATTTTGCTTATCTTTCTGCTACCTCTAGTTTGACACCTGAAACTCTATTCCACGAGAGACGGTCGATCGTTGCACAGAAATGTCTGCAGCGGTTCCTTTCATGGCCTTTCGTTCCTCCTCCGTTGAATCAATCCCAAAAAATTGCCTCAGGATCTCTACCCTTTGAGCTTCATCTCTCAATGTTCGCTCCCACTGCTTCTTTCCTGCTTTTCTCCATTTGAAGATGTCCCCGTCAGCGACAAGTGCCCCATTAATGGCCCCGATGGCCTTGGACTCCGCTCCATGATCATGCGTGACGACCGGATGTTCATGGGAAGGCTGACTGCTTAAATAACGCTCATCCTCCGAGGCCAATCTCACGCAAACGAATTAATATGTAAAGAAACTTGATGGACTTCTTGCTGGAGTCAAGTTCAGCACCAGAATATTCTCAGGCAGTTATTCAAAATCTGGAAAGCAGTATTGAGGAATCCAAGCGGCCTGGTCGTCGATGCGATATCTAGACACACTGATCCTCACACAGGGCCTGTGGGATGCTTTCATACCGTGCGCGCATCTGACCGGGTCGCGAATGCTGCCGGAATTGATTATGAAAGAGTCAGAGCGGCACTACTGGAACTTTGGCGCCAAAGCACACGTCAACAGCGTAGCGAACTTGTGAATCGTGACAATATTAAGGTAGTGCGTAAGCCCTGCGTATCTAGAAGATTACTTTTTCGTATACCCTGGCTCCCACCATGTATGCCTTGAATCCTAGAGAGAGAAGAGCCGTGTGGAAAAGGTTGTTATTCTCCGTGCAGTATCCTCCTCTTCCACGCTGGGGGACAATCTTATCGAACAGCCGATCCGGGGTCCCATCGATGACGCGATGCCAGGAATAATGCAATATCAAGTTCTCAGAAGGAATATGTCTCAGCTGGGACTTCGGTAAGAGAGCGAGGAGTTAAAAATGCGTGTCAAGTGGCATTCCAGTAACGTCAAGGCATCGCATTAACTCGGAAGCTTTATCCGGTCAAAATATACCTCAAAACCATCCTTGCTGTGCACCATTTGAGACTTCAGCTTCCTTGGAGATTAAAGATAATATGACATGTACTTGGCGCCCCGATCGACCCGAGTGTACTTGGCTGGTCCTCGTTATCAATAATGGGCGAACTCATCGATCCGAGGCAACTACTAGCCACCGACTCCGCCTGATGCGCTCATACTGGGCTTTTATGTCTAAATTTGCTAAAGTAATGCAATAATTGTGCTCAAAACTGTGAGCCCTCGGGTGCGGGATTGTCAGGACCCGCGCTCCTGAGTAGTGCAGCGCCCGCAGGTTGCGCGTAATTGCTGATGGTGCAGTAAAACCACCAGCCCTTGAAGACTCCTTGCATATTTCCCTCTGATGAGCATCCGCGCTTGGAAATATCTTGTCTCCCACCTTGCCTGTTCTGATTTGTGAGGCTTTTCAAGCAAACCTGGCGTTTGAGTGGCCGACTGAGCGCTATCTACGATTCCAGGTCAGATGCCCATTGCTAAATCTCATAGGCCCCCTGTTTGTTTGTACGAAATCGGATAAGTCATAAGTTAATTCAGTGCCTGGACGCGCGGGGATGTCCGATACATTTCCATGTCGTGTTTCTTATTCTTTTCAGTCAGTCGTATAAGAGTATTTCAAGTAGAGTTTCATCATTGGACAAAATTAATAATAGTTCATTTTTCTATTAGATCATGGTAAAGCCCCAATTCAGGAAGACCCCGCATCACAGAAGGTTACCAAATGCCAATCAAGGATCATGGCTCGTGGCGAGGGGTTGGTCCAGAATCCTTCGGGAAGTGGTGGTGGTCTGCCTCGGAAGATGACCGACACGTCGTTTCATGGCCGCAGAGCTGAATGTCACCGTGTGGGGGTTGCGGGGTTTATTGGAGGCGAATCTCAAGATGCCCGCATCACGATATGCTTCGTATGCCATCGAGGAGTATGATGAGGGAAGGCGGGGAAAGTTCTAGCGCCCAGGACAGAGTCTTGGCGCTTCCATTGGGGTCAGAGCTAGATGTCTCTAAATGTCTTGGCCAGCCGGGCTTCCATGTCATGATCAGCGAGTCAGGCGTGCGTGAAGGGCCGAATTGCACCTTTCACCGTCTTTGTCACTCTCTCAACAAATCATAGATCCTGGTCATAAGCGCCCATCTCGCCCTTGAGCGGTTGCCAAGCTCATAGAAGCCCCGTGAAATGTTCTAGCGTACGAGCTAGTCCGTTAATAAGTTGGTTGGATACCGCGACACAAACATTGCGTCAGATCAATATTCATTCCACCTAGCAGCGCCAACTTAGGCCGACACTCTACGCTGTCTAGTTACCTGTACTTCCATAATCTGGTTTGCGGAAGGCAGTCAAGATCACATGAGACCTGGGCCTAAAAGCGCCAAAACCAGCCATCGGAGTCTAGACCCAACCAAGTACTCTAAGATAAGCAACGCTGGGCAACTAGATATGTACCTCTATTCTAGAAAACTGGAGAATGACATCTTCCTGCAAAAACATCCTTGTCTAGTACTGCTCGGCTACCGCCTTGATAATAAGCGTAAGACGAATAAGCTATCCAGTCTTGCCCCGGAATGTCACTTTAGTCCGGGGAGGGGCCTCGTATCCTAGCCTTTTGCATCACCTGCCTAAACAGGATGTGATGCACTCTACAGAAACAAGGCATCATATATTGTATTGGAGCATCTCGTGAGCTGAATATTTCGTGGTCGTTCCGGATGTCACCGCACCAGAATCTCCTGGTTGCCTTGATAGGATCAAACCGGAACGTAGCCGTCAGACAGATGTTGCAGGATATTAACTCATACTAGAATTCGGAGAGACAGGCCCACCATTAACATGGGCTAGTTCCCATGAATGTCCGTGGGTTGGCTAATGCGAGGCACGTGCATGTTGTAGAGCAGATGAGGGTCGCTTGACTTTCGGATCCGAACACACCTGAACTTTCCAGTGGGCTGCCCAGTATGATGGCTCTCCATCTTCAAATGCTTTCTAGCAAGGATTGTGCTAGCAGCAGCGCCCGCCAGTGTACAACCATACCCCACTCATCGAGGGACTATCGAAAGCAGTCTAGGAGCAAAGGAAGAAAACGGAAGGCCTAGACCAGGAGAGATTCCTCTGCGGGGGTCTGTGCTATGCATGAAAAAGGAGGGGATAAGCATGGAGAGATAGCTGAATGGGTAAGCAGTACTACGTGTGAGCAAATTTACACTAGACAGCATGGGAGGCAACCAACAGGTGCTCGCTATGTGGAACACCATCTGGGAACAGTTCCTCCACAGTCCCACCGAACAGAGTTAGAGTTGATTTTTGGGGTAACCCCAGGTCCCCAGCTCAAACCCCTTCCCCAGATAGCATACCCCACCCTTCGTTGAGGGCAAGATGAGCATTCATCATACCCTCCTCGCTTTCCAAGAAATGTATATAAAACCCGCCTCCCATGCTCTCATTCAGGATCTCTTTTCGGAACATCAAGATCTCAAACACATTGGTATTGAAACTTGACCAAGCACTGATATCCTCCTTTTCATCAAACTGATCACAATGACGAATCCCGAACCCAGGGTTCTTGAGCAAGTCAAGAGTCATGCCACAGAGGTCGAGAATGCAGAAAAGCCAGTCCCTATCGTCGACAAAGTCGACTACTCGGGAGCACACGAGAAGACTGATCCAAAGGAGATTGCTCTTGTGAAGAAGCTCGACCGTTGGATCATGGTAGGTGACCTGCCAGATGTTCCTAGGAAGATGGTTATGCTAACACTCGGCTGCTTAGCCAATGTTGTGGAGCATGTACTGGCTCAACTATCTTGATCGTAACGCCATTGCGCTTGCTCGTTTGAATAATCTGGAAAAGGATTTGAACCTAAAGGGAGAGCGTATGTCCAACCGAATTTCCTCTTGCATTTGACCCCCGTGCACTAACTCTAGAAAAGAGTACCAAACCTGCGTTAGCATTCTCTTCGTCGGTTACATTCTGGGTCAGGTCCCATCCAACATGTTCATCACTCGCACCCGACCAAGTCGTTATATGGTGCGTACTCCTCCATATTACTTTATGCACTAGACTAACACAAATTAGGGAATCATGATGATGCTCTGGGCCGTTGTGTCGGCGCTTACTGCGGTTGCACACGACTACATCGGACTCCTCCTGACTCGATTCTTCCTCGGTCTGACGGAGAGCCCCTACTATCCGCGAGTATTCCCCTGCGTCCTACGTGAAAAGTATTAAACTAATACCGTCTCTAGGGGTGCTGTTTATATCTTGTCACTGTTCTACACTCGTAAGGAAGTGGCTACGCGCATTGCCATTCTTTACACGGGCAACATTCTCGCTACAGCATTCGCTGGCCTGATTGCCGCAGGCATCTTCCACGGCATGGATGGCCTTGCGGGCCTGGCAGGCTGGAAGTGGCTCTTTATTCTCCAGGGCGCCGTCACCTTTGTTATTGCTCTTGTCGGTTTCTTCTTACTGCCAGATACGCCTCTCACCACCAAGTGGCTCACTCAAGAGGAGCGAGATCTTGCCTACAACCGGATGGAACTGGATACTGTCGACAACAAGGGAGAAACCGATACACTTAGTGGACTCAAGCAGGCAGCGAAAGACCCTCTTGTGTGGATCTTTGCCTTCATGGCTCATCTGCATTTAGCAGCTAATGGGTTCAAGAACTTTGTAAGTGTGAAGCTTGGTGGCTGATGGGGTGCCATTGATTGCTAACGCTGCTTTTTAGTTCCCGACCGTTGTTAAAACTCTTGGATTCAACCAAACCATTACCCTTGTTCTGACTTGCCCTCCTTATCTGATCGCAGGAGCTGTCACTATCTTGGTCTCCTGGTCATCCGGGAAGTTCAATGAAAGGACATGGCATATCACAGCATCCAAGGCTGTAGCTACTATCGGGTTTGTGGCTGCTGGCGCTACTCTGAACCTGGCTGGTCGATACGTGTCTATGGTAATTTTCACTATTGGCACCTACGGAGTCAACTCTCTCATTTTGGCTTGGTGCGGCAGCGTCTGTGGTCAAACAAAAGAGAAGAAGGCCGTGGCCATCAGTATCGTGACGATGATTATGAACATCTCCTTCGTCTGGACGCCTTATCTCTGGCCTAGCAGCGATGAGCCCCGGTATCTCATTGCGATGGCTAGTTCGGCAGCTTTCAGCGTTGCCACAGCACTCACGGCCTGGGTTGCTAGGTTTATCTGCCAGAGAAAGAACAGGGAAATTAGGGCTCGGGAGGATGAAACCACAAACTTTTATGTGTACTGAGGTAGAATCCGATGGGATCGTTTAGAAAGATGAGCTGCTGCTGGTGACTATCCAGAAAAGCGCTCCATGGAGATTCAAAGTCCGGTTCTTCGGTAGTTACCAACGTCACACGATATAGGATTACAATGAGCAAGTTTGCATAAGTTATTTCCTTTTGCCCAGTAACTTGATTGCCACGATCAGAAACCACTGCATGAGTTAATGAAAAGCCCTGAGCTTAGAAATTTCTCCGTGTCAACGAAGTCTCCATGCTAGCAAGGCCCTAGATATTGATGAACAAAATGTGAGCAAAACAATCAACATACTCTATAGAAGGTTAATCTTTTCATCGGACCCAACAGCATGATGACGAAACTCACTATCTCGTAGCCGAATCGTGGAATGAATCATGGCGCCCGATATCGGTAGTTGCTGTAGCGGAGCTTATCCGTATGAGGAAGTCCGACAAATAGTAAGCATGCATTTCATCGTCATTTCCCCTCGTCAATCGTCTTCAGGCATAATAACTGCAAGATATTAGACCAGCAAGTCGACCTAACGCCCTTCACATCTAAATTGTCCAGTGAGAGAGAAATATGGGTGTTTTCTACGAGACCATTCCGGCGACATTATCCCCATGGATTCTGAAGCAGCGGATGTTCTGGGTTGCCACAGCACCTCTTTCCGGCTCCGGCCACGTCAATGTCTCGCCAAAAGGAGGAGAATATTTTGGACTCCTTGATGATAAGACGTTTTGGTTCCTCGAGCTCACTGGAAGTGGTTGTGAAACCCTCTCCCATCTTCATGAAACAGGGAACCGGCGGATAACTATCATGCTTACTGCCTTTGAAGGCGCCCCCAAAATAGTGAGGCTATGGGGAAAAGGTAATACTAGATCGTCTACTCGTATACCTCAGCATATGGAGTTGAAGAGGGAAACAAAGAGCCACTGGCTGACAAATCTTACCAGGTCGCGTCCTGGAGAATAAAACTCCGGAATTTGAGTCTTTTGTTCGTGATCAGAGCGTCAAGGTCATTCCCGGCGCAAGATCGATCATTTTAGTTGATATTCACCAAGTCGGCACATCGTGCGGCTTCTCTGTTCCACTATATGAGTTCAAGGCTCATAGAGATACCCTCAATGAATATTACCGTAAAAAGGATGAAAAGTTCAAAGGGGGCAACGAGAAGGAAAGCATGGATCTGTAAGCTCGTGACGCTCACCTCCTTTTGCACTTAAACTCACATGAATTCAGATACTGGGCACAAAACAGCCAGTTCAGTATGGATGGCTTGCCTGCCATGAAGAGAGCGAGAGTCATCGGTCAACAACAAAAGGTTGCGCAAAAGAAAAAGATGATAGGTCCGTTGGCACCAAAGAATCTCCACTCAATGGCCAAATTCCCCTCGAAAACGACTATTTTGATTGTCATCACAAGCTTTATTTTCGGTGTCTTGTTTTCTTTCCTAGCCGAGACTATCAAATCAAGAGCTTATGATTTTGGTCAATTGGCCCGGGGAGCAAGCAGCAACTCGAGTGTCAACTGGGTTGAATTGTGATCACCCTGTCATATTTGATTCCTGTTATATTTGATCCGCTCGGGAAATGTGTCCCTGGTAAAGATATGAAATGACACAATTTCTCTTTTATTAGTGTCAATATATGAGCAATATACCCATCAAGGCAAACAGCGTTCGTGAGCTGTATCACATTGCACCTTTTATTGGCCGTCTGTACCTCATTCAATGCAAAGAGAAAAGATTGCTCGAATGAAAAACAAAATGCATTTCGTAGGCAGAGCATCTGGCATGTTGAGGTGAGCTAATACCCAGTTGTAGCACTTCCTCAATTCCGTCATTGAGAAAGACAGGAGGGCTGTAAATAGCAGCTCCGTGAATAGATAGGTACCTTACTCTAGACTAGGTAGATACTTCAGCTACTCGGCGCCGAAGAACGTTAGGCGAGATCACTGCTCACTTGAAACCGTAAGCTTGTCACTAAAAAAGCACCTGATATTATTTGATGTAATCTCTTTTTTTATTGAGACACTGTTTGCTGGACCATCAATCTCAAGGTCAGGAAGAAAGCAGCCAGGTCTGGACATTAACATAAGTGTCAAAATAAGAAACCACTGCTCTTTGCATCAAAATAATAAATGCTGACATATATCTTTTATGCTTTATCGTATGTGTAACTATGACCAAAATGGTCGGTCCTCAAGCGACTATTCCCCTTACCTTGAGCATTTTCCCTGAGCGTACCTCCGGGAGCATCATAGTCGTCCCAGTAGATCCCTCGTGACTGTAGCTCAGGTATGAGAAGCTCGACAATATCATTCCAAGACTGCGGCTGCACAACTGGTGACAAGTTGAACCCATCAACATCAGCTTCCGTTACCCACCTCTCCAAACCGTCAGCAACAGTTTGAGGGCTTCCGACCAGGACAGCTCCGTTGCCGCCGATCGATAGTTCTTCTGCTGCCCGTCTGGGAGTCCATTTTCCAGTGCCCTGTTCCTCGTTGAACAGATTGCTAAAGGCAGACTGGATAATAGCGGAAGACTTGCTATCCTCGGGCTTAACTTCCTCATCAAGTTCGTACTTGCTGAGGTCTATTCCGGTAAAGGCGCTGAAGATTACGAGACCTCCTTCGATAGATTGATATTTCCTGATTTCGGCGAGCTTGGCTTGAGCGTCTTCATCAGTCTTTCCCAAGATGAGTGTGAGGCATTGGAAAAACTTCAAACTCTGGGGATCTCTCCCTCGCTCCGCGGCAAGCTGCCGAATTTTGGCAATCTTCGGGGCCAAGGTGCCTGGGACGTGACCAGCCACGAAGATGGCTTCAGCGTGTTTTGCTGCGAACGCTGATCCAGCGCTGATGTAGGAGTCAGACGAGTGGTGTGGTGAGGATTCGGCCTGTGGTGTTACACTTACGGGGATGTACCGGCTTGGAAGAGGAACGGCGTTCTTTGAGGGCTTGGATCAACTATGAACGGGCTTTCGAGTTGATGGTATTTTCCCTGGTGCTTGATCGTCCGGACTTTAGACGGATCAATATAGGTTTCGGAAGCCTTGTCCTTCACGACGGCATCATCGGCAATAGACGACTCCCACAACCTACGGCATATTAATTCGCAGCCCAAGCGACGATATTGTTGAGAGCTTACTGGTACAAGACGTCCATTAGCTCATCCGCGGCCGCATAGCGCTCGTCGTGAGGAATGATATCGGTCAACCCCATTGCAAGCGCACTGGACTTGTTCCATGAAGTAACGATGTTCCATCCGATGCGGCCTTTTGTGAAATGGTCCAGCGTGGAGAAACGGCGAGCCAATAGAAAGGGCCTTTCATAGCTTGTCGATGCGGTGACACCGAAGCCCAAAGACTTCGTTATGGCCGCCATGGCAGAGATGGGCTAACGAGACGGTTGAGTAAGAGGATTCTCTCATGACCGAGGCAAGACTTACCACGAAAGGGTCAGTGACAGGGAATTCCGAGGCTATCTTGATGGCCGGATCCCGACTTCCTTTGTAGACATCAAATCCCCCAACAGTGTCAGCGAGGAAATACGATAGAAACTTGCCCTTCTCCAGTATCTTGGCCGTCTCCAGCCAGTAATCGAGATTCCGTTTGTCTGACGAGTGGTCTGCCGGGTTCCGCCATTGGCCGGGGCAAGTATGGCCAACAGTGCAAGCGTCGAAGGCATTGAGATATATTCTCTTCTTGCTTGATTTACCGGCTTGACTCATAGTGAATATGTAATGACTGGTGATGTTGAGGAGGCTGTGGACGAAGACTTTGAGACTCTAAATCAGTTAGATGAGCGCTTAATATTACTCCTGTCGGCCAAGTGCTGATCCGGGGCTGCGTCCCATCTATCTTGAACACAAGTAACGACTCCACATCGGCCAAGTAATCCTACATAAAGTCCACGTGCGTGATAATTCACGAGTCAGTCCGATGTCGCTTCTCGGAACCCGCGCGTCAGGTTATCAATATCCGCCCCTTTGAGTATGGCGTACGCTCCGTGCATGGCTGATGCCACCAGATAGCTGAAGACGTCATCGGATAATGAACTTGCGTCTTGCAGCTACCCTTGTCCGAACCACATACTTGGGTCGTGGTGCGGCTCGACGTGTGGGGCAAAAGCATGTCGACTCTATCAAGCCATTCCTCAAATGGGCCTGCTAGTTTTGATCCTGGTCTTATACCCTGAGGTTGTTGCTAAGTTCGCCGACCGATATAAAACATTCAATCTCCCGAGGTCTTTGGTAGGTAGCTAGAGCGTACCCAGCACTACACCTTTGTCGTTTGCGAGGCAACGCTTGTTTTGGGTTTCACTATGGCCACAATCGCAGATCCCGGGGTCTCTCCGACCAAGGGAGACGATATCCGAACGACTGCTGTTGGTATTCGAGATTCAGATCAGGAGGATCATGTGGAAAAACATCGGCAGCACCTCCTGGGGATAAAACTACCCCGTTACTTCGACAAGGACGAAGACAGGAGACTGGTCCGGAAACTCGACCTCTTCCTTTTGTATGTTCATCCCGGAGGTGAACATAGGAATTTGCCAGCAATCTAAGACTCAATAGGACCTACACAACACTCTCTTGTTTCATGCAGACTCTGGATAATACCAACATTTTGTGCGTCGACTCTTACATTCTATGTCGGTACTCAACTACATACTGACTATATCTCGACTCCAGCAACGCCTACGTGTCTGGCATGAAAGACGATGTGAGTTCAAAAGCAAATGTCATTGCACTGTATGCTAAACAACGTCGTAGCTGTCCCTTTTTGGAAATGAACTGAACTACTTCTCGACAACTTTCAACTGTGGAATTATTGCTGGAGCAGGTCTGTGAAATTCCGTCGTCGATTGCACAAGTCTCTAACTTTGCACAGTCCCCCTCATGTTACTTTCAACACACGTCAGGCCGTCCATTATTTTGCCAACCTGTGAGCTCGCCTGGACCTTTCTCGTTATGGGAATTGCCGGTGCCAAAACTGCGGGCGCGGTAAGCTTTTCAAACTCAGTTACAATGTAATCTTGGTCGCTGATAGGACTTTATGCCAGGTGTATGGCCTACGCTTCGCCATTGGCTTTTTTCAGGGAATCGCGTTCCCTGGCTTTGCTGCGCTACTTGGCTCATGGTATACTCCCTCTGAGCTGGGTAAGAGGATGGCCATTTACGAAGTCTCGGCGAGAGTGGCGGGTATGTTTTCTGGTTATATTCAAGCCGGCCTTTACACAAACATGAACGGGAAAGGTATGGCTAGTTGGAGGCAAGTCTGCAAAGAATGCTAAATGAGCCAAGCACGCTTCTGATCTTTTGATATTCTTAGGTGGCTTTTCATTTTCGACGGTCTGATTTCCCTACCCATTGCCCTTTGGGGTTTCTACGCCCTTCCCGACCAGCCGAGAGATACCAGAGCTAGGTGGCTTAAGCCTGCTGTACGGCCCCCATTTCTCCCCATCTTTCTTATCTAAACTTGTGTTATAGGAAGTCACACTGGCAATCGATAGGATGGAACGTGTCGGCCGTCAACCCATCCAAAAGATTACCTGGTCCCGCTTCAAGGGCATCTGGACAACTTGGCATGTCTACCTCTTCGTTATCTGCTACTTGTACGTCTACTCTCTGCTAAATTTGACATCAAATGACTCATTTATCACTAGTCTTTACGGGGCTTTCTCTTGGGGTGACGGCTATTTCAACCTATGGCTCCAATCTCTTGGAAAGTACACTGTGCCTCAGCTCAACAATATTCCGACAGCTGGACAGGGAGCTGCTCTAATCAACTCAATCATAAGTGGAATCGTTTCCGATTGGTTACAGAACCGTCCAGTAGTCATTGTTGCAAATATGCTACTATGCCTAGCTGGAAATGCGTTTGTGGCAGTATGGGAAGCCCCAGAAGGTCTCAAATTTACTGGGTACATCCTCATCACCGCAGGCCTTCCCGCTCAGTCCATCACAATTGCCTGGTTAAATGAGGTCTGCCAGGGTAATGGCGCACTTCGTGGGCTTATCGTGTCAATTGGAAACACCATGGTCTATGCAATTAATGCCTGGGCTCTTGTCCTGCTTTTCCCGGCTGTCGATGGTATGTTGATCGAATGAGACAATTCTCTCGCTTTGATTAGAATATTAGAATACTAACGACATGTTGATAGCACCTCACTACGATTACGGATACCAAGTCTGCGCAGGAATGATCGGTCTCGCTATTGTCACTGTTGGCGTGATCCTGTTCCAGATTAAGAGGGACTTGTGAGTTTTTCGACTTGATACAATTGATGGTGCTAACATCATGGTATAGAAATAATGGCAAGGCCATACGCAACGATGAAGGGCTTCTGGAATTCAAAGCATGGACCGCTGAGGATCGAGACGATCAAGAAGAGCAGGCATCTAACCCTAGTCATGCCTGAGTTCGAAAAGAAACAACACACGCTTAACGTAAATCGACTTCCCTAATACCACTGTCTCATCAATATACCCGTTGTGTTATTCCCATACCTTTGGTACAGCTAGATCCAGGGTCGTACACTTAATTATACCGAGTCTAGTAATCTGACGACATCTTGGATTGACCGAGACCATCATGGTCACTATTTTACCCTTAATATCGACTAGCGCTTTCAACGAATCGATCCAACATTTGATCTGAAATAATGTGTTGTCGCGGCTGCATTCGCTTCTGGCGTTGCAGATATGTCTTTATTGCAATCCACAGTACAGCTGTCGACTTATTCCGGTCAGCTTCTTACCCGGCGGGTCTATCTAGCAAGTGGAATTTGCCGTCCTCTGAAGAGGGATGATGATTTGTCCAACCGGATCCTAGAGAAAAGGAAGCCGGAGCCGAACTATATATGCAACATACTTTCAATTTCCAAAAGATACATATTACTCAAACTCCCCTCAAATACGCACATCTCGAAAATGCATGGTCAATTGATCTATCTGCTTAGTGGAAAGATTGTCCACTTCATGACTGGGATTTGATTCTGTTGAGGCCCAAAATGTAGTCAGTATCACCCCCTCTTTGGGGAGCGGCAAATTCCACTTGCTGGGTCCCGCCCTACCGGTAGTATTGGAAGAATATTAGAAATTGTCCGTTTCAAGGTGGAGAAACACATGCTCCAAGCTGATCTAATGGGTGTAATTTCCTCTCAGGGAGCCGACATCGGTTGCCAAGCGATGGCATCATTTGATCAGTTGATTCGGAAATGGGGCCAAGAACAAGGTAGTTCCCGGTGAGTTGGGTCTTGCTACCTGAGTTAGTAATTGGCGTCCTATGAACCACACACTTGCCTTACTCGTGAGTTTACGCACAAAACAAGCGGTGTTTTGAATCCCACTCGCTTGACATCGGCAAAGCTTGGAGGTGTCTCATACTCTTGGCACAGATCCTATCGGATAGGATAGATCAACAACCTCATTGTCTCTCTGGTCCTCGCGTCGAAGATCCAAATGCAGATCATAATTGGGATAGACGTTGGTATGTATCACTAACAGTTCCTTGATAAGGAACTTACAGTAACGTTTTATGCCAGGGGGTACCAACACAGATGCCGTGGCCATCGATCTTACTTTGAGTGAAACCAAGCCCGCACAAAGCATCTTGAGTACGATAAAGACTCCTACTACCCCTGACACCAGCCTTGGAATCAACACGGCTCTACGAAAGTTACTGGGTGACCTCCCGGAAAAGGCGAGGGACGATGTTATTGCCGTAAATGTTGGCACCACGGTTAGCTTGCTATGTCCCAAACAATCCGAAAAATTCATGGTTCAATGGCACTAATACCCAGTTGTAGCACTTCCTCAATTCCGTCATTGAGAAAGACAGCAGGAAATTAGCCAAGGTCGCCGTGCTGCGCCTTGGTGGACCATATGGGAGGGAAGTGCCTCCATCCACCGGCCTGCCGAATGACTTGAGACATATTGTCGAAGGTTTCAGTGCAACGCTGCCAGGCGGACTGGAAAGTGCGGTGATATCACTCTTATGCGTTGTGTAGCAGGCTGCTGATTTCAGATCTTTCCAGTTGACGGGCGAGAAATAGAAGCCGTGGATGAAGCTGTTGTCAGAAAGACGGCTGAGGAGATCCGGGCCAGGGGCATCAGGAACATCGCTATCATTGGCATCTATTCCCCCATTGACTCATCCCTACAACAAGAGCAGCATGTTTCCGATATTCTCTGCTCAGTCCTTGGAGAAGATATAAACATCACTCTCTCGCACAAGGTCGCGGGTGTAGGCTTTATCGAGAGAGAGAATGCTACGATCTTAAACGCCACAATTTTACCTTTTGCCCGAAAAACGATTGGCCAGTTTCAACGATCGATTCGCGAACTCGAAATACCTGCAAAGCTGTGGGTTCAATTGAATTCTCAGACCTATCTCTTCCGCTGACACCTTCCTTAGATTTCTCACGAGGAATGACGGTACCCTTATCGCAGCAGCAGATGCTGCAAGCCTGCCCGTATCTACATTCCTATCAGGCCCAACAAACTCCTTAACTGGCGCGGTGTTCCTCGCAAACACTCAAGGTCGCCTTGACCAGGGCGCTCTTGTCCTGGATATTGGTGGGACAACGTCTGATGTCTGCGCAGTAGAGCCATCAGGCTTGCCACGTCCAGCAGCCGCAGTCTCTTATTTTGCAGGCGTGAGGACCAACTTTGCCGTCTCGGACCTCCGTAGTATCGGTCTTGGGGGAGGCTCGCTTGTTCAGGTTAGTGACTCGGGTGAGGTGACCGTCGGACCCCGATCGGTAGGAAAGGACCTCAACACCGAGGCTCGAGTCTTTGGAGGCCGAGTTTTGACCGCTACGGACATCGCCGTAGCCTCCGGTCTGGAAGAACTGGGAGATAAGTCGTTGGTCTCAGATATTCCGGCATCTGTGATCTCGCAGGCTAGAAAGAAAATCCAGGTGCTGTTGGAAACAGTCATTGATGAGATGAAGACCGCCGCGACGGATATTCCGGTCATCCTCGTAGGGGGAGGTAGCATCCTCTGCCCGGAGTCCGTCAAAGGCGTGTCCGAGATCTTGCGGCATCCACTTGCCCACGTCGCAAACGCAGTCGGTGCAGCAATGGCCAAGGTATCCGGATCTGCCGACGCAATCGTGCATCTTACCAACAGTCAGTCAGAAGAGCAGGCAGTTTCTCAAGTTCGAGGGCAGGCGATCCTCAACGCCCGCCTCGCCGGGGCCGAGAACCCTAAGGTTGTGGAGGAAACCATTTTGCCAGTGCCATATACTAACACAAGATCATCGCATATCAGTGTTCGGGCAGTTGGGAGGTTGTCGAGGACCGGCCATGACACGTTGAAAGAGAATTCAGCTTTGGTCAATAGTAACGGAGATCTCGAGGTGGATGAAACTGAAACAGCATCTTCGCCAAGTTCAGAGATTTCTCCAACGCACGAGTCTGTGTCTGAAGATACTTTTGACGTTGCATCTTATCGCCCAAACATTAAAAACAGCCGGTGGCTTCTTTCCCCGCTCGATCTTGACTTCATCGCCGAAGGCTGCGCCATACTCGGTTGCGGCGGTGGAGGAGATGTCTACGCAAGTCATCTCAGTGCGAAGAAGAGTCTGGCTCACGGTGGCTCGGTAGAGGTTATCCCCTTGGATGTGCTACCGGATGATGCTGTTATTCCAGCAGTAGCGGTGATGGGTTCACCAAGCACATTTTCCGAACGCCTACCTTCAGGTGAAGAGCTGAAGAATTCGGTCACCGCTGCCTTGGGGTCCCAAGGCCTAACCACGAATGACCTCACTGCCATTATGAGCCTCGAGATTGGAGGCTCAAATGGTATGCGTGGTATCCAAGCCGCTCTCTGGACGGGAAAGCCCCTTGTCGATGCAGACTTGATGGGCCGGGCGTATCCAAACCTCTGGCAGGTTACGCCCAACAACGCGGGCATCGTGCTTACCCCGGCAGCCGCATCAGATGGCAAAGGAAACACTGTTGTGCAAGTTCGAGCGAGCTCCAATCGCGAAATAGAGGCCATGTTGCGTGCCGTGTGTGTGCAAATGGGGCAGGCAGCGGGAATATCGCTCGGTAAGCTGACCGGCCACCAAGTCAAGCAATACGCAGCCCAATCATCGATATCCCTTGCATGGAGACTGGGTCGAGCCTCGCAGCTGGCGCGACTAAAAAAGCGAGACATTGTGGAGAGTATACTGGAAATACACCCTGGACGGAAGCTATTGACCGGCAAGATCACCAGCGTTTCTCGCCATGTACGAGATGGTTTTACGGAGGGATCTGCGAAGATCACACCATTTGGCGCGTTTGGAGGAGAGGAGAAGATATCACCAGCCACTCAAGACATCAAGGTCGATTTCCAGAACGAAAACATTGTTGCGTATCAGGTGGATAGTAAGATTGGCTTGGCTAGCGTCCCGGACCTGATATGCTTGCTCGATGCCGAGGATGGCAGGGCGCTCGGCACTCAGGACTACCGTTATGGATTACGAGTCCATGTTGTGGTACTCGCCGGTAGCTCACAATGGACAAAGGGAGAAGGGTTGAAGAATGGAGGACCGGAGGGTTTCGGGTAAGTTACAAGTTCCCGTCACAGGCAAACTACTAATACTTTTGTCATAGGCTGGATATCAAATACGTGCCCTTGGCCGACACGTCAGAGGTCCGTTCTGTTATACAGGAATGGAACAATTGAATAGAGAAGGATGAGGATATAGAATAGAATTGACTAACATCCGAAAGGTAACTTAGAATAGAACATGATATTTAACAGTGCCTCTCACAATTTCATTTCATTTCCGATAGCCCTTACGGAGAGCTAAATTGATATAACACAAGAACACCTAGAATAAGATGAATAATCAATCATTTCATAAAGGGTTTGACTTTCCCCGCAAAACCTCTATAGCCTGTTATTATTGTATCGCCATCCCAGCCTGATATATTCATTAGGAAGCTTATGATCTAGGAACGAATAACTAAAAGGCTATAGCTAGGTGGTTGTAGCCAGGCAGAGGGCTATAGGGTGGCTTAGATACAGGAGGCGATTTGTGCTCGGCCGGATTTTCGGTACTTATCATAATGAGCACATGCGCGACCTTTGATAATTGACATGTACTCTTTATCAGCTGGCTTCAACATCTCCACTGGGCAATGCGCAGTTGAAAAGATAGCCTCACTTCACTTTTCCAGATGATCTTTCATTGGGCTAACTCGACAAGTAGTGGGAATTTGCCGCCTGTTATCGAAGGGGGCGAAAGGGGTTCACATCTACAGTCCAGACCAGAGTCTAGAATTCCATCCCACGTGCATCCTCCTCTGTCAATTCCCACAAATTACTTGGCGAAAGGACCTCTTGGCATGCGGCCCAAAGAGGAAGGAGAAAATGCAAGATCCACTCGCATTTCACTCAGGTACAGAGAGCTCTGACTGGAGACAAGCCTCAAGACGAAGCATTTTACCAGCATGAGCAGCATTTCGAACAGTGGCCATGGTGAAAAATTCATTCATCATTTAATTAATTGTCACCCTTAATGAAACGTAGCTAAATTCTTGCCGAAGTACGGAAATTGCAAGCTGTGCACCATGGGCTGGGTATTGGTTTTTGGCGAGCCGAAGACTCTCACTACAGGAGGACAGCAACCAGAGCACCAGCAGCGATTGTGAAAAGGCCTTGAACGCCCCAAGAAGCAGCGCCAGAGGTGGGACCGGAAGCGGCGGGACGATTTCCAGTGGCGGTGGCATTCGCTGAGGGCTGGGCAGAGGTGAAGGTGCCGTTGGAACCCGGGCGGTTGGCACCAGAGCTAGGTGAAAGGGCACCGGGGACTGATGAGGGAGCAACGGGAGAGCTGCCGCCCAAGGTGGTGGTTGAGCCTGGCTTGGAGCTGGAGGGAGCCGGGACAATGGTGACAGTGACGGGAGTGGTTTGCTGTCCGCCCTGGCAAGACTTGCAGGCGACGGTGGTGGTGACGGTGTAAGTCAGCGGGCTGCTGATGGCCGGGCAGTAAGTTGTGTACTGGGTCACGGTAGCGGTCGTGACGGAGCCGACGGGGCAGTTGGTGACCTCGGGGGGACACTTAGTGATGGTGTAAGTCTGGGTAGCAGTGTAGGTGCTCGTCGAGAGAGGGAGGTCGGTAATGGCAGGCTTGCCGCTGGTCTGAGTAGGGACGGTGCCGCTGCCGCCAGTGGCCTTAGTCGAGGACTTGCCATCACCATTGGCACCAGCAGAAGTGGAAGCCGTGCCGGTTGCGCTGGGAGTGCTAGGCTTGGAGGTCGGGCTAGAGGCAGAACGGGAGGTTCCTCCGATAGGAATGAAACCGTTGGGAATATCGTCCTTGGGTGGGCAATAGGGCTCGGTATTGCCTCCACCAATCAAGGTGTTGGCGGGAGCGGCACTGGTGGCAACTGACGAAGCGCGAACACTGCTCGACACTGGAGTGGCGCGGCCCGAGGAGAGAGGGATGAAAGTATGAGGGCCCTCGCAGATGTTGATGCTCGACGAAGCCGGGGTTGGAGTGGCCAAGCTGGAAGAAACAGGAGTGCTGTTGGCGCGGACATTGACGGCGCAGGCCATGGGCAGGGCCGCCAGAGCAAGATTGAAGAACTTCATGATTACTTTAGTGAGTGACTGGAGGCAGGAAAAGAGTGAAGTGTATTAACAGTTAGTACCGAGCTTGCGCCTGACGAGTACGAGAAAGAAAAGAGTGCAATTGAGCCGACAGCGCATGCACTTCTTATGTGATCAGACCAGGGACCAGTGCCTGTCAATCGATGTTGCCTCTCTATTACTTTGTCCCTGGCACATGGGCTGATGCGTCTCCGTGGCCTCGTTCGACCCGCTGATTGGTCCGTGGGACCGAGCTCAGAGTAGCTGCTGCGCCGATTTCTTCCCACGAACAGGTAATTTCTGTCAAGATCACTGCACTAGAGGTAATTAAAGTAGTGCTCCCACTAGGACAATGCAGAGCTCAAATATCCCTTCAACGTGGTTTCTGTCCCAGGCCGCCTCCAGGGCCAGAACGCAGCAGATTCCATAACACAGTGGGAGCAAAGGACTACCGCGTGCTGCTCGCTGAGCCGTGCGTACTTGATCGGGTCTCTGACATGTATTCTTGAGGCTCGATGGGTAGGGGAGTGCAGTGATCAGTCAATCCGCTGGGATGGAAACACGTGCATCTGGAAACACGTTCCCTCCCGGCCAGTCCAACTAACGCAGGAACACCCGGCATCGTTCTTGGCATCTTCTGATCGGACGGAAGACACCGAATTCTAGAATTCTAGAGCTCTAAGGTCCACTCACCCCGCAGAAGGAACCCGGTGAACGTGTTCCTGCAGCCATTCGGCATGAGCCATTTCATGTTACTTGCAAAGGATGTCATGGACATGAAAGTGGCCAACAGTCTGTCCCTTGTACAGCCATATTGCAAGCGCGAATACATCCTCTGCCCATGTGCACATAGCTTTGATCTGCCAAATGCTGCGGGGGGTGTATTATTTAAACCCTATCGTCCCAAGGATCCAAGCCATTGCTCAGTATTTTTTTGTTCTCACGGACTAAACAAAGGAATGGCCGGCATTTTATTCTATTTTTTGAACACGCGAGGCGTTTTGGAGACACATCCCCGTTGGATATACATGCCTGCTCTGTGCCGCCCCAAGTACAATAAGAGCAACTGGAATTTATACCCATAATAGACTTTCTTGCTCAATCTGGGTAAAGCTTGAAGTTAATCTTCAATGGAGGCCTATCTCCTCTACCACCGTTTCATTGAGAGAGGAGGACGGGACGATCGTGATCGGTCTGGCTGCCGATAAGAGCAGCAACAGTCCCCGCCTTCGGACACGCCTTGACCAGCCAATGTCTGACCCTGACATTAGTGCGAATTGTTATCAGCGTGCGAATTTATTAGAGTTAATTGGGTTAAGCTTGGTCCACATGCTTACTTGGTAGTGAAATCCATTCGGTGGACCTCGTTTCCCCCAGCTTCCTGATTAATTCACCAGTTCTCACTCCTCCCCATGGGAAGAATGCTCCTGTGATGATATGATGGTGACTATGCAGTACTCTCTGTGTCATCTGGCTGTGTGGCTTTTACCCCCCCTTCCAGTCTCTGTGGGCGGGAAACAGACATTCTGGCTCAGTGACATTATCAATACCACCTCATACGCGTCGCCTCCTGCGAGCTCCAGCCGATGCCTCCAGTTTCTGACCTTCCTAAAATGTCGCTGCCATCTTACGTGCAGGCTTGGCAATGAAGCATGACGGGCCCTTCCTTGTTCTGTCCAGATTGAGGGGCAAACACGTTCACCACAGATATGCTTCAATTGGATCGGCACAACAAGACTTGCCCAACAAGGTTCGGAGAGCGGATCGATTAGGCATGTCTCCTTGCTGATAACTGTCCTGGGCAAAGACGCCGGGTGCTAGGGGCCAATCCATCGGTTTTCCCCAGTGGGCTTATCTACCCATTACCAATGCTTCACAGTCCGCATGCAATTAAATGCTTGCGTACTTAAGGTCACCACCACCTCTCTGCAGTGTCCCTGCTTCTCTTCTTCCTGGTTTGAGACGTGTCGATCACATCGAAGCCGTAGTGAGCAGCGCGAAGGTCCTAAATCGAGGCTTTGACGTCCACCAGCTGTCAGGATGAAGCAGAACATTTGTGCATGGGCCCTGGCTGCCGCCAGCGTCGTGACCGCCAGCCCGGAGAAGGTGCACGAGGATTCTCTCGTGAGCTCTCACCTGAGCAAGCGTGGACTCAATGCCGATGGCGACTATGTGATGTGTAAGTGACGATAGCACCCCTTTCCCACGCGACACGCCGGCATATTGACCCAATCCAATGAGGCAGCCTTCTTCCACGTCAATGACGTCCACGCTCATTTGGACGAGTTCGCCTCGTCAGGTGCCGATTGTACCAACCCTTCGCGTGGTTGCTATGGCGGTTACGCTCGGATCAAGCATGCTGTTGACGAGCTTCGCCCCCAGCATGAGGATTCACTGTGGCTCAATGCTGGTGATGAGTTCCAGGGCACCCTTTTCTACACCTACTACAAGGGTGAGAAGATTGCCGAGACCATCAACCAGCTCGGCTTCGATGCCATGACCCTCGGCAACCACGAATTCGATGGTGGCGATGATGAGCTTGGTGACTTCCTTGCCAATCTCACATTCCCCATCATCTCTGCCAATATTCGTTCCGAGCATCCGGTCCTAAACCAAACAATCATTCCCTACAAGATCTTTGAGAAGCAGGGAATTGCCATCATTGGCTGCACGACCCCAACAACAATCAATATCTCACGACCCGGCCCGGGCACCCAGTTCCTCGACGTGATCGAGCATGTTCAAGCTGCCATTGACGAGATCAAGGCTACTACCAGTATCAAGCGCATCGTTGCCTTGACTCACATTGGATACGATCAAGATCAGATCCTTGCCCAGTCCACGACGGGCCTCTCCCTGATTATTGGCGGCCATTCGCACACCCCGCTCGGCAACATGGGCTCCAGCCCCCAGGGCGCATATCCTACCATCACCAAGGATACTGCCGGTAACGAGGTCTTTATTGTCACTGCGTACCGCTGGGGCGAGTACCTGGGCTATATTGATGTTACCTTTGACGATGAGGGTCGTGCCATTTCTTACGATGGTGGCCCCGTCCACCTGGACAACACTACCGTCCAGGACCAGGAGCTCCAGAGGCAGATCAAGGAGTGGCGTGCGCCATTCGAGGAACTTGCTGCCCAAGTCATTGGGTTCAGCAACGTTGAGCTCGTCCAGTCTACCTGCCAGACTGAGGAGTGCACGCTTGGCAATGCCATGGCTGATGCCATTCAGTACTACCGCGATGGCTTTGCTGACTTCTCCCTCATCAACGCGGGCGGAATTCGCGCTGCCATCGATGCCGGAGACATCACCCGCGGCGAGGTTCTCACCTCCTTCCCCTTCGGCAACGCCGTTACCGAGATCACCATGTCGGGTGCTGATGTTCTCCGTCTGCTGGAAGGCTGCGTCTCCCGCGTGAGCAAGTTCAACGGAAACCCTCTCACCTCAGGCTTCCAGATTTCCAAGACACTCAAGGTCCAGTACAACCCCAACCTGACAGCCGGTAGCCGTCTTGTTCGCGCTCTCATCAACGGGCAGCCCATTGATACCGCTGCCAACTATGTCATTGCGACGCTCGATTTCGTTGCTGGCGGCGGCGACAACATTTTCCCAATCCAAACTGGGTTTGTCCCTCTCGACCTTCAGGATGAGGTTCTCGTCCGGTACTTCAACCAGACCAGCCCCATCAACACTCAGATTGAGGGCCGCATCGAGAAGGTCGCTGAAATCCCCGGTGGAAACAGTACTACCACCACTCCAGTCTCTACACCGGTCTCTACACCGGCCTCGACTCCAATCTCTACCCCAGTCTCTACACCTGTTTCTTCATCTGTCTCTATTCCCGACTCTACGAGTACCCTTCGTACTTCGACTCGCACTCGATCTTGCAAGTCCAGGGCTACCAAGACTCTCAACTAAGCCAATATAGTAATGTGGCATGGAAGAAGAGATGTCTATAAGTGCGATCTGTATCAAAATAATGTAAATTAATATTACCTAGGTAGATGGAAGCAATATCATGGCCCTCGATACAGTGTGTTCTACTTCATCGCCGTCAAAATAGGCGTCGTTCTCTTAGCTGACGGTTCCGCCTTCGCTAAACTTTACATGATTTGTACGGTATCCAAACCATGTGGTCTTGATCTGAAAGTGCGAGAAGGATAATGATTAGAAGCATCCTCTGGCATGTCTGTTAACTTTTGTCTTTGAGCTGCAGTGATTCCACTATGTAGCTCGCGGGGTCACGGCCAGAGGAAGCATTATCAACTATTCTATGAATATCTGGCATAGCGGTTTCGTCTGGAGCATAATGTGCCTGGGCATGTCCACGCGAGTTGGCGTCTGTATTGCGGAGGCTCCCTCCACCTTAATATCGGACTCTGAAATAGTAATCAGTGATGGGACACTAAATGTAGTGCTTGGCTCTAAGTTCAGGAGATATCAAGCCTAAGTTGAATCGCAGCACACTAATACCTGTAGGCTGAAAGGCTGATGTCATCTCCGGTTCTAGAATTGATTGAAGGACATCACTCCTGCAGGGAACCAACCAGGCACTAAGGAAGACCCAAGGCTTACAGATTGGTGGCTTCTAATTGGTCAATCCTTCCTTTTAGCGGCATCGATCTGCAAGAGGCTTACACAGGGGATAACGGCTTACGTCCGCGAGTTGCCTGTCGCGTAGTCCACGTTTTCTCTCCCGAAAAGACATGAATGACCAGGCTGCAGATCAATTTTCTTCCAATGAAATGGTCAGGTAGTGTAAGCATATATTCTAGTAGGCCGAACTTTCCGTGGCTTGATCGTTACTCAATACATTGTCGAGATGAACATAAAAGGAGCATTGCTGCTCAATGATCATGTAGTTCTCACTCTGCAACATACACCTCACCCTCATCCAAAACACGAGATCAAAACTATCTGAAGCCCATCATGCGTCTTTCTACCGGGTGTCTAGTCCTTGTGAGCATTTCTGGTGTTCTGGCGGCTTGCATCAGCCAGCCACCACGAGTACGCATCGCTGATGGAACGGTCATTGGGTTTTCGAACAATTCCATCGATACTTTCCAAGGCATCCCCTACGCAGATCCCCCTATCGGAGATTTGCGTTTCAAGTCCCCTCGATCCCTCTCCTCGCCGTTCGGACTTTTCAACGCCACATCCACACCCAAGAGCTGCCCGCCACACCCCATTGTCACAGACCCCAATATCTTCAGACTGCTTCCACCTCCGTTATCTGATGCTGTGAATGGATACTTTCACACTCCTACCATAGTTGATGAAGATTGCTTGAATCTAGCTGTTCAACGCCCATCATCTACTGCACCAAATGCGAAGCTCCCGGTCCTTGTTTGGATATACGGTGGCTCATTTCAATTCGGCTCGTACGAAGATTATGACTACTCGCCCATGATTTCTAAATCTGTCGCCCTAGGCCACCCAATAATTGTCGTCCGCATGCAGTACCGCACCGGGACTTGGGGCTTCCTCGCAGGAAAGGACCTTCAGGAGGAGGGAAATACAAACATCGGCTTGAAGGACCAGCGTCTCGCCCTCCAATGGGTGGCAGAAAACATCGCCGCTTTTGGTGGAGATCCTGACAAAGTAACGATATGGGGCGAATCTGCGGGCAGCATGTCGGTGTTCTACCAATCGATTGCCTACAGCGGTGACAATACATATCGCGGCCGGAAGCTCTTCAGGGCGGCGATCATGAACTCGGGCGCTGCTTTGCCAGGGCAGCCAGTTGACAGCCAAACCGCTCAGAGCTACTATGACGCGCTCGTGACCGCCACGGGATGTGATGGGGCTGTTGATGGTCGCCTCTCGTGCCTACGAAAGGTTCCCTATGACAGCTTGTACAATGCTACGGCAGTTATTCCGGGAATGTTCAGCCCCGACGGGCTCAGGATGAGTTTCGTTCCACGATCCGACCCTAATGATACATTCTTGCCCTCCTCAAGCTTTAATTTAATCAAAGAGCAAAAGATCGCCTCGATTCCTGTGTTGTCTGGCACACAAGACGACGAAGGTACACTTTTCGGTCTCTCCATGCTCAATAGCACGAACTCCACCACCCTGGCTAAAGCGCTTCATGAACTCTACCCCGTCGCCTCTTCTGATATTTTCAAATCTCTTTTAAGCTTCTATCCGGATCAGCCATCTCTGGGATCCCCATTTGACACTGGGAATGCCAATCAACTCTACCCAGAATTTAAACGAAATGCTGCACTTGTGGGCGATTTAGCTTTCCAGTTCCAGAAACGGGCCTTCCACGAAGCTGTAGCCGGGAAGTTAAAGATTTGGAATTACAATTCCAAGTATGGTAAAGCAACTCCTTTTCTGGGAACCTTTCATGGTTCAGATCTGGGCTTGATGAGAACTGGCCAGCCTTCGGTGCCGTATGAAGCCATTCTTCAATACTACATCAGCTTCGTTAACTTTCTTGATCCCAACAAGCTTGGTCATAATGGGGGCTTGCTTAACTGGCCGCAGTGGGATAAAGATGGTAAGAAGATGCTTGAGTTCAGGGACAATGCCACGGCGGTGGTTACCGATGATGCCAGGCAGGAGGCTTATGAATATTTCGACAAGGTTCAAGATAGACTCCTTTTGTAATCTAGGGCCCTCAGTTCATCTTTGGGGATGGGATATGTCGAAGCAATTTCGCGGGAGTCGAGCAGAGATAATGGGCACGGTATTTAGAATTGTGCTACTGAGGGCTGATGGGAGAAGGCCTAACTCTTTCTGTGTGCCGATAGAGTACGATCCTATAACTTTTCTGTTCACGTTCCATTTCCATCCAACATTGAGTGTGCTCTGGCTAAAGTTGACGAAGAATGAATGGTTAATATACATAATTTATGCAGATTATATGCTGTGTTTCTTTCACTGTTTCGAGGAGGCGAAGAGGTTGGGGCGCTGTGTTGTCACATATTTTGTACAATATAAGACGTCTATACAAAATTCTATCGCAAGAGCCAAGACCTATGAGTAATTATTTCCATCGCTATGCATGTACATGTTTTTATGCTGTCCACAAATGAGAATCCATCAACGATTTGTCCTAAGACGACTCGGAGTAGTAGCAGCTCAGAGGGTGGCCGTCATCCACAACCTCGGCGACGACAGGAACACACCCGCTGTTGCCTGCAGGCTGGCTGACACCTGCGTTGACCCAGACATTCCAGGCGTCGGTGCCAGGGCAGGCGATGAAACCGGCGCCATTCAGGTTGAGGTTGCCGGATTCATCAACAGACCAGCCAGTGAGCTCGGCATTCTTAGGGGGGTTCTGGCCGGGGCGGATGTACCCGAGTTTGCCTTGGCCTATCAAAGGAAATTAGATATAAATGTACTCTTCATCGAGCGGAAAGAACATCAAACATACCCATGCCGCTGCGGTCAGCATAAAGCTGCTGAGGAGCAGCCTTGGTGGCGTAAAGGAAGAGTTGGCCATCGCGGATGTAGAATGTGGCGTCATCCTGGGAGCCGTTCTGGCAGACGGCGTTTTGGCCGGCGAGGTCAAGGTAGATGTTGTTTTGGGCGGCGTTGAAGGTCTTGGAGTCGATGGCGCTGCCAGCTGCCACTGCCTTGACCTTGAAGGTAGAGCTTCCCGTAGGAGCGGCCGCGACGGAGGTGGCTGCGGCCAGGAGAGAGATGCTAAGATCGAACTTCATTTTGGTGGCTGGTTTGGGTAGTAAAGAACAGGTGGGCTAGAAGGAATTATGTATTGGGAGGAGGAGTGATGGAGAGGATTGTCTGAGTGATTGTCGATGCTGCCCCTTGAATTCGGTCAGACGAGCTTTATATTTATACTAGATGCGTAGCAATAGGATGACACATTGCCCATCCCTACGCCACTGTATTATTACTTCGTATTCTAACCCATGACAGCAGCTGAGGTGGTTCGTGCACAGCACTCTAAAACAGTAAGACGCTGCTTCGGCATATACGAAGATGAGCCCTGTTCTCTTCCGTGTCTTGGTACTGGCGAAATCAATTGAAAGCGTCATAACCGCTGTTCTTCTTCCAATACGAGTAATAATTTTCTGCCTCTTCACGTGGCATCATAGTAGGACGACGGAAAAAACAATACGAATACAACTGCCGATCAACTTAGCCGAACGGGGCCGAGACAGGGATATTGCATAAACAGCGTCTCTTGGCAGGTGATGGGATTGGAAATGAGTCGCCCGTGCTCGTGGAATCCGCGGAGCAAACACGAGCCAAAATGACCCAATGAATTCTTGACAAGCATGAATCATCAGACTACTTTCTGGAAGTCTTACCTCAGCTCAGAACGTCATGATGTTGGTTCAGATGAGAGTGGTACGCCGCGGTCACCCAGCAATTGTTGCTTAGGGCTTGCTCCCACCAGACTTGAAGGGGGTGATCCTTGAAGGATTCTCGGAGCTTAAAGTTGTGAACCCCGCGCGCGGTATCCTTCGCAGCAGCCGAGATTAATCCTAACCAGGTATAAGTACATCTCAACAACGCGCGCTTCTGACAGGGGAATGTTTGAGGGGGGATCGGCGCCACCGGCGATGTCTATTTTCTAAGCAACCCAACGTGAGGGAGAGGGAACACCTGAGAAAGGAGACCAAGTAGGAGAAGAGGAAGAATAGGCTTCTACTCTCTCTCTTTTTTTTTTGCCGCCCATATTACATAAAAAACGTATGACTGCTAGCCTAGGTTGCATCATGACGATTAACTTATGTAAGGTACCTAATAATGAATGCTACCTTGCTCCGCGCTGCTACTGTATTGCGGTGAAGCCCACCCATTGACGTGATGTACGACTTAATAACCGTTATTTTATTCAAGGGAAAAAAATAGCTTATTCTTAAGCCCTCTTTACATAACAAGAATTTCCAAGTCTTTTATTGATTCCCTTAGGAACGGCTGATCTTAAGTTGTAGCATATTGTTACAGCTACATTTATTAATGCAGGGTAAGCGATTCACCTGATGCCCACTTCATGTGAACATGGGGCAAGAAACTGAGAATCAGAAGCAAGGAGAGATATTGGGAACAGGTCAAGTCTGGAGTGTGTGATCACTGAATGCGTCTGCGCTGGTCCCTATGCTAAATTGCCAACGAGCCGTTTCAAATAATCAACCCCGCCCTGAGCCATACGTTTCGTTGAAGGTAAACCTTAGCCATTGTGTGGAGACGTTGGGTGTTGGCCTCTTCCATTGCTACCTTTGCTATTACTCAAATTGTCTCAAAGGGAACATATCGAATGATAACCTATCTCCAAGGACACTTACCGATCCTAGAGGGGAAGTTGATATTAATACGTTTCGGTTTCAATATGTCATTTTGAGAAACCATTTATTAAGATAGGGCTATTAATCGTCCATTTTCCTTCCCCTGTGTTTTCATCACTCTAAAAAAGTCATGGAACATTAGGCTTTATGAAAATCCTCCGCTTCCTCCAGTGCGGCTGAAGGCTTCGTTATTTCTGAGACCCCTTACGCGACAGATAAATTCGTCCACATGAGAGACATTGAGGAGGGGTTATACAAAACAACAAGGCAAGACATGATTAAAAGAGGGATCAGTCTGCACTTCGAAGCACAGTTTTTCACATTAAAGAACAGAATAGCTGAATTATTCCCGTCCACCCATGACCATTGAGGATGCTAAGTGTCACTACTTACTCAATGCCCTCAGAGCATCCTTCTGAAACAGCAGGAAGCAAATGCCAGAGGTGGTCTTTGGTTCCGTTATCCTCAAATTGAACAACGTTTGCACTGTTGGCGGTTGACATACCGTCTACCCCTGCCAGCAATTGGCTATTTTTGTTGCGGATAAAGAACAAACCGTTACCCTTGGATTCAACCCTCCACAATTGATCATCCGTTCCGCTATCCTCGTACTGTTGTAACTGCGCGCTATTTTGTGTCGAGGCATTTTCGACGGCCAGAAGTAAACCGCTGTTGAGATTCTTGATCTTCCACCAACCGCCAGCGCTGAGCACAAATAACCACAGATGATCACGGGTACCGTTGTCCTCATATTGTTGAACTTTGGCGCTGTTGGTAGCTGACATTGCTTCAATGCCCATCAGTTTTCCACTGTTCTCATTTCTGATATGGAAAATGGCTGCTGTCCACACTTCAAATTCCGAAAGACCCCAGCCTGTTCCAGAACCGTGATTAGGAGCGACGATACGCAGCTGAGATGTTTTGATCTCCGGAAAAGTGATCTTTGTCTCGACATTAGAGGTAGTTGGCAGGGCGGTGCGACTTTGGTTCGGAACCGTGACCCATTCACTACCAGTCCAATATTGAAGGTCGTAGCTTGACGGAATGCGGACGCCGCCAGCATCGTCGTAGAAAAACAGTCGAACATCACAGACAACTTGATTCCGGCGGAGGTCAATGCCAATATAGTCCTCTGCATTCGGGCTGTTGTACGAAGTCCAGCGCGTATTTTCAGGGATCCCAGTCCGCCACACAATGCCGTCAAGAACTCGAGCAGCGTCGTCAACAGGAGAAAACGTGTATGAAGCAAAAGCACTTGTAAGCTGGGGAAATGACTGTCCATTTGCAGCAATATTCACAGATGGTTTTGATCTTGATCGTATTGCCTCACCGACATTGACTTTGATCAGGCCTAAACTGTCGCGACTGTCGGCAAGATTACCATCAAGGTAAACTCGTAATCCTTTCCCCTGGCCATATTTAGAGCCTGTCTGATCCCAGAGTATGGTGATTTCATGACCGTGATAAGCCATATTTTCGAGGCAAAAGTATTCCCAGTCTGATGGAACCAGTGGGTTGACGATGAGCGTATCGTCAGCTTGGCCTCGCAAGCCTAACAGTCCAGCCAAAATATTATCAATGAAGGTAGAGTGATTATAGTCCTCGCTGTGATTGTTGCCATCGTACATCCATTTGTCTGTGTCGGGATCGTGTGCCTCAGCCACATAAGGTTTGCCGTCTTTGTGTTGTGTGGCGGCGTATCTTTCAAGCAGTGTGAAGTAATCATCAGACATAATAAATGTTTGAGGCGGGTAATTATGCAAGACATTTTCCACCGCGGTGAGAGTTTGGGCGGTTGCAAATGGCCATGAAGGGCCGTCCCAATGGCAGCAATTTGTTGCTTCATACATGTACCACTTGCTTCGCCTCTCAAGCGTAGTTGGTCCAAAATCCGCCTCGAACCCCTGAGAGTCTTTGAGATGGGAAAATGCAGCCATGTGTGCATCCACATTAGGCATATTGAACATCCAAGGAACGTAGCCCATGATTTCACGATCAACAAGCAAGGCTCCTGAGGGGTTGTTATCACGTGCTCGGTGTTTGAAAAATGTCTTCTCATCGTCCCAAAGGTGTTTCTGCAATGCCTCTTGCAAGTTGTTGGCTAGAGTCGTATATTTGTCAACCAAATCTCTGTCGCCCTTCAGAGCTGCAATGGAGGCAATAGCTCGAGCATCGCCATACTGGTAAGCGTTAATCGTGGGTCGGTACCCAGCTCCTCCATGATACGCCTCACCCGATTCGTAGGAAGCAGCAGTGTACTCGGAAGCGTCCCAAACAGGCACCTGCCAATAAAGTCCAAGAGACTCATTGAAGTGGGTATCCCAACCATGATACTGCTTAATTAGATTGTCCAATTGGCCGAGGATAAAGTCACGGTCCCCGGTGATCAGATACTGGTTCCATACTGAGCTAGCAGCCCAGAAACTGTACTCGTGTGCCCAATCCGAGGTGTCCGCATTGACGCTGTCTTCCATAGGTTTCGGAAATTGCCCAGGACCCGAAAGCCAGTAGTTGACGGTATCCTCTCCATACTTGACATCGCGTAACCAGCGTCCCTCGTTTATGTGGTGCCCTGCAGCAGCTACTATGCCCCCGTAAGGAGCGCCGTAGCTTGCTGGATAAAGAAATTCACTTGGCATATAGCCATACTGGGCGCCGGTATAGACGAGATGTTCTTTGTATATCTGCCAACGGTAATAATAAACGTTTTGGATTTGCTGATGGGGAACATCTAGAAATGGGATGTTTCTCTCGAACCAGTCGTGGTCTTCAACATCATTCAGTAATTGGCCGTGGTTGAGGAAGGATGTGCCGAAAACATGAGTTAATAGAATCAAGATGAGACTAGGCGTAAATAGCTTCATCGTGAGTTAACATCCGAGATGATGAGACCGGTAAATGGTAGGCCGGAGTGTAGATCTTGGGAAACGACTCTAGTAACTAGAAGGGAATATCGCGCTCAATAACCGACTTAAAAGGAGCCTGTGCTTGCACTAGGTAGAAAATGACTAATCCGTCTCAACGCGGGGTGTTGCTTGATCTAGCAGGTGATAGGTAAACACGTTACATCTCAACTAATGACCTCCTTGTTGAGGGCGTAGTGGAACTAATAAGCGCTAGGATCTGAGGCGGAGAAGATGTTACGTGAATGTTAGGGCGAATCATGATCGATCCCTACCTGATGCAGCGATTCTCCGACTACCTATTGTAGCCCCTCTTGAACGCGAGTCACCTGATGGTATATGATGATCATAACAGGCCATTTTAGTTGACAAGGTGGGATACCAGAATACTAGATCTCTTTAATAATATAGAACAACCCAGAAATTCTTAGAGTCGGAGAACCTATCGAGCTTTGACTTTTTAGGATTGTAGGATAGCTCATCAAGATTTACAATATAAGCTTAGCTTTAAGTGAGCCGGTGGTTTTGGCGAGAGAAGGGAAGCTTGAGTCGTTCTGGTGGCAAAGCGAGCGGCGATAGTGACAACAGCAGGCTCTGTAATATCTGTTCCCTTTGCGAGGTTGTGAGTGGACTCAGTAGGAGAGGCCACAGGCTCTAAAAAAATATTGCTTGAGAGCAAAGTCATTACTGAGGACTGCCATTTAGATACTAAACTGGAGCGTTACCCACCGCTTTATTACTAGTGAATAAATTTCATGGGGCGGAGCTGCTGTGAATTGGTCCCCTCCCCGGTGCCATCATCATCACCATCAAAATGTTGTCCATGTCTGAAAAAAGATGGAGTCATGTAAGCCTTGCTGGTTTCCCCAATGAGATTAGATGTCCTGGTAGCATGGCGTAGATTATCGGGCTTCCGCAGTCTTCTCTCACTCTCATCCTTGCTATACCCATTCATCATAAACGTAGGCCATTCGCGGTACTTTAACTAGCGCGAGTGCTGCAGTGTGTTGCGGAATCAAATACCGCAATTTACCGCAACCCTCCGCAATGCCACTCTCATAAAGATACGCTATATAGCTATCGACTTGGACAGGGCCAAGGATCAGTCTCTACCAGCAGCCCCCAAACATGACTCAGCCTTTTACATGTGCCCGTCGGAGTTAAGTGGAGTTGGACAACTTCCCTGAACTTTAGTCAAGGAAGGCTAGCTTCGCCTCGCTCAGGTCAGTCTCACAGACATCCTGCTTGACATAAGGTGGCTAATGAAGAATTACTATAAGAGCATCGTCTGGCCGCTCTAAAACAAGCCAGACATACCATCAAGCCCCACACTCTCTTCTTTATACAACTATATACAAATTAATTCTATCATGTCGATAACTCAGTTCTGCCAGTTGTCTTTCGGCCTTCTCCTCCAGGTCCTGCCGGTCCAAGCCGAACTCACCAGCGAGTCACCCTCGCAGTATGGCACGATAACACATTCACAAGTCGGCGCTGTCTTAAACGTTCTTTTCGACAATAACAGCACCGAGATCAACATCTATGACAACAAGATCCAGAGCGATCTATATGACTTGGTCACCCAGCTGCAGAACGACATAACCGTGAAGGTCGTTGTGTTTCGGAGCGCTAACCCGGACTTTTTCTTGGCCCATGGGGAGTTGACTGCCCGCGAAGGTAAGAAAGCCTGAAAGCCCCTATAGCACTCCTCGTTCCCCGTGATATCTGCTTGTGCTAAACCGGTTGATTCTTCAGGCACACCCAACTTTGCCCTGGACGATCCCCGCAACGAGGTCGCCAGCGCCTGGCGCCTGTTCTACAACATCACGGAGCTGCCCATGGCTAGCATCGCCGTCGTCGATGGCCGCGCGCGCGGCGCTGGCAACGAATTCGCCATGTCCTGCGACATGCGCTTTGCCACCAAGAGCAGCATGTTTGGGCAGCCCGAAGTCGGCCTAGGCTTCAACCCGGGCGCCGGTGCTACCCAATATCTTCCGCGGCTCATTGGGCGCGGACGCGCGCTCGAGTACCTGCTCACGGGCCTTGATGTCACGGGAGAGGAGGCCGAGAAGCTGGGCTGGGTGAACCGGGCGTTTGAGGAGGCTAGCGAGATGGAGGAGTTTGTCAGTGATCTGGCGAGGAGGATTGCGTTGTTTCCCAACCTTGCGATCGCAAATATCAAGGCACTGGTCAACACGGCGACTCGGCCGCGCCTGGAGGACCTGGCTGGGGAGGGACAACGCTACCTCGGTGCTGCTTCAACTGAGGAAGCGCAGGGTCTCATCAACAAGACGTTGGAGCTCACTAATGACGAGTCGCGAGGATGGTTCGAGCTCAATGTTGGGGAGTATCTCCCTAAGCTTTACAACTAAATATGTTTATAAGCTGAGTACTATGATGGTCTATGTAGTTCTTTTTCAACAAAGCGGCTCCTAGGCGGCAGTTTGGGGGGGCATGGGTGAGGACTGGGAAGGGTTGAGGGATGGCTGAGATTTCTGCTGTAGAATATTTGGAGAATCTTTTCATTCTTGCTCTGATAGATAAATATGATTGTTGGTTGACCTTGCCTCTCTTGGTTGAAGTCTAAAACATCTTAAATCAAGATCGTCAACGATAAATCAATACGGCAAACCAGGGGCTACAACAGGATCTCGACCAATGTTCACAATTATAGCATATTACTACGAAGAATAAAGCGGTTATTCTATGCTCTAGCAAGTTTAGATGGAGGCTACTAGTTTTTCATACCTAGTATGGGTGGATGCGAGCTTATGTGGCCCGGGCGAGTGTTCATGGGTCAATAGCTTCGCGCTGACTAGGTCTTTTGTTCTCACATGTTGCCAGCATGAACATAAGCCCTTGATGGACGACCCGAGCGGAGTTAAGGAATGGAACCCGCCGCAAATTGCCGCAGACATCCGCATTGTCCAGAAATTCACCCCAGTTCCCACAAGCACTCTTCTTTGGCAAGCAGTCCAGCCGTCGCAAACATGTCTCCAGAAAGCCAGCCATCCAGTCATGCACGCAAAGCTTGTATTCCTTGCAGGAGGAGCAAGAGGCGCTGTGACAGGACGCTCCCCAGCTGTGACTTGTGTAGACGCAAGGAGGTAGAATGTGGCTATCCTACGCGCCAGCAAACAGCAAGCCATTCTTTAAGACTGACAGTCCAGCAACACATTCTACTGGACCAGAGCCCAGACTTCCCCGCCTTTTCTGAATCTCCGGGGCCCTCACGCGCTGCAGAGATCGATGCCAGTGCCGTCTACTTTATCGCGCCGCATATTTTCCACCAGGCGCGGCTAGAATTGCCACAGCAAGAGCTCTCCATCCCGGCCGAGGTACTGAACTTACTGGGTGATGCCTCCTCCATCCGTGACATCTCGACAACCTTTTTCAGGACCGTCCACCGGTGGTTACCCATCATCTCCAAAAGAGGCTTTTCCCTCCATCTGCTCAATCCCTTGGCACGGCGACGTACTCAGCTCAGCCTGCTTGCTCTCTGTATGAAACTATGCTGCACGCCCCCTGATGATGAGGCTGGCGTTGTGACGAGACTATACCGAACAACTAAGCAGTTCCACTTCGAGGTAGAAACTGCCAGCATTCTGTCTATTCATACCCTTCAAGCGAATATCTTTATCGCGCTTTATGAGATCGCTCATGCCATCTATCCGGCAGCTTACCTCAGTGTTGGCGCTTGTGCGCGTCAAGGTCTAGCACTGGGCGTAGACAAGCTCTTGATCGATGGGGTGGGTAGCGACAATATCGGGACGAGGACATGGCAAGAAGTTGAGGAGCGAAGGAGAGCCTGGTGGGCGGTGTTGATGCTTGACCGGTAAGTGAAAGCAACTGCGCCACCCCGACTTGACAGACGACTGAGCGATGCAGATTCTCAAGTCTAAGCAATCCTGCGAGACCGCTATCGACCGAGGACCCGCCCTTTGACGCCTTCTTGCCCGTCGATGATGCTGTATGGGACGACTGGGTAAGTGAAAGCATTATCGAGATATATAATAGCACAAGTAAAACTAATTATGGGCTGGTAGTCTTCAGCACCAGGTGATAGTATCAGGTTCTCAGCAAGTTTCAATCTTAAGATGGGAAGTTTCGCTAGGTTAGCACAAGCTACGCATCTGCTCAGCCAAGCGCTACGGTCGATTTCGCTGTCGGTTTCGGAAAGCGATGTGACCCAGCCCGACGAGACCGCCCAGCTACGACGCACATTGCTTGCTCTCGTCTCCGTTGCAGATAAGGAAGCGACAGTGCGGAAGCTGGAATACTGTGCTCCATCGGCACTCAGCCTTAGGTCTGTCAACCTTGAATGGGATAGAATTCCAATCTAACGCAAGTCAGTGCAATATTGCTCCTCGAAGAAAACAAATCGCATCAAGATAACCCACGTGATGATCTCAACAGCCCATGGCTATCATTCGAGAGCCTTTGGTCCGAATCTCGTACAGCTTTGAATCGACTGTCAGCAGCGGCCGTCTCGTATAGCGCAACCTGTCCAGCTGTGCCAGATGCGCCTCATATCGTACCAATCTTCCTCATACATGTCATGTATCAGGTGGTTTCAATTCTTTTGAGGATCTCTCAAGGTTCTCTCAACGGAGATATCCGGGACCAGATCAGCTCCATCAGGCACTTCCTTGAACAAATCGCTGTGAGGTGGCGACTTGGAGGCAGGTACTTTGAATGGAGTGTAGAATGCCGATGTGAATTTACTAATCAGTTACAACAGGAGCCTATCTTACGATTCTAGAAGCCCAAGAAATTGCGATATCATTGAACTCGGTCGAAACGCACTTAAGTTTTCTTCCGGCCCAATTCGAACCGTCACCCTCCTCCTCTACGGAGACGGGGCTGTCAGGCTGGACAGAGTCGATGGTTCAGAAAGGGTACCTCGTACCCTCCTAATTATAAGCTCTCCGGAATCCTCGATTGTCAGACTTTTGATGGCTTTCATGCTTCTGCGACTGCCCCTTCGAGAGTAAATTGCGGAAAGTCTGAGGCGTGCCTGTGCAACCAAGTGCATTCTCACACCTCTCCACCTAACCGGACCTTGTCTATAGCGACCTACCAAATAGCTTAAGAATTTGGAATGCATGGAAGACTCATTGTACATTAGTGACTAATCATGAACTAAAGTATTTCGAGCCAGTATCTATCGTATAATACCTAAAATGGCACCTTTAATGTCTCTTGCGAACCAAAGGTACAGCAGCAATCCTCGCGTTCGCTGGCCCTAGGTGGGCAGCGACCAAACGTGTCTCATCAAGAAAGCCAGCAACATAAAAGTTCCCAAGAGAATTCTTGTCGGCTCGTAATGGCATCCTGCTAGTTTCAAGGCTTCAAGGCCTCTAGCTACGAGTTTATTTCTTACGAATCAATCAGTCAATAGAGTCAATTCCTTACCTACAGTAATTCCGTCCTAAGGCTATCTATATTAAAATTTAAGAGCATCAAGGGGGAATCACGGAAGGACCCGCCAGATAGTTTAGTCTACTAATTGAGCCATTTTATGTCACCATAGATGATGGTATGGCATCATTTATAAGCAGCCAATCCAGATCCCGGACATATATTTTCCCCGCAGCGAGCACCGATTTGTAATCGCGGAGTGGGATCGGGACAACGATCTCTGGACTCTCCTGTTCTGATGCTTTCTTCTTGCTGTTTCATGATACTCGTTAGTACGACGAGCCCACGACGACAAAATGGCCCGCAACGAAGAAGAAACCCGTAATGACGCCACTAGATATGATGAAGAAAGCCCTTTACTTGGCGAGCAAGTAAATGAAGGCGAAGCGGCGGCTGAGCCGGAAACCCCTGCAAAAAAGAGACTTGCTGGGTGGTATATCAAGATCTTCATCTGGATCATCATCGCGGCTGCCATCGCCGCCATTTTTATAAAAGGCTGGGTTGATGCAGGCGGCGACGTCAAGGTTGGACCGAGATTCTAATAATTTTTTCAAATCTGCAGAAAACTGATATCCTTCAATAGTTCGATCCTCATGAAGCTCTCAGAAAGGCTCTCGGGGGCGGCCTGAGTGGCGCTGCCGCAATGTTTCTTCAAGTTCTACTTTTGATGGTATTCTTCACCCGCGTTATCGATCTATCAGGCCCATGTTTCAAATACATATACTGATTCCTCCTCATAGCCACTCCGCACCATTATGAACTACCAGTATCGTTTCGGCCACCCCTTTACTGAAGCAACCAAAATTCTCTATAACGATGGAGGCTTCGGCAGATACTATGCGGGAATTGGCGCCGCCCTCTTCCAAGGTCAGTCTGTGAACTTTTGCTCTCCTAGGCCTACCGTTTGCCTGTGACTCTGGCTAATTCTGTCTGATTCACAGGACCATTGGCGCGTTTCGGCGACACGGCAGCCAATGCAGGAATCCTCGCACTTTTGCAATCCAACCCGTACCTAAAGGACCTTCCGTCGCTTGCCAAGACAATATTTGCCTCGCTCGCGTGAGTAGCCGTTTTGAGTCGAGCAATTGCAGGCGTTTTAGACTTACATGTAAACCTAGCGCTGCGGCATTTCGTATGGTTTTGACACCGATCGACACCCTGAAAACAACTTTGCAGGCCCAAGGATCTGGAGGCGTTGCTCTTCTCCGCCAACGAATCAAACAGCATGGCGTGGGAACATTGTGGTGGGGAGCTTTTGCTACGGCCGCAGCTACCTTTGTGGGACACTATCCTTGGTTTGCAACGGTAAGTCTTGTCCTGTAATTGGAAATGCATATATTTCATCTGACGGAATGCAGTACAACCTTTTGACTGAGCTAATCAAGGAGCCTGAGAGGGGTCACATCTTGCTCTGGTTGCTCCGTCTCGCCTTTATTGGATTCGTTGCATCCATTGTCTCCGACTCGGTCTCCAATTCGCTACGAGTCATAAAAACATACCGTCAAGTCGACGACAAGCAAGTATCATATTGTGAGTCATTTCAATCCAATCTTCCTGGGCCAGAACTAAACAAGTCTAGCTGCGGCGGCGCGAGCGGTTGTTCGAGCAGATGGTATAATCGGACTGTTTGGACGAGGGCTACCTACGCGTATTTTATGCAACGGTCTACAGGGAATTCTCTTCTCAATTTTATGGAAACTATTCCTTAATATGTAAGCTTCCTAATCACGATCTATGAATTGGTGCTAATATATATTCTACAGATGGGAAAGAAATACCCACAACTAAAGAGTGCTCTACTCAAATGACTGTTGACTATGATCAGATGTGTCGCTGCATTTGCACATTTGGGGAGACATTCTACAGGGCAGAACACTATCTCACAAGCATCATACGAATTGTAGCATTCACAAATCGCAGACGAAGAGGATCCCGTCAAAGAGAAATAGAAAAAACCTATCCTAGAATAACAAGCAAACAAAACAAAATTCTTCATCATGTCTATTCAGAGTAGGCCTTCCCGACATCTTAGTCTAAACTAGACCTGACATGTCTTGCCCACAGTATAAATGGCGTAATATCTATCCAATGCTGCTACGAAAACTTAACAGTTGCAACTTTCAGTAATCTATTACTGCCGCCTAAACTGTAACGTAACATTCGCAGATTCTTAAGCCCCCGTAGTCCCTCTCGCTACTTGAGAAGGCGGCGGCGCTACCGTCTGCGTTTGTCGCCTGCAATCAATCATCTCTATAACCCTCAGCATCAAAAGTCTCTCACCCAAAGCATAATCTCCACCTAGAGGGCCTGACTTATGGTGTATATCTGAACCATGGTGCGTTATCAGCAAGCTCGGCTTCCTGTGCCTTTTGCTCGTCTGTTAAATCTCGTACACCAGCCTCACTTGATACTCGATCACGACGAGCATTTTCCCTCCTACACCAAATCGTCATGAATAAAGACAAGAAGAAGGCCATGCTATATGAAGTTAGCAGGTTTAATAGCGAAGCGCACCTTTTAAAGAATTCATACCTCACGAAGCCAATGAGAATGCTGTGGCCAATCACATAACGCGGCCCATCCCGAGCGAGGTAAACGTATGAAGCTATGATACCGCCGCAGTTACCGCCCATGACCTGCATGGCTATTCCAGTTCCTCGCTTAAGGCTTCCGCCGATGTTGCTGCTGTTCCAAGCAAGCCCAAGTGGTATTTGAGGATATATCCCTAGCCCCAAGTCAACATCTTTCCCTATGTTTAAGGTCGCGTCACCCATCAAAGTCTTACCGATGGCCGCAAAAATAGTACCGGCATACTGCGTAGAAGATCGACTTGTGCCAACTAACAGACCGAACCCTAAGATACCAACTAGCTGGAAGCCCATCAAGAAGATTCCGCGCTGTCTGACGCGGTCTGCATACCAACTAGCGGCGATCGTAAAGATGCAAGCAAAGCAGTATGGTGGCACCGACATTAGTTGAGCATTGTTTGCGGTGTACCCCATATTCTTGATGATGGTGGGCAAGAACAATGCAATTGAGTATATAGGGCAGAAGCCCGCCATGCAGATGAGCATGTGAATATAGATCTTCCAATCCTTGATTGCATGCCAAACATATTTGACATTGAATTCGTTGGACAGGTGGCCAGAGTCTTCTTGCAGGCGTCTTTCGACCTCGGTTCGCTCATTTTCGTTGAGAAATCGTGCCCTGTCTATCATATCAGTCAATGCTATTTGGAGTTTCAAGTGTTCATCTTACGTGGCGGGATAGTCATAGATAGCCCAGTAAGCTGTAAACGAGACCAAGATACTCAAAAGACCTTCGAGGATAAAGATCCACGCCCAAGCAGAGAGACCACCAACTCCATGCATCTCGGCAATGCCTCGTGCTAAGATGCCACCAAAAGCGCCAGCCAGCGTTGCTGCAGAGAAGAACAAGGCCATTCTAAAACCGCATTCGGCTTTGCAGTACCTACCACAGTTTTATTAGAGCCTTCTGGTATAAGAAGAGAAGAAAAAGGAAAGGAAAGGAAAGGAAAAAGAAAAAAAGAAACAAGAAGAAAAAGGTGCTGATAGTGCAAACACTCACCATTGAGTGATGTAATAATTGACACCAGGGAATAAACCTCCTTCAAATACACCAAGGAAGACACGGGTGGCCATGAGTCCTTTATAGTCTTTCACAAAGCCTTGTCCAATCATTGATGCAGACCAACATACCATGATGAATGTCAGCCAAATTGATGGCCTGAGCCGTTTCATCATCATATTACTCGGGATCTCGGCCGCGATATAAAATGGGAACAGAATAGCAAGACAGTCATTGTATTGGATGCCTGTTAGTCGGAGGTCCTGTTCTAGATGGTCTAGTCTGGCGTTCCCGATGTTCGTTCGATCAAGAAAGCACAACCTTAACACCATTCAGTATCCTACATCACACAGCAGATTGGTACATTTGGCGATGTAAAAAGAAATGCACTACAGCTTACAGATAGATCAAGCTCATAAAAGGAATAATATGCCAGTCCAACTTCCTCAAGAGTTTCTTGGTTGCATGTTGATCGAAGGCCTGCGTTTCCGCAAACTCAATTGATTCAGTAGGGGGCGGTTTTCCCGACTTCAAATCGCTGCTGGGTTCCATTTCGACAAAGATCCCCGGGATATGAAACAAGAGTAGATCAGGGAGATATGAGAGTGCGATGCCTGTGTTAAATATGCTTTTGACCCCGCCTCGCTGGCATGTAACCCCAAGACACATGGTTACCGCACAACAAATTATGCTGACCAAACCTAAGACGTGGCGTAAGCTGTCCGAATGCCCTTATCGGTATGTAAGACAAGACCCGTACTTTGCCATGATTTGACCAATTATTTTAAGTCTCGGATCTGACATGTAGCACGCGATAGTGTTTTCTGTGGTGTATCAGAGTAACGCAGACCAAATATGAAGACCGATGTTACCCCAATCTTATGATTATTAGGAAGGTCTCTGCAGATCTGATGGAAGTAGTCCCGAAACTAGTCCCAATTGACAGGCCGAACTAACCCAACCGGAGGAAAATTGGACGAAGTGAGATGGATAAGTATTCCCGATGCTAGACACAGCTACCCTATAGATCAGCATATATCATATAGATTAACAGATGAAAATTAAAGAATGAAGATTATCTCTAGACTATCAACTTGAAACCGAAAAATCTAATTCTACCAGATAAGAAAGAAGGCTAGGAAGAGAAAAAGATGGAATAATCGGCACAGTCTTCGATTAAGACTAGTTTAATGACAAGGACTGTGAGGATGTGCTGAGCCCGACAGCTGCATAAGCCTAGAAGCTCTTGATGCACTTTCTGTTGCCTCATTTGTTGTTAGCCGCTGCTGTACGGAGGTTGGACCGCCCAAGTTTGTAGATCACATCGTTGAATGTAGCATGGGGTCGCACACGCTGTCCAGACTGTCTTCTCAGACTGCATTGACCTCTATCAAGGCAGAACAGCCACACGAGCCATTCATCGAGATGCTCCACCGTCGCTTTCAAAGGTACCGTACGCGACATGCCGCGCGCCACGGAATTATGATTCAGAATCGCGTCTGTGCTTCCCGCGAATGCCGACATCCCTGCAACCCTGCCTCATTCCTGCACAGACCCTCCTTTTGGGTGCTGCTCGTTCTCGCTAGTCAAGCGGTATCCAGGGATGTTGAGTCACTGATTGTCCATAGCTCAGAGGATCCTCCGGCGGGGCGCCATCGGGATGGTTCCGCGGCCAAATGTGGACATTTTGGTGCACTTGGAGACAGTTTGGTGACTCAATTCGCCGACGCGACTTTTCGTCAGGCCGGGCCGTCGCGTTTGGTACCGAAATACGCATGCAATCTAACCTTGCCGTAAAAACTCTGGCACAAGTGTGTATGACTTGTGCCCTGTGTAAACACCCAATGTTCCGGTCAGACGGCGGAAGAAAAATAGATAGGTTTCCTGGATAATAGAGGTAGAAGTTTGACATTGGGCGTAAAACTCTATGCTTGAGAGGTGTAGCAGTAGGGAGATGTCGCGCTCGGGAGGTGCGGTTGTCCAGAAGAATGAGTAGGGCAGCCTGATAACAAAGAGAGGATGGCTTTAATAGATATGCTTTTTAAGCTTTAAGAGTAGTAAGTGAGAGAGCTATACAGTTATGCGGCAGCTGCAGGAAAAGGGGAAATTCCCAAACACCAAGATTTTAACAACTTGACACCATACCCAGTATCAACACATTACTAAGCTTTGAAAACACAATAAGAGAGAGCACAGTGAGGGAAAGGGATTCATAATATAACCAGTATATTTCATTTTGAAGGGTTTATAGATAGAGGTAAATAGTGTACATGTTAAGTGTATATGTTCAGTGATAAAAAAGACCAGCATGCCTAGCAATGAGAAGGGCCAATACTGAAAAGTGTATTTTGAGTACCAGGCATGGGAATATTTTTAACATATATTAGTGGCATCGGCAGGTCGAGCCAATTTTGGCATTGGCAGCGCAGTAACCACAAACGCCCTGGCCTCTGATAGCGCAAGTCATAATGCCCTGGTTAGGAGATTTGATGCAATTACCCATCTAAAGTGATATTAGCACGAAGGAGAAGAGACAAAAGTCAAGCGGTATGGGAGAAAGCGGCCCACCTTCGTCGGAGCTGGCGCTTTACGCTTCTCCAGGAGGTAGTTATCGCGCGCGGCGAGGTATTCGTCACGAGCCTCCAGGTACTGTTCCCGAGCGGCCTCACGGGCAGCGAGGTCGGGGTGATGGTCCTCAAGCTGAGCTGCAGCAAAGCCAGTGATGGCGAAAAAAGAGATCATGGTCTTGGTGAAATGCATCTTGAGAATTGGAGGTGGACTTAAATATTGATATGCGGGTAGTGTTGTTAAAGAACGGTGAAATGGAAGTCTTCTTGGGATGATGATATTGATTGAAGATGAGAAAAAGCTTGAACAAAGTGAAGTAAAGGAGACTTATATACCTGTTTTCGCTTTGGCTTGCCGCACCTTGCCATTCCTCATCTTGAGTAACAAATTTCATCTAGAATACCCATGTCTCCCTGAATAGAGAAGTTGAATCACCCTTTTCGGGATAGGGCCCTATAGCAAGTTTAGGGATTGGTATAAGGGGGGGCCCTTGAGGATTACTTGGACAACAGTAACATGAGCGGAGACAGGAAGATGTAGTCCGGACCCGAGAACACAATTTGCCACTAAGCGCTTCCTCTAGGATCCTCCGCTAGCGGTGCAAATGTTCTTGGTTCTTTGATTCTAGTCAGCCCCTGGAACGACATGGGCGTTCTGAGAAGTTGGCTTGGTTGTGCTTCTCAGTAACGGCCTAAGATTGGCAAAGCTGTAATAGCAGAGGTTGCCGGTTTCTTCATATTGATCCTAAAAACAGAAGCACTAGAGCAAAGCGACAGGCAACTCCATCCTGCCCTGCCCTAATCCTTCTCCCTGTGTCGCTGATGTATTACGCAATAGGTACACGTTCAATTTACCGGTAGTGTTTCGGTATTTAATTCCCTCCACCACGATGAAATTTGGTCCCTTTAGAGTATTATCAGTGATATATCAACGTGAAGTAGGTGTATAACATCTCGCTACTTGCTCGGGATGTTTATCAACCGTCTAGAGAAATGAGGTGTATAGGGCGAGATGGAGACAAGGTGGGATATATTCCCCTACGCGCTTTGACTGCTCATTCAAGATACTAATTTTTTGGCCTGCTCTCTGGAATCTCGTTCTCGTTTATGCTAGGCTGGATTATATTCCGCTACGCGCTTTGACTGTTCATTCAACATACTAATTTTTTTTGGCCTGCTCCCTGGAATCTCGTTCTCGTTTATGCTAGGCTCAGCTAATACGAAAGAAGAAACTTGGTGTTTGATCGGCAAATGGTAAGACTTTTCATCTTCCCGACCGTGCGGCTTGAAGTACTTTTGCCTCGGCAGCCGGAAGTTTCCAGTCTTCCGGGGGTGGCAGTTCGTATACCGTAGCAGGGGAGCGCAATCCTACAGGAACAACCGCACGGCTGTTTGTCTGAGATATGATCCAAGCTGTGTACGTAACATAATCTATAGTTAGATACAAGTCAATGCTTATAAAGCAGTCCTAAGGGCAAGCGAAGCTGCATAGGGGAGTTAGTGTGAATGGGATTTAACTTACCTGCTTGAGGCAGCTCGAGGCAGCAGCTGTTGATCGCAATTATCGTCATCGTGGCAGATGGGATCCGACCAACCTGCTAGAAGCAGCCCGAGGCTACAGCTATTGATTGCATTCACAATGGCAGGGGTGGATAGGATCGAGGAGGGATCTGACTTACCTGAGCTGCAGCTGTTGATCATATGTATAAGGGCCGCGGTGGATGGGATTAGACCTACCTGCTCGAGACCACTCGAGGCTGCAGCTGTTGATTGAATTCGCCTTGATCACGGTCAACATGATCAAGGAAAGGTCTGACTTACCTTCCTGTGGCTACGGTTGTTGATTGCATTCATCTGGATCACGGTCAGCGGGATTAAGGAGGGGTCTGATTTACCTGCTCGACGCCGCAGCTGTTGATCGTGTTCATAAGGATAAAGGTAAATAAGATCAAGGGAAAAGAAATAACAACATACGCGCGTACATAGCCAGCGATAGCAACTAAGAAGTCACGATGTTTCTCAGACCAATAGGCAGCCGGTATCTCAAAATTAGCCCATTGCCAGTCAATATCGCCAATCATCTAATACAACGTCACATCATAGAAACGAATCTGGAAGCTGCACTCTGGCTATTACCTTCACCCATCATCAAGCGTGGCTTGATAATACAATTTAGGATGCGGGTGATTGATTTTTGTGTGACTATCTACCGCTGACCCGATCTTCACGGTATCAGCTCTCACCCTCCAAGTAGTGTTACTCCTTAGCCCAACGCTCGACCTATAAATACCTTAACTACTAATTTGGCAGGCTATCTGACTAGGCTCTAGGTCATGTAACTGCGATCCCTTGTAGGCTTCCTTGATACTTCCGGTGTTATACTAGAAGAGTCTAGGTCTAACATGATCAAAAGTGCTGTTTTTGCGTTATCTCTGCCTAACTCCATAGTGATTATTGTTTGTCAGGCCACCAATTCTATTGTCATATTCCTAAACTGATCCGCAGGCGCAATGAAAAGCTCCCGAGTCCTGGAACAGGTTGCCGCCCAGAAATAGGAGGAACTTAGCCTAACCATCTATTTCAGGACGTGGGATACATCAACATGTTTGCTAACCTTTACTCCTGGGTCATTTCCTTCGCGCTGCCCCGCTAAGGGAGGGCGCGGAAACTTATGATATCCCCCGCTCCCTCCTTGCAAAGCTCCACACACAACAATGACCTAGAACGTTCTGTGAGGCCTCCCTGAATCCATCAGCGTTTCCAGCATGCCCAGTTTCTAGATTCTCCGCCAGTCCCCAAAATGGATCAACATATAATGTACCAGCTCTTCCAATGAGATAGCATATGATGGGACAGCCCATCCAGTAGGACAGCCCTTTACGTACCAGCCTACATAGTAGGTCAACCTACAATACTCTGTAGGCTCGTCAACAAAGAGGCTAGAGTTTTACGGTGAATGTTATCTACCTTTGAGTGAAATTGATTTAATCTGGGTTGTGATATTTGCATCGCGTCATTTGTCGATACTAGCTAACAGTCACGGAGAGTAGACTACCAAAGTTCGTGAATTACATCACTGCAATACCAATAGGGTTGATACGCCGTCAAGACTGTCTTTTCATATTAGACTCCTGCCAGAGCAGGACTGCCACACGACCACTGATCGAGATGCTCAATGATCGCTTCGTGTGGCTTTTCGACGCCCCAAGATCGTGCTAGAAAATCGGGTCTGTGCTGACACCGTCTGTCTACTGCGTATGCGATCTCTTCAAGGTAACACGTCCAAGATCCACCCTTCGCATTCCTGCACAAACCCCTCCTTTGGGTGCTGGTTGTTTCGCCAGCCAAGCTGAAGGAAATATCCTCCATATCTTCTTAGTAGAGGACATTGGTCTCGGAGGATCCACTGACGAGGCACCATTGCTATGATCTCCCGGCCATGGACACGGCCTTGCCATTGGTGCATAGGCTCTTGCCTGCGACACAGGGATTCTCAATTCGCTGACGCGGCTTGTCCGTAGTTAGACTACATGTAATTGCCCTGTTGTCGTTCCGTTTCTTACTCTGTGCTCTGCAATTACGGATAAGAGAATTCGAGTACGCAGGAAACATTGCAATGAAGATACCAGGCCCGACATCTAGAGACAATGAATAATGCCCCATAAGCATTAAGTTAGACTCCACTATAACCCGTCTTTAACCCGGCTTTAGCCCTGGTGCTGATCAGGAGCAGATAAATATCTCGGCGAGACCCGCTCTTGAATTTCTGGGGTTTCGCCTCTCCATCCATAAAAACAAATCAATCTAACACGTGCATAAATGTCTGCCCGAGGGCCACGCTCGATCCGGCGAGGTATTAACCCCAAGTTAACTGATCTTCGGCATGATGAAGCTAACTACTGTGGTTTTTGTCGCCAAGATCCTGCATGTGGGACCTGCCGAAGGAAGTGCCGCAAATGCGACAGGGCAAGACCATTCTGCAATAGGTGCCAATCAAAGGGCCTCCGTTGCGATGGCTATCCTCCAAGATTCCAGTTTTGTGATCTTTTATTGAGGCCTGAAGAGCTTCGGCGTGTCTCTCGTAATGAGGAGGTAGACTTATTTCTTTCCGGCTCGGACGAGCCTCAACGGGGACATCCTGACGAGCAGATTCGCACTTTCTCCGTCTCTCCAACAACTGGCGAATCGGATGTGCAGACAGAGAACAGCCCAGTTCAAATCCCGGTCTCAGTCGAGCAGCAGTGGGAAGATGAATCCCAAAACAGCCCACAGTTGCTTCCAACCTCTAGCCCAGCACCAAATATCTCGGCCACCGGCTCTACGATTGATGACATCCTAATGGAAGACGAAACGCAAATGCTCCTTGTCCACTGTAAGAAGTTAATTGATATCGTATAGAGGGGACCCAGGCGTGTGAGCTAACATTTTGGCGGTAGTTGAGAGGGTCCTCAGCGAGGCGCTCGCGATAGTGGTTGATGGTGTAGAGAACCCCTTTCGGTCCCATATTCTACCTCTTGCATACCATCATGAGGTTGTTCTCCACGCCTTGCTTGGACTAACCGCGTGTCATATTTCTCTCTTCGACGATGGATCGCCGATGACAACGGCGTCATTGAAGCATCGGGCTTCTGCTCTCCACGGGCTCGTCGCCCTTCTTGCCAAAGAAGAGGCACACCAACTGAGCAGAAGTGATGAAGAGGCTACATTTGCCACTGTTCTTCTGCTAGTCTTTCATGATGTGATCTCACAGTGAAATCTTCTCTTGGGTTATTCTGAAGCTGATGTATGATGCAGATTTGTGAATCGGGAATATCATTCCACGGTGCTCACCTTGACGGAATCTCCTTCCTATGTGCAAGATTAGCAAAGTCAGAAGATTTTTCAAGTCGATCTCCGGCCATCATGTTTTTTCTAGCGGCATTGGCATGGTGCGTGACCAGACACGTAATGACCTTGAAGACTATCTAATTAATCGGTGGGGAAAGGCTGGACGTGCTACGTGGGTTTAGCGGTGCTGAGAAGTTGGCATTCTCTGAGGACGTTCGTAGCCTCGTTCGGCACCACGGAAAATCGAGCCTACATGTTCTAGTTGGGTGTCCTCCTGACATCTTCCATCGGATAGCACAAGTGATCGACGCCGGCAAAGGCTTCCAGGCGGGGATTTTATCATTGCCCAATTTCAAAATCATCCTACAAGACGCCGACAAATTCTTTCGCGAATGGGACCTGGAGGAAGCTGTGTATCCCACTGCGCACGCCCATTGGAAGCCAGTAGCGGATGCCTTCCGACATGCGTGCCTTCTACGGGTGCTTCGATGGCCCGATACATTCTCAGTGCCGTGTGAGGACGCCCGGATACAACAATCCGTGGTTGCGATTCTCGATGCTTTCGCCAACGTTTCGACCGTCGCTCCATTTTACAAGCGGCTGCTCTTCCCGCTGTTCCTCGCTGGCGCAGACACAAGTTCCCCGCATCAGGTACATTACGTCAAGTATTGCATCGAAGAAGTCGAGCGTTCAACTGGGTTCAAGCACCAGGCCATGACGGATCTGCTACACCGGGTGTGGGAGGAGAGGAAGGCCAACACGCACAGCCAGCCAAATGTCCCATGGATGGAATATGTAAGACTCCATGTCCTTACTTATACTTCGAAGATAAGTGGCTAACCCTTGATCGATAGACTTGCTCTTCAACTATCAAGAAACAGCATGCATATCTATTTTTCTAATTTAACGCAATAAAAATTTCAACCAAGATGGGCCAAAAAGCCGTTTCTTTTTCAGAGCCTAGACATCCCACTCGCTTGGGAGAAATCAACTCAGAACAACGATCACAGCATCAGCGAGTTTTTGAATTATATCAAGCGAATCTTCAGGTGGCCATGTCAACACTTTCTGCAAGAACTCAGTATATTATCGCCACACCGTCTGATACCTGGTTGAGGGGTGACAGTATTTCTGTCTCTTTCATTCTCCTGTTACGTATACACGTAAAATATCCCTTTTTACCTTCCCCTCTTTACAAGATTAGTTTCGGTATGCTCTGCCTATAGTTTAGCGCCGGAGCTGTTGTTTGCGCAGCAAGAAACTGAGACATCATTCTTGATATTCGAGTCATGTAGCGTGGATTTATTGATACTTTGAGATGAGCGTGGGACATCATTGGCCGGGTTCAAGTCAAAGAAGCTTGTAGGTTTCAATGCCATCGACATTTTCTCGACGGGCATGACGGGGAAGTCTGGATGTTATAGCTGGTATTAGCATGTCTTCGGAAGAAATGAACTCGATATTCTTACCTTCTGGTCGGGTCACATGAGTGATACCAAACGAGTGCCACAATACAACGTCCTCATTCTGGGCATTCTCGTCACCGGCGGCATAAGCAGCTAGCCCGGTATCCTCCCGGCTCTGGTTGGTGAACTCGCCGGCAGCCCAAAGCTCATCGTCTCGGTAACGAGTGACCCAGATTGGCTGCGATGCAAAGACGCCACGGCGATGGTTAAACGTGTGTCTATCCATCATGAGCATCTGGCTTGGGATGGCATGCAACTTGTATCCATGAGGCTTTCCGGACACAGAGTTAGTGCGGGCCTCGTTGATAATCGAATATACCCGGTTCTTTGTGAGATCTAGATCATAGCCTCCCGGCCGGGTGATTGTCGTACGTTTGACGCGAAAGGCGCAACCGAAGGGGTCTAAGTTTGGTTCATTTCGCACCGGTATGCAATCGTCGTAGATAATGGTGTTCTGGCGGTCCCCATCAAGGATTGGGTCGATACGGACACAGAAGAGATGCTGGTGATTCGCAGCCAGCACGCCGGGGGCCACGACGGTGCCCCAAGGCACTTGCAGACCCTGACGAATTGGCATGGTGGACACGATACCAGTGGCACGCACCTCGATGTGCAGGTTGGCGGCTTGATCGAGCACGAAGGCGAGGATGTACTCGTAGTTGGCCACCGTCGCAGTGCACTGGACAACCAGCTGTCGGTCTCGGACCACGCTGGCCCCTCCGTTTCGCCAGTTGGTATGTTTCCACCCGATGCCATCGTCGACTTCATGCATGCAGACGACGTTGCGCATGATCACTGGATCACCGTTGGCAGTGTTGCGAATGCCGTCGAAGTATGCGATATGACCCAGACAGTCGCACCCGAGCTCGAGGCTGTTAGAGGTGAGGCCGAAACCCGAATCACCAAGGTCGAACGCTTGCTTGCGGTGATAAGGGGAGCGCGGATCGCCGTATGGGACTGTCATCTCGCTCATGGAGACGCGATAGAACAGCGACCGGTTGTCGTAGCGTACATCGTGTAGGATAGGGCCTTCTCTGAGATTCCAGCCCAGTTGAAAGCTCCACTTTTGCCATGATATTGCCCGGTTATTGACCTCGAATGAAGGCCCCTGTGGCTGTAAAACTTGAAGAGGCTTGAGGTCTTGGCGTATGGCGTTATGGCCCAGCAGCTCGGCGCTGTACTCGACGGCCTGGGCGGGCTCCCAAGGCTGTGTTGGGTTGTCCAGAGTAGTGTCAGTCCCCAGAGGTAGTTTCTCCAAGTGAACAAGCTCGAGGGTGTGGGCATCAAAAATTGGCGCAAGAGGGAGAGGGATAGAGTAGTGATTCGCTTGGGGATCATCGTTCATTGCCGCATACATGTAGCACTGGAACAGGCGACGCTCTTCGTTCGGGTCATCTGTTCCGTAGGCCCAAGGGTCGTTGACGACTCTCGCACTGAAAATAATTTGTGGTCAGCGAATCACTTTCACCCATATGCAATGGGAATCAAGGGTAAAGGGGCCAAGTCACTTCTTTGGGAGTTTGAGTTTCGCAACTTCTGCGAGCACTTCTGGGTGCGCGTTGCATGCGTCGTTTATTGCCGCATACTCAGTCCAATCGACGGGGCCTTGAAGGATAGGGAGCTCTTCATCCCTCTCGACCGCTTGTGTGGTTATGTTGACAATTGCTCGCTTGAGTGAGGTGGTGTTTTTGGCGTGGTAGTACACTCGAGCTTTCCGAGCCGGGGGCGCTGGTGCAGCGTTATACAAGTAGTCAAGCAAGAGGTCCTTGGAAGGCTCGGCGAGATCAATAACTTTGAATCGAATACCACTGGCTCCATTCCCCAAGCTTTTCTTTATGATTGCAGACGTCAGGCTCACTTCGAGTGCCGTCAGAGGATCAAGGGGATGAGGAGTAGAAAGCGCCATTACGGACGGCCAGCGGCGGCAGCTAACGAGTAAGGCTGATGTTGGAGTAGGATGCGTAGGTAGCTCTGTCTGAAGCGACACTGACTCCTTAAAACCCAAGAATAGTTCACTGTGAGATGTAAGTAGCAAGAGTTCGTAAAGCTTTGGCTACATGTATAAAAGTCTGAGAGGCAGTAGGCAATACTAGCACGGTTTATATCAGAACTACTCTCGCTGCATTAGCCCAATTGCCCCTCACGTCTTTCCACTGACAGAAGTCAGTTAGGAATGTATTTTCACTGATATTTTGGCTTCTTCAGGGCGGCTTTACTAATTGGATGCGGAAGTACTGGCAACCCAACAGCAGGCAGGGTTACTTGGCCGCTCGCTAGTCATTATGCAGGCGATGTGGGCCGTGATAATGGTCAGCTGGTGACAACGAGGTTTGGTTTGTGCATGGGATTTGCAATATGATTAGTCACTGTCGACTTATCCGTCCGTTCAGTGCCCCGAGGCAACCTTCGATCCCGGTTGATTGCGTGATTTAGGATGCTCCATGACAAATGGGCACTCATTGGACTGGTTACGATCGAGGTGGTATCAATTGCCTGATTTGGCAATACTCCCAGCTACAAGATGGGTTCGGCGCTTCTATCTAGGTACTTGCAGGGGGTCTGAAGTAGCATGAACGGTCTCCAAGAATCATAAATACTTGGCTGATACGACTTTGTATGACATAAAATTGCATCTGATATGTAGCCATTAGCAGCGAAGACGTCACCGGTTCTCACAATCTGGTTTAGAACCATTAGGTAGCACCTCTCATTGTCTTTAAGATGGTCAACTTTTCGGGAGTGGACCTGACTGGGAAGACAGCCATTGTGACTGGAGCCTCACGGTATGTTTATGCGGTCCGCTTCTGAGTGGCAATCGCTTTCTATCCATAAAAGAACGGCATGACTGACTGAGAACTTATCATGTGGTGAAATAGAGGAATTGGAGCGTCGATAGCTTCTCAGCTTGGTCAACGCGGTGCCAACGTGGTTGTCAACTTCGTGTCAGAAGCCAGCCGCGAGCGGGCTGAAAGTGTTGCCAAGTCGATCAAGGAAAATGGTAGTAACGCTGTGACGTGCCAGGCGAATATCACCAATCTCGGCGACATACCCAAGCTCATGAACTCTGCACTTCATCTTAGCCAGTCGGGTAAAATCGAACTGTTGATTCACAAGTTGGTGTCCTTCTTTGCTTCTTCTTTCTGTATCTTGGCACCTAACCTTGCGACTTCATTTCTAAGTGCGGCGCTCGGAGTAGATGCAAACCTCGACCAAGTCACGGAAGATCTGTACCTCAGCCATTTTGACACTAATGTGAAGGGGCCCATCTTTCTCACTCAGGCTTTGCTCCCTTATTTTCCTAGGGGCGGCCGTATCGTCTTCGTCTCATCGGCCGCTGCTCGGCTAGGTGTCGCCGGCCAAACGGTGTATGGCGCTACTAAAGCTGCCAATGAATCACTTGCTCGTGTTTGGGCCAAAGAGCTCGGTCAATCTCATGGAATCACCGTCAACTGCGTGAACCCAGGTCCGGTTGCAACCGGTATGTTCCCCGCGCTGGAATTTGGTTTCTGAAACTTAGATAGGAAATGCTAACATCCGCTTGCATCGCTAGATCAATGGAACGAAAGTGATGAGCAATTCCGGGAAGACATGCGCCCTCTAATAGAATCGACCCCGGCAGCCGCACGAATTGCCGAGCCCTCTGATATTGCACCGCTTGTTGCGTTTCTATGTTCGGCAGATGCTGCATGGTCGACCGGTGGCACGCTCTGTGCTAATGGGGGCTTGTATAACTAAAAAAGTGTAGTCTGGAGACCTGAGTCTTGTTTGGCCCGCAACTATCAAATGAAGAGGGTTATTTATGTGAAACTCTGCTATAGTAAATGAAGATAGCGGCGCTAATTATCTTGAGGGCGTCAAGCAAATAAATCGTAGGTACTTTGGTTAGGCAATGCAGCATGCCTTTCCAATTGTTCAAGTGCTTTCCTTGTGCTTCAAGAGAACTTAGCTATCTGTTTTACTGTTTCACCATCGAAAGGGGCGCACCACTTGCTGCTCAATCTTGGATAGTGACGGTTCTTACTTTTTCAATACTCGAGCATGGTCACCACACAGCCTACCCCAACAGTAACCCCATTGCCGATGGCAACTCCTTGATCGACTATCACGTTTCCACCGAGCCAACAGTCGTTCCCGTTTACATATGCTGGGCACATACGTCGCAGTAGTCTTGGGGGAGCAACTTCAACTACTTGATTCAAAATCAAAATATGTACACGGTTCATCTAGTACGGGATACGTTTCAAGGCAAATGCCATTTAAGTTCAAGCACGTAAATGTGTCTCTTTATGTTACCTATGTTTCGCTCGAGAGCGCATTAGTGGGCTACACAAGTCGATTCTTCACCTTTGGATTGATTGATAAAGCCAATGCAGAAGCCTACCGACCCTGTATAAAATAAACTTTCAAATGGTACTACTTGAAACATCCTAAGGTTGGAGAATGAAACCCAAGCTCAATGAAAGAAAGTTACTGATTGCAGATAGGTTTTAGAAATCCTTGGGCCCGGCTTCGCGAGCAAGTTCTGGATGCAAAACATAAATAGGATCCATTTCTTCCACCCAGCCGCAGGCTGGATCACTCATCGAATATCCCATAAACGCCTGGATGGGGCGATCATATCCCTTTGTAATGTCCTGCGATACAGCAAGAAATTGGTTTTCCTCTTGTCGGAGATAGCCTCGAATTGAGAATGTGGCGAAAACCATGCGCTGTTCATCCGCCGTGACGTTATTACCGCCACCGTGATAGGCCGAGGCAAGCATGAGAAAGCCATCGCCTTTCTCCATTTCCGCGAAGATGCAGTCATTGACATCAGGGGGGTTAGTTCGATCGGTTCCCCTATATACGCAGTTGTGTTAGGTGCCCTCACTATCACAGAATGAGAGGCTCAAGCATACCATAGATGGCTACGTGGGATGAACTGGGTTCCTCCATTCTTCTTCGTTACCTTGCTTCCAGCAACGAATAACCCAACCGCTGTCTCCCGGTTTCTATCACGCTCATCGTCCCAGGAGTCGATCTCTTGATGATGGTTGTGGCTAATGTAGTCGTCTCGATGCAATGGTTGCGCTTTGCCCCCTGGGCCAATTCGCATTGCCACGCAGGAGTGCACGTAGGGCTTTGAAACGGATTCTTTCTTCTCATTACCCCACCAAAACCAACTTCGAGTTGTAAGAAAGTGATCGCACACTTCCTGGTATATTGGATTCATCATTTGCGTTTTGGCATAGGTCGGACTGAGACCGATAAGGCCCGGAGCACGTTGGGTTTCCTCTTCCAGGAGTGTTAGCAGTTCTGTATTTATATGGTGGTTTGGTATTCAAATAACTACCCACTTGGAAAGAAAGATCCGTTCCATTCTACATCATTTTCTAGACGATGGCGGCACTCATCGTAAGCCTTGTCCACATCTTCAACGTTGATCAAGCCTCGTACGAAGACACCGCCGTCTCTCTTAAGAAGATAGATGATATCCTCCACGGGTGTCTCAGCGCATACACGCTGGACTTCCGGCCCGTACTTGGATAGAGGAGCCATGACTTTGGTGAACAATTCGTAAGAGATAAAACGCTTGAATGACGGAGAAGCTTCAAGCTATCGGGTGAAAGATAAATCACTGCCTCTTCATTGGAGCACAAACTTCTTATTGAAATTCACAAGACAACGCTTATCTTCCAATCTGATGCAACTAAGCACCCAAGCTCGAGGGGAAGGTTGCAACGACAGCGTCATCGCCGGGGACGTAGCTGAGACTTCTTCCCAAAACGGAGATACTACCAACTTCCCCGCATCCCAGGCCCACGCGCCACGGCAGCTAGGCAAGGTGTGCATGAGTACTCACAGGGCTTCCCTGTTCATCAATCCCACGTGAGGGTGTTGTCTTGTAGCAATTTGGTGTCAGGTTGCAAGGAGAAGAAACGTGACCATAGTCGACCCGCGTTTTAGAACTGAACTGACTACCTCACTAGGAAGGTTCATCTCGATTGAGCGACCCGCACTTGTAGTATTGCCCCCTCATCTTTCACATCCACCAGAAGCAGCTTAGCGAATATAGGGTGGTTTCGCTGTATGCTGATACAACGCGGCACTGGAAAGCAGTGACACGTTATTTCGACTTGTGAAAGTTTGGAAGTTAAGATGGCGTTGATCGCCCTCTGTTCATGAGGTTGTACTCACACCTCACTCGCAGTCACTTCTCTATTCAAGCTGAAAAGATCCAAAAGCACAATAAAATGGAACATCAGAATGCGAGAGATGTCAACGGAAAAGAGAAAAGCGACGAGAGTCGCGAAAGCATCACAGAAGGAATCACCGGCCGTTATGCCAACATAGACGATGCTATCCTTCGAGCCAACGGCCATGAGGCAGCCATGAGACGACAGTTTAACTGGCTCTCGGCGCTTGGTCTCGGCTTCTCCATCACCAATTCATGGGTTGGCTATCTTGTAAGGTGACAAGAGTCCCGTGGAGCGCCAGCGAACTTACCCAACCCGATTAGAGCTGTTTCGGCCAAAATCTCATATACGGCGGACCCCAGTCTGCAATCTTTGGACTGATTGTCGCCTTTGTCGCACAGTTCATTGTCACGTTGGGCTTAAGCGAAATAGCTTCCGCGTTCCCGGTAAAGACACCTCGGTGCATCTCGAAAACCAGTTCATCATTTACATTGACAATTTTCTGCAGTCCAGCGGTGGCCAGTACCACTTCTGCTATATAATCGCCCCGAAGAAATCGAAAAGGTTCACTGCGTTCGTGATTGGCTGGCTGTCAGTCATTGCATGGTGGATTGTCACGTAAGCTACCGTTGCCCATTAGATTTGCTGCTATTGGATTGATATGAAGAAATTCGTCTTTCATAATTCACGTTCTGAGGTGGCATTCATGTGCTTACTTTGTGTTCTTGTCAGGTGCTCGGGAGTGTCGCTATTCGCCATAACTCTTTCTGGTGTCATCAACTTCTGGATTCCGGATTTTGTAGCCTCTCAGTGGCAAGTATATCTTATTTACGTCGCGACTGGCCTATTCACAGGTGAGAAAGTGCTTGTCCAAGAATCTAGCGCTTCTAGCAATGTCATATTAACAAGCGTTCCAGTGACCCCAGTGATATTTGCATCGAAGCATCTAGCGTGGGTCGTCCAGTTCGCATTGTGGGCATCGATACTCGGATTTCTTTTGTTTCTCTTTGTATCAACAGGCATGCATTCCACTGTCAAGGACAGTTCTTTTCTCACTGATAGCGGCTTTGGCACGAGCGGGTGGAACTCGAGCACAGCGTGGCTTCTTGGAATAGCGAATGCCATGTATGCCTTCGGGGCGACTGATGGTGGTAAGATAACTACTCCCAGTCAATGCTTGAAGTCAGAAAGTGCCGAGCGCGAACTAAATTTATTCAGCGATTCATATTAGCGAGGAAATGGAGCAGCCCGGACGGCGGGTGCCTCAAGTTATGATCATGACTATGATTATTGGCATGGTTACTTGTTTTCCATTGATGGTTGCTCTGTTACTTTTCGTCAAAGATTTAGATGCCATCATCGCCTCTCCTTTGCCTAGTATGGAGCTCGTATATCAAGCGTAAGTTTACTGATGTCCCAGTGGAGAAATCAGATCATTAACATTGTGTAGAACTGGCAGCAGGAGTGTTACAATGTTTCTGGTTGCGGTACTATTACTTACTTACTTCAGTAAGTCTATCGCAGACTAGTTTGGCTTTAAGATGCACGAATATTGAGACTGACGTACCCAGCTTGCCTCCCTTCTCAGTGGGTCACTGACGGTAGACTTGCTTGGGCGTTTGCCCGAGATGTGAGACTCTCCTCTCCTCTCTTCCCTTGCTTTCTGTTCTCTGTGAGGGTAGTTGGATGATTAATATGCGTCATTGAAATTAGAACGGCGTACCCTATCCCGACTACTTCGCTCATATTAATCCAAAAATGGAGCTCCCACTGCGCACCACCATCGCTGCTTTCATTTTTTTCACCCTCTATGGATTGCTTTACTTGGCATCCACAACCGCATTCAACTCGATTATTACATCTGCTGTCTTATTCCTCAACATTACATACGCCGTCCCTCAGGGTATCCTCCTACTTCAGGGCAGAGAAAAGACCTTGCCAACTCGATATCTACGACTTGGTTATCTTGGCTATTTTTGTAACCTCTGTTCGATACTCTTTATTGCTCTGTTGGGCATTCTCGTCTGCATGCCGCCGGCGATCCCAGTCACTGTCCAATCCATGAACTACACAAGTGTTGTCATGGTTGGCTTGTTTTCGATCGTGATCATTTTATGGTTTGTTCATGGAAAAAGGAACTTCAACGGCCCGAAGATAGACTGGGAATTGCTGGAGGCCTCCAATACCGCTCTGCTCGCCTAGCGCCTTACTGGGATCTGAGTCACTTCTTACCACCTAGCCATCGCAGCCTTTTATGTGATGCCGATGTAGATAGCTGGGCATTTTATGTTCTTGTTGGTTCCTACTTGCTTACACATGTGAGATTGGGCATGAATGGAGACGAATACCGTCGGGCTTGGCCACTGGTGAACAAGAGGAATTGGTGATTTGGAAAATCACACATGAGGGTTCAATACTATGATTCGCAGGAAAGAGTTAGAAAATATGAAGAGGTGAACGTAAGGCCCAAGAATGTCGTACGCGGACTCTGCTCCGTTGAGCAACAGAACAAGAATACCAAGACCACATAGACGCCGTCGCACGCCCACGGTGTGATATCTGCGAACACGTTCCAATCGTCACCAACCTAAAGCCAATATAGGTAGTATACGGTACAAATGAAAGTGAAGAAATTTTATTACTCTATTGATAATACAAGATAGTCTTCTAGAGAAGCCTTGGGTAAGAGTTTTTATCACTGAGGATATATAACCCTATAACTTATTTTAGGCTTATGCTATCAACTATTCTTTCTTATGGAGGCTTAAAACTCAAAGGCATAAGCAAATGAGCCGTTAGATGGTTTGATATTTACAAATATCTAACTCCATGTTAGCAGTGCCAGATTATTTAATCAATGAACGGGATAAGCGAAAAATGAATACTGACTTGGTCGTTCTTGACTTGCGTTTTGGTTCTTGAATATATCTTTGGCGACGGAGTGGCTCCATGCAAGCCATTCCAAGAAAACTCTTTAATGATCACATCGATTTCCCCGGAAGATGGATACCCTTTGGATGAGATGTTGGTGACCGCCAATCGGTAAGGATTGATAGTGCCATGTGAACCAGCTAGGATCTTAGTGCTCCCGATTCCTTTGCCAGAGCTCACGGCAAACACATCGAAATCACCGTCTTTAGACGGGGTTGTATGGAGGCGCGTTCCAGTCATGTTTGCGTAATATGCCATAACCCACCATGAACCTGTAGGGCTATAGGTGTCACCCTTCTTCGCGAGAGTATTTGCCAGATAATCATTCGTGGTCTCCGCTGTGCTTTCTCGATTTGCCCGGGCAGCCCACAGATGGAGCCGTTCGAACCGGGAAATGAACCATGCGTCATAGGAGGGCTTCTGCTCAGCTGGTCCTCCGAACTCGTTTACGTAGACCGGATGTACTGGAAGATGTCTGCTTGAAAGTTGCTCGAGGAAAATAGGATAGCTGATTGCTGGATCGGTATCCGTAAGCAAGTGGTGGTAGGTGTATGCGTCGGGAACACTCCCATTCTTTTGGATGAAGTCTAGCCATTTAGTCCAGTAGGCGGTATCCGCTGGGGGTTTGGCGAGCCCGGGACCGACAACCCGAACCTTTGACGGGAGTTTTGCTCTAGGAGGGCAGGAAACGATTAGCCATAAGATCACTCGGCGCGAATTCCAACTAGTCCAACCTACTTGAGTTGGTAAAAAGCTCTGCCCCAAACCTGTAGCCAAGGTGTATAGTTGTAAAACTGAATGTCAGGCTCGTTCCAGACCTCAATGTCAAGGCCGTCCAGGATGTCGTTCTCAATGAGATCCGAGCAAATCGTTGTGACGAACTCATCCCATGATGTCCAATCTCCACCATCTCCAGGGTGTGGAGAAGTCTTGTTGCGTTGACCGAAGAGGTTTCCAAGCATCAAAGTATAATTTCCACCAAATTTGCGGGTGGTCAGGTAATCTGAATGAAACGCACGAAAACGGTTCTATACAACACCACCGCACTCACATTAGTCAGAGGTAGGGAGAACAGGAGGCTAAGCGTTGCTTAAATACCTTGTACTCCTCCTTACCGTACATCCATCCGCGACTTGGCTTGGGGAGGTTTCCTTGGCCACCACGAGCATTTTGCAGCTTGATACCGGTGAAGAAATGGTCTGGAATTTGGGTTTGTACCGCTGCCTTTGAAGGAGGTGTACCCTTCACGTAGGCAGAGAACTCATTTGGTGGGATACCGTTATGGACTCCGTTGGCAATAAAAGCCGCTGTACCAGACGCCGAGTCGAGGGCAACAGTGGCTGTTCCAGATGCAGTCACCGTGCTTGAAGCAGTCGCTGTGCTAGAAGCAGTGGCCGTGCTAGAAGAAGCAGTTGCTGTTCCAGACACAGCCGCGGCCCCAGAAGAAGCTGCTGTGGACTGTCGAGGCTTACATCTGTGGGAACCAGCCGCTGAAACGGCGGTGGCAAAGTAATAGAGAAGCAGGAACTGATTGAGCTTCATATTTAACAAATGACGAGAAGAGAGTCAGTGGGGATAAAGGACAAGAGAAAACATCAAATATCAGAGCAGTGGGCTCGGCATGTTATTATCACTACGATTGAAGAGTTGGACTTCTCGGAGGGTCATGCAAGTGTGACTTATTAGTGCCTAGATCTCTGGTTAGCATGTTCTAAATTAAGACAGATTAGTAGTTGTTAATGGATGCGAGTAAAAATTTACTAATTCGGCTGGTTTTAGACTAATAGCTTCAGCAAAGTACCTTCTATGTTTTATTCAGTATGCCAAAGTCCCAAGAGTCCGCCTAATTAGACGAAGCTGCCGTGCTAGCCGAAACCGCTGTCCTGGAAAAAGCTTGGTTCAAAATCGCGGATATGTACTAATATGGTTATGCCCGAAATATCAGCTGCTTCAGCGACAGCCACAAAGTAGAAGGAGAGAAGCAGGTAGGATTCAACTACTTATGCGTTAGTTACAGGGAGAGGCAAATATTTAAGACACTATACCTAAACCAGTTGTCTGTATAACTTCCAAAATCCCGGATATAAGACAGATGCCGTGATCAAGTTGATCCTATCATGTAAGATTACACTTATTCCAGCCTTTGCCCCTTGCTTATTGTTCTATTCGTTATTGAGTAGCAAACAAAGGAACCCCAATAGATCCCCGTGTGCAAGAGCCGTATCATTACGACCTCAACGGCCAGAGGATTCTATCTCCTCCAGCGATGCACAACCAATGACAGAAGGTTTACTAGTATACAAGCACGTGGTTACTATAGAAAGCTCTCAATTGCTAGTTGCTTCCGACAAATGCAAAATAGAATATACTCTCTCTCGGCAGAAACTATAAATTGTCCACACCATCATTCTCTTCCAGCTGGACACTTTGTATTACTCCCGTATTCGAGACGCAATTAAGATACTCAAACTTTGCATCTCCGCTCCTTAACACAGAAACTTCATGCCATGTCCGTAACTCCCTCCTACCTTCGAATGCCTTGTAATGAGAAAGCGCGCCGCGGTAGATTGCCAGATGGGAACGATGTGTTTTGGCCCACGTTTCAAGCGCTTCAAGACTAGTAAAGAAGCCGGCACCGCAGGTTTCCTTAGGCGGGCGACTGTTGTCGTCTGAACCTTCGAGAGATCCTTTGTTCCTGAGGTATCGTAACCCTTGAGCGCCCGTTTCCTGTTGATTCTCCCACAAGTAGGAAAGGCCGGCATGGAGGGTTGGCTCGAGCTTCCTCTCGTAGGCGTCGGCTTCGTCTTGGGCACAATTCTCCCAGTATTGGCCTGATCTGATATGGGCCACGTTCTCGAGATTGGTTCCAACGAGGTACTGTCCAAGACCGCGAGGTACATCTTCGGCCTTTATGGGAGCTGCGTTTGCGGAGGGAGGGAAGAGGTCGTGTGCGGAGTCGGGAATACGATCGCGTGCTGCGCCCCAATATGCAGAGTTATCATGCTCTGTGGTGCTCGTGCCGGGCATTCTTGCAAGGCCAGGGAGATAGTTGAGTCCAGAGTAGTTGGTTTCCAGTCTCGAAACTTCTGTCGCAAACGCCTCGCACCATAGACCGATAGAAGTGCGACCAGGGGTTTCTAGTTTTGAATAGAGCGAAGGAAGCGACAGGGCCTCAAGACTTTGCTTATACTTTGCTGCTTCGGTCCAGTAGCATACCCATACAGCCGCATCGTGAACATCGCAACCATCAATTAAGCTGAACTGCTCAAATGCCGATGGTCCTGTGCCGGTCTTCAGCCACGCCTGGACAGCAGCGGTAGCTTGGGACTTGGCCCGTGATGCGGCTTCTACATCGGAATGTTGCTGGACCCCGATGTAAGCTGTAAACACATGGCTGACATCCTTGTCTAGGACGAGCTTCCACCTTGGGATTGGAAGCTTGTGGCCCTTTGGTTTGCGGAGGGGGTAAATCCTGGCCGGGCAAGACATTGTGCGGTGCAGTGATTGAACATTCAAAGAATTGTAAAATTCGTATCTTTGGCAAAATGGTAGACTAAGCCTGTTGAATCGCTTCATTTAGCCGAAGTTTATGAACCACTGTCTCTCGCATAACTTAGGCATTAGAACACTATTATACTGTGGAGGCTAAAGCGCGACGGATATCACGGGTACTGCGGATAGTACGGGTTTGAACTCAGCCGTAGAGCCATCATATATTATCAATGTCTCTAATCACGTTCAATCCTACTTTTGGATTCCGATACTAGCAAGGATAATACCAGTATCGCCCAATAGACCGTGACGCGATTCGCGAGATACAGAATCGGATAGACCGGACATGCATAGATATGTAATTCGGGCATAAGGGAAATCTAAAGGGGAGGAAAGAAACATCCTGAACCAAAAGTCCTATTCTGTCTCTTTAATTCGACATTATGTTTATCTAAAAGACTCTGCCTGTAATTTGTATTGATCAATAAGATACGATGAGTTTACTCAAAATGGTGGTTTGTTATAAGCCTAAGCGGGTGTGGAATGTGGCAATGGTAAGGCGACATACTAGACCCAAGGTCACCCCCCCTTGCCCATCCGGGGTTATGGATTGAACCTTATCTTAGATTTGGCTGAGGCCTAGAGCCTTGGGTACGGAGCTAGAAGTAGAGCCGGATAGCTCGTCTTATCTAAAAGCATTGTCATTGGATTGATACCAGTGTTATCAAAGGTCTCAAGTCGCAGTATTTAGCTTCAAGCAATCACTCGCGACAGGCATCTTGATATCAGTCTCTCTGAACAAATTCTTGTGCAAAAATACTAATCCCTAACTAAATAACTTTACACGGTCCATCATGCAGTCAGATGCTAAGCAGAAACTCGACCTCGAGTTGCAAAGCCCCAGCGTCATGAATGGGGAGACCACGACAGACATTGAGCGCGAACGTGCCCAAGCACTCGCCGCGTTGCCCGATCCTGACGCTGGCAAAAGCGAGGAAGAAAGGGCAGCCATCGTAAGCTCCATGACTCTACAAATATTCTTTGCTATTTACTAACCAAAGCACGCGTTTAGGACCGCAAGCTTGTTCGCCGGATCGACTTCTGGCTTATCCCCTGGTTGTCTGTTCTGTATCTTCTCTCCTTCCTCGATCGAACGAACATCGGAAATGCTCGTCTGGTGGGCATGGAGCTTGACCTAAACATGTCGGGCGGCGACTATAACAGTGCCTTGACCATCTTTTTTGTCAGCTACGCCATCTTTGAACCAGCGACCAATATGCTTCTCAAACAACTCAAACCTCGATTCTTTTTCATGTCGATTATCATCACCTGGGGAGCCATCGTGACTTTGACTGGCCTTGTCAAAAACCATAGTGGGATTCTCGCAGCGCGTTGGTTTCTTGGTATGGCCGAGGCCGGCCTGTTTCCAGGTACGTCAAGGCCATACACTTTCAATCTCTTCTCGCGTTCATCTTTAACCATCTGCTAATTGATGTCTACTATCAGGTGTCAGCTATTATCTTTCTTGCTGGTATAAGTCAACAGAGATTGGCTTTCGTATGGCTATATTCGCTTCCTCCGCTGCCCTAGCCGGATCCTTTGGCGGACTTCTAGCAGCGGCCATTGCTAAAATGGACGGGGTTGGCGGCCAACCCGGATGGGCCTGGATCTTCATCATCGAAGGCTTGATTACCATTGCTGTGGGCTGTCTTTGCTGGTGGATGGTGTTTGATTGGCCCGACACCGCCAAATTCCTGTCCCCTGACGACCGGATCCGGGCTCAGCGTCGTATCCTTGCCAATAAGCAAGGTAAGACAGCTGACGACTTTGATAAGAGATATATCTGGGCCGCGCTATGTGACTGGAAGACCTACGGTTACATGCTGATCAACGCCGGCACCCTTGTTCCCATCTATGCCTTCTCGCTCTTCCTACCCACGATTCTTCGGGGTATGGGCCACCAAGGAACCAAGGCTCAACTCCTATCGGTGCCGCCTTATGCTGGTGCTGCTCTCTGCACAATAGCAGTTGGGTATGTCGCCGATAGAACCCGCCAGCGTGGCCTGCTGAACATGGGGACTGTTGTTGTGGGCATGACGGGCTTTGTGATGCTGATCTCCTCACAAGATCCTCAAGTCCAATATGCAGGAACCTTTCTAGGAGCAGCTGGTTTATATCCCGTGCTACCCAACACAATATCGTGGGCAATCAACAATACAGAGGGCTCACTCAAGCGTGCGATCGTTGTGGGTATGCTTACAGGCTTTGGAAACCTTAATGGCGTTGTTTCATGCAATATCTATCTGCTTAGAGAGTCGCCTCGATTCTGGACTGGGCACGGAGTGGTCCTCGGTTATCAATTCTTTCTCCTCTTTGGTGTCTCAGCATTGATGCACTTCGCCCTCAAGGCGTCAAATGCTCACCGTCGAGCAGGCAACCTGGATACGAAGTGGAACAACATGACGGAGGAGGAAAAATGGATCGCTGGAGATAAACGGCCTGACTTCGTTTACACCGTTTAGGGAACCATCGATTCCTAGAAGAACGGACCATGCTATGACTTGAATGGTGGGAAATAGTTTAGTATGAGGCTGCACACACGATAACCTCGAGCATAATAGCTTTAGCTATGTTTAGTTTAGTTTACAGCTCTAGTTCTATCATCTGATAGTGCTATAGCAATTCAAAATCATTATATTGTTTTCAATAAAAAAATGAAAATCTTGGCAGAGTCATGGTGTTTACCTCTTGATTGCAGTCGATAGCGAGATGAAATTATTCATTTAGGTGCTTATTCAATTTATTGAGATTCCGGGTCTGGCATCTTGATTGCTATTTTTCACTTTGTACTCCAACTCTCTCATCCGTCATCTCAGTGTTAAGAGCTGCATAATGTATGCAACGACCAAACACAGACATGGATAAATAGCATTTAAGGCTATACGAGGTAAATATGTTGATTCACCATGACGCCAAATGGTTCTTCGATTCAGAAAGTAATATACAATAGCAAAAGATGTCATTGGAGCAAATAGCGTATCTGGGTGTCTACTTAAAACTCCTGGATATCAAGCTTGTCCTCTCTCTCCGTGAATCTGACTGGAAGCCGACGTGTTCGGTCGACCTTTAGATTGAAGACATCGAGACGTTGGTATCCGCCGACAACATCATGGTACTGTTTCCCTTCTATACAATCCTCCAGGTTGATATCAGCATACAAGATGCCTTCGGCGCTTTGTAGAAAATCGGTCGCGATATAGCTCTGCGACTCATCCACGATGAATCCAGGTAAAGGTGCTCCCGTCGGATCCAAGAACTGTGTTGCGCCACGCTGAGCTTCTTCGAGCACCTGTGTCAAGTGAGGAAACCCATCAGAAATAGCTTCAATCGCGTCGTCGCCGAGAACAGCACTGCAAAGAACCCCAAAACACTTGGCTTCGAAGCAGTGGGCAGCAGCCCGCGTTCTATTGGCAGTGACGTTGTCATAGTCGGGTTTTTGTAGCGCCTCGGTGGTTGAGTTCTCTTGTGACACAGGGCGCACTCGAGTTGGCCAGATCGGTGGCCATGTAGATATATGGATTTGTTCACCCTGAGCCATGAGAGTGTATCGAGCGAGCGGGTTGGTGTTTTCACCACAAATTAGGTTGCCAATCTTTCCATAAGGAGTTTCGGCGACTCGTAGGCCATGGCCATCGCCGGGAGACCAGGTTAACTTTTCGAAGAATGTCGGTACAAGTTTCCGATGATGGACAAGAACCTCTCCCTCGGTGCCAATGAGAATATTCGAGTTGTATAAAGTTCCGCTACTGGAGCGAACTTTCTCCGAGAGACCAATGCTGACCATAATATTCAACTCTTTAGCCGTAGCACGAATGGATTGGATTTCTTCTCCATCCGCGTAGACGGACTCATGGGTCATACGCTTGAACAAGTCATGGTTGGCGGTTGGAGGGCGTAGCGAGCTCCAGATAGGAAAAGCCGAAATGAAAGTCTCAGGGAAGATAACCAAGTTGGCCTTGTTCTTGGCGGCCTCCTTTATCAAGTCAATGGCCTTGGCCGTTGTCTGTCGCGCTGATAAAAACACCGCGGCGACATGGCAGGCGGCGACTCGAGTTTGGGCGGACATATTCAAAATTCAATAAGCTTTGGGCTCTCAGAACTGATTTGCAACATCTCATTATGCTCTATATATGCATTTTCTTTGAGATGTCAGTGGTTGTTGACATACATGCGCGACCAAGACGGAACATCGGGAAAGACGGGAATATCGGGGAAGACGGGAGGTGCGCGTTCGCCACCGAAACTAATGAAGGCACACACACCTACAGGAGCTGAGAGTCTGTAATTTGATTTCGGCCCTTATTTTTGATGCCGAAAGTGTTATGAACGTTGTAAAAGTAGACTTTCGGATCGAGAAATAACTTGCCTGAAGCCATTTGCCCGACAGTTCGCCTATGACTGATATAGTTTTACCTCGGAGGACAACGAATTGTGCTCATTACCTTAAGCGAAGTTTTATGTACGCTATGTTGAAGGGCCCTTGAGTGATTTTCATGTCTACCTCGTAATCCGTTGGCCAAATGATAAATTGCAACATGCCATCTTTGCAAGCTTTATGGGAAGGCTTCCTACTAAAACTTCCAGCGCGAACTGATGAGCATATAGTAGAAACCAAATCATTGCACCGCCATCCATGGTTGACATAGCTATCACCCAATACATAAATCTCTCAAGAATTCATGATCCATCCATAGTTTTCTTCTAAACAAACGTGGCTGGAAGCAAGATGTCTCAGTTATATCGCGGAATTTTGCTCAACACTTTGTCAAGTCAGGCCAGAAAGGAGAAATTTTGCATCATTCCCGCAATGGAGATAGGAAGTAATCAGGAGTGTAGTGATTCGTTGATTCCACGGAAGGACGATAGCCTTTGCTCACTGCGGTTGATGAATGTTCTCAAGTGTTTGAAAAGATGATTGAAGTTCTTGATATAGGGTAAGATCGGTGCCACGGATTCTGCCCGCCGCCAAAAAAGGTTGTTCTTCCTCGAAGCAATTTCCGGACACATATGAGCAAGGATGCGAATCTAGGCTGAGCGAATGCTGCCCAATAGCAGTGTAATCTGGGTACGAGCTGGCTCTAATAATAGATGGTCCTCTTCACCCCCTTTTTTTTAGATAATAAAACAGACCCACCATTCTCAGCACAATTTTCATGAAAGGCTCTGTACATCATTGTAGATATTGATGTGCATATTTAATACTATATACTTGGGCATTCATTCCACCCGTCGCCTTGAACCCTAGGGGTGAGCTATACATATGATTTGTATTTAGATTAGGTAGCTAATCGTTGATTGTTGCTCCGTTTCGATTTACTCTTAAACTGTCCTCAGGATTAGGAAACAGTTCTGGAATTTGAACTCTTACACATCACAATACACATGCAAGTGTCGAAAGGCGCATCGTAACTCAACCAATCAAGATTGTCATACTAATTCTACATCACGCATAATGATTCTGAACCTTCAACCCGCGGAACTCAAATGAAGTACCCTCCCGTTTATCAAGAACAGTCTTGTGGTGGACATCCTTTACACGCGCGCGCACGTACTCAGTGCCGTTGGGGACAGGCCGCCTGAGGTCTTTGTGTTCCTCGGGGATTAGGCCAAGGCGATCAAGAAGTGGGGATGGGACGGTCCTCATGGGAGTACTGGCTCCAGGGCGGCTAAAGTAGAGGAGACCTAACCGGGGGATATCAATCTGATCTTTGGGAGGAGTGACAACACGGTGAACTGTAGACTTGATGAACCCTAAAGAGGCAGAGTTAATGGCTCGCGCGAGTTCACGGAGATTTGGGGAGAAAAACATACCATTGGTCAAGAAAGATAGCGTGTCTGCCGCATTGCAGGTAATTCCACCCTCAACAGGCTTCACATATTTCCAATCACCGTTCGGGGCACGGATTTGCAGACCCGCCACATGTTGCGAGAACAGGAGTGTTAGGCTCCCGAAGTCAGTGTGGCCTCCTTTGGAGTATGCTTGGGCTTTATCCCAATCCTCTTGTGATCGCACATTATACTGAATCTGGCATTAGCTTTCGTGTCTTCACAGCAGAAGCAGGAGGTAAGACTGAGGCTGCGTCATCTTACAATCATGTAACGAAGGTGATCATCAGATTCATCCTCATATTCATGAGCATCTGCGAGGTAGTTTTCTGGCAGCTCCAGAATGATGGCGATGAGAACAAACAACTTCCGAAGAACCTTGTCCCAGAGTTCCCTGTGGAACTTGGCGATTTCACTCCAATTTTCTTTAACAACTCGATGCCTACCTACATTCTCAAAGAGGTTGATAGGCTTGGGGATGTTAAGCTATTTATTATGCTTTGGTTAGCTAGGCTGGGTTCTGATAGGTTTAGGGCTTTAAATAGGCCGCACACACCATTTCGATGTTTTCTTTTACTCCAGTATCGCCGATCCATCTTGAGTTCTCCCTGTACCCGAAATACTCACCTTCCGCGAAATTACAAGGGAAAGTTCTCTTTTCTTCAAGGGACTCCTGGAAAAATGTGTTTCCGATGCTGAATTGGCGGAGCACGCTTTCGTCGTCAATGCCAGTGTTGACAACGGACCAGAAGCCAACCTCCGTGACTGCCTTATACAAAGATTCGGCAAGTTCCTGCTTCCCACCAGGTGCGTCGAACTTTGAGAGGTCGATCTTGGGCAACTCGGCCCAGTCAAGGTTCTCCTTTGTTACCTCGGGACGCTTCCAAGGTTTGATTAGGACCTTTTTATTCACTTGATTGTGGGCTTCCACCGAGTCAAGAGCGATGGGGGCCATTGTAAAGGTAATATGGAAATGCAACAGTGAAATATACTACAATAGTTAAGAGCAAAGATAACAAATCTTAGTAAGTGATCGTATACTTGGATCCGTGCTTAAAATCCAACAGGAAGGTGAGACGCCTTTATCAACGACCAGAAAATCGGGAATATCTTTGGATATTCTGAAAAGGTTATCTCCGGAAAATAGACCCCGCGTTATCGCTTAGCACCCGCTACCAGACAAAGTAACGCTATTGCGTGCTTCCAATCAGAGTTTAGGCATATTCGTGCTTTGTCAGGTTGAAGACGACATCAACGTGGGGTATATCTCAAATGACCAATGGTGTAGCCTGAATGTATATTAAAGCAATCTTTGGTAGCGAGGGGTTGTCCATCATTACTTCATAACGCAATGACTAGATAACTTCAAGCACGTTTTGGGAGATTACGCCATTCCGAGCATCGGACTGGTTATCAAGTCGCTGTAACCCTTCACGGAAATAGCAAATTTAGGAACAATCTTCGGACAAGAGCCAATTGATAACGCCGTCACTGTAGACTTAGCCTGGTTGAAGTTCTTTTGTGCCCGCCTTTAACCCTTCTCCCGGTTATTATCAACAGAAGTTATCATTTCCCATGTGGATTGTCTCATTTTCAAATACCAGGGTCTGCAAACCCAAGAGTCTGGAAATTAACACTCCCCACCATCAGTGTAACTTAAGTCGGGCCTGACATCTTGATATTCAGTTGAAGCTCTGGTGAGATATTTACTTCTCCTAAGTACGTAGTAGTTAATCCCCACTAAAGGATCAGCCGTCGACATTCCCACATACCATATCACCATAGACGCCGAAAGGGCTTCTCGGCCAGTAACACAATAACAAAAGAGCGTCTGAAACTGTCCCACGTGTATGTGGAGATATAGTTGATAATACTTCGGACCGGACAGTGTAGGCTAGTTCATATTATGATTCATCTCATACTTAAGTGCTTCTTTGCTCGCTTGGCATTCGTGATTCCGCCCGTCTTCTTCATTTCAGGTCGTTTCAATACCAGGGAGCAAAGAATCAAATGTCATGGCAAACCACGGTGGTCTTACGAAAAGTCAGGAGACTGTGGCAGTCGAGTCTGCTCCTAGCAATACCGATGATGTGTCCGACCACAGTTTCGTAGAACCTACTCCGCAAGTGAAGAAGAGCTTCTTCAAAAAGGCCGATCTCTGGCTAGTGGGATTCTATTCATTTGTGAGCAAAAGGCAGATGCCAGCCTTGGAGAATATTAGCTGAAGGAAATCAGGTATACATCTTCCGAGTCCTAGATTCATCCAACTACGCCAATGCAGCCATCATCAACCTCGAAAACGGCACCAACATTCGCCAGCAACTCGGATTCAATGCGTCAAAATGGTCATGGACGCAATCCATGTTCTCTTATTCTTACATGGTATTTGAACCCACGAACACAATCATGCTCAAAGCTGTTCGTCCATCAAGATGGATGTTTCTCATAATATTCTTCTGGGGTGTGTGCGCTTCATGTACTTCTGCCGTTCAAGGCTTCAAGGGCATGATGTGTCTTCGCTTCGCACTTGGAATGGCTGAGGCAGGATTTTACCCCAGTGTCCTATTTCACATGGCATTTTGGTATAAACCGAGCGAGATGCCGCAGCGTATAGCCATATTCTATTCTGTTGGACAGGTCGCTGGTGCTGTTAGCGGGCTGCTTGCGTATGCCATTGGGTACATGGTACGTCTGCCTTCCAGTGCCAGTCCAATCTATTGACATTTATTGACATATTTGTAGGACGGCCTCGGAGGCCTTCCGGGCTGGCGATGGCTCTTCCTTCTAGAGGGCCTTCCGGCGATCATTGTGTCATTTGTTGCTCTCTGGAAGTTACCGAATTATCCAGAGACTGCCAAGATTCTGAATGAGGAAGAACGCAAATATGCTACAACTCGGTTGGTGAAGACCGCGCCACAGGGAAAGAAGGGAAATTGGGACTACAAGTCTTTGCTTGTCTTAGTCAAAGACCCTACGTTCTATACATTCTCTGTGTTTTGGATCTGTCACGGGATTGGAGGCTTTGGAGTCGGCGTCGCGTTACCTACGGTCATTTATGATCTAGGCTTCACAACGACAGCGAATACGCAGCTCATGAACATGGTAAGAACTCCTCCATTTCTCTCCGTTTACAGGTTATTAACGTCAAGGTGCAAGCCCCCATATGTCGCCGCGTGCGTATTTCTCAATATCATCGGCTATCTATTGCATAAAAAGATTCTTCGTCCATGGACAACTGCAGTAGGAAGTAAGTAGCGTCTCAATCGCCTGATCTCCATCACTACACACTCACAGATACTAACAATTCTAACAGTCGAAGTCACAATCATGGTCTGCTATGTCATCCTTTTCACTGTTTCTATCCCCACTGTGCGCTACATTGTTCTCATCGTGGCCATTTCGTGCGCTGGATCTGCGTACCCGGTTATCTGGCCCGAGCGTATTCGAGCTCTTGAAGGAACAGTTGCTGCAGGCATTGGAATCGGGTGGACTAATGCAATGGCCCAGTTTAGCGGCATCGTTGGGCCTCATGTCTACAGCTCTGTTTTTGGGCCAAGCTATCGCGTCTCATACGGCATTTGCATGTCGTTCCTTGTCGTTGGCGTGTGTATGATTCTTACCTCATGGTATTTAGTAAGGCACAAGGACCAGAAGCGTTCGTTGCAGTTCGATAATTAGTGATAGGAGCTCAAAGATGAATGGAATGTTTCATACATTGATAGATAACTTCTAAGGGTGTCATTCATCTATTTCAAAAGTTTCTCTCATACGTATTCATCTATCTCAAGAATCTGAACCTTCAAAGTTACTGTCTCACTCTGATTTGTTGGTTTATTGCATCAATTCTAACTAGGCATGATGAAGTAGTCCAGCGCTGTCGCTTTGTTTTGGTAGCCAAGACCTAACTCTTCAAGCTACGAGGCGTCGATTCAGACAGCATGCTAGAAAATGAGGCTGCTCCCTATGTCTGATGTTACAGGAATTCTAGGCAACGAGATTGGACAAACAAAAACCGGCAGGGTTATGACATTACGCGCGCAGTCGCCACAAGCAAGCCCAACAGTTGATGGATGAATGCTATCTGCCTTTGATCACGAAACATGCAGGGGATGACCCAATAACTTCAGCTGATGCGCCAAATTATAGATAGATTGTGGTTTGTACAATTGTTTTTACCAGTGATCCCGACCGCAATTCAACCCAAAGAAGTGCCAATTATTCTACTTCTTAGGGCTAACAATAACAGCAACCCGTTCTTCGCCCCGTTCACTTCCAGTTGCAATGTTGCTCCCACTTTCTTCGATCGCCGCTCTCTCCTTACTGTGCGCGATTAGTAGATTGAACTGAGGCTGTCATGTAGTTCAGAAACTTACGGAGTTTGCTTCTCATACCAGTTCAGTGTAAGCGTAAAGATAATCACTCCAATCGCGCAAGCAAGACAGAACGGATAGCCTTTAGGAAAGGTAGGCGACTCAACTGTTTTGAAAACTGCTAACGGAATAAACTCGCTGAAAGCCTCGGCGAACGTGTTGATCGTAACTAGTGTAAAAGCACGCTCTTCGGGCGAATCTCGAAGGAGAGCGTTGACCCAGCCATGAAAGACTGCTGACATGGCATTCGCCCAAAAGGAAGTGGTGAATGCAAACCATTTAGCGCTTTCGGGTACGTTCCATATGGTCAGGATAAGACAGCAAACTGTGTTCCAGAGGGATGAAAAAGAGATGGCCCAAACTGGCCCAATGAGGAGATCAGAGGCGAAGCAAGCTATCAATGCCCAAGCTATGCCAAGGCCTGGAGCGATGTAGCCGAGTTCATTGACTCTGGCATTGCTATACCGGTTCAAGCTCTTGATTCAAAGGAGATATGCTCCCTGTGTCCTATAAGCACCAGCGCTCTTCCAAAGGATGTCTATTAGGACGACGGTCCAGAACCGTGAGGTCTTAACAGTATGTTTAATGTGATGGAATTTGAGGTTGACCCCAACTTTGTGGCCATCGCGCTCGAGTCATTTTCTAGCGACGTTGAGCTCCTCTTCGTTCAGGAGTATCCTGTTTGGTTTTGCGAGGGTTCCTGGGATGAGGAAGTAGCCTAAAATGCCAACGGGGATAGTTATGGCAAAACATATGATGTATAACCATCGCCAGCCAGCCATACCGTGGACTCCCTCAAGTTTTGCTGATGCAGCGGGAGCAACGAGGCTAGACGTCATAGAACCCAAGCCATACCCAGGATAGAAGAGCCCGCCTCGTCGATTTATCTCGTGGCCTCGGTATCATGGACCTTCAAATTCAAAGGTCAGAAGTCAAATAAGAAAGACGAAAGCAGATACTGAGTCTACTCACCAAGAACATAGTGCACGGCTGGAAAGAAACCAGCCTCAAAGAAGCCTAAAAAAAGCGATAGGTGGCAATCTCTGCAAACGACTGAGAACGATACTGCAAGAGAGTGAATACACCCCAAGCAATATCCATGCCTGGGATGATCCAGTACATCGGAAGATACGTAAAGAGGAAAACAAAGGGAATCTGGCCCACCACAACCCCCACGCTAAACAGGGTGTTAAACGTCACAAGCTCATTGCCATAGAAGCTAAGCTCTTCCTTCATACCACCCACATAGGCATTGCCTGTAGTTTTATGGTCGATAGTTAGCCATCAGACGATTTGAAACGAGCCATCTAATTGCCGAGGAAGTGGAACACGATACAAAGATACCGTAAGGACCTGTTTTAATAGAACCTTGAGTGCTTATAGTCTTAGAAAGGAGAAAAAAAGGACTCACTTGGATTTGCCTGATCAATGTGTTTTATCCAGTAAGCAACCAGCAAGTAAGGGACTAACAATGTGTCTAGCTTGAGAATGAACTTGCGCTCTTCAGGTGTATCATCGTCCGAGTACCATTAGGTCTTGTACCAGGTCTTCTTCGGGACTGTAGACATAGTAGGCAAAGGAATCGGAAACTGTAAATTGTTCTCAGCTACGGCGTTTGTTGATTGATCATCTATGCTTCAGGACATGGTATGATTCATATGTTTTATGTGTCTTCTATTCCTAGGCCCACCGTAACCTTTCTCCAAAGTAAAAAGCTTCTCCATCGCACTGGTCATAGCCTGGGCCGCAAGGATGATGTCGCAATAATAGGAAGAGATTTCGACTCACCTACAGGGCCCATCTATGGGACCCTGCTGCTTGAAAGAGCTCAAAACAGTCATAGGTCTGATGGATGGACATTTACTGTGGTTTGAGCCACAAGCCCTCAGGTTGGCACGTTGGATGGAAGAGCTTGGCCCATCATGTGACAACACTAAGACTCCGCACATGCCTCATTTTGAATCTATTGTTACAGCAAAATATCCACAGTGAGGTTTGTTTAGAGGGCGGTGTGAGGACCAGTCATCTCCAACATGAGTGTGTTCGACATAGTTATCTATCTTTGTGCCATATACCTGGTTCCAGTCTCTCCACACTTTGCGACTTTATCTCCACCGCTCATTAGTGCTCTCGAACTTATCATTGCCTACCTTCTAGATCGAGCTTCACTAATAAGAAAACGGGTTTCCCTATAGCCATGTTATATCCGCAGTGTGTGGATTAAACTGTGATCCTACGACCACTCAGCCTGACTTAATCTACCCTTTGCCATTAATGTGCTCTCCTCTGGTCAGCATCAGATCCGAATTTCGGACATAACCTGGCTCTTAATATAATCCCTGTCATGTACCTAGCCTTCCCCTAAAGTTTGCACTACATCCCGACGTGTAGACATCTCGCTGTACAACGTCTTATCTTCATTAACAACCAACCATGTCCGTCATTTCTATCAGAGAGGGGGGTCCAATCCTCAAGGGTCCATGGAACTTCAAAGACAGCCCAATCAGCCGCGTTGCCGAGCAGCCGCTGTTACTAGGGCTTTTCCTCAATTTACAGGATATCAAGACGTCCACTCACTCAACAACTAATAGCTGGACCTTCGATTACAACCTCGCCTTGGTTCAGAAGGCTGAAGAGCTTGGGTTCGAGCTTGCTTTTAGCCGCTCTCAGTCTCTAAGGGCCGCTGGGGCATTAACATTGTCACTGGCCATCGCGCCGTTGACTGTTTGGTCGACAACAGATTGAGCATGATAAGCGCTATGCGATGGCGGACGAGTTGCTTGATGTGGTTAATAGTCTCTGGGGTGAGACTGAGAACCTAAGATATGAAGCAAAGGTAGCTGAGAATGGCTGGCGATTAGAAAATGCTTGGATTACACCGAAGCCTCTATACGGCCGGCCCATCTTGGTGAACGCTACGGGGTCAGCCGCTGGAATTGAGTTTGCGGCCAAGTACTCCGATCTTATATTCATCACATCACCAGGCGGAGCGCATATCGACAGCGCTCTCGAGACATTGCCCGCACATATTGCTACCATTAAGGAGGCAGCCAAAGCAGTTGGACGCAAAGTCAAAACACTTATCAACCCTATCATCATCTCCCGCGACACGCCGGAGGAGGCGGAAGTTTATGCGAACAGCATCGCCGAAGGCAGTGGCGGATCACTTGGCAGCTCCAAGTTCAACAATAATGCAAACGCGTATAAGAGCGATGCCCATGGTTGGCGAGGGCGAAAAGATCCCAACCACAAACAGGGCCGCAACCTCGGTGGCAATATAGAAATCATCGGCTCTCCGGAGCAGGTAGTAGCGCAGATCAAGGCCCTACACAAGACAGGTGTAGATGGCATTCAGATGAACTTTTATGACTTTGCGCCAGACCTAGACTACTTTGGTCAGAAAATCTTACCACTACTTAAAACAGCTGGTCTCCGTATATAGATAGCGAAATATATATGCATTTTCCTTATAGCTCTGGGCTAGTTCTCTCCGGCTGTCTTGCAGCTAGCTAAATAGCTTTGTGGAACACACTGCTAAATTGGAAAATCATGTATGCTATAGTAGGCTTTCAGGCTTGGGTCCTTTAGGGTTTTCTCTTGCACGTTAACAACCTCTGACTCTTGACCCAGGGTCGTGAAATTAATATCACGTCCCCCAATTAGCTGGAGGAAACCTGGTTCGCCATAAAATAGCATTGCTTCTCTGTCCAACACACTTGGTAAAAATGCATGTGTGCTGGATGGTGGGGTGATCCCTTAACAAAGATATTAACGAAGTCAGAACGGAATCACCAGACTGGTATAGAAACCGGAAAGTCCTACCTTGAGATACTATCGTAGGATATTCAGTATGCGCTGAAGTAGTTGGGGCCTTGCTTGTGGGTGATTGTCGATATGAATCTTCGGCATTTACCTCCATGGAGACCAGGGGATCGTTGCTGGATGTGACATATGGTGGTCCTGGCTCGGGAGCTGGGTAGGTACAGCTCGCCGGTGGCCGACCGAGCCTGGTGCAAGTTCCACAAGGTCTCTCACGGTTACACTTGCGTCTAATTCGACTATTGTTAACGCATAGCTGATTCAATGAAGCAGCAGGGGTAATCGCACTTTCTCCGCCTGCACAGATCACAAGCTAGCTGCGGCTTATCTCTGCGCCGATTAGGCGGAGGGTGCGCTTGCTTAGGGGTATCCGGAGGATTCTCCTGCATGTTAGGCGGCTCTTTTAAGGTGAGCAGCACTGATGGGGGCGGCGTGTATCCTATTCTCGCCTATCTATATCGATCTGGCCAGGTTATGCTGTCGACAAAGCGGACGTAGTCAGCCCGGAGTCCACGGAAGAGATGGGTTGGACTAAAGATCTCACTTTTGTATTTTTCAGCCTAAACCCATCATATTGCAGTGGGAATAGAGCAAGGGAATACTCATAGATACTTATACTTCTGGGTTCGGGGCGTAATCGTGCCGATCGTCCGCCTGCCCCGCCGGTGGGTACCGTTGATAGTTCGAATTCCCATCCGAGAGCGAACAACAGCTATCCCTGATTGGGATGGGATGACATCTTATCAAGAGATCATGAGAATGATGTACCTGAGGCTGGCTGGAATATAAGTTCACTCAAGGCATCTTGTATTTGCTTGGGTTGGTCTCTCACTTGATATTATTCGACTTAGTTCCTCTCTAGTCACCACTCGACATTAAGTTGCACACACCATGCCAACTAACCGTGCTGCTTTCCAACCAAGGAGGAAGGCCAGCTGCATCCAAGTCAGAGATACTCCTTACCCAGTTGCCGGAGAGGGTCAACTAGTTGTTCGCACAGCAGCCATTGCAATAAATCCCATCGATCATCTAATTCAGTCTCGAGGTGACATCATGTTCACACATATCAAGTATCCCTTTATTTTAGGGATGGATGTCAGTGGAGAAGTTGTCTCAGTAGGCAACGGCGTCACCCGAATCCGCCCTGGCGATCACGTCTTCGGTCTCTGTCGCAGTACATCAGCTGCTGTCAACGACTCTGCCCAAGGCGCATTCCAAAGTTATACTGTGCTACAGGAAGACCTGACCTCGAATATCACAAATTCAGAGATCTCATACCCGGAAGCCTCTGTCTTTCCCTTGGCAATGTTGACGGCTTCTTCCGCGCTGTTTGACAGGGCGCAGCTCGGTCTCTACCTTCCAAAGCAGCAAGCAAGGCCATCTTCTGGCAAGGCAGTCATCATATGGGGTGGATCTTCCAGTGTTGGGTGCTGCGCTATCCAGCTTGCTGTCGCCGCCGGGTACGAGGTATATACTACCGCTTCGACACACAACCATGCCTTGATGCAAAAACTAGGCGCTACACAGGCATGGGACTATCAGGATACCACTGTCGTTCAAGAAATGGCAAATGAACTCGCCGGAAAAAACCTGGTCGGGGCTGTAGCAATTGGTAAAGGGGCTGCAGAAAAGTGTATGGAGGTCCTAGTCAAGTGCAAAGCAGAACGGAAGCACGTGGCTATGGCTACGTTCCCGGTGCCAGATCAAGAGCCGGGATTTTTACCAGTATTTCAAATCATGGCTTCCTTTATAGCCTGGACCGTGGCCTACAAGTTACGCGGGCTATTTAACGGTGTATCATCAGCCTTTGTTGATGTCGAGCCAACAATTGGGAATGGTATCGCAAAGTATATATTCACAGAGTACTTACCTAAGGCCCTGGAATCTGGCAGCATTGTTGCCGCTCCAGAGGTTCAGATTGTCGGTGAGGGCTTGGAAAACATCCAGGAGGCCATGGATACACTGAGAAGAGGAGTTTCTGCTAAAAAACTGGTTGTTACTCTTTGACTTAAAAGTACAAAACAATCTAAACCTATCATAGAATTCGAATCTACAGACGCCATTCTAAGGCATTCTTACTTCTTGAGTATATTCTCCACAGCTCTGACCTCTTGCCATCTACCATCATGCCCATTCTTAAAGGCTTCAGCTTGCCTGACTCTGAGTCAGTTCTCGCGCCGTTCCAGGATAAGCCTCTCTTTGTTGTGTTCCCATCCCCTGACGACCCCGAGACAAAACAATCACGGTGTTCTGACGTCCGCGCAGCCTTGCCACTACTGAATCAGACGTTTTCTGGGCCTAGTAGCCCAGAGGCAGCCTACATCGAAGTTGGTCCTAGACCCGATAGGTTCAGTTGTAGCTTCTCTTGATTTATTATTGGAATTGGCTTCTTGCTAGGCAACTCGATACACTAACGCCAGTTGCGGAAATAGAAATAAGAATCCAGATAATCATGTTCGGACCAACTGGAACAATCACAATCTCCCAACAGTAGCTCGATATGAGTCACGAGATGGAAAGGTTCAGAAGATTGGAAGACTTATCGAGAACGAGGGTATTGAAGATAATAGCCTTCAGTCGATTGTCTCTCGGTAATCATCAGTGGACTTTCGAGGTCACATGTGAACCGTCAAGCGCGTTAATTGAGTCATAATCACAGTGTGAAAAAAGACCAATGACTTCACTAGCCTACAGTTTCAAATATGAAATATGATTCATCTGGATAAGATAAGTAGAGAGAAGAAGATGAAATAGCTTTCTCCTTTCCTGTTCAAGTATATATGGCTATTCTTGGGAGGAAATGCTATGTTTTTGGGATTTCTTTTACTAAATTCACTATAGTTAAGATATCACGAAAGCTTCAAATTAAGGCTGTTTTTCTTATTACTCTTACTTTCAGCTAGGCTATTTTTAAATATATTTTAAAGCATTACAAGGTCCTTTTATTAAGATGTTATATATGTAATTTAGCTAAGACTACTGTATCTAAAGATATACTAGTAGGTGTGGTCTAGACAGGCTACAGTGGGTTGGACTGTACTCGGTTCCAATCTCCAAGGTCAGACCAAAAGGAATCAAACATATCATTATGAACATATGAGATCCATAAATATTGAGAGATCTGTGACTTTATCTCATCGCGTTGCTGAGTTTGGATACCGACCAGACTGGAGAACACATTCAGAAGTGCCGTCTTTACTTCTTTCCCTTCCCGAAACTCGCTTCCTGTTGGTAGAAGAGCAACCGCGAGGAAAATCGACCACAGGAAAAAATCGATTGGGACAAGAGCCTGCAACGGAGAAAATGGGCATGTGTCGATTCTCTTCCGGGTCTCATCAGCCTCCGACTGATCTGATTGGGAAACTTTTACGTGTTTTGCCATTTCAACAGCAGTAATGAATGCTCGAAGAAAGGAGCTAGAAACTGTCTTCCCAATGGATGTCGTTTGGGGGCGTTCTTTCAGTATCGTCAGTGCGTAGATGATGAGAGTTACCCTCAGAAGCTCATAAATTGCTTTCTGGAAAGGACACCAGTCCATTTCATGCTGACTTTCGGCGGCCAAAACAAGTTTATATTGTATGCCAGTCAGTAGGCGTCTCATTCGCGCTATTTCGTGAAGTGACGGATCATCTCTGCCTGCGCTAGCACTGCCAGAATCGGTGTGAGGAGAAGTCGATTTTTTCATTATCCAATAGTGCGATATTCCTTCTAGGCCTCGGATACAAGTGGTCAAAGACAGATCGGGGTCAAATGTGTCGCATATCAGCGCGAGCTTTTCGCTCTGTAGCCCCCTTTGTGGGGTGGCGAGAGGACAGTCACCACCGGTTGATGGAAGGGGGTGCAGAGCCCGTGTGTCGTCTCGGTCATGGCAATTCTCCATACTGCGTGCAACTATGTTAGAGATGCTCTTAATCCCCAAGCAGGAAAAGTAATTCATGTGAGAAACTAACCCATATATGTTATCAATAGCTCCAACTGGTCCGCTGAAAAATGGGAGCTCTCCGGCATCCATGGAGCCATATAGGTCCGCCCTGCGACATGATCGGTTAGCCAAGCCTTCGCCTTCGCCTTTTCAAAACAAAATCGCAACAGACACACCGGTATATCTTTTGCATAACCAATGGTTCCGACGCAAATGAGTCTAAACCACCAGAAAGTTCCACCAAAGCCTTCAAACCCTTCATATGTGTCCTCCAGTGGCGGTGACGCCCAGGGCCCTGCTGCAACGGCGTCAATGTTTTAAATCAACGGTAAGATATCAAGTTCAGAGCCAATGTTCACCTCGAGCAGCGAGATTCCCGAAATTACTGCGACAGTTCCTCTAGATATTGGGGTCTCGCCTTTGGCGAGGCGTTTGTTAACGATGCATATGACTTGTTGAAGATGATGCAACCCAAATGCCCCTACTTCGCCAGCTGCATATCCCTTCACATACGAGTCAGTGCATGCGAGGAAAGAGTGCATGAGCGCGGCATCGTAAAAGGCTATGGGGAGCCAGTAGTTTTGAATCGGATTCCAACCGCCAACTTCCTCCAAAGAGTACATATACGTCCATAATTTGGTGGAGACTGCGAATGTCAATGTCTCTGAGCTCTATTTACCGCAAAGAATAACACAGAAGGGTGAATAGAATACGCACGGAGAGAGAGAAGATCGAGCATGTAGGAGTCTAGAGGAATGCATGCTGTGCCAAAGGGGTCCACCCCCGAGATCTGTTGCAAGTTTCCCTGAAAGAGGCCCTTAGGTGGCAGTCGGAAGGCTATCCCAATGATTAGCTTCTTTCTCAATATATGGTGATAAGTTCTGGGTGATTCACTGTCTGGATCTGCTCTTCTCTTCCTGGCATGACTACGAATCTTGGACCGGGACGCAGCATCTATCTGTCTTTTTTCCGTGGAGGTCTCGATAAACTGGAATGATGGCTCTGCAACCTTCTTCCCGGCTAATGACCACGGTCAGTCTACATTCTCTTGCATCACGAGCTCCAAATGAGAGCTTACCAATCCTTGGGCGTCCTCGTTTCCACGGCCCGGGAACCTTGACGGGACCATTCTGATAGCTGAACGAATGTGCTTGGCCAGTGGTGGTATTGTTGGTGCCCTGGGCAAGGGAGAAGACAATCTCGATCGGAGCGGGCGCCATGGTAACTCCGCGTCTGAATAAACAAGCCTTTGACCATGAAAGGGCAGCAACTGCTACAAATTCAATCGAATCTGGAAGTAATGCGAGGGTCGATGGCTAGAATTTGACTTCCTCGACGGCGACAGACCAGCAAAAGCATGATGTGCATGAGAACAGGGGACATTAATCGATTGATGGGGCCCAGCGGCAGGATTACAAAGCACTCAAAGAGGAAACCAATACGAAATAAATCGGCCAGAAGGGGAAAGACTTGGTTTGTAGTGCCCACATTAACTTGCCAAGCTCATGGACACCTTGTTGTTTACAAGTGTCGCGTCTGATCACCGCGGAACTCCGACTGATGTTCTTCGTTATGTCCGGAATTGGCAGTCATTGCTTGCAAATTCGATCAAAAGAGGAGAAAATGGATCACGAAAGATATCGTTCGGCACAAAAGGTTTCATCCAATATAGCTTCTAATAAGGGCAACATGTGCATAAATCCAGGCTGACAGCCGGCCTCTGCTGGGAATTCTGTACCCTGTCGGTTTATCTTCAAGACTTCAATCTGTGCTCCCATTTTCCCACAATACAAACCAACGCTATGCCTTCTTACAACGATGAGACAACCACCGAGGAGGTTGCAGCAGACCTCAAGGCGCAAATTATCGGCAAGACTATTTTCCTGACCGGGGCAAGCCCCAAGAGTCTCGGCGCGGTCTTTGCGACTGGGATCGCGCAGTACCAACCAGCATGTTTCATCCTGGCCGGCCGCGATCTTGCCAGGTGTGAAGAAACAGCACAGGCAATCAAAGCGAAGAACCCATCCATCAGAACCCACAACGTTCATCTGGACCTCGAGTCTCTTGATCAGGTTCGAGAAGCGGCTGAGAAGATCCGCTCCCTCAATGAGAAGATTGAAATAATCGTTAACAGTGCCGCCGTCATGGCGGCTCCGTACTCCAAGACCGTCGATGGCATCGAGAGTACGTTTGCAATCAATTATCTTGGAAACTTCGTCCTCACAAACCTCCTCCTACCGGATATGCTCGCTAGGGGCCTGCCTATCCGAGTTGTCAATATCTCCAGCGAAGGCTGTCGATTCAGCCCGGTACGATTTGGAGACCTAGACTTTGGTGTAAGTGATGGCCAGCTCAAGCATTGCCGAGACTCAGTTACTCATTTCAATACGATATAGGAAGGCAAAAACTATAACCGTTGGCTCTCTTACGGGCAGTCCAAGTCGGCGTTGATGCTGTATACCAAAGCGTTGGCGGATAAACTCGGCCACCGGAACTTGACCGCTATCAGCCTTCATCCAGGTGTGATCATGGACACCCATCTGGCCAGATACATGGCTGATGGGGATGCTCAGGAATTGGGTACGTTGCTGTCCAACCCCAGATGGGGATCAACCTGGTGGGAGACTAATCACACTCAATTCCACAGATCAACTCGACCACCAACAGGGTCACTCCAAGTACTGGATTTGGCCCAAGTTCCAGACACCATCCCAAGGTGCATCGACCTATGTGTTTGCTGCGTTCTCGCCCGACCTGAAGGATCAAAATGGCGCATATCTCGCCAACAGTGCAGTGGTAGACATCAAGGAGGTGTACTGCTGGACCAGGGATGCCGTGGACGCGGATCGCCTGTGGGCATTGAGTGAAAAGCTTACACAGCAACAATTCGTTTTTGAGTAGCTGGAGAACAACGATCGGGTGCTTCGATGAAGCCGCGCCTCTGGTTGTTACAGTGGGATTATAGCTAGCCTCTCTCATCATCAGATATTGTGGCTTTAAGTGGCTTTTCAATATTTTAAATATTTATAACTAGCATCCACCTATACTTACTCTAATATTTTCTGTATAAACTTGCAAATAGTATATCTTATAATGTGGATCGTTCCGCGCTATATTCTAGGGAAATAGGGAATAACCAATACTAGGCAAATATCAGCAGTACCTACGCACGTGACGTAAAGCTTAGCTCTAGAACATTGCTTGGACCATGCAGGCTCCACGCACTCAAAGTCTCTCTATCAATATCCAGGCACACACCACCTCATACGTTTATTCCATTCTCTTCCTAAGAACAGGTATTTCAACGGCCACAGCTATGGAAGAAGAAGGCCGGCGTGTACTTCCAAGGACTGGCTACCCCCGTCGACGAGCTGTGGCGGCATGCCTAACTTGCCGAGAAAAGAAACGGAAATGGTATGTGTTTTCTAATCAGACCTTTATTTATACTTTGCAAACACTAAGTTTCTCATGATAAATTCTCTAGCGATAATCTACGACCAAGCTGCTCGAGTTGCGAGCAGATGGGGATCCCGTGTTCATATACCAAGCTGGATGCATCAGCCTTTGATCCCGCATCTCTTAAAATTATGGAACAGCTCTCTGTCATTGAGGCCTTGGTGAGAAATATACAGATACCATCTTCTCTTGGCGAAGAACCTTCTTCGAGCAGCCGCACACAGCTATGGCAGTCACTGTTGGCCCTGCCGGCTACGCGTGGGAGCAACGCCTCAGATACAGATTGTGTCACGACTAGCTTCAACCTAGAGCCGAGTTTCAAAGCGGCCACTGATAAGATTCTACAATGGCCTATATTTGAGAGGCTATTATCCTCATGTCAAAGGTTTCAAATCATTAATTTTCACGGAGCGGAAACGTATACATATCTCGATGATATCTTCACACAGTCTAAGCCATCAACATCTCAATCACCAGGGAATTTTTTAACCAATCGGAACCGGGGTACTCATATCTCTAGCGAGAGGGAAGATATTGAAGTGCTTGTAGACCGCTTCTTCAAGAGAGTCAACAATAAGAATCCGATACTGAGTCGACGAATAGTAACCCAATACTGCCAAAGCTACTATGAAGATGGCCCCCGTTTCGACCTTGAAACTTGCATTGTCCTTCTAACCTGTGCTCTCGGAGCTGTTGCGATGGAATACTCTCCGCCCGATGCAACTTCAAGCCCTACTGCTCCCGCGCGGTTCTCATCCTCGAGGCTCGAGGATCTGCAGTTGGGTTATTGCTATTTTGCTGCAGCGGAGAAACGTCTTGGGCCAGCCATGACTGAAGTCAGTACACAGGCGATCCAGTGCCTTTGCCTTGCCGGGTATGTACATCACTTCAACGAAAGCGAGCCAGCTTTACTTGCCGAGGCTGATCCTGACGATATCGCAGGATATACCACATGTTCACTCTCAGGCCCATGCAAGCCTCTCGCATATTCCACGCTGCGGGGTCCTCACTAAGAATCCTAATGTCGACTAGGTATGTTATTTTCTAAGTTTCAAAGCCTATAATGTCTGCTTATGCTCACAATTGCCTGTTCCAAGTCTCAACACGTCTCAGGAAACGTATCAGCTCTACTTAAAGCTCTTCTGGGCCTGTTCTAATTCAGAACGGTGAGATTACTCCTCGAAAATACACATTCCCATATGCTGCACAACTGACATCTCAATAGTGAGCTTATCACCGAGCTACCAGTCAATCCTCCATCATTAACAGGACCTGGGACACCTGATGCATACCCACTACCACCACGTATCGAAAACATTGGCCGGGACGAATGGTCAGTGCACGAGGAAGACAGCTGGTACTTTTTTCTATCCGAGATAGCTCTTCGACGAATCGCAGATCAGGTTTCGGAGGTTGTCGCTGAGTACATTACCAACAGACTAAACTCCAACGAGCCACCCGACATTCAGGACCTGATACCCGTCGTGGCCGAGTTTGAGCACCAAGTCCATACATTTCGCGAGCAACTTCCCCATGCTATGCAGTTTCCAGACGTTCCTGAGCCAGCAAAAACGGAATGGAAGCAGTACACGCGCGGGCGCTACTATCGGGTGCTCGAGCTGATGCATAGGCCTTTTCTCTTCACCGCCCTTCACGACCCGAATTGCGGCCCTGGTGTCCACTCGCTGGCTGAAAAGGCTCTTTTCAATGCCCTAAAATATCTCGAACATAGCCACACGAGCCACCGCCACCACGGGACGTGGCTGCAGCTCCGGAATCAACTAAAAGAGACGAGCCTCCTGCTCGCTGCATCTAAGGTAAACGGGTTGACCATGCCGGAAGGTTGGGAAGCTGGTGTCAGCAAGACTCTTTCTACATTTGACTACTGGCTGCAAGAGTTTCCGTCTTGCAAAACCTACACCAATATAATCTTAACGCTGGCCAATGGTCTGTGATGAGACACAATAGTATGACCATAAAAGTATAATTCGGGGTTCTTTTTCTCTCTAACGTTACAACTACGTTAAATAGCCATGTCGTATGTAGCCTAAAAATTGCCTACTTCTAGCGGTTTGGGTTGTCCCAGCTCGTTTTTTTTTCATTGGAATAACCCTCTCCGACTTTGCAATGTTTTTAATTTCATGATTTGGCCAAAGTTCCCCGCTATAAGTCTTGGGGGAATTTGGTTATCATACCAGACACGACTCAAGTGAAGCCTAATCCTAGGATTTCCCTTGTTTACAGCAAAAAAGAAAGAACAAACAAACTGCATTTTTTAGAAAACTTTCAGTTACTTCTTCGTTTTCATTTTCCAGGCAATGGCTTCCTATAAGAAGGCAAGGGCCATTTCCGCCCACCAGTTACTGTGTGTTTTGATGGTATATCTATCGAGAATCTACATGAACAATGTTCCCTTTGTCCATTTCGTGCTTGACAGTCTCCTCCATGGCAACCTCGTTACTCCCGGGATCTGTGGGAGCTTTCCTGTCCAAGAGACCGAAAATATCAGCCAGCTCCTCGAGAGACTTGCCTTTGGTCTCAGGGAATAGAAACCAGACTTCAACAATGAATATCGCATCTAGTACACAGAAAAGGATGTAATATTTCCAGCCCAACTGGGCCAACGCGATAGGATTGCAAACTTGACCGATTATAAGGACGACGTTAGTGATTATTAGGGTGAATGCCACCCCCCAACTGCGCCATTCGTAAGGGAAGAGCTCGGTCGGATATGAATACAGCAGAGGAGTTAAGGCAATGTCGTAGTGGAAGTAGAAAATGAACAGCATGGGAATAACGGCATATCCAAAGCTGGCGGAACCAGTGGCATCGAAACGAGAATTCAAGATGGTCCAGATCTAGAAGTAGCCGGTCAGAGCAATACGAGAAGGAAAGATACAGCATGTTCGGGGGGAATTTTACATACGATATACGACACGGTCATACCAATAGCAGACCACTGGAAGAGGCGACGACGGCCTAGAACATCGACAAGCATAGCTCCGCATCCGACGGTGGCCAGGAGGTTGAAGATCTGCAGGCCTCCATTGATGAGAGATTGGTGCGTAGCGTTCTTAATTCCGACTCCGTCAAGAACAAGTGTCAAGTAGTAGGACACAACGGTGTTTCCTGACCACTGAGCACTGACAGCAACCATACCGGATATGATGAGGCGCATACGGTTGGCAGGGCTAGAGACCATCTTTTTGAGGGAGGGTCGCTTCTCCTGGTTGTATTGGTCCCGAACAGCGGCTCGAATCTGGATCATCTCGTGTTCGACTAATGATGAATTCTCATCGCCAGCAGCGTGGTATTTAACGAGCAAGGCACGGGCTTCCTCGTCCCGACCCTTTGCCACGAGAAACCTGAGAAAGGAAAACGAAAATGTGTGAGTATTTATTCTGGTACGTTCCAAGATAGCAAGGTTGAAGCGGAAAATTCCACGGGTTAGGTACCTGGGTGACTCAGGGAGCCAGTACGAGAAAATTAACTGCATCAAGGGAGCAGCCCCTTGTAGTAGCGTTGGGATTCTCCAGCTCCAGGATCCTGACATTCTAAGTGTGCCGAAAGTGATCCAAGCTGCGGCAATAGCTCCAATGAACTTTTATGAATGGGTTAGTCTCGATTGGTCTGTACGGTCCTCCAAACCTTCTGTAGACGATACAGCAACACTTACATAGAAGCAATGATATAAGGCCGTGATCTTGCCACGCTGGGTAGGATAAGCCAGCTCGGCTAACAAGATAGGGCTAGGTTGAGACATGACACCACAACCAAAACCGAGGATGAAACGGGCGAAAATGAGCAGGCCAAGGTTTATTGAGACGGCCTGAATCACAGCGCCGATGACAGTGATAATAAAAGCTAGGCAAAGTGCCTTCTTGCGCCCGAAGCGGTTCGAGAACGGAGCAACAAAGAAGAACCCAATGATCTTTCCGGCAGGCATCATGGCATTGATGGCGCCGAGCTTAGCTTTCGCCGGGTTATTGTAGTATGACTTCCATTCAAGGTTAATCTGCAGAGCGTTCATCATAGCACCTATAGAACAGAGGCTCAGTCAGCACAAGACGAATATTAATCATATTTGGCAATTCAAAGGGCTGGCATTTCTCAAAGTCGATAGGCAGAGGACCAGTACCATCATATCCAACTGTAGCAGCCGCCATCATAACCACCAAAAGCAGCATGTTTAGGCGCAACAGATGCGGCTCTTTCCACCATGGTCTTGGGTTCTCGGGGAGGGCCTGTGGCAAATGGGAGTTCAAGGTTAGTCACGTGAATGTTTCCAGTAACTGGTTATTATGTATAAAGGCGGTAATTAGGGCTCAACATACCGAAGCGATATCTCGACCAACAAGCCGGATATTCTCAGCCATACGCTCCTCAGGGCTTTTCGGAGCTCTGTATCGGAATCCCATATTGGATAGATGTGTGCTTATGCTTTGGATCTGAGCGAAAATAAGAATAATGGGTAGGTAAGTGTTTCTCTGCTTGGCTTTGCCTCACTACCAAATCTATAGTTGTACAACTCAATAAGGCTCAAGAGAAGGAGAAGATCGATACGCTTTATAGTTGTGATTCAGAGGAAGAGACTGTCTTTGGCGCTAGCAAGATATCAGAGGCCACAGGGGGGTGGAATCCGGTCTGCAAACTTTGCTGTCGTCCACCCCATGGGGATGGATTCATCACGGGATACAATCGGGTTAGCTCGGTTCACCCGATAAATCTTCGGATGGGGAGGATTGTGCACTCATAGATATCCACTCTGTCTAGCTCTCGTCGTTGTAAAATTAGGCGTGGTTCTTCACACCCTTTGTGTGGCCCAAAGGTTGCCGCCATTCCCCGCAGCGCAGCTGCCACCATTCCCCGAGGTTGCCAACACTCCCCGGCCACTAGGCGGATGATGCCGCCAATCCCCAGAGCTGCCGCTATTCCCCGGGGATGCCCATGGCTCGCTTGGCTATACTAGGGAGGGCGAGCCAAGGAGCCCACCACAATCAAGGTAAGCCAGGAGGATAGATTATTTTGGCTGGTAGCAATAAAGAAGTCTTCTGCTACCCTTTTCACGACAAAGATTATAAATGAAGGTTAGTCCTTGAAGGGTTGACAGCAACAAAGGCTACACTTGCGCGGCGGATGTTTGGACATTCTCTGTGAATTTTTCTCCGACTGCATTCGCAACTCTATCACAGCCGCTTCGCCCCTGAGAAATCTGTGGACAAGGATACCAACTAATTGGTGACCATTATGTCGGCAACAGCAGCGACGGCGAGCCTGGCGGCAACACACAAGCGGAAACGCCTTGATGATGACAGCGACAAAGAGCCGCGCCAAGTGTCTCTTGCAGAGAATCGCTTGGGAACCAAGTCGTCGCAGCTCCTAATCACACATGTCAATGGGCTGGAGCTTGAAGACGAATTAGTCAGTTTGGACGAGTACGTACTGACCGATCTTGCCCACGCCGTCATGCTTACTCGCACCGGTATCTTCGACGCACGCAAAGGAAGAGACATTACCCAGGCCCTGCTCGACCTCCGAGCCGGAGACACGGTCGCGCTGCTTAAGTCGGATCCCAGAACGGGAACTCTGGGACTCCAGATTGAGCGCTACCTGGAGGCGACGCTGGGTCCTAGCGGACGTGATATCCAGCGAGCCCGCAGCCGTATTGACCAGAAGGCGACCAACTGGCGTCTTGTCAACCGAAAAGGTTTGACAGGAGTTATCCAGGAGCTTATTGACCTCGGTGCCGCCATCCTAGATGCAGCCAAACGCCATGCCGGTGCCCTTATGCCAGGTTACACGCACTTGCAGCACTCCCAGCCAACCACCATAGATCACTATCTCAACGCCCATTACTACAACCTCTCGCGAAACGTCGACCGCCTGATGGACGCTTATGACCGCCTCAATGTGAGCTCACTGGGCGGCGCCGCGTACAGCGGCACTTCATGGTCCATCGACCGTGATAGCACAGCCACATATCTTGGCTTTGATCGGCCTATTCCCAACGCGCGGGAGGCTGGCCTCGCAGCTATTGACATGGGCGCCGAGCTCGCCAGCGTTCTCGCCTTGACCCTCTCCGGCATCAGCCGTCTTGCCTCGGACCTCAACTACTGGTCTTCGAGCGAAGTGAACTTCGTACGCATCGACGCCTCTCTCTGCGGAACATCAAGCATGATGCCGCAGAAGCGGAACCCCATGACCCTGGAACGTATTCGTGGTCTTGCCGGCACCGCCGTTGGCTGGGCTGCGAGCCAGCTCGGTGTGATGCACACGGCTACCTCGACCGACGTCGATCAGGCTTACATCCACAACCTGCTTCCGGGACAGTGTGCTGAGACAGCCGGTGCCATTGGGTTGCTCCGCGAGATTATTTGCACCATAGAGATCGATGGGCCAGCAATGCGTTTCTCTGCGGGCCAACACTGGTCCACTGCCAGTGCTTTGGCGGACGCTCTCGTTGTGTCCTGCAATCTAAGTTTCCGCGAGGCCCATGAGAGGGTCGCTCAGCTCGTCGCCGCGCACGAGAAGGCTGGTCTGCGCGACGGCAAGCTGTGTGATGACCTGGTCGATAAGATGCAATTCGGTATATCAACATCCGAAATCAGACGGATCCTCGACCCCGAGGAGTTCGTGGCCACTAGGATCAGTCCCGGTGGCACATCTCCCGCCGCACGAGAGGAACTCGCCCTCGCCGCTGAGAAGAACTTAGAAGATAGGAAGGAGGATCTTGCGCGACGCATTCGTCATGTTAACCGGGGGATCGAGCAGTTGCTCCAAGACGCTAAAATAATCACAAGCTATGTTTGACTGTGAGAGAGTTTGAAAAAAAGAATTAACAATGGAACATGCCAGACCCGACACCGCAACATAATGAATAAACCTATATTTGGCAGGTATACGTGTGCAGTATTTCGATTGTCAGTCACCGTGTGTGGCAATTCGTAAGACGTCTTTGCATTGGCATAATATAAGGTATTACAAACTCGAAGTCCAAGGTTTTGACTAGCAGAAAAGGCCGTTTTATTTCTCCAAGCCAAATTCAGATAACTTATTTTTTTCGTTCGTATCTCTAAATAGCTACTTTCCAACTAGATCACCAGGGTGCAGAGTCTAGACTATTTCTCTTGGCAGATTTTAAACAGTTGGCATATTGATCCTCTGTCCCGCAAACTCTGGACAAGGCGGTCCAATCATTGGGCTCTGTAGGAATATATCTCGACCGTGGATGCTCTCTAATTTGAGACGGTGCTCCGCTCTCGCAATTTCAGGGACTGTAGTAACAAGATCTGGAACAAGTTGTTTGCAAATTGGGCCGGGCGACAGCTTCCCAGTAACCAGCAACCGTGTCTGTCGTATCACCTCCGGCGAGAGATGAATCGCAGCAACTCAGCCAGGAATACAAGATGCGGTTAATGTACTAATCAAGCTCGAAGGCTCAACGAGATATTTTGTTTTGGATCGAGTCCGAAAAGGTAGTCTCCTACAAATAATTCCTCTTGAGTACTAGCTAGCGTTATTTATAGATGAATGCAGGTTGATGGAAAATAACCTGTTTAGAGAAAGCTATTTGCCCTTCCAGTTCGATAGAATCTCCTCAGCCTGTCTATGTGCCTCATTTACTCCTTTAGAGCTGGCCTTGTCACCAGAGACCGAGTTGAAAGCCGTATATCGATCCCTAATGTGGCTATAGACGACGTTGTGTGTATAGTTCGTCATAGGCTTCAAGGTTTCAGGGTCACAACAACGCTGGAAAATTTCTGCCTTATCTGCTGGTGGCATATTAGGGTAGTTCTTGGTCAAACTCCGCAAAAGCTTTTCGTCTGCCAAGGTTTTCCTCCTTTCATACTCTAATTTGACCTTTTCGAAGATGTCCTTTGGCACATATAAACCCTCTTGCTTTGCCAACTTCTTCTTACTCTGAGGACGCTGTGGGAATAGTAAGTTGAAGAAGACAGAAAATGTTACCTATGATCAGTACTTACATAATAAGCATATATATCTTCGCTTGTCTTCTTGGCCAAATCGCGGCAGTGTCGAGTTATAAAGGCATTACCAGCAGGCACGAATATATATCCCGGCGGCGGGTATTGGCCCTTAAATAGAATCTACATAATTGTATTAGATCATCAATCTTCATCTATTTAAAAGAAATCCAAATGACAATAGTCTAGTACGTGCTTGTTCACCATGCCTATTTGTATAAATTGTGGCCTTGTCGTATGTCGAGGCGTTGCTCCAGTTCCTGGTGAGACACGTGGCAGTGTACCTGAACTTGAAGGTAGAAGTTGGACGCCATGTCACATGCTGAGCACTAAGGATTGTTGCTTTAAATATTCGACACGGAATAAATGAATAAGACATACTGAAGGGAGAGCGAGGCCTGGAACCTTCTACAACTTCGCGACTGCCTTGATGATAGCAGATGGGAAATTGTGCAAGGTATAAGCCCCGCCAGAGAGATCCACGGTTACAGCCTAGAATTTAAGGAGCTGCTCTTCTTCAATCAAGTATATTAGTCACCTATCTGTAAATCCTTATAGGTCAACGAAGGGAAACACGTGGATGTGTCGCTCATTGGCTCATTATGCGGGGCCATACAGAAGCATGGCAAGGGGTGAGATGTATACGTGAAGCAATAAGCTATGTTCCTAGCTTCGTCAGCTCATCGTCGAAATGAACCTGCTCCAACTCTTTGATCTCGTCTACCAAGTTTCCTGCCACTGAAGGTGACATTAAGTCTCTCGATGCTGGAAATGCTAATGGGAGCCAGGGTGCCACCATGGAGCGCCATTAGAGTATGGAGAAAGTAAATACTCATTACCCTTCTGCCATGGGTGGTATAATTCTCAGTAACTCGTACTACCTGTCTGTTGATCCTTGGGGATCCATCATTGAGGCTGTTGATATCTTCGCCAAAGCCATATATGAATCCTACGCTATTGTGAACTGTACGGCGCAATCCATTAACACTTTCATCTACCTAATAGGAGGTGAGGTACACTATGGTTCCAACGTGTGGTTAAGCCTGCAAATTGATAATAATCAGTTATTCCCAATTGGTGATAGGTGAGAGAGAAGAGCTCATGCTTCTATTTTTTTATATACCCCGATATCTCTCCTGAGAATATTGACTGCTAGGTAGTTGATTCGTCTCGCTCTGTCAATATTAATGAGTAGCCAATTTCTTAACTTCTGTTTGTTTACCTATCTTGTGATTATGCCCGACTTCAGAGGTCACGTCATGTATACTCTAGCCGCACAACACTCAGCTTGACACCATCGATGGTTACAAAATCAGGCTTAGGTTGTGTGGGTGGATACGGCCAAGACAACTTTGAAACGGCAAGAAAGATAGATAGTATAATTTATCAAAGGAGGTATACCGGCCAAAGAACCATAATGAGGAACACAATTTAGTTCGTGTAGACTCTTGACTATTGCTAGCTATAGCGGTACTACATTATCGAGCTACAATAGAAGTTTAGCTTGAATAAGCTTTATGTTAATACCTGTCTGTGTGCTTTTTATGATAGATAAACCCTTTAGCTCCCTACCAACATACCACATAAAATATTTATATTTCATGCGAGCTCCTCTGCCATGTAGGTAAGCAAATTCTCAAACAAATCCTTTACAACGATAATTGAAGTGGAGAGAGCGGCGATCTGACTATCTGACCCCTGGTCATGTTTTTCGTGTGAACCTTGCGTAGTCTACCATTTTCACCTGTGACAGAATCTGGAGCGGTTGGGAGAGATAGATCTAGTGTCTATGATCATTTAGAGATCGAGTTGCACTTCTGATAACTAGATACCTACGAAAACTCAGCCCTTTCATTCCTGATTGTGTGTCACCTGATGTTGTCGTTATCGCGCTAATGACACCAACACAAGCCACTTGTCATGTGAAACAAAAAGGAAGGTGAGGGATGAATGTAGCACGCTAGTCTTTCTTCCAAGCTCTGTCAATCATCTCCTTGACTTTGAGGGGCTTGATCTCCGGAAACTTGTCGTTGAGAGTCGTTCCATGTTCAAAATTGAACACTCCTTCTGCGTACCAAAGATGGAACGAAACTAATAGTTTCTGCACAACTTCCTTTGGGATGTATTTGTAGTTGGCCGCCTGACCTGGGAGCTCGGTTAAATGACCATGCTTCAAGCTTTCTACGCTATCATACGTGACCGAGAATTTTTTGCCTGTCATCAAAATCAGTCGAGTCCGGAAGCTGAAAAAATGGTACTGTCTCACCTTTAGCCTCTTCGGCATAGGAAAGCAATTCGTTCAGAGAAACCTTATCGCTTGCAATGTAATGGACAGGATCCCACTTCTCTAGATCAAGACTGGCGGCTACATATTTGCCCACATCAGAGGTATGAGTCATTATAACAGGCGTGTTTCCGTCGCCAGGGATGGCCGCAGCGTCATTGGCGATGTCGACAGCGATAGGAAAGGCGCTGAAGTGTGATTTAACACCAGGAATTCCCCAGTAGTCCATGAACTGGCCACAGATAATCCGAGTGGTTTCGAGATCTTTCACAGTTTTGAGCTCCTCTTGCGCTTTCTTTTTGTAGATGACAGATGGAAGCTGTTCATCGTGCCTAGATGACGTAACTTAAGTATTTGAGATGGAAGGAGAACGGATAATACAAAATCACTTACCCTTCAGAATGAGGAAGTCCATAGTCACTTGAAATCATTCTCTTGGTAGTCTTGGAGAGATCTGCCGCGCGTATGAGCTGTATTTCCTTGGGATCACCGCCTGGGCCGGGCATCATCATGATGGCAGAGATGACAGTGTCAACATTGTTTTGCTCAAGAGCCTCAGCGACCGCCTTGACGTTGTCATAGTCGACAGCAATGATTGGAACTCCAAGCTCCCTTTCCAAATCTGGATTAGGCTGCGAATGGTAAGACACTGTAGGTGTAAAAAAATGATTCAGGGATTGCCAACCTTTCGAGATAAAATCACGGTCTTGTGCTTCTTAGAAGCGACGAGAGCATCGACAATAGTGCGGCCCATATTTCCGGTGCCGCCGGCGACTGCTACGACTCCCATGATGGCTTTTTGAATGGAAGATAAGAGTGAGAGTAAGAGTAAGAGTAAGAGTAACGTTGTTGTAGACTGTGAAGATCTGGATGGATGAGTGGAAGGGGATCGAGAAGAATTGCTGCGACCAGATAGAGGGTATATATACTAAAAAGATGTGCGGACTTGCGGACTTTGACGATGCAATTAGTTCAAGAAATCAAGTCATTCACTACCGCATAAACTCCAAAATGAGCGTGCCGTAGCTTCTCGCGACAGCTTAGATCGTAGTCGAGTGGCAGGTTCGGATGGGTCAACTCCCCGAGTCCCCACATCATGCAGTCGTCGTAAATCCTCTCGTGTTAGTGCAACTAAGAGCACGTCCATCTACCCCACTTCAGGCTGATATCCAGCATTACTCAGACATGGTTTGTTTCAATGAGAGCTTAAGGCAAGTAAATAACGAGAAAGTTCGGTTATCAGGAATCGGCAAGCCTGGGCGCAGAGCAACCCATACCTGGCCACAATGAGCCCATCGAAGTAGTTGCCGTTCGCCCCCACTGGAGGGTAAATCTTTGACTACTGAGTGGCCTCCTTTTCCATTCTATCCCAAGCGAACTGGTACTTGTATAGCTAAAGTCTGCACACTCCTCGATATAATCCCAAGACCCATTCTCTTTGCTCATGTATCGATATATCAGTCGATCTCCGGCCTCCTCGAGCAGAAATACCCGCCGAGAGAGACGGAGCCATTGCTGCTTCATATTACCCTCACTGCAGTTCTCAGCCTCCACCTTGCGGTTCCGTTTCGCGATTTCAAGGAAAGATGCACTGCTCCAGAGCCCATCCTGACGGTGATAAGTCTCCAGGATTCGCATCGCGCTCTCGCGGACAACGGAATCACGGCAGTTCATTGCCACAAAGATCAAATGCCATGTCAGACCTGGGCTTATAGAGAACCTCATTGAAGGTTCTCTGGAGTCTTGGGCCTGACGTCGGAAAACAATCTCGCACAGTTCGTTGACCTCACGACATTTGGGTGTCAGTGCAGACACAGCGTCATAGTTGCCTTGCATCTGAAACATGCTGTACATTGACAGGGCCAAGTACTCGATCCGGAGACATATAAGTGTCATGGTTGGCCCGGAACATGGCTCAGATGTGGTGAGAGTTCGCTGATATAGAGGCCAGAAGGCATCATGCCAAATGCGTAAATGGCGTTGACTTTCATCAGAGAAGTAAGTTACTTCTCGATTCTTCTGGATCCCCTCGATTGCTTCTTCTACCTTTCTGTGATTTCTAGCATCTCCTGCGAGAAATTCGTCTAAAAGGGGAATGACACGCGGTCCCAGTCTCTCCATGCGACGAGTAGTGGCCTCCCAATGTTCCAGTGCCTCATCCACATGCATAAATAGTTTTGGCGAAGCGGACAGGCCAGGTCGAGGAAGGAGATACCGGGACAGGCGATTGTTAACCACCTCTCTGTCAAGTTCCTCGGAGTCCTTACTTTTTCCTGCGCTCACAGTTCCGGATTCTTTCAACTCAGCGCTCCCTTGACTCACAACCTGGGTCTGGATAGCCAGTCGCCAATAGAGAGCCAAAATCTCACTGATGAACTGGCCAGGGTCTGGCGCCAGCTGATCAATATATGACATAGCTTCAGGACTGGCGCAAAGCTCCCTCATGATTAGGAGGCCGTGATAAGTGTGTTTCAGAGCAGACTTGATGTTCCCACGAAGCCCTTCAAAACTTGTGAACAGAATAGCCAGCAGCATTGCCTCTTTAGTGGTTGCGGTCGCGGAACCAGCCTGACTGAGATGACGGAGGGCTTTGCAATAGTAAGCAACGGCATTCTGATAATGATCGCTCTGAGAAGGGTTTTGACCAATGCGTTGCATTGACAAAGCTCGACTCATTGCTCCGAGACTTAGAGCAGCAGGTCGAAGCACAATGCTCTGGGCAGTTAATTGGGGCAGGTACGTAGACCATAATTTAGTTGATATATAGCCCCCCAAGTTTCCTTTGGTGAGAAACTGCCATTCTTGAAAATAAAGATGCTGGAGCTCATTTTCGAAGTGACGCTCCATGCCTAGTTCCACAATAGAGGTAGAGTGCTGGGCGACCGGGTCTAGGGGTAACGAATCCAAACGGCATTTCCGGGACTGGTTTTTGCGTGGCTTTACATAATATCCGCCACATATACCGCGGGTGCTAAGGCACTTGATGCACGCTGGTTTTGTTTCATCACACTTTACATGGCGCTGCCTATTTTAGGTTGAGTGAGGACACCGGAGACTGCACGGAATAAACTCACTTGCCTGCGATATTCCAGATTAGCGCACAATGGAGCGGAGACCTCGGATGCGGAGAATGTGCTTACATGTTACGCAGCCGGTCCTGACTTTGGGAGCTCCGCTTCTCGATCTTCTCGGAGTAGAAACAGACATGACTCTGCTAATGAGCAGGAATTGGGATCCGATGAACTAGAAGAACGTTCGAGGCGGGTTACAGGTGTCAATAATCAGCTTGGGTAGCTCCATCTGAGTGATGTGTAATTGCGTGTGGATACTGGCTGAGTCGCTTTTACGATGTCTGCATAGAGCCAATCATGATGAGTGCATATCTCCACACGGTGACATTTCCGGTGGATCTGTCTGCAACCAATCGGGAGAAGATAATATCCGTCGAGTGGGGCCCAATCTGAGCCCTTCTAGACGCGTCATGTCTGTATGTTGTCAACAAAATTGCATTTGGAATAAGAGGTTCGTGCAAGGTGAATGAACAAACTCATCCATTCGTAAGGCTCCTTTGAAATATACTCCAAGTGGGAATTTCCTTGTTAGCCACTGTTATATCTCAATACTTCTCTACTCTATCTATTCCCGAAGGGTTCCTATCGTAAAGAGTTTCTTGCTGAGTGAGGTTTGATACTTTGGCAGTTAGTTTGTCACTATCACCATTTTTGACAAACGTCATCTGGTCCCATGCAGCATTACTCGAAAGGCTCTTTAATCCGAAAAAGGTAATTCTATGGGAATAATCAGGATCGACAATAAATAGACACGAAAAGCAATGATTTTCACAGTCAATAGTTTGATTGAACGCAATATCTCAGATATAGGGTAGGGACAATGAACTTGAAACATCAAAAGGAGGTCTGTGCGGCCTGTTCAGATTCAGGAGACGCGGAAAGCGCCTTGTTTATCTTGTTTTCTGGTGCAATACGCGATTGAGTCATTACGGGAGCAAACGCATTATACCTTATTTATAAAATATGCAGAAAGTAAGCCTAAGTACCATGGCATCTCCAGCCTGTCGTGAGCAGGTAATGCGCGCGCCGGAGAGTCTTGTCAAAGAAGTCCTACTAGCTCTGTGCGAAGACAAGGATGTGGAGAAAACCGCCCTTGAACGCCTCGACGCGCTGACGAAATCGAGCGGTGCTTCGCGAGGACTAGGCCGTAAGCGAAAGGCCACCGACGACCTCGCCATCTGCGCTCATCTCCGCTTGCTCTCGTGTCTCAACCCCCGGAAAGTCTGTAGGCTAAGCGACGCGGGTAGGCGAATCCGAAGTGGATGAGGAACATCATGTGGGATGACCATGATGAGGATTGCCACGGGGAAATCGACACTGACTATATGCGGAAAGAGCATCCAGAAGGCTTCATATGGTCATGCTGCGATAAGAATGGCAAAGAACCCGCCGATTGTACTCGAGGCTACCACGAAAGTGATTCAGCCAAGGCATGGAAAGAGGCAAGTGAGGTCGATGCTGACGAGGAGGACAGTTAAGACTATGAGGATTGATCATGAGAGGCGATAACACGGAAGAGAAAGAGAATAAAGTTTTAACAACAATGAAGCTGCCAGGGCCCGACAACTCAACGCAATGAATAGAGAGGCGATAACACTACTCAATGAATGAGCGGTTTACACTTTGCGACTGAGCAGTGTAGTCTATTGTCCGTCCATCCCGAGGGGGATTGGAGCTGTCAGTCCCACGAGGATCGATCACGAAGCTCAGGCTCTAAGCTTCTTTTAAGAAGTTTTTGGCTAGGAACTGTGTTATCTATAGGAAATGAAATCATCGGAGGAGGTATTGTATTCTAAAGATCTATGGTAAGAACCTTGTACAACTAAATTGCAAGTTTAAAACTTGGAATATTTCGATTCCCCAGTGTACGCTCCCGCCTCAATATCAGCAATAAGCACGCGCTGTGTTGGAACCCACTTCAGTTCCTTTCTTGTTTCCTCACTAGAGACTATATTGTCCGCGGCTAACGCGTGGCCGACGAAACCAAGAAGATCAATCACCTCTTCTTTGGTCTTGCTGATCGCCGGCACTCCAAACTTCTTGCCAATCGCCTCTACAATTTCCTTAGTCTGGATGCCTTCCTCCGCAACAGAGTGATATACAGAACCTGCCCTCCCGGACTCAAATGCAAGTCTGTAAAGTCTCGCGGTATCAAGGCGATGGACAGCAGGCCAATGGTTCGACCCATCAGCAATGTAGGGTGCATAGCCAATTTCTCTTGCCTTGGCAGCTATAATGTTGATGAAGCCGCGATCCCCTTCTCCATGGTTGGTCGGAGCTAGTCGTAGAACTTGAGCGCGAACACCCTTCTCGGCGAAGCTCAATACCAGCTTATCAGATTGGGCTCGGTGAGAAAACTGAGGATTTGACATATCGGGCACGTCGGCTTCCGTGGCTTTCGCAGCGTGCGATACAATGAGAGTGCCTGAAGCATTGAGAAAAGGCTTCCCGGAATGTTCGAGAGCCTCTCCCATAGCAGTGACGACCTTGCGGTCGTCTTCCCAAACGCGAAGAAAGTCCGTTGCCAACTCATCGTGCTTGAAGCCAAGATGGATGACTCCATCAGATGATGCGATGCACCGTCTGAGAATGTCCAGGTCGTCAAGAGTGCCGCGCTGGACTTCGGCGCCTAATTTTTGGAGTTTCTCGGCGCTTTCTTCAGTTCGGGCGAGCCCAAGGACCTGATGACCGTGGTTAAGGAATTCCTTTACCACAGCTTGGCCAATGAAGCCGGATGCGCCAGTTATAAAGGCCTTCATAATGAGATGACTTGCACGGGATAGGCAGTATGAGAAATCCGGTATGCTGTGGGTAAAATAATGTTGGATTTGGTTGATGTTAGACTCAGACTCAAGCTAACGAGGTGTTTGGTCTCCTATTTATATGTTGTTTGGGCAACTGAATAAATATGGCCAACATCGCGTTTTCTGCCATCATGGTATGGCCGTTATATGTTCCCGGTCACGATCTTCACAATAGGCGAACACGGGTTAGTTTGACCCGCATCTGGATTTTGTATCTGACAGTTTCGGGGGCCATTGCGGAGGCCCAGCCATAACCAGACATAGAACTACCAATCAAGTAGCAGTCAACAAGCGAAAGTTGGTTAGCTTAACAATAAGCGAAAGCAGGATTGGTCGTGTTGGCTTCCGGAGATATCAGAGATCTCCACCCCTAACACCGCTCGGGGCAGTTCCCTGGCGACTGTCTTCTCTTCACCTCGAATTCGAGACTTGCAATAGGCTGAAAATCTTTGATCTGTTTCTGAAAGCGAGATCGGGTTAGCTTCTATTCACCGTTGTCTGTTTTCTTCTTGAAAATGAGATCTACCAACACCGATGCGCGGACACTGACGCGGAAAACACGGCTTATCCGGAGATCACGAAAAGGCTGTGGAAACTGCAAACTGCGAAAAATCAAGGTATTTCTCCAGGTGTGTTGTTGATTGAGAGATAGGAGCTAAGTCATGAAGTGCGATCAAGCGAAACCTCAGTGCCGGCCCTGTTTGTCCTACGGCGTGGTATGCAATTATGGCAAGGATGCCATGGACTTAAGGTTACCGGAGGAGTCACAACATCTATGGCTCGCGCAGGAACTCTCTCCAAGTGTGCCTTTGAAAGGCCTGATATCAACCGAAGCTGCTATGAAGACCCATAGTGTCCCCTTTGAATTGGATGCCAGCTCGCTGAGACTTCTGAGCCAACTTTACCACCAAATGAAACTTACGTCTGTTTTCCCAGTGGCAGATATATTCCACTTAGCACAAGGGGTATGTTTTATAATCTATTCTCCTTGGAAAAAATTGGCTGACTCTACCAGTATCCATTTTTAATGCATGCTGCACTAGCATTAAGCGCTGCCCATGACCGGTCTCTCTCCATGGCAATACAGAGTGGGCAAGGCCGGACTACGAGCGAGATGGCACATATCTTTCAGTGTACAACCCTGCTCAACCGGACGTTATGCCACGAGATTTCTCCTGCAGACCGCGATCCAATATGGGCTACGGCATCGTTTTTAAGTATCCTATCATTCTTGGCCCTTGACGAATGCGACCCTTCCAAGGCATGGCCCTTTAAACCCTCGGAGTCGGATGACATGAATTGGCTCCGCCTGGGCGACACAAAATGGAAACTCTTCCAGCTCACCCAACCTACTCGACCAGATAGCATCTTCTACTCCATGTCGGACGTCTACCAGAATATGCGGGCATACAAATCTACGAGTAGCATCCACAGCATTTCTCCAGAGCTTCAACTTCTATGCAGGCTTGATGAATGCTCCCATCCTGAAACAAGCCCTTACTTTGAAGCTGCCGAAATTATCACCAGATTGGGCAAGTGGCGGGACTTTGAGATTCCCTTCACCGAAGCGATGGCGTTCATTATTTATACCAGCCCTTCTTTTAAAAGCCTTCTTTTAATGAAGGACCCCGCAGCATTAGTGCTACTTGCATTGTGGTATAGCAAGGCGAGTAGGACCATCTGGTGGGTTGATCTTCGGGCTGCCACTGAACTTGAGGCTATATGCATGTACCTACGGCAATACCACTATGAAGACTTGGCTATCATGGGTTGCCTCCGATATTGCTCTGGAAACGCACGGGGAACGGATTTGCTCTGTCAAGAAGGCTGCCCCTATTGATTAACATTGCGGCTAGGCCTATTTACTTACTCTACTAGTATGATTAGACTCTACAGGGATGTCTTCTCGCATTGATGGGCTCGGTTGAAAGTTGCGATAACCGGAATCTGACATGTATACAAGGGTTCTTCTTCCAAGGAACATAGAGGCACGATCGTCCGGGTTAGATTGGATGTTTTGGGCTACAATAAAATTTGATGATAGTGAACTCGTCAATTATCATTAAGAGTTAAAGTATGCAACTCTCTCATCATTTCACGGGTGAGACTAGTGAACAAACCATCAAATGCAGGGTTCATGAACGCATCTGTGTATAGAGGCTGGTCTTATGGAGGTCACGTGAGGCTGGCTCACCGGTATTCCTTTGACATCCACCCTTCAAATGATGATCACGCATTGGCTTAGAAATCAATGATCATTTGAACTCATGGCCACCACGCCGCTTCTCCGGCGCGCCCTTTACCCTAATCAAAAGCGGCACAACATGCCGTCACTCACCCGATCAGAAAATGTCTGCAGCGGATGCAGGTCTAGGAAGAAGAAATGCGATGTAAGATTTATACCCTCAGGACTTGGCGCAATCTTTAGCTTAAACACCAGCCGCTAGGGCCAACGCCCTCAATGTTCCTCCTGTCTTCGCCGAGGCCACCCATGCCTCTATCGCGCTGTCACAGGTGTGACATCATGGGATTCTTTTTCAGGGCCGGCGGAGACTTCCGGAACTCTTGATGTCGCAGGTACCAATCTCGAAGATGTGATGAGCTTGGAGCCGGATTCTTTCAACCTTTGGTCAATGCCTTTCTCGACCCTAGAACCCCTCCAAGACCTCGATCTATCACTTGCGGCGAGTAAGTCTGAGCCATAAACTCATAATTGAATCTAGTGGACAGTCGTGTCGACTAATCTCCGCATGCGGCAGAGGAGGATCCAGCGTCACTTCCCCCTTGGAACGTACTGCTGGAACTGATCTCCAACTTTTTTCAAAAGCTGTATGCTCATCTTCCCGTTATACACAAAGGCCGGTTCATGCATGCGCTAGAAAGAGACGGAATAGACGGCTCTTCGCAAGCTCTCCTATATGCCATTTGCGCCATCTCTGCAAAAACACATACAGACCCCGATGTTAGAGAACGTCGATACCAGTGGTATGAAGTCGCAAAAAAGCTCGTGAGTGAGTCTATAGCTGGCAAGAGTAAGGTCATCGAAAGTCTTCAAGCGGCAGTTCTCATTGTTCAGCTTTCATCTGAGATGATGGAGTTTTGCACGCCGTGGCAGTTGCTTGGCCTTGCCTGGAGAAAGGCCGTCCTGACAGGCTGTGCGCGTCTCGACGGCCAGGCCCGTGTTTTGCCAAAAGATTTGGGGGTGCTTGAGACGGACTCATGGATTGAGAAGGAAGAGTGTCGGAGGACTCTCTGGACTCTTTTTATCTTTGATCGGTGTCTTTGCACGACGGATTTGCCTCGGGCTATCGACAATCGGCATATCCTCGTCAACTTGCCCATGTCAGAGGACGAGTTCCAGGCGGATTATGAGCCACTGGACTCAATCCCAATTGGTTTCACTATCAATGTGGATGATTTATGCTCCAGATTCCAGCGGCAGACACTCAAGCGCAAGAGGACGGTCTATCAGTATCTTGTTGCGGCGCATCATCTTCTCGGGCGTGTTGGAGAGGAACTCTATCAGCCTAACTTCGATTATACCAGGGATAGAGATACGCTGCAGTCTTTTACGTCAAAACTGGTTAAACTGAGGCTTACAATTCCTCGGCATGCTATTGAATTATCCGCATCCGACCCTAGAGACTTTTCATTGGTCGTCTGGCTCAATGCCGTCATGGCATGCATTGCCCTCTTACTCCATCATCGGCCACTTCTCGAAGGCGAAACCAATGAGAGACCGGGTGATCACTTCGAGAATTGGCCTCATTGTGTCGCAGCAGCGCACAGTCTGGCTAACTGCCTCCGCGACATGTGTAGGACATCATTAGACTTTGCTAACAACACATTCCTTTTACCACTGGTCTTTGTTTGTGCTAGGGTCCTACTGATTGAAAAGTGCGTACCGCTCAGTCCGTACTGCGATCCAGCGTACAAATCGAGCGTGAAGGATGACCTCGAGATACTGGCATTTGCCCTCCGCCATTTCAAAGAAGCTTTGGGGAAGTTGGGACGAAAATACTACAATGGTTTTATCTACTTTTCAAGATTCACTGATGAACAGTGTTTGGCTGCGAAGCGTGGTGTATTGTTAGATATGCTGAGGCCATGTGATCACTGGCCCGATTACTCTGACGAAGAGGAAGTCTGTATTTCATAGAACTTCATCCAATTTCCAGCCATGTGACAGCCTTCCCATGTCATGTCCGCATCTTTGACGCCCGATCTAATAGCCTACTCGCTCCCGCCGACAAGCATCCCGCCATCAGTAACAATCGTCGTCCCTGTCACGAACGAATCCTTCAAGCAGTAGAGATACGCCTCTGCCACATCCTCTGGTGCTCCAACCTTCCCCAGGAGATTAGCCTTGGCGAATTTCTCAAGCAGCGGACCGCGCACTTGTTCGGGTATATGCTCGAGGAACTCTGTCTCTACGATGCCGAGTTCGATCAAATTGACACGGATAGGCTTAAGGTCCATGGCAAAGCCACGGACAGCACCTTCCAGAGCACCACCAAGACTTGAAATGATCGACCAGTTTGGATCGGGGCGCTTTGACTTGGACCCGCTCGAGAAAGTAAGAGAGCTGGACGAGTGGGAAACGACGTATTTGGGAAGGAGTTTGGCTAGAAAAATAGCGGAGTAGTATCGAACGGAGCTTGCTTGGTGGAGTTGGGCCAAGGTTACGTCCTTCAGCACAGGGAGATTGAGCGCATCTCCGGCTGTTAGCACCACGTGGTTGAGCTTGCCGTTGACAGTGGCAAAGTCGAGGAGTTCAGTGATGTTGCTCTCCAGTGTTTCGGGGTTGGAGAGGTCACACGTCTTGCTGAATATGTTGTCCGATGGAAGGCCAACCTCTTTCGCGAAAGTTTGAAGCCTTGTAACGGCGTCGTCGAGCCTGGTTTGCTTGGAACTGCTGATATAGACCACTGCGCCATGCTCGACAGCGGCCTGGGCGACAGCAAAGCCTATTCCAGAGGACCCGCCGAGAATGAGAATACGTTGGCCTTGAAGCTTGTTGAGATACTTGAAGCCAGCCATGGTGAGGGATGTTTTGTCTTTTGGTCTTTCGGATAATGGAAGGATAAGGTAACAGCGCTGATGTTTTGGAGTGTCTGAAGTGGATGGAAGTGTAAAGACAGTGTCCTTATGATCTTAGATGCCTTTTTATATTTGACATAAGCGTTCTGATTTCAAGGATTTGGATTTGTAATTATACTCGGCTCGCCGACACGTTCATGCTGCCTTCGCCGCTGGTGTCGGCGACATGTGGCTCATCTCAACCGCGCCGCCGCTCCGTCTCCACTCTTTGCCGCCTCTCACGCCCGCCTTCCACATGGATCCGTAGATGTTGTCGTTCAATATGCACTTCATCTCCTCTAGTTATAGGGAAGTTTTTATATGGAATTTTCAGGAGGCTTATTGTATTCACATTCATGTTAAAAATTTCAACCAAACGAGTCGAGTAAACGTGTGAAGCTATGCAAACCCATCCTGCTATCTCCCAAAGACTTGTACGTTGACCCAAATCTCAGTGTTCAGCGGTATGCAAATTTGTTTTATCGAGATTCTCCTGATAAGCATTGACAACCGTGTTTTTGAAGTCCCTAGCCTTCACTTTATTCGTGAACAAGATGTCAAGCTCCTCAAAAGTACGGCCCTTCATCTCCGGCAGTCTAAAGAAGACATACACAAAGCAAAGACTTCCGGTAAATGCGAAGATGAAGGCCGCTTTCCCCTTCAAATTAGCCTCCTTGGGATTGAATAGGTAGGGCATGGCGGCCCCCCAGATAATATTCAGGCCGTTGAATGTGTTTCTAGCCAAGGCGATGGTCTTGGCCCTGAGGCGAGTCGAGCCCACCTCCGAAACAATGGAGAAGGCCACTGAACCGACGGTAATGCTCGTGAAGAAGGGCCAAGAGATCAACAAGACGGACTGCGCCCACATTGCGCCGTCGGTACTGCTTAGTGAAGAAAACCCGATGCATAGTAGGAGAGTCACATTTGCTGTGATACCCATCATATAAATGGTCCGGCGCCCAAAGTAGCTGAGCATCACCCAAGATAACGAAGTACCGGCCATAGCGATGATCCGATTGCCGATGTTAAAGTTGAAGGCCTGGTCTGTCGGCATGCCGATCTGCTCCAAGAAATAAACTTGATATGACGTCTATTCATTAAGATGTTAGCCACATACAGGTACCATGAAAGGTTGGTTTGCTGGCTTAGTGGTTGGTTCATGTGCTTACAATTGGTAACCCGAAAAAGACCTGAGTTGCCCAAGCCATGCATGCAATTTCCGTCCGTCTCCTATCGGTGCCCCTAAAGCAATCAATGTACGATGTACCTGTCTCGACGGATTCTTCAAGCTGGTTGGTATGTACCATCATGGCGATGGTGTCCTTTGTATCGACATTGCTACTCTTTGTGACAAGTCGTTTCAGAGCTGCTTCGGCCTCGTCTAACCTGTCCTGACGGACGAGCCACCAGGGTGATTCGGGGGCAAACAAGACGGAAATGAACAATGGCACCGGCCAAACCCACTGGATGGCAAAGGGAATTTTGTAGGCCCATTCAGAATCAAGCCCCGACACACCTCGCATAACACACGCGGCTATAAGTTGGCCAAAAATCCACGTTATGTTTATGTATGAGGTAAGGTACGCCCGCAAAGGCAAGGGGCACACCTCTGAGGCATATGTAGCAGCGGTGATACTGAACTGGCCCCAGCACAGCCCACAGAGTATCTCACCTGCTACAAGCACCCCGAGGGACGGGGCGAAGAAGGGTATAAAGATAAGGGCGGTGAGGAGGACGTAACAATACAGAAGGATTTTGCGGTGGCCAACCTTCTCGGTTAGCCAGCCATTCATCAGAACGCCAATGAAAATACCGATTGAACTGGAGTTGGTCACAGCACCTTGCCAGGATGCCGGAACTACGTATTCTCCGTTATAGAGAGAGCCAAACTTCTTGTTAAACGCAGGCTGAGAAACGAGGGAAACTCAAGGTTAGCCCACGAAGAATCGTGGAATGTGGTGGTAGAGGGAGTGTAAAACTCACAAGTCCAAGTAGAGCGCCTAGGAAACCTGTGTCGTAACCATCCATAGTAGTCGCTAGAGATATGACGACGGACCAGCCCGCGGCTTTGGGGTAAGCTTTCATGCCCTCCCACAGGGTCATTGACTTTTCGGCGTTGGCTGCGGTCTGTGCATCTCGAGCTAACTGGGCATTAACCCCGATGTTGGTTCTCCTCCGAGACTGAGATACGTCGCTTGGGTCGTTGACCTCGGACAGAATTGTCTCGGGACCCTTTGTCATTGTGTCAATTCGTCGATGTATTAGAGGGTTGGATGTGTCAATTCAGGATGTTAGGAAGTGTGCCTGAGAATGTGGTACTTCGTTCCAGTTTTATTACTCGATGGCCTCCATCGTGAGTACTTGTATGATAATGATTACGTGTCGAATCAATTCACGCTATGACCACGGGCGTGAGGATATTAACCTGACTAGGAACTTTCAATCCCCGTGGGGAGGATGTCCGGGGCGATTAGGTGATGGCTCATGGAGCGTGAGGGGTCTAAGTCTTCCCCCATTACGACGTAGCATCGGAGCACGAAGGTTAATGGTCGGATCTCGCTTCGAATTCTAGTGTGGGAGATCCCAGTGGCGGATCTCGATTCGCTCTCTTGCGCGCACAGTAGGATTTGAGACTGTCGGATCTCGCTAAGCACACATCGAGTCGTAACATGCACTGTCTAAAAAGGTCACACATTGAGATGCTGGTCATGCCTAAATACACAAGATGTATTGACGTACAAGCTCTCGGATACAAATACCCTTCCCATCTTAGTTTTACCTCAAAGCGAATAATCTGCTTCTTGGTATCCCGAATACAAACGAATAATCCTAACAAGACGTGAATACAAGACATCATCATGGACAAGAATATCCTCCTTATTATTGCAGATGACTTGGGACGCAACCTCGGGGTCTGCGGCGAGTCCAAGGTCAAGACTCCGAACCTCGATGACCTAGCGGCTCAAGGAACCTACTTCGACATGGCCTTTGCCAGCACAGCGTCCTGCAGCGGAAGTCGTTCTGTCATCCAGTCTGGCCTCCATACTCACCAGACGGGCCAGTTGGGTCTCCTACGCGGCTTCCAGGGCCTTCACTACTTCACGACCTTTGATCATGTCGACACGTCACCCAAGGTGTTCAACGGCCTGGGTTACTTGACAGGCATCATCAACAAGGTCCACGTCGGGCCTGCTGAGTGCTACCCCTGGCGCGTCCGAGAAGAGAGCGACACGCGCGATGTCGCCTGGGCTGCAGAGAGGTCTGCTGCCTTCTTCGAGAGGGCGAAAGAGGAGAAGAAGCCGTTCTTCTTGACTGTCGGCTACATCGACCCCCATCGGGACCTGACGCGAGGTGGATTCGGCAATACGCAGGACTATAAAGGAGTCCAGCACCTCAGCTATGACCCCAAAGACGTCACGATTCCGTTCTTCCTTAGTGATGTGCCTGAGGTGAGACAGGAATTATCAGAGTACTACAGCGCTGTCTGGCGGTTGGACCAGGGCGTGGGCATGCTGCTGAATGAGCTGTCCAAGGCCGGGCTGGATGATAACACCTTGGTCATGTTCACAAGCGACAATGGCCCGCCATTTGTGAACTCCAAGAGCACGCTGTATGATGCGGGTGTCCGTCTCCCGATGATCATCAGAGTCCCAGGCGGAAGAACTGGGGTGGTCAACCCAAATCTTATCTCCTTCATCGACATCCTGCCCACTTTCCTGGACTGGGCGGGGTACGGGAGCGTGAAGGGGAATCGCAAGGGACGGTCGGTTCTGCCCATCATGAATGAAACTAGAGAGCTCGATGAATGGGGTCATGTTTTCGGCTCGCATACATTTCACGAGCTCACGGCGTATTATCCCACTCGCTACATGCGTACAAAGCGGTTCAAGTACCACCGCAATGTCGCTTGGCAGCTCGATTTCCCCTTTCCAGGAGATCTATACGGCGCCCTATCGTGGGAAGGGATGCGAAATGCGGAGCCGGCAATGATTGGCAAGCGGCCTGTTGCCAACTACATCAGAAGGGGACCCGAGGAGCTTTTCGACCTCGAGGCTGACCCGGAAGAAGTGCGGAATCTGGCCAAGGAACCCGAGTACCAGGAGCAACTTCTCGAGTGCAGAAAGGCGCTTGAGCAGTGGCAGTTGGATACGGAAGACCCATGGTACTTTCGAGATGGAATCTCGACAAGGGTCATCTTCAACCATATTGATGCGGGGATGAAAATGCCCGACAGATGGGATTTTGACGTGGAAAATCCAGGAAGTAAGGATGGCTCTCAGATGGCTCACTCGTTCCAAGAGGTTAGAGGCAGGGGGGCGATGGGTTATTAGGACCAGCCACTACAGAATCTGAACTTGGTGTCTCTTTCTACATATGTAGTTGGTGTTTAATTGACCATGTCTGTCTTGGGCCCTTGATCCAATATCTAAGTTGCAGGGTCAGATTGATTACTGTCCGCTGTCTGATCTATCCATAACCAGAGCCTCCCGGGATCTCCAGGTGATTGTGTGCCACAGCCTAATGGGACAGACGCCAAGTCGGGAGCATGCATCTCTGGCAGGTTTTTCCTTATTTGCGCAATCGTAGATAGTTGGTTTGTGCGATGGTCTAGGGAGATAGAGTCGGTTGGGAAGTTAAAGACACCAACCAGATTGCCTGATTCAGATAGCGTGATAGTCGGATCCAGGGAGATCTTCATCTTGGCTTCGTCGACTAAGCGCTCTGCAGCCAGGCATGTAGAGCGTACAGACGGGTGGTAGTCGTGAAGTTCCCGCAAAAACTGTAGGTCGATATCAACCAGCGGTAAGATACTCTCCATTCTCAGAAGTCTTTCCTCTGGGGGTACGAAGTTTGTGAGATAGAGGAATTTGATGATTATGGCATTGTATGTGGAAAAGCCTACGGCTGGGTCTTCCATGGACTCGGGTTTCTGCTCTAGAGCTACCTTGAAAATGGCGGACATGGCGCACGCATGATCGAACCATCCGCGTCGGCTGTCTGACAGGAACTCAATAGAGGCTTTCCTGGATAGTCCTGTATGTGCTCTTGCGGGGAAGAGCATACTGGGGATTGTGCATCGATATAGAAGGCAGTTGATTTGGTGATACTGCACGTGCAACGAGATGAGAGCCGAAAGCATTGACTGCTCCTTGCGTATTACAATGACGTCGTGATTGAACTGCAGCTCGGGGGGTAGCGAGTCCTTCCAATGCTCCAAGTCGGCCAGGGGACCCATCAGCCTCCATGGATCTTCTTCGTCTGCATGGTCGTGAACATATCTTAGAATACGGTCGCGTATGAGAAACAGACGGACAAGGAATGCGTGTGTGTCTTGATTCTCGGTTGATATCGGGGCGTCTCTGTTGGCCGTAGACTCGAAACAGATAGGTACCTTTGCGGTGACGCGAGCTACCTTGTATAGAAAGTATCTGTCATCACAGGGAAGTTGGATCTGGATGGTCGTAGTGTCAATCGCCTGGAGATGGTTCAGACCGCAGGCCACCATGGTGTCCATGATGTAACAAGCCCACATCAGCCGTCTCCTGGATTCCCGTTCCACTGGAGACAGAAGACCAGTGGTAGACAGGACATCGTGGTCATACTCGAGGTTGAGGCTCAGGGCCTGTGTGTATCGAGACGCCAAGCCAGACAGGATGAAGCAGAGACGGTGCTCGCTGATGCGTGCGGCGTGCTCGTAGAGGAGCACTATGCACATCAGCCTGTGCACGCTGATGTCCTGGACTTCGCCAAGGACGAGCCCCTGCGCGATGCGAGCCCACCTGCAACCAATCTCCCATAGTTGGCGGTGTTTGATTGACTTGGTGGCAAGGGCGCACACGGAGAGCAAGAGTGGTTGCCGGCCATCTTTACAGTCTTGCACGTGTTGAAGGAAGATGTGTCGGTGGAGGAAGCCCAGGCAGCGCAAGGGGGCAATCTCATCAAAGAAAGTTTGGCATAGATCCTGAGCGACGATCCTGTCAGGGAAGTCCACTGTCGTTGCCGGGGGCGAGAGAAAGGAAAGACGTGAGATGCTTGAGGTAACCTGTCTATCCTCGGATATCGAATTCCCGGTATCGCTGGGCGGGTTGTCGTCGCCATACACGCAAGGTTGATTTTTCTTCAGGCATCTATCGCAAAGAGGCCGCTCGCCGTTACAGCGCTTCTTAATCAACTTGCAGGACACGCAGGATCGTTGGATACGTTGACGCCTTGTCCCGGCCTGGGTGAGTCGTTGGTCATTGTTCTTTGCTGTGAAGGCCAGCCGTGAGCGAGTGGACTCGGATAGGCTTTCATTCCTGGATCGAAGGCATTGTAGGTCTGAGCGCAAGCACTGGGTACAGATGGCGGCAGCCTCATCGCATTTGATCCTGCGGGCGCGACAGGTCAAGCAGCCCGTCCGAGTTCGTCGGCGTCTTGAGGGAGGCATTGTTCGATCCGCATGGCCTAGAGGTGCCAGGTCTGCGGCTGCCTGGTAGCTTCTCCAACATTTTCGCCCTTCCCCCGCTCCAACATGTCCGGTCATGTGTGTCATGTGTGCCTGCATCACGACATCTCCAGCGGCTCTGACTTGTTAATGCTTCCAGAAGCGGGGCTTGAATGCTCGGGAGGGGCGCCAATAACACCCGTCATTGATATGTGTGTTTCTGACTTCAAGATCTATTTTTCAACATGATGACACTCTCTATAAAATCAGTTTCTTGTTCTCAATACAGTTTTTGATACCCCCCGGCTCATGATTAAAACTACACCCGGGTCGCCTTACGTGTACATGTAACTCAGCCGGCTAAGCGCACCCGGGGTGGTGCCCCTTACTCGGCCTGATGAAAGGTAGTCTCCGTCTGCTCATAGAAGGAAGGGAGTGTGGCAAATCGCAGTGTATCTATTCGTTTTTCTGACGTCCAGCTTATTTAGAAAATGATACTGTGATTGCCAACTGGTATAGTTGTTCTTAGCCCTCTACTACTTGTGTGGGTATTCCGGACCTGACGAGGAGCAGTTCTTGAAAAAGTGCTGTTACGGTACTCCATTATTTATCATTTCCTGTTCTGCAAACCAATATAAGTTGATCCTCCAAGTTCTTTTAGAAATTATCGTAGAAGCTGAGGTGAATTAGTATTGCTCGCCCACTTAGATGATCTGCTTCCCCGCAAGCATTATGCACCAGTTATGTCTCCCAGATATTACACAGGCAGCCCAATCTCTGCAAATAGTAATTATGAATTGGTCGGTGTAATTAATTCTCGAATTGGTCAGCTTGCTCTCGCGTGGCCAAGGGCTGGTAGTCTTTGAGTTTCCGATTTCCCGAGGCGAGGACGAGGAGGAGCAACCTATTATTAGCTCAAATCTTACCGAATCCTGACGGTCCCGTAACCCTACAAGGCTAGACAACCTCTCCACAAGCAATCCAAGCCCTACAATGGTGCTCTTGGTGCTGTAAAGCCAGCTCAGTCGCCGCCGATCCTTGAGCTAATTGATAGGCGATCTTGATATTTGACGTCAGTGGTTTTTTATTCCTGCGGTAAGGAGAGGAGTGAAAAGCTCCAGCTTCCAGCAACTAGCATCAATATTCCTAATCCAGCTTGCTCACCACTTAAACATTTGTCGCTTTACGGATTAACATGTCTTCTAAAATGTCTGAAAAATCCTCAGGGGCCCTCAACAACACTGAGGACGCGGTCCCCCCTGGTCCTCCTACCTACGAACAGGTTGACAGCACAGTTCCCGCGTACCACGACCAAGTGAATCTGCCGCCCTCTACTTCGCGCAAACCTCTTCTCTTCCCAGTAGAGTTTACACTCAGCTACCGACTGGGACGCTCCCTTTCGTTCCTCTACGAGACAAAGGATCAGCCCCTCTACGCCATTAGGACGCCTCGCGTTGCCACTGGCTGGACCGAGATCGTGCTACTCAACGGCACCGACAAGCTTAGTGCCCCTTTGGCCTCAGCCAGTGTTGAGAAAGGCAGCAAGACGACTCGCACTAACCTGAGGCTCATGCCCCGACCCAATGGATCCTACCAAGAACCCATCGATATTAGCATGTCTGGAAACTACAGCATGAGGCATCAGTTTACCCTCCCCACTGGCTCCGGAGGCGAGCAAGAATCTTTCGAATGGCGCTCTAGCAAAGGCAAGCTGATCAAGGACCTCGTCGGTGGTTTCCAATTCGGCGCCAAGCTTGTCCGCCTAGGTGGCCCAACCATTGCCCCGGTGGGCAACGGTGGCTTTGATGATGGAGACGATGAGGAGATGGACGGTATCACTAGTGATGGGAAGTCTGTTGTCGCCATCTATGCTGGCGAGCGCTGGCATTACAGCCAATGCAAGTTCCGCTTCATCAACGAGGGTGCCAGGGGTCAGTTGGGCGAAGTTTTCGAGCTCGCCGCGGTTATGAGCTTCGTGCGCCTTTTTGAGGTCCAAATAGCCGCCGGAATCTCAGCGAGTTACATGTCTGCTTCATCAGCTTCATCCGCGGCAGCTGCGGCTTCCGCCTAATTATACATTGAGCCATAAGAAAATGAAAACCATACTAAATTCCATTATAATAGTCGCGAGAGATTGACTTTGTTCCCTCTGTTAGGGTCAATATTGCGACTGGAACGTATCCTCAGAGGGTGGACTGGACTGGGCCGGAGGGGAAAATCGATCAGTAATTCACTTTGCGGTCCTGAAATCTGTAATTCGGTTCTCTACCACCGTAGTTCTATTCAAAATGATTCTGTCGACGCTCTAAATAAAATAACAAGAATTTTCTAAACATGGGTGAAGGGATGATTGACACTAAACCCTGAGAATAATCGCAATTTGAGACTGCCCGCGAGAATCACCTTGAAGTTTGCCGATGACAGGTGATTTACTCCTCGCTGTCCTCCATATCTCTCAGATACAGCGTATAGAGGTACTCGAGATCTCGCTCATCCAGGTTCTCCAACTCGCGAGCAACGAGACTCTCATCGTCCAGATCACGGCGTTGGTTCTTGGCCCAAGCGACACCAACCCGTCCTGCTGTGCTGATGGCGTGGCGAGCTAGCCCCGAGCCACGTCCTCGCGAGTTTCGCTCCTCAAGCTCGAGATCCCGGCTGAATAGCTCGTCTTCCAGGTCACGGCGGCCCCGGCGACCGCCAAACACTGAGCCGATGATCCTGCCGAGGAAGGGGTCACGAGCTTCAAGATCAAGGTCCCGTTCCTCAAGCTCGTCAATGTCGCGCTCGGAGAGTTCTTCCAGATCACGGCGGCCTCGTCGGCCCCCAAAGACAGAGCCAATGATTCGACCGAGGAAGGGGTCGCGGGTTTCGAGGTCATCAAGGTCACGTTCCTCGAGGTCATCAATCTCACGCTTGGAGAGTTCTTCCAGGTCACGGCGGCCCTTTCGACCGCCGAAGATAGAGCCAACTAATCTGCCAAGAAACGGGTCGCGGGCTTCAAGATCAGCCAGGTCACGCTCGGTGAGTTCTTCCAGGTCACGGCGGCCCTTTCGACCGCCGAAGATGGAGCCAACTAATCTACCCAAGAAAGGGTCTCTGACATCGAGATCAGAGTCAGCTCCTGACCTTGTGGCGAGGTCTGAATTGGCTATTGGGGCAGCCTGAACCTGAACAGAAAGGCCGAGCACGACGGCCGAGGTGATAGAAAGATTCTTGATGGCGACCATTTTAAGAAATAGAAGAGTGGGAAGAGAAAAGTCTAATATTGACCGGCAATAATAAAATAAAGAGATAAAAGGGGTGAAGAGAATCGAACAGAGACCAGCTCTAGAACTGTTTTGTTTTTGGGATGTGTTTTTTGGATGATATTTTCAGATATGCATAGCTAGTCACGGGAGGAGAGCTTTTATAAAGTTCTTGTGAGGCCAGACGATATAATTTTACCCTGTGCAATTATGGCAGATGGGAAGCACTTTGGTTTCCAGTAGTTGATCATGTCGGGCCTAGAGCAATTTTGCAAAGGACAATACGTTCTTGGCCAAGGGACTTTGGCATCGTCCGCCGCCAATGTGGTGCCATATGTGCTGCAATGGCTCTAGCAGCCAATTTATTTCACGCATGTCCTTAGTTACTGATTCGTTCCAAATCGGCGGATGTTAATATAGAATCCTACATCCTCCAATATTAATATATGCATATGTCTAGCATTGATACGACTACACTGGTTTAGGCGGAAATACTGAGTAGCTTAAAATAGCCCATCGGTATCATGAGCTCAACAATCGCTCGTTCCTAGATGGCTCAAGATGGAAACACTAACTGGTATGAAATCCTAGACAAGTAACATTTTAGCCTTAATGGCGCGGCATGGGGATCGAGATGATCTTGTACCAGGAGGTATGCCAGAGACCATTTTTCTAGCCGAGGGCTTGGCTCACCAAGATATTCGTTGCATATCCTCTTTCTAGTGCGAACTTCAAATACTTATTAATTTATTCATCATTGTAATAGATACTATGTGAATGCTTTTACAGATGTATGGCGTGGGGGATGATTATATGTCGCCATCAAGCGTATGCTGTCGCTTTTACCGTTCAGGAAAGGGCCGAACACGAGCGAAAGTGCCAATAGAACATTATTAGCCCTTCATAGCAAGGATATTAGACGCTAGATTTGACTTCATATCTAGTACTAAGAATTCCTACGGGCCACTGTCCAGATAGATCGAATAGGCTTTCTCCGCCCCTTCCCAAGGCAAAGGCTGATCATGTCCCAGGGCCCCCTTAATTTCAACTTGACGAACTGAAGTTCCAAAAACCATACATCATTTAATGACACCTTGATACATATCTTACGAGACAATGTGCGTGATATCTAGCCCTCACTGCTTGAAAAGTCGTGACCAAAACCAAACATAGGTTTCGTCGTAATGTGTAAATGGATTTAGGTCCTACTCCGTGCAATTAGCCTGCGATAAGACCCTGGTTCACTAGGTTGAACCGCTGAACGGCGGAAGGAAAGCCTGCCTGTATATCCTTGGCAAGAATGCCAAGATACCTTACTTTTACGCCTCTGCTATATTGGCTGAACACCTGGTCATATATACTGACTATAGATATCTCATTAAGGAGGCATAGATAGCTACTGTAATGCCCTTTGATATTAAAATTGAGGAGTTGGACCGATTCCGAGATATATCCTGCTAAGGGGGTTAGCAGAAAGTGAAGAATCAATTCGCCTGCGTTGGCCAGAGGGACTTCAACGTGTTTGATACGTTGGGCTTGAATGAGACCATCTCCTAACCACATACATCTCATTCTTATTGAATCCTAACCATGGGTCCCTGATAGACAGCTACGAAGTATGGAAAACTTCCTTGATGCTTGATTGTACATAGTATCTGAACTTGGAGGATCGGATCTAACTCAAAGCGCAATCCGCCGAGCGGGTTAGCATGCAGTTCCCGGACTGATTTGCCGAATCTGGAAAGAGGCCGAGTGTCAGGCGAACTAGGCTTGCTTGAGATCGTCTTTTGGCTGTATACGCTATCTCAGTCCCTCTCCACTATCCCTAGAGCGACTTTGCACGTTACGAAACTAGGTTAGATGGTATCACTACCTGTCGTGGCAAGCTATGTTCCAGTGAGAGGCGAGTATTGAGTTCGCTTAACAGACCCCTGCTCTTCTTGGACCACATCTATTGTGGGAAGCTGTTCTTGATAGAACTTGGAAGAACCATAGGAGACCAGAGCCCTCTAGACAAACTAGATTTTCCGTTCTTTGTTAAATAAGAAAAAACACAACAGTATCTCTTTTCGGACGCAGTGTTTATTCCCTTAATTTTCTCTCCTTTTTCTCTTAATCTTTTTCTTATATTCTTTCTAAGTTATAGGTCAATTTTCAGAACTTTCCTGTGAAGTTTTCTTCCAGTAGCTGTTCAAAGATCTCAGCTTGCAGCTGTCCTATCTCTTGGCCTCGTCGCCCGCGGCCTTGCTGCTGAGGATGAAGCTACTAATCTTGCCTCCCGAGGCGTGGAGCTTGATGCTGACGCTGAGCTGGTGGCCCGGTTTATGGAGCTTGAGCTCGAGGAGAGAGAAGAAGAGGACGAGCTGGAGGCTCGGGACATGCCCGAGGAGGAGTCTCTCTTTGCTCGCGGGGCTCATCCTAAGCCGAAGCCGAAGCCCTCACCACCACCCAGGCCTTCACCACCTGGGCCCTCGCCGTCACCTGCGCCGCGACCCAGACCACCCAAGCATCGAAGAGGTCTCACGTATGACGGCGAATATCTCTTCGCTCGCGGACGTGAGGGATCTAAGCCTAGGCCAAATCCTAAGCCAAACCCAAGGCCAAACCCGAAGCCGAACCCAGGCTAATTCCCAAGCCCCTACTGCCGCTACCTAGACTACCTAAGCACCGAAGAGGTCTCCCTACGACGAGTATCTCTTCGCTCGCGGACGTGATAACCGTAAGGGCAAGGGCCGAAGGCCGTACTCTTCTAGTCATCGACTATGATCTATGTGGAGACGTTCGCCCTCCCCAAAGCCTCGAGGTGGGCAGGGAATCTCTGCTTGTCCGCGTTGGAGAGACTTCCGCTCCTCCCACTCTTGATTCTCGCCCAGGGTCTTTATCAGCGGAGCTGGTGATGGATCATGGCAGACACTAACACCATCGAACGGAACTTGATAGCAGACTTTCCGAATAGGCAACGTCAGATGCAATCATGGATATCTGGAATTGGTGTAGTGGTTTTTCTCATCAACGGCAAATCTTCGTGTATTATCCTGCATATATAGTGTCGATTATGGTAACCAATGGACGACAGCTGAATTGAATGGGATTAGAATGCAGTATGAGTTCTATTATATTGAATCCACTTCATAACCTCATGTTTTCTTTCCAGTATATCCCTTGATAGGTGAGCGCTAATCAGATGTCCAATTTAATATCTTTCCTAGATCATTGTAATTGTATAGTAATATTATATCTTGCACTTTTTCTTTAAAACGAGAATTAGGTACACAGAGCACTGAGCAACAGGAAATTCCCTATCAGACAGATCTTGGATGTTGCGAAAAAATGCCAGTCCATACTAAAATTCAGAAGCTAGGTTACTTGAACTTCATAATATATATCTGGTCACAGTATGTAATATAACCGAAGGGCTGGTAGTCTATAGCTCGACCACATCCGCAAACATGACGACGCTCTCGGGTAAGATTGAGGGCGATATCGGTCTGGTTCGCTTTAGCAATTCCAGGCGGCACGTTCATGACTAATCATGCTGAGACAATAGAGCGACTGCCTGGCTGGCATTCGTCATGCTAAATCTATCTCCCAAAAACTCGCTTTGAGCAGAGCGGGGTACATTGTTCATCAAGCCTTGACCGGCGGCAAAGTCATGTAGAATTTCCCCCAGCCAGGCTATCCGTCATGACGAGCATCCACTCTGTCCTGACTTTTCGCGAGAGCTGGCCTCTGTCAAGAGACCTTGACTTGACGGGTGTCTATGACGAGCTGCGCCGCCTTCAGCTTTTCGTGGCTGTCATTCGTGCCTGCAGCTTACGGAGAACTGAGCGGCAGCGGATGGGCCCGGGCCTGAATGGCCAAGAGTCCGAGTATCCGCCAATATTTCTCAGCGTTGAGGCCGAGGACGCGCTCGTGCTTGGCTACCTTGACCAGGCTCTCCTAAAGTACACGCGCAGTCCGGAGGAGGATCCGAATGCGGACTGGAGGAAATGGCTCCTGTCTTTTGGCACGATGGGAGGGGAAACCATTGTCGAGCCACTGGCGGAGCATGATGCTATGAGTGCAGGATTCACCCGCCGCTATCTGGCTGTCCGACGATGGGCTGAGATCCATGAAAAGTTTCTTAGGAACAGGGCAAACCAGCTCTCGCGCCATGATGTCAGGGCACTGAATCTACTTGATCTCCCCGTGGAACTTCTGGCCAACGTCTTCGACTTTTTTAAACACCCCGCACTTTTAATTCAGGGAGGCGTGTATTGGAGGATTGAGGAGAAGGACGAGTCAAATGCGAGATCGAGGCGGTTTGAAACCCTCAAAAATGCGCGACTTGTCTGTCGTCTCTTCAATACCCTGGTGTCACCGCTCCTGTGTCCAATTTTGCGTTTAAACGTGGATAGTGCCTCTCTTGATCGATTGCGAGGGATCTCTGCATCACCGTCACTGAGGAGTGGGATTCGAGGCATTAAGTTGAATCTCAACTATTGCTTTGAAAATATCGCCATGGATGAGATGCGATTCCTCAGGGTCGTTAGAACTGAGGTAAACGATTTCTTCTCCTATTGTGAGCATGAATATGAGGATGTCGACGATCGAGCTGAGCCCACTCGAAAGGGGAATATGCTCATATCAAGTGCTATCTCCTTTTGCCAAGACGAAGGGTTGATGGAGGCAAATACAGGACTTGAGAGGGAGGATTATCAATACGTCGACGCTCTCCGCCGCGGCTACCTGAACTACAGAGATCTACACCTAGAGCAGACTCGTCTCCTCCACCACGGACATTTTGCACACACTCTGGCAACAAGCCTTTCCCAGTTGAGATCATCTATAGACTTGAAATTATGTGGCGGTCGCTTGAGGTTCACATATAAGGATGTGCATGGCATACCACGTGTGCCAGGAACCAGACGAACCCCCCAAATTTTCGCATCTGCGGAGGCACTGGCAAAATCTATCTCTAGGCCGCACCAGTGGGCTGGCTTGAAAGGATTGCATTTTCCTGTCGGTATCGAAACAGCACGCCTTATCTGCGAGCTGCCGCTCGCCCTACACAGAGAAGGTGTGTCAGTCGACCGTTTCACACCGTCCATCTTCAAGAGACTGCGCTCGTTTCAACAACTATGCCCAGAAGAATACACTCCTGATGAGGGACCAGAGGGTGCCTGGGAGCAGCTTGTTGCGTTCTCCAAGCATCTACGCTCCTTCGAAATCCCATTGGGCGAAGTAGACACCGAATTTTCTCGACCTATTCAAGAACCAGACATGCCTATTATTGAGAATTATCTAAGGGCGATGCTTGCTAGTCCTCGTCTTATAAACCTGAAGCTTTCTCTTGGATTCCTCATGCACTATACTCGCCCTTACCACCTAAGCAACAGGAGGCGCGGTGTAACGTATTATGCGCTAAAGTCCAATATCTTTACCTCCCCATGGCCAAATTTACAACGAGTGGCACTTAGTTATGTGTCTCTCACACAAAGAGAACTAGAGATTTTTTGCCAGAATTTAAGCTATGAACTCGTTGGATTCCTCATGACCGATGTGAAGTTGTCAAGTGGGAAATGGGAGGCTATTGCCGACATGTTGCATGGGAAGCTGGCACAAAGGGTGAGGTTGAAGAAATGTAAAGTCAAGGTGTCAGCACTCCGTGGAGGGGAGGATGTGGAGATTGCACGGAGGCAAAATGCCAAACAGAATGGAGAGCCACTCTCTCGGCGTTTGATCCAGGATGGCTCACTGGAGTTGAGCCGTATGGTTGAACAGTTTATTACTGGAAAGTGCGACATCAACCCATTATTATTCAATTAGACGTCAATTAGATGACAATACCGCCGCGTCTCAGCTAATCAAATGATTATGCTTCAGTATAGATGGAATGGAGGGAAATCGACCCAGATACTGAAATTGAGAACTTTCGAAGTCCGGGGACGTGATCTATTCAAGCCAGCGTTCATTTGAAAACATATTCTCGCTTCGTTGCATTCATTAAAACCTGTAAACATTAGTAGATGTCTATGTGACAATTTCTATAATATAGAAAGAGAATAAAAGAAAGGGTTAACTCTGTTTACATCATCTTAGTTAGACGTTGACAAGCGAGGCCTCTTATCACAGTATAGTCTGAATGTAAGTACAATCTCATCTGATCTAATTCGTTGAGCTAGAAATTATGAAGCGAGATCCGTGCCAGGGGAGCTGTTACAATACGAACCAAAACAGGGACCAAAAGAACAAAAGGTGGAATGAAAATAGGATAATTAAATAGAACGGTCTTCCTTAACCTCCATCAACCCCTGCCTCGAGCATTTGATCATTGTCCACAGAGAAGGTGCGCTGTTTTTTAGGGTAGATGGAAGAATACAGGTATACATCTTCCTACTCCCACTTCCAATTTCCGGAACTAAGAAAGTTATGTCAGATAAGAATTAGAATTTAAAACTTACTCTCAAATTAACCAAGTTACCGTATTAACCTTTACACAGGGTAATTGTTCTTACCCTTTGTTGTTGCGCATTGCAGACCCGCCTTCTGCTTCAAGAGGCAACTTGCCGCGATCCTTGCAGCCGCGCGTTTCTGTTCCCCGATAAACAAGCCAGAGCTCGGAAGATTGAATAACAACTCGATGAACGCTCGGATTCAATCTATTTTTCCCCAAAGGCTTGGAAATTGTCTTGTTACTTCGCCATATTTCTTGTAGTCCTTTGCTCTCACCGTTAGTGAGGACACCTTATTTCAATGACTCGCACGCTTCGTTCACACTTTTTTGCAGGTATACCACAACACATATATATCCACAGAACATAATCCATAGATCCATCCTTCCCGGGAAATTGTCAGCGGCGGTTTCGGTCTCCCGATGGCCGACGGTATCCTGGCCACACGGCCCACGCTCACGACCGGTGTCCGTCGTATCACCTTACAACTCCCCGGACATTCCCGAAAGTTATTTTTTAAAAATGTCCCTCGTTCCAGAAAGGCTTGATTCTTGGCCTCTCATGCACTCATTACCTATGACAATATGAAGACTGCAGGAATTCCTGACCGGGTGGTGCCCATGAAGGTCATCGTATGTGGTGTCCAACGCACCGGCACCTTGAGTCCGTCTCCCTCATAAGCGCGTTTTTTGCCCGTTCCTATTCACATGTACCTCAGTGCTGACCTCAAATATAGGTATGCGATATGTGCTCTATCAGCTAGGAATTCACGATTGCTATCACATGCATGATGTTTTCGAAAACCCGTCAACCGACGGGCCTCTTTGGTCTCGAGCCTTGAAGTCCAAGTACGCAGGCGGGGATCCTCTTCTCAAGGAGGACTGGGATCTTCTCCTCGGAAATTATCAAGCAGTCTGCGACGTGCCACCGGCTTTCTTTGGCCCTGAGCTTGCTGAGATATACCCTGACGCTAAAGTTGTTATTCTGAACCGCGATCCTGAAAAGTGGTATGTTAGTGTTCTAAACAGTATCCATTCGAAGAGGACTATTTTAGACCAGCTGGCGGTTCTGTTTTGCCTTGCCTTCAATCCGGATACCAGAGCTTGGATGAGCTTTGGCATGACCATGTTCAAGTACGGTTGGCCATTTGACCATCGTACGGAGAAGGAAAAGGCTATAACATGGTATAAAGATATATACAAGGAGTTTCGAGAGAGAATCCCCGCTGAGCGCCGCATCGAGTTCTCCGTTGGTGAGGGGTGGAAGCCCCTATGTGACTTTCTAGAGCTCCCGGTTCCGAAGACTAGGGACTGCGAAACTGGAAAACTGGTCGAGGCTCCGTTCCCTCATCTCAATGATCGCTTTGCATTTCATACCGATAATGCACAGACGCAAGCGGCTTGGATGAAAGCAGCCGTTCAAAATGCCTGGGCTTTTGTTGGAAAGGCCACAGTTTTGGGTGGCGCATCATTCGGTGGCTATCTTCTGTGGAAGAGTAGATTGGGCGGTCGGTTCTAAACGCATCCATGCCCTTCTTTATGCATGTTTATCTGGTCCAGAATAAATCACCCTAGGCATTTCAAAGTTATATAAACATGGTCAGGTTGGACTCTGCGAGATCTCACCACAATGACGTGATCTAACATGTTTCCATTCACGACCTTGTATCATTTTAGGACCTGGTTCCATTTTTATACTTTTATTTAAGTTTTAAGCTTTTCGGCTCATCGTCTAGGGAATTAAAACACGAAACATTAACCTGTCGCAAAGCCACAGCGTTGAAGTTTGTAATAAAATAAGAACTACACTCTCAGGAATACCCCAGGTCAGCCTAGTGAGAGCTTGCGTATAAAGTAGAAAAGAACAATAGAAGTTGCCAGACCCGACACCTCAACATAACGAATACCTAAACTAAAGTCAGAAAATCAAAGACAAGCAATTGCGAGCTCTGGCCGATCTTTTCAAAATGAAATAAAATGGAACCTATGAGACGTATGTATAGCAGTGACACGGACAAGAGGTGAAATACTTATAGATTGTGATAACGCTAGAAGTTTATATCATAAGAGTTATTATAGCCAAGGCGAGTTTCTACATCAAATATAAGAGACCCCTGATCTTACAGGCCATGCTGATATCTTTATTGTTTTAACTATTATTTCTTCCTATCTTAGTTTATACATATCCAACTCCCATGTGATTTTTTAGTTTGATGGTCTTATATTTGTGATTGCCTATATAGTTATCTCAATTACTTTGAACTACCTAGGTAGGCAAAAGTAGGCCTCCCAATCAACACTTTTTTTTTTAATTCAATCTATTGTAGATCATTTCTAACCCTGGCACTCTATATCAAAAAATACCTATCGGTAACTGCAGCTCTGACCTAGTTGTCTAAGCAGGCTTACGAATCAGCTGCCGAACCTTCAAAACCCCATTTTGTGAATTTTAGCATATTGTCAAACCCTTGCTTGGACTCAAAAGATCTTCGCGCTCCGCTGACATCGAAGGTCTTGCACAGAGTTGAGGCTAAAGTAAGGGACAGTATATTACATCATTTTTATTATACCACTATAAACAGCACATTGTAATTAACGGGTACAATGATATTTGCACTTTACCATGGCAGGCTGACCATAAGGCATTCCCTCTGTTCAGCTTAAATTAGGCATCCATCGCCGCCTAACGAAGGTTTTGCTTATCATCACGAATGAAAGAAATCTCGTTTCGTCAAAACCGTTTTACCAACAGACCGCGTATCAACTTACGCGTTTGACTCCATTTTGCGTCCTCAATAGTTACCACTGATAGAACAAGCTATTTGACGGGGCTGACTATACTCTTGGGAACTATGTATCGAGAGGCAGAGAGATCAGAAAATGGAACCGAGATGCCTAGACAGGAGATAGAACCACCAACGTAGGAAACACATCCTGGAGTATCTATGCAGGGGTCAAGACTTTCCAAAGAATTTATACGCCTGGGCCCAGCTTCGAGAGATACAGACGACGAATCCGACACGGAGAAACTGAGGAAGATTCCTCCAGATGATATTACGGTGACAGTATTTTGTGCCCTTCCATTCGAATCCGTGGCAGTCAAGTATTGCCTGGATGAAGAACTCGACTGCCACCCATTTACTTGGGGTCCAGCAAAATACGTCTACTCATTTGGCCGTATCAAGGATCATTACCTTGTCATAGCGCGACCTCAAGTAGGCCCCGTGAAAGCCGCTCAATGCGCCGCGACTGTCACCCAACAGTTTCCGAACATCCGCTTCGCTCTAATGGTCGGTATTGGGGCTGGCATTCCCAGTGCCAAGCGCGACATCCGTCTTAGTGACATCGCCGTCAGCATTCCCAGAGACGATCACACTGGAGTCATCCAATACGATTTCGGCAAATACGAGCTGAATGGAAGTTTCATCCTGAAAAGTTGCCTTGCATATCAATAGACATCGAGTCCGGATCGGGTACAATCGATTCGACACCACCTTTCTTGGAAATGCTGTTCATGGGTACCCAGCTGCCGTCTGAAGATCTTATGATGAATCAACATTTTGAGATACCTCCTGAATTTGGGACGAGGCCGAATGAAAGTTAGAATGTTCCAGTTAGTGCTTTTCGATATGAGCAATTAACCATTACCAATCAAAATGCAAGTATTCGGACATTTCTAGTAGACAACAAGAAGAATTTGAAATGATTCCCACAGATGTTTATCAGGTGGGCGCTACTTTCACCTTAGTGAGGGGCTCAGGAAATTTGGGGGTGCTATCGCCGCCGTTCGATTCAAAGCAAAATTCTGCTCGAAAACTTTTGTGTCATGAGTCGTATGCAGTTCATACTAGCATAGCAAAGAGCATCGTCGCATAGTGATAAGCTTCCTACTCCAAGATATCCAAGATACTATCACCAGAGGCACGAGACCTGACTAATGTGGGTGGGATAATGGGATAATTCCTTACTACCTAGACATGAGCCGCTACAACCTCTAAGCTCCCTCATCTTCCTGGTATTCGTGGTCATCTCGAACCCAAATATGAGTTTAATCTTTAGCATTCTCGTTAGCACCTCACTGAGCTATAAGTTATAATTGATTGATTTTTGTGACATTTATCTAGAACGTTTTGGTATCATGCCGGCCCGGATGGTTGTCCACATCCGGCCGTTCCGTAGTGTAGATTTAGATTAGGTCTCAACAAGCCATGAACAAGACACTTACTCTGGACAAAACTATTACATCACCATCACGTAGGATCACTTTTGTTAGAAAATAAACTCTAAAAGTGAGAATATATATATTTCCCGATGCTCGCACACGAACATTTCTCAGTCATTCCTCTTACAACCCACCGGATATCCAGATCTACCTGAATCTAATATTCATATTCGAGACAGCAATTTGAACCATGGGCGGAGTGTGTAATTTGAGGTCTTGAGAATATTGCATTTTTGTGCTGACGACAATCGGTGGTAGGACGAGAAACAGAATCTCAGCGAGGAGGATCAGAAGCTTCTCGACGAGGCAAAAGCCAACAGAGATAACCCGGACCATCCTGCCCACAAGGATCATCCCGATGTATGTGTCACTTGACCATCCACCCAATGGTTTTGTCGTCGATTTCCCTTGCTCACTATTTGTAGCATAAGCACTATGTCGGGGACCTGGTCAAGCGATTCGGACATTCTGTCATTTTTGGCGCCGGTGCGACTGTTGGAAGCAATATTGTGAATGGGATATTTCATTAGACGGGGCAAATTGTACCTCATAAAGGAGGCAATGGGATTGTCTGTTAATTTCAAAGATCGTTGAACTATTGGCTTTTCTCTGTTGAGAGCTAATCCTTGACGAAGCTGAACACGACAAGCCAAGGCCCAAATGCAGTTAGAGCCTAAATGTGATGTACTTACACCGTACTTTGGACCGGAATCTTAGAGTAAATTCGGTCCCCAAGTAGTTGACCAAGGCCGTTACACTATACTGTGGTCGACTGAGTGTGCAGTGTTGAAAAAGGTGATGATGTTAATGACGCGTGATGTTGATGACGCGTGAGGGTGGGTTATCGGGTAATCTATGGCAATTGTACGTTTGCAGTATGCCTGAGCCGTATGACGTATTAAGTCAATATGCAATTCCAAGGTGGTTGGAATGGAGTGATGACACATCGACCCCGGGCCGTAGTAGGGGAGGGCGCCTGGCCGGCCGGGTAATTTAGGCCCGCCCAGCATTCTCACGAAACCACATTCTCACTGGTAGCCGAGTGTAGGTACTTTACCAATCTACAGTGGTTGCGTTTAATATCAGATAACAGATAAGAAGCCGTTAACCACGGGGATGGAAGAGATTGATATCAACAGTATCTTTCGATCTTTGCACTATTTTAGCCTAAGTAATTTGTGACGAATGCCGCTCAGGACAATTATCGCGGAATGGTGATCTCCATATCGGCAGTAATCGAATACACATTCCCCAAGGTTTCCTTGTCGCAACACGATCTCGTATGACTCCCAATAACTCGGATCCATCTAACAGATATCTATTTCTTTAAATTCGACTCTATGTACCAGATAAAATAAATGCCTTTTATACCAGTTCAGAGTGATATTATATTTGAATAGAAAGTTAGAAGTTTAAATCCAGAGCTTAGGGTAGGTCAATCTCAGCTTGGCAACTAAGCAGGAAATTGTGATTGTCATGAGATTTTGACTTGCTCGGGAAATCCCGACATTCCAAATGAATACTTTGGAAAGAATTCAAGCGCTGGACCCCCCATTCTTGGGATTCTCGGGACGCAACCCTGCCTCAATTCGCGCGATTACCTCTTCAGCGGTGACAACATCGCCAAAGAAAAGCATGTTCTGAAGGCTGGCGTTGTGAACCGCGTCGTCGCGCGTCGCGTTTCCATCCTGCACGAACAAGACTTTGTAGCCCATCTGCATCGCGTCCCGCATAGTTGACTCGCAGCAGATGTTGGTGGTGGTGCCCGTGACAATGAGCGTGTCGATGCCCCTGGCCTTGAGAAGCGCGTCAAGGTCGCAGGTTCCCGGGATGAAGGCGCTCCACCGCGTCTTTGGCACAATCATGTCCTCTGGCTGGACGTCGAGGCCGGGCCAGAGGGCGTGCTGCTCTTTGCCGACGCTGAACGCCGCTCGTATCCGTTCAACGGCATCCGGAGTCATGCGGTTGTAATGAGGTCCCCACCGATGCGGCTCGTCGGCATCAAACTTGTATTGGACGTAGGCAATAGCCCCCCCCGCGGACCGTAGCGCCTGTGACACGCGATTGACGTTGTCGACAATGCCGCGTGCGTTCGGTACCTCTAGCAGGGAGCCCTCGCCCATGAAGCCGACTTGGAGATCGACGACGACATGCGCGGTCTGGGCCGGGTCGAGCTTGATCTTGTCATGGGTCCCTCGCATCCAGGCGACGCGGTCGGTAGCTTCGGTAGGAACGTGAGAGTGATGCATGGTTGGAGAGAACCGCCAATGTTTGTTCTGGCAAGGGCTGTGGAGAGATTCAAATGGCTATTCCATCTTTGAGGAATTCGAGGACTTAAATAAACAGAATCTCTCCATATGGTCGGATTTCCGGGATCGAAGATGTCCGCGGCTGGATTGCTTGATGCAATTCCATGGCCGAGTCCACACCGCAATGCCGTTCCTCCTTCATTACTAGCTACATCTCGCTGGTGTATGAATTATATCTGGCCCTTATGCCTGTCGTCTTTGGGAGCTGCTCACTGTGGATGCTGCTCCTTCTGGGATACATCCAGACATCGTTGAGCACATTCAATGGTCAATGGCTGGATCAACGGCGCTCTACACCCCGTAGAAGAAACCAAATGCTTTATTTGGTTGGCTAATATGCTCAAAGAGTGGAGAATCTGGTTCGGCCCCGCGGTTCCGCGGGTTCTAGCCCCTGACCAAATCCCGTGTATTTTCAACTTACTGTCAGTCAACTCTCCAACGACCCTGCATGCTTACAGTCTCATGTGGGCGGATATGTAACTGAAGGGCGACTACTGTAGCCCACTTGAGGAATAAATTCAGCTTGTTCACTTCTTATCACCCGGACCCAGAAGCCCGTGGGAATAGGGGAATGCCGAGCCACGACCGGCATCCACGCCGTTCATCGGCCCATAGACGGCCTGCATCATGCCTGTCCTGTAAGTCTCGCAAGCTTCGTTGCAATCGTGAATCTCCATGCTCCAATTGCGTGAGCCGGAATGTCTCTTGCCAGCAGCCCGCTCCAATACCCCGGCCCGCGAGGGTGCCAGCAGCCAACCGCCAGCTCAATGTTACCGGCCCTGAGATCCTTGGGCGTCTTCTTCGTCTTGAGAACCTAATGGCAGCGCGCCCGGATATCGGCCCAGCCTTGCGATCCCCTAGCTCAGGGTCGATAGCCCCGGACGCCGACAACGTTCAGTCTCCCCGACGCTCGCTTGGATTCATGCCCAAGATACAGGACCTAGAGACTGATGCCATCCGCCTCGAAAAGTTGTGCAAGGTGCAGAGCTCCCTGGTAAGTCTGTCTTTCCCATTTCATCCCGGCGGCAGTGAACACCCACAGCTAAAAGTGTTGGAAAAAACAGGGATCTGCACTTTGCGATAACCTCACTTTCAAGGTTTGCACCTTGAGCCAGCTCACCAGCCCCATAACTTATCTGTTCCAACCTTCTGACAGCTCAGTCAGTATCGCCAATCCTGTTAAATGCATCTGGATCCCAGAACAGTCAGAGACAAGGCTCATTCTAGGCAAGTTTGTCGAAGAAATTGATTACATACGCCACATCGTTTACCTACCGTCGCTGCAACCTATGATCGATGAGCTATATGGACATGTGGACTTGCGAGATGATGCAGTCACGGGACCCTTGGCCCTGCTTCTCAGCATAATTGCAACCGTGAGACAGAACTGGACGAGTCACGATCATAGCCATGGAAAATTGTTCCCCACGTCCCCGGAGGCGAAGCAGCAAACTACCTCATGGGTCAAGGCCACACTTGACCTTATCGACTACTCGGCCCGCGTTGGCTCCAACTCTCTTCAACATGTCCAAGCTCTTCTCCACACATGCTATGTAATGTTCCACCTTGAAGGTTTCTCGACACAGTTGCGCTCCGTATTTGGCACAACAGTTACCTTTGCCCGCAATCTTGGCCTGCACATCATCGACCTGCCTGTGAATATGGGCGATAAACCAAACACCCGATCCAGCTTCCTGGAAGCCGAGATGGGCCGCAGGGTATGGTGGAGTGTGGTGACGCTCGACTGGTACGAGAAGATGCCACAACACCCATTTTTCGGGTTTGTAAAGGTTCTTAGCTAACAGGAAAGCGAAGGCTTCTGGCGCAGCATTCTTACCCACGCGCGGACTTTTACCTCATGCATCCCAAACTAATGGCGGTAAACCGACCCAAAGACTGCAGTGACGATGAGATTGAAAGGAATGAGGCGCCGGACCGCGGCCTGTCGCCAATGACTTTTCACCTTCTGAAGATACGGCTTGCTGAACTGTGCCGTGAACACGCCGAGCACACGTTTCTGGGCGGAGGGCTGTACAGCGAAATGAGATACGGCCACGTCATGCATTCCGACGCCGAGCTCAACAGGTTCACTCGTGAGCTGGCACCCGCCTTTCAACTGGGTCCGGACGCGTCATTCCAGGATCATGGGCACGACTCCCCTCCACCGCGTGTCCTGGCGACTCAAGCATACATGCTTAACCTAAGTATCCAAGCCCAGCTGTGCAAATTGCACCTTCCTTATCTCTTCCGAGCGGCTGTCGACTCCGCTGTCGAATACTCTAGGAAAGCGTGTTTGCGTGCCGCGCAGCAGGTCATACGGATCGAACTCGCGCTGGAGAAGAGATCCTGCCCCCCGTTTCTCTCCAACATGACCCGTCACTGCGGCGTTCTCTACATCATATGCCTCGCCTGTATAGTCTTGCTGCTCGACCAGTGTCTTGGCTCTGCAGCGGGAAGGCACGAGACTCCCTCGAGAGAGACCCTGGAGGCTTACCGGGTGCTCAAGAATGCGAGCGGGTACTCGCCCACCGCCGAGAAACTCTTCAATTCCCTGGTGCATCTCTTGAGCAAGCACCGTGTCTCGCTCCCTACGAGCCAAACAACTGCCGACAAGGAGATGGATAATTTGAGCAGCGGGGCGAATGTCAGGCTCTCTTCGGGTGTTCCAATACTGTCTGTCGTGCATCCCACAGAGGTGTACCCGGCTAACGAAGCAGCACAGGAGCAGTTACCAGATGGGCTGTGGCGGGGTACAGACAATGGCATTGACATTGATGACTTTGACTGGAAGGCTCTTTTTGCCGGGATTGATGCCTCTTTTATTTGATATATTGCTAAATTACCATACATGGAAGATGCCCTAGAGTATCGCTGACTCTCCTGAGCTGCCCCATCATACCCCAGGTGTAAGGGGCTTTGATACTTCCTGTGAATAAATCATTCATGTAGTCCTTGAGAGAAGAAGCCACAATATCGGGGTAAAGTTCTTTCGCGTCAAGATAACTGAGGTATTTTGCGTGTTCGGGTGAGATGCCTAGTAGATATTTGTACTGCGCCATCCCCAACTTCAACATTGCTGCAGATTCGAGATCACCGTGGGCCATCTCGGCCTCGCCCTCTGAGATTATCTGCAGTATCTCCTCTTTGGTGATCTAAAATGCAGAAGTGGTCAGTCGGTGGTGGTGCAATCGTCAAGTGTAAAGTGATCCTTACAGGATTTCTAGTGATGGACTCACCGGTAACCCCTCCCTATAACTCGTAAACATCATTTTGAGTCCACATCTCGCTGTAGCAGAAAACTTGCTTGTTCAGAGTCTTAGGATCGACGATGATTCTTGCGACATACTTTCCTATATCGCGATTATCGACAAGCGCCCAAGGGTTGGTACCGTCGCCAATGATTTGCGAAGTTGAGTATTCCGCCTTAACTTGTACTTTTCCTGACGGCAAAGGTGGCAAGGACAGTTGATACCACCAGCCAACGTCGATAATGATGTATGGCAGGTACAGCCTCTTAACATGGTCGAGCATATTCTCCTTCTATAGTCATGCATTTTTAGCTGGGACCGTAGAATGATGATCCTATCCTGGGCTGCGTCGTGTTGGAATTCTGCTTACCATCTCTCTAGCTAGCATAACACCGCGGGTTGGGCAACCTGGGCCGAAGAAGCTAGGCACATAGCGACTTACACCAGCCTCATAAGCTGCCGTAATGAGTGTGATTTCTTCTTCCATTTGCCGCAAAGTCATACAGGATATAACTACGTCGATGCCGGCGAGGACCTGGGCAATGACACCCACTGGCCCATCTAGCTCGTCTGCCTTGACAACCAGGCCTCGCTGGAGGTATTCAACGAATACGTCTTTACCCAAAGACGAGGGCCGCACAAGGGCCGTCACTTCCTATACCACTATTAGCAGACTGTTGACTTGCTATAAAGCCAGGGCAAAAAGGCTAACATACAAATATCTCAGGGGTAGCTAGCAGGGCGTTCATGACAGAGGAGCCGGTTACCCCGGAGGCACCTGCAATAGCAACTCTAATTTTGGGGGACATGTTGTGTTCTTATTTTTTGTACGAAAGATCATTGAGGTTTTGGCATTCGCTCGTCCTATCTCTGGGCCTTATATAGCCCATGTTGGTCGAGTACGGACGACGATTCACAGAATTACCAATCGCTGAAATGGATTCTCCGCATTTTGTTAATATTCGGGGTTATTTCAGTCCAACGATGGCCTCTAGATTGCACGAGAACTCCAGGAAAGGAATGCAATCCGCAGGGCGAAAACGGTCGACAGGGCTCATGTTTGGCTTCAGACAGATAGAGTGGCGAAAACTCCGCGGATCATAGGACTAATGGTTATGATGGGCCGACGCTAACCTGCTCACTATATCTCGGGGAAATACTTCATCTACTCTTTTCCTTCGCTGTTTTTCAATTCAGAAACAAGTCCTGAGACTTCCGAATTTGGCCTTAAGCAAACATCTTTCACTTCAAAGCACTCAATTGTCGGGCAAATGCATTACTACTGGTGCTTGAGGGAGTAATGTCGAAGCAAGCATGTGATCCATGCAGACAACGGGAAGTCAAGATACGTCCACCCTGGAGGCTAGACTGCATCGAAGGACATCCCTTCTGCCATAACTGGGATAACACACTCCCAGCCTGGCTGGACATAAGAGTCAATCGCTGCAATCCGGTCGTATGCACTGACCATATCCCTATGTGCACTCGTTGCTCACATTCACCCCTGTAAAAGATACCCTCAAGACGACACTATTCCTTCCCTGTTCCTAGAATTATCCCAAGCAACGTTCCGGACTTTCATAGACTACGATATCACGTACCCAACAGCGGCCTCGCTTGCGATACGCATCTTACAAGCCTACTGCTACCAAATGACGGGAAATTCGTGCCTGTCATGGCATAAAGTGGACGAAGCTGTTCGATTATCTATCCAAATGAGACTTCTCGACGAGAAATCGTACGAAGGCTTGGATTCCGTTGAGGCGACGCTGCAACGCAACGCACTCAGATACTTGTACTCGCTCGACCGGTCAAATTCCTTGCAAAGCGGTAGAAAGCAAAACCTGAGCGAATTGCGTTTACAAAGCCCTATCATCACTGATTCCGCTTTCGGTGAGCGTATATCGTTGCTTGACCGACGCCAACCAGAAAATGAAGGCTGCTTTGAGAGATATATCATGATGGGATTTCGGAAAAACTATGATAGAGGGATGGGTTTGGCATTCTGTTTGACCTGGATCTTTTCTTGTCTGCGAACTCCCGGACACCTGACGACCGAGCTTTAGACATGGCACAGATGAGCAGTCTGACGGAGTCATTTTTGCGTTTTTCCAGTATCCTCGATAATGTACTGGAATTCGTTATGTCACAAATGACAATCTGTAACCCTGACAAACTAAGTGAGAAGAATTAAAGACTCGCATTCTGGATTCAAAAGTCTAATATCATGCTCTCGTATCATTTTCTGCAACTATTCGTTCTCACTCGCTTTGCAGCTAATGATCTTAGTTTATTAGGATTGAGTAATGATCGATTATAGATTGACTGGAAGAAAATTGACATCGCGTATGAGGTCCTCAATCTAATGAAAGTAGTACCTCTCCGAGCGGTCCATGCGAATGGCGAGCCTGGGGTAAGCTCTCAAGAAGCCATACCACCGCGGGAATTGCTTGTTTGCTAATCTCGGAGTGTCGCAGGCCGAGAAGCTTCGGTACATCTGCGCTACTCTCCTTGAGGTGATGCAAGGGCAAGAATCGGTTCACGTCCTTTACAAGGGCAAAGAAACACTTCTTTGGATTGCTGGATTATCTGTCGAGGCTAAACTCGAGAGTGTCTGACAAACTGGCACGACTATACGAAACAACAGAAGCTTCTAGCTAGGTAGGGTGCTTTGTGGCATGAGTAAGGGATGGTGTATTCGGCGGATGATTTGTATATTGAGAACTCGAAGATAACCTATGCTTCCAAGATAGAGTATGGGAGCCATCTTATGTTAGTCGTGGGCGAACATGGCAAGGTCGTTCGTCCTGCCGCTACAATGAGACCCGCTGGGCGACTTCGAGAAGAGGGTAAGGATATCAACTTGTCTTTGTTCCTGATGGTGGCCATTGCTGTGTATTCGAGGGATATGCCCTTCAACAGATTAAGGTGTTCCTTAAAGAGTGCTTCTTATAATAATATCAGAAACACTGCGCTATACATTCAAGAATCGGCTACCTTGTCAATCCCACTACTACTACATGCTATTCTATTCCTCCTCCTCACTATCATATTCACAATCGCTCCCGATCCGATTCCGGAGTCGCAACGGAGACTCATCATTGAGGATGAAATCAACAAGCCGTTTTAAGCCCTGCTGGTCTCCTTCGATAGTTCCTAGTAGTTCCCTGTCAACCCAACCCCTAGTCATACCTCCCTCTAAATCAATCACAACCGCGTTCTTGTCCATGTCGATTAACACATTATTGGCCTTGACATCACCCCACACGACCCCTAAACTGTGAAGCTTTCTCACAGTGTCGCGGATTTGAAGCGTCCACTTATTTTTTTGGGAGCGTGGGACATCATCTTCAATCGCCCAAGTCAGGGTTCCTGGGTCTTTGGTCTCAATCCAATCATAGAGGAGCCCTCTGGCTAGTCCATCGCGATAGGTAACAATGCCCGATAGCCTTGAAGTGCGAAGATCGGATATTGAAAGACCTGACTGGGCAATCTTGCAATACTTGGTCACCTCTTCAAGTGCATCCCATGGTGAGTAACAGGATTTGTAAAAGCATGTTTTCCCATTCACAAACACCCTTTGTGGTATGATATCATGAATAGACTCGCCGTCAGTGTAAGGGACCTCCACATCTTCAAGACTATAGAGTGGGAATGTTGATTGGTATGTACGCATTCCCACTCCTTGTCAGCGCAAGGACCGTCAACGTCATCCTGTCGCCCCCAAGGCTTGACGGTTGTTATGTTTGGTCGCTCCTTGTCGACAGGCTTCTAAAGGGAGGCCAGTATGCTTATTCTTAGATGCTAAGTCACTACAAGGAGTCACATGTAAATCTTCGTAATTTAGTCGTATATTCCCCCGCATCGAGCGAGTAACTTTGAGAAACATCGAGTGTAACTTTGAGAAACATCGAGTGCATCAACTGCGTCGTCAATTACGTGGATAGCTACACCGTCAAACGTGATAGGAACATCCTGTTCCACATAATCTTAGGTCTCACTGATCCATTGAAAAGACTATTGCCAATATCGTTGGTGTTTGCTGACCTTTCGTTGTTGTCGCAGGAGTCTGGAAAGGAAATAACCGATCACGGGAGATTGTTATTGACAACCTAGGCAAAGCGGTTTGCCGGTCTCCACCTTCGCCTTATCCAATGAGAAGTGCGGTAATCCCTCTTCCCTACCCTCCCTTCATATTGCCTCTAAGCGGAGTTACTAATAAGAATGTAGCCCTGAACAAGGTTCGGAGCGAAGGATGGGAGCTATCGTTCCGCTTGGCTCCGATACACATCGGCGTGCCCGGCAACGAGGCGGCAGACCCAGTGGTAAAGGGCATGGAAGCTCCCGGATGAGACTCGGGCACAGGAACACGTTGCGGACCGCAAAGGCCGAAACACTACAGACCTTGATCCTAATAAGTAAACTCACCATCACTTTGCATTAGACATTCATCAAGGTCCGCTACTAGGGAGGAGATTGCCCCCATAAAAAGTTATCGTCCAGGAGATAGACAAGCAGGGACCGGTAATGGACCCGAAGGTATTACAGTCGCCGAGCATAATAGCATTTGGATAAATATTAGTATCGAAGGATTTGCCAAACTGAATCGGGATTCAAGTCTGAGGTATAAGCACAGTTGGCCCCTCGTCTCAGGTAGCTTATAAAGCTACTGCTGAACTCCTTTTGCGTTGTAGTACTGCTACTCAGGTAGATCTAACAAAAAATAGTATTGGAGATACGAAGACAGTAGGGGGAAAACCCGAAGAGATGGATTTTGGTCCCGTCTCCCCGATTCCCTAACCGCTCTACTTAAGAAATTGTACTGGGAAATCAGTAATATTCGGAAATTTTACCAGTCATAGTATATGCTGCCCCAACTAACTGAGCTTGAGGAAGGCCTGAGAGCGGGCAAGTGAATTCGGACGGTGGAATTATTACGCTCGTGCATCGTTTAGTTGTTATTAGTATGTATTTGGTGAGCACTCTGCTCCACGACCTTGGCCAGAGCGATGGGCAAATCGAATGGCCGAATTTACATGATCTATTGCGCTTCATTAAAAACCAGACTGCGTTCGTATCCCACCATGCCATTCAATAAGGATGCGCTCCGAGCAGTAGCCGAATCAAGGCTAATATATCTTGGTTCTTCCCTTTAGTTGTCCTATTCATGAGTGGTACATGATGTGAAGAGCATATACGCACCGGAGTGAGGAACAGCGGATAAAGACTTAACCGTAGCCCCGGCCATACAAGCCTACCGCTCTAAACCCCAATAGACTCCACGGTTCGGCTGGGGGGGCTATCATTTAGCATCATCAAGCCCTACAAGTATTGGAACACCGTACACAGAGAATCTAAATTAGAAGCTGACCGCTTACTAAATTTCTACCACAAAATCTTCCTAAATTCTTTACTTTTCTCTGATACTTATTTTGTAAACAATATAGGAAGCATTATTGTCCTCATCAATAGGCCTAACCTAAGTCTGTTAGGTACATACCCGGAAGGCCGACCTATACGGCGGCACGTCACTCAACGATGTTTAGGAACTGAGTCAAAAGCTGGGTGAAGGGGGTTGAACACTGCCCTTTAAGGACATTCAGATGGCTGAAGAAATGAAAGAAGGGTTTAGTTGTATGTTATCTGCTGACAGACAATCTGGGTTCTGGATAGCTGGCATGATCGTGTTGATCAGCTGAGCCCAAAGCATTGTATTGCTATCGTCTTCAACGAAAGGACTATGTGTCTTTTCATGGCCAATGAAAGTAAATAGAGACCCCCAGTGTACTGTGGCATTATAATGCAGATCTCTTGAATGGTCTCATCCAACCTTCTACCATAAGTATACAGCCGATATGATTTCGTGACACTTACTTTGAAGATGCACAAGAGCGTCGGATTGTTAATTTATGTTGAAGACTATCTTACATAAGACGCACAAAACAAAAGGACAGTCCTGTCGTTCTAATCGCAAGTCAATATTCTACCTTAGCTGGCGGGAACATTTAGACGAGTACCTTTAGCTGAGGCTCTGTCTGAGTTTAGTGTCTTATTCGTCTTTGGATGGCGACTGTAGCTAGTTGGTCCCTTCAGCGAGCTATACTCTCCAGTTTCTAGTAATATTAAAGATTTTGGTAACTGATTCATTAGGCATAAGTAAATTGTTATCGATCTTTATGTTAGCTTGATCGGTAGTTGATTTAATTATATCCCCCTCAATCTTCCCACTCGGTTATTAAGCCACATAATATTGACCTGTGTTTGTCCATCCCTCTCAAGCCTTCTCAAGGTGGGTGTGATCCTCCTTCTCCTCGGTGCTCTCGACGGCAGCGCGATTAAAAGCCTCCTCGTTCTCCCGCAGCTGCTTCATGACAACGGCATGTGCGTGCCTTGGCTGTAACCCCTTGGCGAAGAGCATGTCCATCTGCTCTAGAGGCACGCTCTTAGTCTCGGGGACCAAGAAATATACATAAATTATTGACAGGAGCTGCAAAGACGCAAAGAGGAAGAAGACGCCATAGTTCATCTTGGTAAACATCTGGGGCGTAAATCGGGCGACAATGAAATTCCAGAACCAGTTGTTAGCAGCAGCGAAGGCTTGTCCTAAGCTTCGCATATTCTGGTCGAAGATCTCACTGCTGATACACCAGGGTGTACCACTCCATGAAGGGGTATAGAATATTGTGAAGAGGTAGAAAAATGCAAGCGCCATCCTCCCACCATCAGTATTGGCAGCGCCGGGATTCTTTGTAGGCTGGGCGACGGCAATGTAACCACCAACCACCCAGAGAGATATCGAGCCACCCAAAGCGCCCCAAATGAGAAGGTTGCGTCGGCCAAGATAGTCAATCATAAAGAGAATCCAAATAATAGTGACGACAGTTTTAATCACACCAAACATGCCGGTGGAAAACAAGGAAGCATTCGTACCCACCAGACCGATGGCTTGGAATACACGAGGAGAGTAGTACTAGAAAAAGAAATATTAGCAATGCTGCTATTGTCCGGAGAGAGAGTTACAGCAGTGAGGACGCACGTTGATCGCGTTGATACCAGAGCCGTTTTGCCAAAAGAATAGACTACCGGCAAGGAATAGACGCCATTGCATAGACTTATTGCGCTTCGCCTCTTTGAAAGGGGCATAAAAGCCAAGGCCAATCGTTTGGGCTTGCATCTCAATGCCTTGGTCGATCTGAGAAATCTCCTCCTGGAGGTATGGGTGGTCGGCAGGGAGATTTCGGAGCCTAGATAGGACTTTGATGCCCTGTTCTCGCTTTCCGTTCGTCATCAACCATCGAGGACTCTCATCAGTGAGGAGGGCTCCGATGACAAGGATGCCGGCCGGGACAAGTTGAATCGCGAACGGAATGAACCACTGCTTGTGTGAGGGGGCGATGGTTCGGGAAACGGCATACTATTCAAAGAAGCATCAGTATCAACCCGCCTCGTGGACGCCATACGGTAGAGACTGTTGGACCTACGTTAATCCAGAAGCCGACCAGACCACCAGACTGCCATCCAACTTCCCACATACCAACTAACCGACCACGAATAGCTGGGGGTGAGAGCTCTGAAATGTATATGGGGATGAGGTTAGAGATAGCCCCAACACCCAGGCCGGCGATAACTCTACCAGCGTACATAAGGGCGAACCCACGAGCGCCGTTAGATGCGAGCATAATACCGGCTCCAATAACAAACAGAACACCAAAGATGATCAAGCCTAGGCGGCGTCCAAGGTAGTGGCCGCCTAGATAGGCAAAGATGGCACCAAAGAAGGCACCTGCTTGGTAACAGGACACAATATTGGCTGTTAGAAGATTAACCTCATCTTCGGACATGGTCTCAAAGTTGAACTCGTCTTTGAAGGACTGTAGGGCAAGTGTGCCACCAATGAACGCGCTGTCATAGCCGATAGTAGCAGCACCAGCAGAGGCAATGGCAGCAAATAGATAGGTTCGCAAGTTGTAAACCTCCTTGGGGGTAGGCCGATCTTCCTCGACTTTGGGAAAAAGGCGCATCTTGAACACATAAACGTATGGAAGAAGATCAAAGATAGGATAGAATCGATGCCTTTGTTGAGGTTGAAAGTTCTGGGTACTTCACCAAGAGGTAAGGGTATGGGGGCGATCAAATATTTATTCTAACGAGTCATTGACTAAATCCCTGAGATGGGGTCCAGACTCTGTCCCCAAGAAACCTGGGGAATTACCCCTTACGAGTCATTGACCGGGGTTCCTGCTCTTCTCCGCAAATGCCTGGGGAATTACCCGATACGTGTAGCGAGAGTGGAGCGAAGCGGCTTAAGTTCTTTACCGGTTTGCGGGGATCCGAAAACCCCAACCCTCAGCATGCATATGCCTCGTGTCTATACAGTCGGGGTACATGGGAGAACGCTTAGCCTGCAAGCCGATGGCGGTTCGACAATTTTAGGAATGCGCCAATCGGGAAAGGATTTCTGAACATTTCTCGTGCTTTGATAAAGACAAGGGTCAAGGGTTTGTTCCGCGTCGGCCAATTCCCAGGATATTTCGAGCATAATTCATCGCTCATCAGTCCAGCATTCCATTTCGGCCAGGTCTCTCACTTTCGCCCAAAACAAGGATCCAACCAACGGAACATGACACCAATCACAATCGCCGTTATAGGAGCTGGGCTCATTGGTCCTCGACATGCCCGGACTGCCTCTGCTTTAGAAGCAACCAAGCTCGTTGCCATCGTCGACCCTGCTCCTCCAGGCCGTCTGCTTGCGTCCGAGCTAGGCGTCCCGCACTACAAATCCATTGCAGATTTGGTTGCTTCTCCGGACAAGCCAGAGGCTGCTATTGTCTGCACGCCCAATCACACCCATGTCGCAGTGGCCAAGGAACTTTCGGCCGCAGGCATCCACGTTCTCCTTGAGAAGCCCGTGAGTACTGACATTGGTTCCGGCCAGGAACTGATTGAACATCTCAAAGCGAACCCGGTCAAGGTCCTTGTTGGCCATCATCGCAGATTCAACCCGTATATTGTGTCTGCTAAACAAGTCCTTTCATCTGGTTCACTGGGTGACATCATCGCAATTAGTGGACTATGGGCGACACTCAAGCCCCTGGATTATTTCGATGCGCCTACGGAGTGGAGGAGGCACAAGACGGGTGGAGTTGTGCTAATTAACCTGATTCATGAGGTGGATTTGCTTCACCATCTGATTGGGCCCATCACCAAAGTCCATGCTGAGAAGACAATTTCGCAGAGAGGTTTTGAGGCCGAGGAAGGGGCTGCATTGACGTTGAGATTCAAGTCCGATGTTGTAGGTACCTTCATAATCTCAGACAATGTGTGCTCACCCTACAATTTCGAGTCTGGAACGGGTGAAAACCCACTCATCCCCAAGACTGGCCAGGATACTTACCGTATCTTCGGTTCAAAGGCCACTCTAAGTGTTCCAGATTTGACATTATGGTCATACAAGGGTGAGAAATTGTCGTGGCATTCAGAGATGGAATCTCAAAAGACACCAGTCATTCGGGGCATTCCTTTCGAACTGCAGCTGGATCATTTCAGCAAGGTTATCCGCGGGGAGGAGGAGCCTAGTTGCACTGTCCGGACGGGATTGGCTGCCTTGATTGTTTGCGACGCCGTGAAAAAGGCTTTGGAGACAAACACTACTATAGAGATTGATGATTACGAACTATAGGCTGATCTGGCATTAACAGCTTGTGGCCAACCGTTGAACTGATAGACCTAGCTATTAAAAATTGACGTTTTTCTCATGTATTGAAGTTACTGAGGTAGCTACATATATATACATTAGGCAGGAAAAAATCATAATGTAAACCTGGTCTTTATGTCTAATACATACGGTCTTGCTATATCTCCTCATCGTCTACAGTACTCGTTTGTTCACTAGATACGTTGGCAGCCGCATGGAAAGTTGGTTTGTCGCTTTTGCGCAGTGGAAATTGCATAAATCCAAGATGGAAAGAGTCCACTGGGCCATGGGCACTGCATGACAGCCTGGTGAAATCAAAATTCTCTGAAAAATGTGATAGAGGCACATTCTACGAGTTCATCTATCCCTGGATTAATCCAGGACAGGACCAGACCTTGCAGACACTGATTAACCAAGAAGTGAGAACATGCACAGGTGTTGATGTGCTGCAATTACAGAAGGTAGAATGACTCAGTAATCATATCGAAAGGAAGTTCCACATTCCGGTTTTCCATGAAGTGGCTAAGGCAGCGTTTAGCATGGCGCACCGTCCAAGTACCCAACCAGGAGCGCATCGCCCAGACAAAACTGACACGGGGCGTTGGAATTGTTGATTTCAATTGATTGCAAATACTGCTCCTGAATGGCCCAGAAAAGTGAACTTTCAGTGGTGGTGGTGGCATAGTTGCCTTGTATGGGATGATGGGCCAAACTGATGGCAGGAGCACCTGCCGTCGAGAGCTCCTTCCCTCTGTGCCAGATGCCAACAAAGCGAGCATTTCGAAACGAGCAGAATCATTGTGATTCTTTTTCTTTGGCCGCTCGTGAACGAGAATACAGCAACACCAGCAGCAACACCTGCGACAGCGACAGCAACAACAACGACAACGACGAAGACGACGACAACGACGACGAAGACGACGATGACAACGACGACGATGATGGTGATGATCACCACCGGCCTGGTGGTGGTGGTGATTTCCGGCGCGACCGTGGCTCCCGGGCCAATCTTTTCGGAGCGGTGGCTCCATTACCAGTACGAGGTTGTTGGTGTCTTGGTCGGGTGGTCGGTCATGCTGGCCACCCTCTACCATCTTTGTCGATGTGTTTACGCCGACTTCTTGGGGATGGGACCCTAGCCGGTGCCTGCCCCTGCACCTGCCACCGTCTCCTCCCCCTCCCTCCCCCCTCGATCTCCCAACCGTCCTCCTAGCGGATCCGTCACCAATCCGCTAAATGCCCAGTCATAAGGGCAGTGATAAAAGTGTTGAGCAGGATAATCACTATAAAATAACGGCCCCATATTGAGAAGAGGAGGAGGAAGAACAAGAAGAAGCAGAAGAAAGAGAAGAACAAGAAGAAGCAGAAGAAGGAGAAGAACGAGAAGCCCGCTTGGCGCCCCCAAAGGGCCAGGTCGCCACCTCAGCCAGAGCTCATGTCTGGCTGGGGCCTGAATCACGGAGGCTGTGGGTCAGACGCCTTCATCATTCGCGTACCCATTCAGGTCTAGTAGGCATCATCATCATCATCAAAGCCGAAGCTAAAGCAGCTCCATCACCTCTCTCAGTCAAAGAGCAGGTGTAAAGGCGACCAAAATCTACGCCCGCGCCATTTCGACCATCATCGAACGTGCGGCTTCAACACCGTTCAATCTCATCTATCTTCTCTCTTCCTCAAAGCAATGGAGTTTCTTTCATCATGGTAAGTTTGACTATATTTTATAAAGGCAGTGGTAGAAGTCTTGCGATTCTAGCATACAGTCACTCATCGATATCTCTACAATCTAGTTATCATGCGATGAACAAAAATGGGCATTATGCGTCATTTTTTTCCACGATTCGAATACCACATTATCCTTTCGACAAACGACGATATATTCGAGACGTTATCCCTAGGCCTATTTTGGGCAAAGAGACACTGTCACGGTGGATTTAATGCAGATGAGGTTCAGGTTCTCAAGACAAGAAATCCCAGCAAGTTCGATCAGTCGACCAAATAGAATACGACCAAACGACACCGACGAGACATTACGCGTCAGAATCAGCCGCCAGTTGGCCAGCTCGGGAGCCTTATTTTGTTTTGTGATGGCTTCGGGAAGCCCCCCCAACCTTTCATCCTGCGACACTTCGTTGCGACAAGACACTTCAATCTATCAAAGATACATATTCATCCCCACGCTTCGGCCACTGACCACACAAGGCACGGCGGCATTACGAACAAAGCGGACGAGGTTGCTCATGTTGATCGTCCCCATTACTTTCGCTAGGGTGGATCTGGACTCTGACTTGCTTTTGCCATACTACGCTGAAAATAAGCTCTTCTGAAGAATTTGACACTCCATTAGCGACAAAGGATCTAAAAAAAGTCCAATTCGCTACATCCTGATGAGACTAGTCACTATAGATCCTCAGTTACTGGACCACCAAACTTTGTTGTTGGCCACCGGAAAGACTCAGAAAGCATTCTGCAAAGCAACGGGTCTCCGTCGAACTATCCGACTTCCTGACTGGCTCATTCAGACCAACCTCCGGTAAGCGGGGTGTCGTAGCTTTCCGTGTCAAACCTTGTACGTCGCCTTTGAATAAAAGTCGTCTACTTAAATGGTCGCTCTGAACTCTGGAGTCGACCTTCTTTCAACTTGGCATAATTTCTCTCCTTAGAGAAACACTCTCACTATGTCAGTCATATCTTGGGGCTACAGTCGGTTTGCCACGTGGCTTTTCCTACCGCGGCTGGGGCAGATGATGTCGCAAGACTATTGACATCGAAAACGCAACAGTTCGCGATGATTCGTGCAGTGAGATAACCCTGATACCCGATAACGTCAGCCAAGAAACAATTGTGGCAACAAAGTCCCATCGTGCTTCGAAACTCCTTGGTTCTGGTGATGGATCATCAGGAAGGGACAATTCGTCTACGCAGCAGACGCAATCCAATACACAGCAACCATCACACCCCGAGAAGCCATGTACCTGTCAACACCATCGATGCTGCTGCCCGGCGCATCGATCGACGCGCAGGCCCAACAGACCAACGTCAAGCTTTTCGTCGCAGCTTGGACTTCCCAACCACAAGGGAGTACTTTCGACCACATTCCAGACCTACACACTCGAGCCAATACACTCAGTCGTGCCTTACCACCTCTCATTTGAGAATCTTAAGTGCAGTAGACAAAGTCTTCGCCCACGAAGGAAGATGGTTCTAGTTACAGATTTATGTGGTCAGGACGAAGTCACAGATGCACGGGGGACTACCTATACTTGGAGCAACGATATATACTACGGCAACGGCACTTTCTTGCAAAAGCAAGAAGTTGTCTACCAAATGGTTTATTTGCACAAGAACCGGGGTGAATTATTCAAATGTTGTCCTCACAACAGTCTTCACCTATCCAAGCCAGTTTTCAAAACCACTAATGGCTTCCAAGAGGTCAAAATGGAGATCACGAATCGGCCTCAGCGTTGTCCAAGTCACCCTACAGAGCAGTGGAGTAGTCTTAGTGGTAAGTATGTCCAAATGGTGACCTGCGAAATATGCCACTCTGACGCAGAGTGCGTGTTGGAGCTGGGCAGCGGTGGTTGGTTGAATGCGCCATACACCTGCTATAGAGAGCTTGGCGATGGAGAGAATTTTGAGAATCGGCAGTGGCTCTCTTTACTGACGGGCCAAGGCTATAGTGTCCGGCCGTGGAACTTTGATGTGTATATCCGTGTTTACTCTGCAGCCAGGCGTTTGGGGCGCGACACGGAGAGTGTAATACACCAGGGGCCAAATGGAGCTCGATGCAGAGACCTACTATCATTCGAAGGAGTAGGTGTAGAGGAGAGAAAAGCGCGAACTAGTAAATTACTTCGTACGTTATTGACGTATCACAATAAAATCAATTCGTTATATATCGTCACTCTGTAGGGTCGAAGATGTAAAGAAATTGGTAATTATTGGTTTCCCACGGCGGCGATGTTTCGCTTGGTTATGAGTATGGCTGCTGCCCTAGGACCCAGTCTGATTTCACGGTTTGGACCTGTTGCTAAGGGTGAACAATGGGATGCGAAAAGTGTGCCACTTTTTCCCTCTCCTATCTTTGGTTTTCAGTCGCTGCTCTCACTGTGCGATGAGCCCTTTGCTTCCTCAGCTTCAAGATTCTCTTTGCCATTGCCTCCTCCTCAGTGGCAAACTAATGCTGCCGCGGAGAAAGAGCGAATATTCGATCATCTTCACATGAGAGAGTGGGGAGGGTGGGTTTACAGAGTTTCGTTCTGCATGGCTGTAGTCTTGGGCCTGCAGAGTTTATTTTTGCATTTCGTATTCATTGTATCCAGGTATCTTATCTGGCATCTTCTACAGCTCTTTTTTTCTATACGAGTCAAGCTGGTTCAAACTCTCACACATATAACACCATCTATTGTTATTTCTCTGCCGTATTTAAGAGCAAGCTTTTGTAGCATCGTACCCGACTACGGACCAAGGTACTCAGAACAACAAGATGCGATTGGAAAAGGTCCTGGGCTACATCGAAAGCGGCAAACAGGAGGGAGCTACGGTCCATCCCGGTTAGCAGCTCACTACGTTGTAATATGTTCGGTGTTGATGACGACTTCGTCCTCACCCTCTTCCATGGGCCCGTCCTCTCGGGTCTACTCGATCCTATTCAGAACCCTAGGGTATCTTGCGCCATTCGCATCGAACCCAAGCCACTTTAATTCTGGCCTCCTAAGGAGTGATATTGAAACTACAGTCATTTCATGTGAATGGGTGACTTGATGGTGTAGGGTAGGTAGTCGGCGTTGGCAACACTACCGAATCTCAGAGTCGCAGATTTTGCACTACCCAGTTAGTCTCTTCTTTAATTATGAGCACCATACGATGACCCTAAGGTCGAGGGAGACGGTCAAGTGTCAGGATGGGTTACGGAATCTCAAAAGAACGAGGAAAGCCTGCTCTCAATTACCCAATGGATAATAGTTGCTCAGTTCCCCTTGCGTCAAATATTGGTCCGGATTGAATCCCATAAACGAATGCAAGCCCCCTATATGCACCAATTATCCATAACTTGGTCTCAAATGTAGTTTCGGGGGCTAATTCTTGATAAGCGGCCCTAGAATATATGGAGGCTGTTCATCAGCCCTATTGAGCCATATGGTACCAACGAACTCACTCTCACGATCTTCCAGACGGATCAACCGCTATCCAGATACTGGATACTATCTTTGCATACTGTTACAGAATCGCCAGCCATCAAAGAACTAAACAGGCTCGAAGCCTTGGATAGCTTTTTCAGCATTTACAGCGTTTGTGTTCAATGGGTCGTATCAGTTTAGCAAATTAGCTCAATTAATGGGATTAGTAGAGAGATTAATCTTTGTTTAGGCTGCAGTGAGTATCATCAACCGCGCCCGCAGATAGGAGATAGGTGATCTTAAGTGATTTGATCCAAAAACTCAGGTAGCCTAGCCCCGCCCTGCCCCAACGCAATGGTGTTATTTTTTCAAATGTCGTTCTAGCGTTGGGAATTCAATTTCCAATACGGCCTCGTCGCACTGTCCGACAGACCATCCTATTTGTCATGTCAGAAAGGTTTTCTTGGCTTGTCTGGTTAAACCCAACAGAAAGAGTCTTGCGGATATTGCATATATAAATTGTTTAACCGTTGCTCGTAGATTATCTATTCGAGGTTGCTTATTATAGGAGTGTGAAAGGGGATGCTTCTTGAACTGTAACACCATCATTGTATCCAGTGGAATCGGGGAGGATAGGGCAAGTCGTGGTTCCAGACAAAACTAGAGAATCTCTTTGTTCTGTAGCTCTGTGGAGTCATATCCCGGGCTGGCTAGTTAGTCAAGCTAGCCTAATTACTGTTTGCTTGAGGCTTGAGGACGCGTGAGCGGGCTGTCCGACAGAAGAAGCCAAACCCCGGCGTCCTAGTCCGACAGTCAGTTTGAGAGCGCGTTGGTGGGCTGTCCGACAAAGGAAGCTGACCCTGTCAGAGATGTTTGAAGAGTAGTATGTCTCCGCCAGCTCCTCAGAATTGTGTATGGGGAACAGACAGATTATTAGTATACGAGTAAAATGGTAAACAGTTACTCTTTTCTCTGTTCCCGGCTAATTTGGCCGTCGCATTTAGTACCTAAGAGCAATGCAGTGAGATCCAGTGTTGCACTATGCCAATCTTATCTGGGCGGAGGCTCCGATGCTACTCAGATTGTCAGATTGGCAGGGACCAACGTTGAGCGTTAGGTCTATCGTCCTAATCTGTCCAATATCACGAACTCGACTAAACATGACTCAAGCGAGGCTCTAGACCCTGTAGACCCTCCGTAGTATCTGCACGATGTTTCTTGAACTTCTCCAGATCCGGGGTCCCCAAGATAAGCTTGTTCCTGATATGCTTAAGAAGAACAAGTTTAATAACAGGCATCATACCCATCTCAAATTTCACCAGCGACATCCTACATCGCCCACACTTCTTTCCAACAACGATAATCGAAATCTGAATTCGCCAGCCTTTTTTTTCCCCGCAACCATGGGGCACAAACGGGTCATGCTCGTCGTGTGCATGGTGGCCGCTCTCAACTGTGCTAGTGTGGGATATGATTCCAGCATGATGAGCTCACTGAACATTCTGGTATGCCCCAGAACCCCTTTGCTGTGGAGGCTTTACTGCTTTACTAACTTGAACAACGCTTGTAGCTCTCGTTCCAGCAGAAGTTCCGGCTCGACGCCCAGCTCAAGGGTCTTTTGACTGCTGTGCAAAATCTCGGTGCCATCGTCGCTGGTCTCTTTTCCGGCCTCGTCGTCGATAGATGGGGTCGCAAAGGCGGCATTCTGGTAGCGTCCATCCTCGTTCTGATTTCATGTGCAATCCACGCCACTTCTACCACCAGGGCCCAATTCTTCGTGGGCCGAGTCCTCGTGGGCGTCGCCAAAGCAGTCGACATTGCCGCGGTGCCCACGTATCTTGTCGAGATGGCGCCCCCTGGCCGCCGTGGTTTCGTCGCTGGTCTCTACTGGACCTGCTGGCTCGTTGGTGCCATACTGTCTGCTGGCGTGGGGTACGGAGCCAGGAGCATTGGGGGAGACTGGAGCTGGCGAACAATCTGCATCTGCATGGCGGGACCGGCCGCGTCCTGTATCGCGTCTCTGGTTCTTATTCCAGAGTCTCCCCGATGGCTCATTTCACGCGGTCGCGAGCAGGAGGGGCTGAAAGTGCTGGCAAAGTTTCATGGGAACGGCGACACCGACAACCCCTTGGTTGTTGCGGAGTTTAGGGAGATTAAAGAGACGATCGCAATGGAGAAGGCAGAGCACGCGCAGTCGTTTAGGGCATGGTGGAAGAAGTTTGCCTCCGAGAAGTCCAACCGTCTCCGGGCGTATATCCTGCTGTCCCTCGGAGTCTTTGAGCAAACCGTTGGCTCGAGCATCATCACATACTATCTCAGCAATGTGCTCACGCTGGCTGGCATCACCTCTGAATCACAGCAGTTCGCTATCAACATTGGCCAGAATTGTGTGGCTCTGGTCGCCGCCATCGTTGGCACCTGTGTTATTGACAGGTTTGGCCGCGTTCCCATGCTTGTTGGGGGCACTTCTTTCTGTGCATTAGTTCTCGCATGCATGGCAGGGCTGACAGCCACTCAGATAGGAAACGAAATGGGACGAAATGGAATAATAGCCATGGTATTCCTGTTCCAGATCGGATATTCCTCGACCTGGACACCCTTGTCTTTCTCTTATTGCGCCGAGGTGCTCAACTTTACCATCCGTGCAAGAGGCATGGGGTATGTGCTATTCTTATGTGGAAAGTCAAAAGGTGCTTGCTAACTTGCTTCGTCATAGATTTTACAGTGTCATCACATCTTCTGCTGGATTTTTCAACCAGTATGTCATTCCCATCGGTCTTACCGGTATTGGTTGGAGGTAAGAGCAGCGTATCCCCTTAACAAACTTTGGCAAGTTTGTCGAAAGCGGATTATTCTGACTGTCAAATAGATTTTATATTGTCGGCGTTTGTTGGAACGTTTTCGTCGCCATTGTCATAGCCTTCACGTACATCGAAACAAAGGGTCTTACTTTGGAGCAAATTGCCCAGCGTTTTGAAGGTGTCCCACGTGGCGAGGTTCTCGACGTACGTCATCGAGGCTTACGACGGCGGTAAGCCCATTACTGAGCTTGAAACTTGTGAGAAGGAAGATCGCAAACAGTGAGAGCCTGGACAGAGGTTTCAAAAGCTCGATCATTGGGCAGGGCTTGTCACTAAACGATGCGCATTGGAAATACTCATTCCAGCCTCTCTATAATCAATGTCTGATGCAAGCTTGTTCCAGTTATTAAATCAATAAATTATTAATAGCTTCTTCAAATACTTCTTGACCCTCTAACGACGTTGTTGACTAGGTAACATGAATCTTAAACTTGGGGCTTTATACCAACTAAGAACCAATGGAAATATCTGATGTAACTGCTGCATAGAGTCCATCGGCAATATAGATCATCCTATAATTACGTCTGGACGTTTCAAGGTACTTGATGAATTTGTTTCTTAATAGTGGATATTTAATTTTCTTAATAAAATATGACACACGTCATCACCCATGTCTACCTTTAGCTTATTAGACCTCTATAATACCGGCCGCTTCATTAGCTTTAATCTCTGAGTTGATGTCGTCTAGCAGTGCTTGAATCTCTGTTGCGGGGAACCGTTGGCGTAAACGACGATCAAGCGTCGTCACTAGCCCGAAAAACGAAGAGCCGCAATGAATCAACATCTTCTCAGCCTCGTCATCAGTGATGGAAAGGCGACCTGAGAGGTAGGTACGGAATTTTCCCCGAGCAACAGGTGTTTCAAGAATGATCTGTGGCTGCGTGTCCCAAAGGATCTCACGGTAGCGAGCGATCGGCGAACGAGTGGACACTTGAGAACGTAGCTTGATGTCGCGTGATGATGCGCCAACCTCGATGACGATATCGTCGTTATCCAGAATCCACATCTTTCGAAGCGTGTCGTAGTAGCGAAGGTCTTCTGCATCAATCGACATCTCTACCTTTACTATTTCACCCGCTGGAACCACCGTCTTTGTGAAGCCCTTCAACTCGTGACGTGGACGACGGACACGTGGCTTGCCATAGCGGGCATAAACTTGTGTCACTTCGCTTCCTGTGACGCCACTTGTGTTGGTAATATTGAAGCTGATTTTAAGCGTATCACCGTCGAGAATCGTAGATTGGCTCACGACCATGTCACTGTACTCGAAGGTTGAGAAGCTGAGTCCATAGCCAAAGGGGAAAAGGAGGTCTGTGTTGCAAGTATTGTAGGTACGATAACCGACAAAGAGACCTTCAGAATAGATATGCTCGCCATTCTCCCCGGGATAGTTTAGGTAGCCCGGGATGTCCTCAAGAGCACGAGGGAAGCTGGTGGTAAGCTTGCCTGAGGGATTAACCACGCCAAATAAGATGTCGGCCACCGCGCCGCCCATCGCTTGTCCTGAGAAGAAGGTCGCCAACACTGCCGCAACATTGTCGATCCATGGCATCGCCACTGCATCTGGGCTGGACACCACCACGACTGTGTTCCTATTAGCGGCAGCGACAGCTTTGACCAACTCATCTTGACCGACGCCCAACGCCAGCGTTTGGCGGTCCGACCCTTCGCCGTCCCAGCCAACCTCGGTGTGGACAAAGACTATGGCCACTTCGGCTGCACGTGCTCCTACAACAGCCTCATTGGAAGCATCTTGAGAACCAATTCCCCGATAGTGACTGATCTGCGCCTGGCCGGCAAGAGCACGGATCTCATCCAGAGGCACATCCACTTGTGTTGGTGCTGTCGTTGCACACCCGGAACCCTGGATGACGGCTTCAACCGCGCCTTCACCGATCACAGCGATGGACGTGACGTGTTCAGACCGCAAGGGGAGAATTCCCCCATGATTTTTCAATAGAACGTTGGAGCTGCCAGCAATATTCCGAGTAAGCTGATGGTGGGCATCCGCATCGAGCGCCGGGACAGGGATCTTGGAACCTTGTTCGCACCTACGGACCAGCTCGATAAGCCGTTGGCAAGATAGATCAACCGCCTCCATGGAGAGATTGCCGGATTTTATGGCGGTCAGGAGGTCCTCGTGCCGACTTCTGCTTTCGGGCATGTCGAGGTCGTTGCCGGCAGCAACCGATGCCGGGCGATCCTTGATGCCGTGCCAGTCTGACATAACTAGGCCTTTGTAGCCCCATTCATCGCGAAGCACAGTGTTGAGCAGCCATGGATTCTCAGCGACCTGAACTCCATTAAGCCTGTTGTAGGAGCTCATCACGGTCCAGGGGTCACTCTTTTTAATGGCCCGTTGGTAGCCTAGGAGGTAGATCTCCCGCAACGCACGTGAGTCAACAATGTTGTTCATGGTGGTACGCTCGACCTCGTTGTTGTTGCAGGCAAAATGCTTAATCGACGTGCCGACACCGCGACTCTGCACGCCCTTGATCAAGCTTGCTGCCAGATCGCCAGTCAGGATGGGATCCTCAGACAAGTATTCATACACCCGGCCGCCCAGCGGTGTCCGTCGAATGTTGACGCCTGGTCCGAGGAGAAGGTCGATGCCAAAAGCCCGGCATTCAAGCCCAAGGGCAGCGCCCATCTGGAAGGCGAGGTCCACGTCCCAGGAACATGCGACACTTGAGCCATTGGGGAAGCAAGTTGCCGGCTTCATCGTGCCCCAAGCGACCTCGACCTCATTTGCCTTGTGATTCACCATTGAAAGAAAGGCCTCAAAGTCCTGCCCAGCCGGCTGGTCCTCGTCAATCTGGGGGATGGAGTAGCGCACGCCATGAGTTCCGTCAGTCATGACAAGGGCACGCACCCCGAGATGATCAAGGCTGTGCGTCCTCCACATCCGATGGCCTGTGAGAAATGCGGCCTTGTCCTCGATTGTCATCTTCTGGACAATGGCCCGAGCCTCTGAATGGACCTGTTGATCCCCCATGTTGATTTTTCCTTGGAGATGTGTCGTATCGTAGTAGGTTTGAATGAATCCGGCATATGATTGCACCTCAAGCTTGGCAATCGCAGCTTTATCGACAGACAAGCAGACAGGACAATATGTAGGTGCTCAATCGTCGCAGCGAAATCGCCTCTGTCGCCGACCAGATTCTAGTAAACCGCTCAAAATCTAAATGAGAGGCAGTCTAAAACTAACGTCGTACTTTCACTATCCGCTCATATAGAACTGCGACGAGCACCGGACCGTGACGCAGTTCCAGTGTCGGAGCCTCCGACAAGATCGAGCCGAGAAGAAGATATCGGTCGGCGGCTGAGGCGACGGTTTTACGCTCCACTACGATGGTAAACCCTTTGTCCACTACAGGCTAGATGTCAGCTTGTACCCGCAGGTCGGAAAGACCGACACCTCTCACTTACAGGTTTCCAGTGTACCCTGATGCAGTATTGGAATGGTCCAATGTACCATGTCGAACATGGCTACCTGGTGGGTGGTATTCTCTCGTCGGGTGGCTAACGCCTGGCTCCCGAATGAGCCTCTGCAGAAAGGGATCAAGCGATGATATTTGCCGAACAAGTCTAAACTTACTTATTCATATCTCTACAACGCAAGCTTTATCGCAACTGATGTGGTACATAATCGGGGTAGTGAGCGGCAAGGCCTGCCAGTCAATCAATCCAATCGCCCAACACAGTATCAAATCAACAATGCATAAAATTTGGATGAAAGGCTTCTAATTTCTAGTTGATTGATATGTCTGTGGGGGGGGGGGGCGGGGGGAGATTATATTCGAAAGTAGAATGCGAGTTTGAGGCTATCACGAAAATGAAGGCGGGTTTTACGGAAAGGAGCAGCTTGTACGAGCGAAATAACAAGACGAAGATTGGGCCTGGCCAAGTCGTTATCCCTCGTGACAGCCTAGTAGTAATTCGGATGGGAAATGAGGTGAATTCACTACTTGATAACGCGTTATCCTACCCCACGTCCATGAAGGTGGATGCAACCAAGTTGCGATAACCTCAATAATCAACGAAGTAAACCTTTATGGGAACCCCAAACAAGTTAATTCCAGTTAGCTAGTTCTACAACTAAACCAATATTAGCCAGTCGCGGAAAATCCGGGATTGAAGTGTTGATGATGTCGTTGAACAGTACCCGATTTTAAGAGGAAACCTTTCAACCTGTTTCCCTGTGGGTACCTATGGCTGAGGTGGCTTGGCCAATTAGATAAATGAACCTCTCACGCGGAAATCTAATCTATCCTTTAAAATTTGAAAGGCGGACGGGTGCAGCATAATTCAACAGCCATTCAAGATTACCAATGACGTTGTCCGCGTTGCCTTGATCCACAAATCCTAGTCTTCTGGAGTAGGTGAGTTCGCCAATCATATCAAAGGCATAGTCTGTAGCCAAGTGCTAAAGTCCAACATAGCATTGTCGTTGGCGTACCGCTGGTCCAGCTGCCGGAAAATTTCGGTGGTTGTCGAGTCAACAAAGGGCTCAAACTGGACCAAAGTACTCATGGCTTAAGCATTGGACACAGCTCTGCGGTGTTTGGAGCGAAGCTTATCATTTTGCGAAGTTAAAAGAGCCAAGAGGGGAACTCCGCTCTTGTTGATGGTCTGCTGAACGGTGCTATGAAACGTAGGCTTTGAGCCGCCCAAATGATTCAATTTAGCTGGCTGACGTACTAGAAATAGGACTTTGTGTAGCTGGACCTGGGTCCAAAGATTGTCTGTACTACACCTGGATCCGATGTTGAGACTGTCTTGGGACCCAATCTCGTAACGCTGCCATGCTTTTTATGGAGAGTAAGATGTGTCAACTCTGGTGTTCTTCTCCACACATCGAAAGAGCGCCAGAAGTGGGTAAAAGATGCCAAAATTGGCCCAGGCACTTAGTTTGAACCATTGGCATATCTGTTTGTGAAGAGCTCTATAGCAAGTAAGCTTATGACAACAAGGACGAGATATATCATGCAATGTTGATTAACTTGGTCGATGATCATTTCGAATGCCGAAAAAGGGCTGTTAGGATGCCACAGAATGCTTGCTTACGCAGGTGATTATCTGGTAGAGCATTTTAATACCAGTATCTAGTTCTCTACTTTCACAACCATCGCTGCATTTGCCCGAGGTGCCGATGTGGGGTAGACTTGGCAGTAGACGCGTAGACCGTCTCAGACTAAATTGATCTAGAATATTAGTGCCCTCGGAAGTGTTCCATATTCCGAGTCGCCTCCCGTAATGGCAGGCTAAAGAAATGAGTATCCCGCTTACAAATCATTTGTTCTCGCTGCAACGGATGTCACATCAGACGTCTTCAGCAGGTCCGGCTACAGACATATGAGACTGAGTACCCCTCTATAACTCCCTTTGGTTGACTTTCACATTGGCTATATGGACTAGGGTTGTGCTTTCACACTGCTCTATTGCCTGCAGCAATCGCGGTGACCTACCTAGTTGATGCCCCCGGATTCACGTTGACTCGTGCCTCCCCGGATGCGGGGTTGAACAAGGGTCACGCGTTAGACTGAACTCTTTCTAACCTGTTCCCACACCAAGTTGGACAGCATAACATGACAATTTCCCAGAGTTAGACCCCCTACCCTGGCATGATTTGCATTAATACACTCAGCCCGCTCTCTCTCAATTTATGGTTCTCGTCGTCGAATTGTCTGAACTATGACTCCGCAGCCAGTCTTGTCCTGTGAGACATGCAACATCCCCTTTCAACGGAAGGAGCATTATCAGCGGCATCTGCGCACCCACACAAAAGAGAAGCCCTTTTCATGCTCAGAGTGTGGGCAGAGCTTCAGCAGGGTGTAAGTAAGCAGCCAGACTGACCGGCTGCTTTTCTTCAACTAGCAAGACGTGCTGACATTTGTCGATCCTGCAGTGACTCTCTCGCTCGTCATCACACAGCCCTTCACCTAAGCATTGATGGTAGAGACAGTCGTGACCGCCAGAACAATCGCCGTCGCGTATCTCAAGCTTGCAAGCCTTGTGGTGTCTCCAAGGTGAGATGCGACGGTGAGCGTCCGTGCCAGCGGTGTCGACGACTGGATACTCAGTGCTACTATGAGCCGCATGCGAAGCGGAAAATGTCCGAGTCTGAGGCCGGCTCGGACAGGTCGGACACTAAGCGGGACAGAACTGACGGTATTTTGAACGTCAGTGTTGATGAAGCAATCAACGTCGATGCTGGCCTCGCTAACGACAAGTCGCTCATGTCACCCACAGCTTCTGTCCGCGATAGCCGCTCTCACGAGCTCGATGATGTGGATGACGCGTGCATCGTTTCTGAACAAGATCACTTCACTGAGCCGCCCCAAACCGAAGGCGTCGCCGTCAATGTCCCGCCCATTGATCCGCTTCTAGGTCTGCGCCTTCACGCATATACTGGACAATGCACTGGTACTGTACTAACCAAGCCACAGCAAACATTACTTTCGACAACGATGATATGCCCATTGATTTCGATGCTGGAAGAATCATACCCACACCGTCCCTATTATTTGGCATTCCGTTCGAGACCACAGACTGGCTCAACTGTGATATCGACCAGTCCTTCACGCCTCTCTTTCTCCAGAATGACCTCTCTTTACGTGCTATAAATGACACTTGGTTTGACCAAAATCTTCATTATTTGCCTCAGCAACATCAGCAACAGCAACCTATGATATCGCTGCCTACGCCAGCCTCTTCGATGATGGATCAGTCAGCAGTCGCAGAGCTGTATAGCCGTAGCCACTCTCCATCTATCGACAAGGATGCTGTTGAACCTAGGGAGTATTTGCCAGTCGCCATCGAGGTCGACGCGCAGCTGACTCTCCCTGATCTTTCTCATCTTACCGCAGAAGATGTCGATCAGGAAAACTTGGCTCACGTGGATGAGATTTCCGAGCATGTCAGCCAGAGAGCAGCTCAGGCGGTCATGGACATGCAGAATGGCAGCAACTATCCGCGCTTCAGGCATGTGTCGATCCCCCCTACACATGCCTTGAATGCTTGGGTGCAGCTGTACTTTGAGTACTTTCATCCAATCTTGCCTATTTTGCACAAGTCGACCTTTTCTTCACACAAGCAACACTGGCTGCTTGTTTTCACGGTGGCTGCGATTGGTGCGCAGTTTTCTAGCATACCAGAAGGCCCGGCTTGCTCAAGAGCAATGCATGAGATCGTTCGTCGACAAAGTTCAACCATGGCAAGTATAATCACTCCAATGTGCCAGTATATGGTTGTTGCTGACGGGTATAGTGTGAACACCAAAATTCTCATGGCCGAGAGCTCTGGATGTCCCAGACTATCCTTCTCAATCACATCGGCCTTCGATATGGCGGTGAGCGCAGGTCGTTGGAAATCGCAGAGTTCCTGCAAGCCCTGCCGGTGACTCTTGGACGGAGAAAGCGCCTCTTTACCGACATGTTTCCAATGAACAAGTTCGGCCAGCTCCAGTTGCCACGCACGCAAAAGTGGCAAATATGGCTGCTCGATGAAGAACGGCGGAGGGCTGGGTTTGCAATCTGGGTGAGTCCAGCCAAGTTGCAGCCCGCTCAACAGTTATGCATTGATTTGTGCTAAACGTCGTCATAGCTCGTGGATTCAGCGTTTGATGCGCATTTTGACCTGCCGAGTCTGATGAATCTCTCCGAGCTACAGATTTCGCTACCTCAGCCGGACGACTGCTGGAATGCATCGACAGCCCAGTGCTGGGCGAGCTTCTCCAACGTCGGTTCGTGTACTATTCCGAAAATCTCTGGTTCCACGAGGACTCTGTGCTAACAAACCAAGGCAACTCCGGTGCTAGAGGACTCCCGACCATGGAGCGCGTGATTGCCGATGATAGTTGGCGGTCCACCTGGTCAAGAACTAACACCCTGGGCAAGCAGGTGATGTTGCAATATCTTTCCACTGTCATCAAGGATCAAATCGCAAACCAGTCCGGCACTCTGAATTTCTCTTGCCATAATGGTCCAATGGCCTCAAGCATACTAACCGACTTTCTGGCGCTTGTTGAGAACGACGAGGGAGAACAATCCGTCGACGAGGCCAAGGCATCCACAACGCACCAGATGATGGCCCTGACTGCTTTGATGACCCATAACGCCCCCATCCAAAATCTTCTGCCCATTGTCGTCAGAGACATTTACGGAAAGTTTGGCGACTCGGATCGGGCGCAAATCAGAGACCGGTGGAGGAGCGCACCGCGCCAGGGAAGGCTGGGATGCTTCTATGCGGCGCGCATCCTTCATATTGTGCGGTCGAGTCGCTGCTCACATTTCGGGGCACCTGTCTGGTTGTTGCGTGCTGTGCTAGCCCTGTGGCTTTACTCGACCCTCGTAGAGCGTTTTCCCGATGGGTTTCTGTATCCCCACACGGGCCCGGCTGTGGTACTGGGACCGAAATCGCTCGATAGCATGGGGAATACTGTCTGGATCGACGGTGGGTGGAGCCGAGTCAAGCTACCGGGCATCGGCAACTTGTTGTGTGCAGAGGGCCGGATCAAGTTGCTGGATGATGCGGTGGTGCTTATGAAATCGTTGAAGGGCTGGGGTATCAGCACTATATATGCACAAATCCTTCTACGTCTCCGAGCTAAGGAGGCAGCATCTAAAACAGAAGGCGATAAGCTAGCATAGGGTCAATACAAGTACGTCGCATGTTGCTGCCAGATGTGTGTGCAAGCCTAGTTTATTGTTCGCGACACGGTACATGTAGTGAGTGGGCTTTAACAGAATAAGTGACCAAAGATAGTGAGTGTATGAATATTGCCTGGAGCTAGTTGATACCAAGATAATATAATCAGTCTCTTACAGCTTCAACCGTTTCGCTCATGCTTACGCTTGCAGCTGTGGCTCAAGCGAGATGCCCATTGTACAAGGCCAAGTCCAATCAATATATGAAGTTTTAAGTACCATTACTACCCTAGAAGCTCATTGAGCAACTTCAATTTCTCTTTTCTTCAACCGAACCGATGGTGGTCCATAGCACCTTCGCGTAGCGCTCGGCTCCATCGGCTCCACGCTTGAGATTGAAACAATTACAAGAGGCATGCGGACGCATCAGAGTTTAGTACATTCCACATCCAGAACTAATACTTAATTATCCGGAGTTACTGGAACATTCCTGAATAGATTATGAGATTATCACTCCTTACTGCACTTGTCTTATCTTGCCTTATCTAACCAACATGTCTCCTACGGTGCTCGGAACAGTCACCTCAACTCGAACACAAAAAGTCTTGTTGACGCTTGAAGAGCTTGGGATCAAATACGACTTGGAGCTGATTGATCTCGGAAAGGGACAGCATCAGGTAAGCCAGAGAACAACGTAATTTCCTACAGTTGAAACCATCAACTTACGAAAAACACAGAGTTCCGAATATGTGAAGAAGCACCATCCATTCGCCAAAGTACCCGTTTTTCAGGACGGTGAAGTAAAAATCTTTGAATCTAGGGCAATTGCTCGATACCTAGTTGCAACAAACAATTCCCCGCTTGTCCCTGCGTTTGATCACGCCAAGGCTTTAGCGACTTTTGAGCAGGCTGCCAGTGTCGAGCAAGCTTATTTCGAACCTGCTGTTTCAGCTCTCGGTTTCGAGCTTATTTTCAAGAAGTGGGTTCAATTATCAGCGTCAGGCAGGAATTCGATATGTCAACTGACTCATGGTGGAACTAGACTCTTCAAGCTTGGAGAGACCAATCAAGCAATTGTTGACCAACAATTGGCTCTCCTAAAGACAACCCTTGACTACTACAGCCATATTTTGGACAGGCAACACTATCTTGCTGGAAATGTTCGTACCTCAACATCTGTATAGCATTGACTTTTGTGCTGACTCAATGCCGCGTAGACTTACACCTTGGTCGACCTGTTCCACGTTCCTTGGATTGGGTTCCTCAGAGACCGCTTACTGCTCGGTGAGCTTATTGACTCGAGAAAGAATGTGGCAGCATGGGCGGAGCGTATCACCCAGCGTGAGGCGTCAAAGGTGGTTGCTGCAAAGGTAGCTCGGCATTAGTCACATCTTAGAAACTAAGAGATATATAGGATATTGAAGCCATTCTTTCTAAGTATAGTCTTAATGAATGAAGTTGCCTTTGCCTCCTAGCAAGTTATAATATAGTATGCGCTAAATACTAGTATAATAATAAAGATACCATTTGGTAGATTACAGGGTATGGAGTGTTTGAGGTAAACAATGCGAAATAGCATTAGTAGTTATATGTTTTATCTAGTTCAACCCTCCAAGTAGAGAGTGGAATCTAATCACATCTCAAGAAAAATATAATGTATTCAGTCATGCCTCGGTAGGTCAATGATTTGCACCTTTTCTATGAGAGGGCCCAGCTCTGCCACGACGGCAAGATGGGCGGGGTCTTTGAGGGCGTAATAATCGCGGTCCTCTGTATTCTCAAATTGAATCACGAAAGCATGAGTAATACCTTGCTGTTGTAGTTTATTAGCCAATAATAAGCATGGAATGGAGTGGTATATATGGTTGAATATAGATGTTAAGAAAGCTTACCTGAAGGCCTTCCGGCGCACTATCGGCGCCACCTTCGACACTGCGAATGTATGGCTTCTTCGATTCAGGATGTACGCACTGATCTTTAAGACCTTGGATCTTAGCAGAAATCTAAATATACAAGAGTCAGTAAATAATCGTTCCGGGTTAGGGGATTTTAAGACTAGCCTCGTCGACAGCATTGTTGTCGATGCCTGACTTGAATTGAAACTGGACGATACGGTTGATGCCCATTGCTAATTTCCGCGTGATATAGATGAGCTACAAATGAATAGGCTTCGTGTTGAATGGCGGTGCGTAATCAACGGGGATTAAATGACGCTTGGTGTGTTGAGAATGGTAGACGGCGCATCCGGTCTGCTTTGGTCACCTGTACATACAAAAAAGTTATAGGTTTAGTGTTGTGGATGAAGCCTCGGAATATATGCGCGGAATATATGCTCGGAAATCTTGAGCATGTTTCCGAATCGTAAGTCGTTTCTCCACCCCCGCAAAATCGTTTGGCGTGGAGCCGAAAAGTGCGGGGTTGATTATCAACCTAGACAATCACAAGCTTACCCGTACAATCCGTATGTGAAACTGATGTAAGTGAGCTTTTCACTACCACCCAAGGCGAGGAAAAGATTACTTCCCCACCGGCAAGCGAAAGTATGCAGAGTGCCTTGGATGAGAACCAAGCTCAATAGTTTGGTATCATGAAGCTAGAAATAAGCCTAGCACTAAAGGAAGATATCCATATATTGCTTAAATACCGAAGTTCTCTTCTCTCTCCCTTTGACATATAGATAACATTAAAATATTTGGCTTTTAAAACACCTGCAATGGAGCTTTCAGTCGCTGAAAAGGCAGAGGTCTCCCGGGTCGAACATGTTGGCCATGATTCCAACACTCAGGAGCTACGTGATCACCCCAAGGTAACTCGTCACTACTACTGGACACAGGCCACCACTAATATACATGCAGACATGGAACTGGCTTCTAAAGGCACTGGTACTCAGTAATATTTGTTTCATGGTTTTTTGCGGCAACTTTTACTCGGTATAACTTCCTATCTTTATAGATGCACTTGAGCTGAAACTAATCCCTATATTGGAACAGGCTGGTATCTCTGCGGGACTGACTTCTCTTGTATATGACCTCAATAGTAACTACCAAGAAGCCAGCAAGATTGTTGCATACAGTGTCCTTTGTATTGGACTAGGTGCTTTTCTTTGGATTCCCACTGCTGTTGTCTTTGGAAAACGTCCGGTTTTATTGGCCTCGCAGTGCATGTTCATGGCTGGCTGTATCTGGGCTACACAGGCCTCAACCATGAATAGCCTTCTTGGATCCCGGATTGTTGGCGCGCTTGGAGCTGGCGCAGTCCAGGCTGTCGGTCCCGCGGTTATTGGAGGTGAGACCCGTCACTCACCGCGCACCAGCTTCGCTCTAACTAAATGTTCTTTCTACTCTAGAGATATTCCTTGAGAAGAATTACTCGAAAGCTATGGCCGCATATTCAATAAGCCTCTGCCTTGGAGCTCAGGGCAGTCCCCTGATTGCTGGCCATCTCATCGCTTCCAAAGGTTGGCAGTGGTTCTTTATTCTTGTCGCCATCCTCAACGGTGTAAACTTTGTTACCGTTCTCTTTCTTTGCCCCGAAACAGCCTTCAACGTCCAGGTCGAATTAGGTGCCACGAGCGCAGATTTTGACGCGGACATTTTTGACCAGGCTGGCCGTCTTGGCCCGAGCCAGAGTCCAATCAAGACTTGGCGTCAGAACTCGTTCTATACAAGACACCCGCACGTACGTGGAGGGGGGGCGAGACAATGGCTACTTTCATTCTTGTTGCAGATTGAGTATGCCTTTGATCCTATCGTTCTACTCTCTGCCGGCATGTGGGGGATCGCACTGGCATGGTAGGGCTCACTATTTCAAAGCTGCCCCCAAACCCTGCTGACATCTCTTAGGGTGGCTACTATCTCGGTTGTCTGCAACCAGCTATTCGCTGCGCCACCTTTCCTCTGGGGCCCAGCTCAACTTGGGAATTGGGCCTGTACGAGCCTTATAGGGGTTTTTCTTGCATTTCCTATTGCAGGTCCCTTAACAGACGCCCTGTCTTCCTTTTTTGGTCGAAGAAAAGGCAAGCATATGCCCGAGTATCGCCTTTATACCTTGGTAATCCCCTTGGTGATTTGTTCACCAGGCCTTCTACTGTTCGGATATACATACCCCAAAGGCTCCTATGTAGGACCAGCAGTTGGGTACGCCATGGAGGCCGCCGGCCTTATGCTTATACCTACCTCGGTATTGTCTTACGCCATAGACAGTTACCCGTACGATTCATCGGAAGTTGTAGCTTTGATGAACGCCGTGACGCATTTGATCTCTTTTGGTTTGGTAGAGACTGCCTCGGAGTGGTTGATGAGAGTCGGCGTCGAGAGACTGTTCTTGCAGATGGCTATTATCCAGTGGGTATTGATTGCCGCACTCTCCGTGGCTCTCATTCTATTTGGGCCGTGGATTCGGACAAAGGCCTCTTTTATTCATCAACGATATGGTGCCAAGAGATTTCTTTGAATCAGAGCATATAACAAAGACGAGATGTTTGTTTGATCACTGAGGTTGTGGGGTTGTGAGTGGTTGGAGTCTTTTGGGTGGCATTCAAGAAGAACTCGGGCGTCAGGGCTCTTAAGTAGGCATCCATTGTCATCAATAGAGTTCAGTTTACTTCAAGGGAGTCACGGCGCTGAGATTTGATGGTAATTAAATGATCTAGGAAGTTAAGGTTAGATCATGAACCTTCTATTAAGCTCTTAGGATAACCTTAACTCCTAAACTAAACTGAAGCTATTCATTCTTAATAGAAGTGCGTAACTTTGTATTATTTAAATTACCTTAAATAACCACCGATGATACATGAGGCTTCTATAAAGAGTAGAGCAAATAGCTGGGAAGGAAGGTATTGGTTTGTGGACTAGATAAGATCTATTAAACCCTAGTGGATTTTATTGAACTATCAGATTAATTTTAGGCATATGTCGGACTACCTAGTTGCTAGAATGAATGACAGGAAGAGTCAGCCAGCTGGCTTCTCCGCCAACAGTTATGATGTTTATTCCGTCCAATACTCTTGGGTTACGGTCATCAAGATGCTCGTGAGAGAATTTGCCAACACCCTGAGTGTCGTGGCCAGCAACTTCTAGCACTAGGCTCTCTTTTGGCTCCAGGACCACATTAGTTGGCCAGATTTCAACATCCACCTCATACTTCTGGCCCTCCTCCACAGGCTGTACCTCGGTCGAATAGTAATTGCGGTAAGGGAGGTAGTCTTTGTGAAGAATGTTATTGACATCTACCTTCCGGAGTGAGACTCGCTGCCATCCTTTTACCACAGGCACAGGATCACCCATTGTACCGGTGTAGAAGACCTCATCTCCCTTGGCGTTGATCTTGCGAAGGGTGACAAAGAGGTCGATCTCTGATGGGGGAGATGCGACGGGAGATTGACGAAATGAGGACACAGTCAAGTGGGCGACGATGTGGCCGGTTATTTCAAGCGAGGACGAGGACTTGTAATGAAACTGAATGGGAGCCCTGGAGTAGCCAAGTGTTAGTACGATGGTTTGTATTAAACATTAGAGGGAGATCGGCATACCCTTTGAGCGCATCGTACTCGACTGTTTTCGTGGATGAAGACGGAGTCTTGCTTAGCGTGTTCTCTGGAGTTAGGTAAAACTTGGTGTATTCTGTCCTAGGCAACGGCCAGTCTGCCTCATCTCTCTTGGGAAATTCTCGCTCTCTCTCCGGATCATCCACCCCGGCCTCTCCCTTGCGCAGGGTTAGACGAACCCGAGGTTGATTCCCGGACTTCCAACCATCGACATCGTTATCCTTCAAGAAACAGTTGAAAAAGGACAGCTGCAACTCGGACGACTCAGGGTAGTAGAAAGGTAGGTCATGTCGCCCTACAATGAAGTGAAGAAACTTGTACTTGGAGCTGGCACGTGTCCAACCAAGAACATTTCCTCGGAGGTGGAGTAAAATCCCACCCTAGAACCACCGGTCAGAAAGTAACAAGACGTTTAGTCGAACTAGAAAACTCACCCAATTAGCTACGCTAAGTAGAGGAACCTCAATGGCCTCCAGATCAAAGTCGCGAGTACGGTAGTATTCTTCATCACGGAACTTGTGGACCGCTGTATCCAATGTTTGGTCCTGACGGTTTTTCAGTAGAGTTTCCTCATCTAGATCACCTTCAAGAGTATCCTCCCCCCATTTTCGAGCAGCTCGTCCTGGCTTGCCGTACTGGTTGGGGCCTACTCCGTTATTCCACCAAAAATCTATGTCGATTTATTAGCACCATTGCGCGCTTACGTGTGACGGGGTTGTGAGCTTACCGATAAATTTGTCGGAAAGGATACCGCCGTGCCTTACTCTATCACGGTAGTAATCGCTCATTCCCTCCCAGGGAATAATAGCAGCTAGTCCTTTTGGCTTTCGAGCGGCAACACGCCATTGAGTACCGGCGTAATAGCTGATTCCAAGCAGTCCAACCTTGCCTGAAGACCACTCTTGCTCGGCGGCCCATTCTATAACATCGAAAAAGGCCTCACTAGTACCTCGGGACATAGTGTCTAGCGGACCAGGGCTTTGTCCAGCTCCGCGCTCATCTGTTCTCACAACAATATAGCCATTGCTTGTCCAGTAGGCAGGGTCTGGTGTTTCCCATGCTGCATGCGCAGATTTCATTTCGGGGTTTAGCTGTTCCCAGCTTTTCTTGTAGAAGACCCCATAAGGGACATCTTTTCCATCTATACGGTAGATATCAGCAAGTGGTCAAGGAAACTAAAATGACAATATGCCACTAGTGGCACTTACAAGGACCATAAGTAGCAATGACGGGGTATTTCTTGTTTCCAAACGGAACGGCATCTTTGGGCATGTAGACATTGGCGCGAAGAAGTCCCTTTTCGAAAGTCTTGAGCGGAACATCAATATTCTTGATAAAGATGTAGCTAAAGTTATCTTTGTCGATTGTTAGAAACTTGTTTACAGCCATGGTTGCTAATTGTCTGACTTGAGATTGGTTGACGGCCAAGATATGGTAGGACTAGGATGGCTTTACCAACCTTCGTTTGCTTTAGGCTTTTAACACAGGGCGATTATAGCGTAACTCTCAGCATTTACACTGCCAAAGCCGACCGAGTGTTACTCCAATAGCTGGAAAATGCACGCGCATTTGTGGCTTGCCGTGTGGTCCCGAGCCGAAGAGCACCCACAAGCTAGCCACGCCTACTGCGAAAAGACTGCTGACAAGTCCAATCTTGCAGCAATGCTTCTTTGACTGACTCTCAGAAACTCAGAAGGGCTTGAACGGATCATGTCTCCTTGTGTACTCTTTCCAATCTCCGACACGCCTTCAGCTCGCCAACTGCTACTCACACCATCTGTAGATGCATAGGCTCTATTTCCCATCCACACAATGACAACAACACAGACCGACGCCGCCAGTGCCAGCAACAATTCGCAACCTCGGCTCGATGCCTCGATTGCAGATGCGCTGCAAGACTACCGAATCCACCACTCGAGCCAACAACAATACGCGGCCCGACAGCAGGATGGAGAGCGCAACGTTGTCATTGTCGCTGGTGTTGCTCGCGAGGCTCAGCCAGACGATTTTGACTCCAGCCTGGCTCCTCACCCGCCAGTGCCGTACCCTGTTTCGGATCCCGACTGGTGGACGGACACTTTTAGGCGTGTTCCTAATTACCGACCCATCAATAGACACCTAGATCTCAACGAACGACGTCAGAAGCTGTTGTTTACAATTGTGGGTGGAATCATGGTCAGAGGATGCTGGCTCATTTCGGTGCGTCATCTAAATGCTACGTCTCGCTGCTCTCACTAACTTTCTTGTCTAGAACTGGGCTCAACTTTGGAGAAATACGGCGGGAAGACTGACGGATATAGGTAAATCTCACGTGGGCGGCGAGTGGTAGATGTATCGATGGAAGAGTAAATAGCACATGGCTTGAACTTTACGCACGTCAATTTCTATTTATGATTTGCCATGCACAACATTATAATAAATATCTAAGCCAAATAGGAGACCCTGAAAGATACATTCTGTGTGATTAGAGGATATAAATAAAATGTGCGAATGACAGCGGATTTTTGACATTTAGTTACTCATAAAGGAACCATTAGAAAACCCACATTTTTCTTACTAAACGGCATATACAAATAATCTATTTAAGGATATTTATTGTGACATCTAAGCTGATGGTACTACAGTGTGAGACAGTCACTATCGCGCCCAACTTGAAAACGGAAATGAGCCAAGAAGGTGAACACGGCTCTGCGATTGACGTACATGCCAAACAAGACTAATCCCAACTTCCAAGCTGATACTGGCTATTACACATGTTCACTAGCTCCCAGCATTCGCCCATAAATGTGTTCGGGCCCTGGTCCTCCTCGTCTCCTGCTGCGCCAGCCGCAAACATGGTGGCCATAAAATGATCGTCGGTTCCATGAGCTTCTTTGTATCGAGGATGCTTCATGAGTCTTGTCGCGGCCCGCCTCAATGACGGGCCCTTATTTTGCGTTACAGCATCTTCCACTGCCTGTCGGAACTCTAGGGCCCAATTGCCTGGAGGAACAGGTTGGGCAAAGTTATCCCGATACTTGAGCATCTGGTACCAATGGTTCTGATAGAGATTGTGAACTGAACCTCCGCTTCCAATGATGACTGTGTCTTCATATCGCAATGGCCGGAGACAAGCTCCAATCTTAGCATGTAGGTGGGGATCGTATCGAGCATTCATCGACACGATTGTCGTTGGCAGTGGAAGACAGTGGGGGAACATGCGGATGATAATGAGATATGTGTCGTGCACCCATTCAAAGTGATAATCAGCCTGGGCGTTGATTCCGGCGGCTTGCAGCATGTTGATGACACGCTCGCCTCCTTGCAGGTCCGCCACCATCTTGTATGGCATGTAGCGAGCCTCTGTGACGCTCCCGACGGGGTCTTTCTTTGCGGCCGGGTTCATACTAACTCGGACAATGTCATAGGGGGAGTCCCAGTGGGCGCCCTGTTTAATATTAGGCAATGCTAGATCTATAGTCTTCGGACAAGATGGCTTTACACACCATCATGACAATACGTTTGACGCCCCGGCGTAGGCATTCATTGCCAACGTTCTCCCAGATCCTCGCAGGCTCTGACTCCTCTCCAAGCATCATGGTAGACCCATGAGCAAAGAGAAAGACGGGTGTCGGCTCTGCCGGGATATTGTTAGCACTAGGTGTCGCTGTCGCGCTATCATTGGGGGAGGAATTTACGCCTTCTCTGTGTTGGTGTGCTGTCCATCTGGGTTATGTTGATGTCTCTTGCGATACCAAGCTCGAACGACCCTCACTCACGTGGAATTCTAGAGATTGTAGATGACAATTGAACTTATTCCTCTAATCCAAGATTCCCCATGGCAATCGTGTGTTGAGAAGCAAATGGGTTTGTAATGAGTATGCGTGATGCAACCTCTCGGTCCTCCGCTGTGGAGCCGAGCCGAAGCTCCCAAGTACTGTACCCAGACTTGGAATTCTGGAAAGTACTTGCTCTAAGACCGGCCCAGGTCCATCGTTATCTATCAATGTCTTACCAAATTGTCTATTGATTGGCAATACCATAACAGAACAAATATGACTTCTGTACTGGATCAGTATCGCATTGTCAACGCGGCGTGGACCGAGGGCCGCTTGGAGAATGCCCTACAACGGCAAAAGGAACTTGCCTTATTGCATGCGAACATTAAGAAATATTCTTCTGACTTGATCAAAGCTATATGTCATGGTAAATATGCCTTGGAGAACTACACGATCTCAGCTAGCAAACTCATGACTTTGACACAGATGTTCAGATTTCGGAGGTGAGCGCCGCCGATGAGCTCGAGTTGACGCTCGAGTTGATTAAACAACTCTACGACAGCCTCGACTTCCCAGACACACTGTCCAAGGAAAAGCTGGTTAGAAACGGCGCCAGCTCGTTGGACAATCTCGTCCCCCTGGGTCCTGTTTTGATCGATTCTTCTCCATACTCGCCTTTTGCCAGCGTACTTGCGCCGCTCGCCGCCGCTGTTGCAGCCGGAAGTGCTGCGATCGTCTTGGCCCCCTCACAAACACCTACACTGAACATCGAGCTCCGCGCGCTTATCACCAAGAGTCTGGACTTTGAAGCTTTCGCTATAACTGAGGATGACTCAACTGGCACCCGCCAGCAATTAGGCGCAAAGTACTTCGGTGCTGCTGCTCTCCAGAACATGGCTGAACGAGATTCACTCTCAGCATCCCTGTGCAAGGCGAATCCTCTAATTAGAATTCTCACGCCGCCTTCTGGAATCCCTGCTGCATTTGTCGATCGCTCCGTTCAGGATCTCGAGGCTGTGTCGAGCCATCTCCTCCAAGTCGGTCCCAATGCTCCACGAGCCAATCCGCTTCGAATACCGCGCTTGGTCTTTGTGGATGAGATACACATCGAACAGCTGGAAAAGTCGATATATGCTGGGTCTGGTGCAAACCAACAGCTATCATTTCCGAATGACAAAAACAAGTCTCAGGCTTTTGTCCAGTTTGTCCAGTCAACGCTCCCATCTATTCGACAGATATCTACAGCGGATGGACGCCTACCTGCCGTCATCACGTTGCACGACTCCAAGTATGAGCCATCTTAAGTATAGGCGACTCGTCATGAAACTAACAATTCAACTAGCGAAATCGTATTTGAAAACGTCCACAAAGCAGTAGAGGTGCTCGCAGAAAGCACTAATGGCCTGCTCTTGGTCTCTACCAGAAGCTTAGACCATGGGATCGACATTCTGAACAAGATGTAAGCTTGCAGAGTGCGATACTGCGTTGTCAAGTTCCAATCTGATCAAGTGAAACCAGAAACACCAACAACCCTTCCCAAGCCATCTATATATTTGCACCCCCCAAGGCGTCTTCCTATGTCGCTTTATTCACGAACACGCTCCAAGTGTTCATCAATACCATCCCTCGGTGGTCGTTAGGTATGAGTTTAGGTCACTCACTGTGAACTAGGGATTCTTTGGCTAACAAAACACTTACACAGCTGCCGTTGCTCCGTCCACATCCAATGTTGCTGATCGATTGCCATACCGCAGAGAAGACTTTTCTGTCAACAAGCCCATTACGCAGGAGCCTCTCAAGCCAGTCCAAGCTCTTACAACTAGTGCTAAGTCTGTATGGTCTTTTCGCTTACAAAAATTGCAGCTGGGTAAGATCCAACAACCAAAGGGCGGAAGATTGAGTTATTTTGAGCGCGGCTTAATTGTTGGTTTGGCTCTGTCGCTGTTTACCATCTCAGGCGCTGGGTTTGCCATTCACCGCATGGTGTTCAACTAGATCTTGGGCGTGTGTCTTCAAAGCGACCCTTGTCAAAAATTAGAAATAAATAGAGAATAAGTCAGTGTAAATAGAAAATACCATTGTTGAAAGCTTGCGTCATATCTGTGACTCTTCTTTCCATGATGAGCTAGAATAGTGTTCGTCGATGCCATTTTCGCCCTCTATATGATTATATGTCCAATTTTACATAAACACCAAAAGTTTAAGCGGTTATGTCTAGAAGAGCCATTCACACCCATTTAGTATAAGCGAACCCTGAGATAGTGGCGATCAAACTCTGCCGCTGTCCAACTAGACATATCACTTTTCACATCCTATGCATCTGTGGTTACAGACTGACAACTAAAGACTGACCTGTAGTTGAGAGATTCGGGGGGAGTATTCGACACTCCAATGACATCCGCAAGGCCACAGTTGTTGCCTGTGGGGTTTAGAAACCTTGCGGGGCCGAGTGGGCGAACCGGTTCGTGGATCCGCCTGTTTGATACCGTTCGAGCCACTGGTACGCCAACCCAATTAGTTAAGTATTGAGCACAATACTTATCAGAGATAATAATGTGGTATCACTTGTGGTGTGGCATCCTCCAAAACTGTTTGAATTAACCACATAGGACTCCGATGACCATGGGTCATAGTGCTGGAACTCCCCTTAGACGCGTTGTCACCCATCACAATGGATCAAGCTCTGCAGTCCTGTCAGATGACAAAATCCAGCTCTCTTCCGGCTTCGGCAGCAATGCCGTAACTATCTGGAGAAACGACAAACATCCGGCCGAGCTCGTTGACAAAGACCCTGTCAGCACCAGTCCTGTCATCTATGCACCCGGCTCTCTTATTCGAGTGGTAGACTTCCCGCCAAACTCTTTCGGTCACAACCACAGGACCGCCTCTCTTGACTATGGCATTGTGATTGAGGGGCAGTTAGAAATGGCTCTTTCAGATGGCTCCAAGACCATCGTTCATGCTGGCGACGTTGTTGTACAGCAAGCTGTAAGTGCCATTTCCCAAGGCATTCTCTGTTACAACATTACTAACCTATTGGCTTTGCTAGACGCTACATCAGTGGAACAACTTGACAAACAAATGGAGTCGTGTGATATTTGTACTGTTGCCATCCGAGAAGATGGTTCACGGGATCAGCGTCACTGAAGCTGGCGTTCCTGAGAAATACCTCCCTGAGAATAATGGATAACAAGTAGCTCGGACTAGGAAGCATGTACTGAGTTGTAGTATGTAAGCAATGCCAGGAATGAATATTCCGATAAACAAACCCGTTGATCCACATTTAAAAACCCATGACCATGCAAGCAACGTCTTTTGAGAATGAATTCTTTTACAATTAAAGGGGTCTGTTGAATGTCTTCTGACCTCTACATACGAATATTTTTTTATCTAAGACAAGCCGTTTGGTAGATCATTTACTTATCTCCTTACCAGATAGAAACTTTCTTTTTACATAGAGCATCTTTGTTTATACTAATAGTGGCCATCTAAGCGAGAGAGAAGGAACTCCGAAGTCATTATGGCAAATGATCTAATATGAACTTGCATAGTATCATTTTTAGCATCGCTTTTCTTATGTATTCCAAGCAATAGACAATCTAGCTAAGCCGCTACTATTACACTTTGGTGGATTTTATCTGAAACATCTTGCCAGTAAAAACCGTATTACAAGCTACGTGCCCATTAACGCTAGTCCTACACCTGCAACAGTCCTTGACTGGCATATAGTTTCATTCATTGCTAGCATATGTGATAATAGTCACGGCTTAAGGAAATCATCCATCACCCTTGGAAATCTACGTGGCGTGTTTCTCAATAACGCGAGTGACAAGGTCGCTACCGAATGTCAGATAATACTACGCAATAAAGCAATTGAAATCAATGACAACTCACGTATCCATATATGCCCTGACACTCGCGATCTTGCCGTTGTCGCTAAAGCCCAGGAGCCACGTGTATTCATTAGGGAACGGGTCGCCGCTCTTGGTCTTGACACCAACGGCCTTGAGCTCAACAGCCGCTTGGTTGCCTTCGATGATTAGGCTTTGAATTACAAGGTGCAGAGGGCCGGCCCATGTTGATGAAAGAGCCCTGGTGCCTTGCTGAAACTCTTCGATGGAATGGTAGTGTCCGGCGATCGCACAATGGGCGCCTTTTGACCGAGTTAGCTCCACTCAAATTCAGCAAACTCAGAATCCAAAATCACCTTTCACAACCCAGTCAACGTTGGGCTCAACATGGGGCCAAAAGCTAGACATGTCGCCCTTGGCTGGCCCATCGAAAATTTCTCGGATATGCTCATGGGTGACCATCTTTGGAACAGTGCGGTCTCGGTATATAGTTTATCCAATTGAAAGGAAATCGTCATACCCTTTTCAAACCACCCAGCCATATATGCGAATAGGATGGAAAGCCTCTATATCAAGACGTGAAGGCAGACATCTGCCCCTCTGTTAGCACTTCTCTCCTCTTGGTGATAGCCGTGTGGAGATGGCCGAGGTTGTGGGGTGACAGGCTCAAGATGGTAGAGCGGCCATAGCCGGTGGAGCCGATACAGTCTACCCTACACAGGTTTTTTCACAAGTGGGTGTAGTTTGGTAAGTTTACCCAGACTAGTTACGACTAGTAGGGCGAAGAGTGTAAGACGGAGAATCGAAGATATATGCTAGAGCCTTGTTTCATTGAATCGATTTATTGGGGCGTGACACGCTTTTTCGGGAAGTAGTAATATTAGAACCATAACTACCAACTGAATTCTTCAACCTAAGGCGCCTTTCTTGTGATTTGAAAACATTAAACGCTGAATTTTTTTTATCTCTCGATAATCGTCGCCATGCCTCTTAACATCCTCGTCGCTGGCGGGGGCTTGGGAGGTTTGGGTGCTGCCATCGCTTTAGCTCGCGCCGGCCATAATGTCGAGGTATCATCAGGGATTGCCCAGATGTCGTAAGAAACATGGCTAACTCGTCTAGATCTTCGAGCAATCGAGTTTTCTCAATGAAGTTGGCGCTGCAATCCACATTGCTCCTAACGCCACCAGGATATTAAAGGCCTGGGGTGTAAATTTCGATGATCTTCAGGCGGTCCTTTGCAACGGCATAAAGCTCTATGACAACACAGGGAAGCTAATGTCTATCCCTGTGGTAAGTTCTCTCCACCAAGAACTCCTGAATGTATGCTAACCATACTCCTGCGAGTTAGGACTCAGATAAACTCCAGAAAAAGATAGGCTCTAATGACGAGTGGATATTGACTCACCGTGTTGACCTACACAGCGCTCTGCTAAAGACTGCTGCCAGTATGACATGTGGCCGCAAGGTCAAGATTCACACTGCAAGCAAAGTTACTTCAGCGGTATGGATATGGCTTGTCTCGAGCAAGCTTATTATCAGGGGCTGATTGTGAATACAGGACGCGGAAACTGGCGAGATCACGCTTTGTGATGGAACCAAGCACAGAGGCGACCTGCTAATTGGAGCAGATGGTGTTCACGTAAGTTGTCATTTGTTTTATACTAGTCGCTTGAGCGGTAAATAACAAGCCAAAGTCCAAAGTCGTTGCTGCCGTTGCAGGCCATAAACCCAAGAGTGTGAGCACAAAGCAGAATACATTCAGATTCTTGGTTCCAATTGACAAGGTTTTGGCAAATCCAATTACGGGACCATTCTTCAAAGATCTTGGTTTTGATTGGCAGCATGTATTCATAGCAAAAGATCGACGACTTGTTATATACCCTTGTCGCAGGGGTACGCTGCTCAATATTGTTGCGGTACATCCAGCTAACGATGACGGTCTTGACTCCGAATCCTCATGGTTGGCAGGAGGCGAGGTACAAGACCTCGTTCATGTCTACAAGGATTTCTCGCCTGTGCTCGGCGAGTTGTGCAGAATCGCCGAGGACTTGAAGCTGTGGAGCTTAGCCACGAGAGATCCTCCCACCGAGTTCTGGAAGGGGAAGACTGTCCTGGTAGGAGATGCTGCTCACCCTATGCTGCCGCGTATGTTGGTCCCATTTTATTTCGAGCCCAATTCTTCAGCTAATGGATCTATAGATCAAGGACAAGGCGGTGGACAATCATTTGAAGATGGCGCAGCTCTCGGAGTTTTGTTCCCGGCAGACACTACCGTAGATGACATCCCCAGGCGACTCGAGCTCTACAACCGAGTCCGGTACGCACGAGCAGTCACCGTCATGTTCATGTCAAAGGTTAATGATGAGAGACGAGGGATGATGATGGAGGACCTTCACAAGTTTGTACCCGATGCCGTGCTGCCTCCGGACATGTTTCCCTATCTGTGGAACAATTACGTTCTCCAAGATGCGCAAAAGGCGCTCGAAGAACAAGCTCATGTTTTGTTAATGTAGCTTTTGAATAATATTGAGAATTATACATTGAATTCAAGCGCAATTGGGATTGAAATATAACGTCTCAGGTATATCTATGGCATCAATCGATACAAAGGTACTCATTGTAACACCGTCGCCTCTTAATGGTAATTGCTCGTTGTAGACACTCGTCCGCAACACACTCCATTGTCTAATATTCAAGATGTTTTGGTAAGAAACTGGTAACTCATGCAATGCACTCGAGTATACAAGGAAGCTGCGTCTAAGCCACTCGAGGTTATTGCCAAGAGGGCTCATCCACGTCAAGAATATGATTAAAAGTCTCGCTCTCGTCTTTCAATTTTGACTTACCGAGCACGAGGGTCGAGGCCACATTTCGAGTCGATTACTTGGTGCTTCGACGTGCCGGGCCACCACATTACCGACAACAACCCCACCGGAACGGTCATGCCACTTGGCGAGGGTCCGGGCATGTGGGAGACGGCATGACAATACATCTCGCGAAAAGGTGGCAATGTCTTGAACCAAAAAGCAACTTCGCATCTGATATTAATTTGTCCGCTAAATTCAGTGTCTGAACCCAACTTCCCTGCAACACCTAAAGTATTCTAAGACGTGCTACGAAGAGCGAAGCAGTAAGAATGACCGTCACCGCGCAACAACTTGATGAGACTCTTTCTGCGGCCAATTTGTCAAAGGACAAATTCACTCCAATTGAACACTCCAACATACCTTTTGAAGAGGAAGAATGGCCCGTCATCATCATTGGCTCTAGTATGGTTGGAAAGACTCTCAGTCTCCTCCTCGGGTACCACGGGTGAGGCTATATCGGTAATATGTGTACTATTTCGCGAAATCTGACGCTAACGCTCCACAGTGTCAAATCGATTTCCTTTGACCGCCATTCTAAGGCAGGTGCTCATCCTCGAGCGGCTGGACTCAACTTCCGAACCAGCGAGATCCTTCGCCAACTCGGACTGGAAGACTTTACCCTGGAACAGAGCGGAAAAGAATTTGATCTTAATGCTGGCATGCTCATCGTTGAGAAACTCGTTGGAGGCAAGGTGATCAAGCATATGCAAGAACATGATCCTGAGCGTGTCAAAACGTTCACCCCTTCGAATTGGCTGTGGATCTCTCAACGAATGTTCGAACCGATCCTAGGCGCAAACGCAGACAAGTTCAATAGCGAGCAATGCCACGGGCATGAAGTTCTCCTGTACGATGAACAGGAAGATCATGTAGCTGTGGTTGTGAGGGAGTTAAGCACTAAGAAGATCATGAAGTACAAGGCGATGTATGTCGTTGCTTGTGACGGTAACCGCAGTCCAACCCGCCAAAAAGAAGGCATCAGCTGGGAAGGACCTGGGATTCTTCGAAATAGTCTCGGAGTACGCTTCAAATCGGATCTGAGTCCATTTATAGGCAAAAGAATGGTACATGGCGTTGTCTACGTTGCAAACGAGGAGATTGGCGGCGGCTTTCGACTAGAAAACGAGGGAAAAGATGGCATCATTATGGTCAACAATGTCGGGCCAAAGACTAGCTTCGAGCCGGGATCTGTTACTGAAAACGACGCTAAGGGATACTTTCACCAACTTTCCGGCCTTACACCTGACCAAGTCACCCCTGAAATTGTCTCAATAAACTACTGGACTATGGCAGCGTACTATGCAGGCAAGCTGGAGAGCAAAGGCGGTCGAGTTTTCCTCGCCGGAGATTCGGCCCACACCATGCCCCCAACTGGAGGTTTAGGTGGAAACACAGGAGTGGCCGTAGGTTACTCCGCCATGCCACATTCAACAACTTACTAACACACGTTTTCTTAGGATGCCCATAATCTTGCTTGGAAGCTCGCATACGTTTTGTCCGGAAAAGCTTCGCACTCTCTTCTTGCTTCATATAGCATAGAACGACAACCGATTGACCAGTTTACCGTTTATGAGGCTTATTATCGTTTCCAAAACCGTATCGTTCTCCAGCAGCCGCCAGCTTTAGAAGCCCCCGACGAGTCTATTGAGCTAGGATTTAGATATCCTGAGGGTGGAGCTTTTGTCCGTGAGGACAGCTACCCAGTTCCTATAGAGCCCTATGATGATCCTGCTCGTCCATCCGCAGTTCCTGGATCTCGGTTCCCTCATTCTTATATCCAGGAGACCAAGGGACTCTGCAAGGAAATTTCCACAATTGATTTAGTTAAGCAGAATTTCCTGCTCATCACCATCGACGACGACTCACCGTGGATTGCTGCAGCTAGGCAGAGCCCTATTTCGCTCGACGTGCACACTTTGAATGTATGCTCATCTCCATATAGAGATCCTACGGGGGATGTGGGAAGAAAATGCCGTCTGAAGCCTGGTGAGGCAATTATCGTACGACCTGATGGTTTCATTGCATGGCGCGGCGCAAGAGTAGATGGTGGTCATGGGCAGCAGTTGAAAGATGGACTTCGAATGATTTTACGAAGATAAAATGTTTTTTGGTGTTTCATATAACCTCCAGAGAATAATATTTCAATCGAGCTAAATGAAGCAGAGCTCTCCTATGTGATGTACGAAGCCAAAACAAAAAGAAAGGGGTCAAATGGATGCAGGCCACGTGTGATGTAGCCACAAAACACAGTTTGTGAAGTTGAACGAAAAATCGAAGAGTCATCCCGAGAGCTTAATAGAACGTTCACGACTTGGCCTTAACTCACAGCTGCAGTCATAACTAATGGGCAGCGGATGAGTTCTGGTCGGGGTCGGGAATGCTTCATTTTGCTTTTGGGTTTGATCTTTGAAGACATGTTGAATAAAACAAGGGCTAAGGATCTAGAAAACTACCAAAGATTTGGGTAGTCTTTAAGAATCCGTAGTCACCGTCAGTGATTTATTCTTATTAAACCACTACTCGAGAAGATAAGAAGACTTTGCATATATTTCAAGACGTTTTTCTTTTTTGCATTTTGCTATAGGGTGGAATTATCATCACCAACAAGCATCTTAAAATTGAAATTGCTCGAAGCTATCTATTCAATTGCCTTGAGGCATCAAGCAAGAGGGTCCAATAAAGGAACGACCAAATGACTGTCAAAATCACCTCCGATATGAACGGTATGACGACCCTTATTAGCGTGAGAAGATCCATACAAGAAATCAAACTCCATAAAGCTCATGTAATGGCCTGAGACCTTGAGGGTCAGATACTCTCCCTCCTCAAACACGATACCAGTAGGCCAGATAGGTATCTCAAGTTTCGCAACAGTGCCAGCAGGAATGGCCTTGCGGGTGGTGTTGGTGTACTCGGGCCACTCGCCAGTAAATCTTCCGGGCCTGGGTTCCACCTTTGTGATTGCGTGGCTAGCTCGCATGGAGCCCGTAGGTCCCAAGTACTTCAAGAAGCATGTGTCGGCAGCCTCTGTGTGATGGTTGACGGGTGGAATCAGCTCATTCAGAGCAACGTTCATATTGACCAGCTGTTCGCCGGAAGCATCTTGTTTTCCGAGCTGGGCAAAGACATCAATATCATCATCACTATCATTAGATATACTAATATTGAGCCATGAATAGCCGATGAGCCATGTTTTCTTTGGCATCTTATACTTGAAGAGGAGCTCTTCACCACCTTGAAGCGGATGCTTAGGATGGTAGGAAGCATCATAAGAAAGGGCCTGTGTTTCCCTCTGAGGAGACAATTCGAGCTTCTGGCCAAAGCCGAGGTAAAGCTTAGTGTGCGTCGTGTTGGGGATAGGGTAAGATTCGAGAGGGATGTTTACAACATGGTGCTAGCGCGTGTTATTAATGTTCAAGTTCGAGTTTTATGCTTAGGTTGAAACTTACTAAGTTAAATCCAACAAGTGAGCCTCTAACTCTCGGAGTGCTTAGCCAGTCGTTTTTGATACCCTTGACGAAGTAGTCAAAGAATTTATGTAAATCATCCACGTTCTCCGGATGATACAAGTCAGACCACTCTTGTCTGGCATGGATACGGAGCCTATTGAGATAGATCAGGATTCTTATTCTGTCATATACCGTCTTACAAAAAAAAACGAAAAGAAAAAAGGAGGACCAAAAAAAATTACAGCAAGAGAATAACTTACCACTTATCTTTAGAGGAAATATCATGGTAACCTCGTATAGATCCAGTCGTGTGAAGTGCAGAGGAGAAACTTGCAAGGACATATGCAGGAACTTGAATTTTCTCGAGTTTGACGTTCTTATCGTCCCAATACTCGTTATAAAGGGGATACTGTTCCAACATTGTGATGGGAGCCTCGGCGCCCGTATGCCCTACCATGCTATCCTGTAGCAGCTTCCACATGGCGTTGTAAGGGTATGGCACACCACCACGGGCAAGAGTATCGCGGTAGAAGTCTGCATTGCCTTCCCAGGGAGCGATAGCAGCTAGCGACGGAGGGTTCTGAGACGCAATTTGCCACTGCACCATGGCAAGCCAACTGTTTCCGCCCAATGCGACCTTGCCCGTGCACCAAGGAAGCTTGGCAACATGCTCAATGGCATCATAACCATCTTCACCATCTTGCTTGCCAACCCACCTGCATTGATCAGCTTGCTTTCTTTTTTGAAGGTAAATCGACATCAGACATCAAATGTGCTGAGTTCTGCTGTTGTCATTAACGCCATGGTACTTACGGAACGATTCCATCAGAGTCCCACGAACCTCGCAGGTCGACATTTACGATAGCGTAGCCTCTGGCAGGCCAAACTGCTGGATCAAGGCCCTCAAACTTTTCATAACCACTCACGTGGCTCTCAGGAACACCGAATCTACCAGGTATCATACCAAGTCCGTGGGGACCTAAGCATAAATCAATAAGACTTTCTTCTCCTCAATTAGATGGCACTTACCATTTCCAGTCTTGCCATATGGACTCCAAATGAGAATCGCAGGAACCTTGTCGTCAGTCTTGGGACGGAAGACATCGGCGTATATCCTGGCACCATCACGAGTAGGGAGCACGATATCCTTCTCAAAGATGGTGTCTACATCGAAAGCTCTATTTGCAGGTGTTCGCTGATGGCCCTTGGGTAACTCCTTGATCGAGGGGTGGAATGCATCGTAAGGACCAGCTTCCTTGGCTCCAGGTTTTATGACAGGGGCTACATGGACGTTAAAGCCGTTGATCTTGAGCGACATTGTAGCGGTGGATATCTAGTTTCGCAGTATTTGTACCAGATTAGGAATTGAATGATCTGATTTTTAAAATACAAATCTAAACCCCGAACGCTATCCCGACTTATAAATCACATTTTCCACGCTTTTTTTTAAAAGTCGTACTCTACTTCATTCCTAAAGCAATCATTTTACTACAAGATTCGTGGGGCCGAAGCGGTCAGGTCTTTATCCGAGTTGTCCGGATGTACTGTCGGCTCGGGACCACACTCCCCACTGTCAAGTTAGGGGGTTGGCTAGAGATATGAACACAAATGTCAAGAAGATGTTGAAGCGATGCTTGGGTCGCTGGCCAAAATGAGAGCAACACTGAGCATCCATTTCCCACTCAGTTTAATTTAGATGGCTGCAGAAAGCGCCACCTTACGAGGCCTTGCCATACAACGAATAAACCCTTGGCCAAGTCAGCTCTAAACAAATCACCAGCAAACTGCCCAAGAATCCTTGCCGATACTCAGTGTACCAAGACACGGCAGGAATGTCTCGTCATCTATAACATCCTTTCCCAGGCGGGGGAGACTACGTAGTCCCCAGTAACTCGCCCATCATAAACTCCAGGCGTCTTGTGTCGCAGTGTGACGCATAATATCTATATATAACGCACGACTTGCGTAGGAATGTGGCTATGGCTCAAAAAGAACTATGGAGCATGCGGCAACAATCTTCATGCTAGAATCATTTAGCGAGCGCGTTTATATTGCATCCCATAGAAGCCATCGCGAGGGTCCCGTGCGACGAACCTAGTGCGGCAAAATTTAGATTGAAAGAAAACTTGTTAAACCAAGCCTTTAAGGCTTGTTCCTGGGAGCATCTTTGCTGCGAGGCTTTCAAATAATCAAGGAGACATTGGCAGATCTTTTTAGACTAAGATTGATTGGGTTCTCGTAGTTAGTGTGCTGTGATAGACCTTAACCAACGCATCACATTGGTCGATGAAATTAGCATTACGAATACACAATGTCTTTGTAGACATTCCCATTTTCCTCACTACACCGCTTCAATAATTAATCATTACTGTACTGTGGGGGAGCTTGCGTATAAGATAAAAAGCAATGGAAGATGCCAGATCCGACATTCAAAACAATGAATACTCAGTAATTACTCATAAAAAGCCCTTGCCTTTCGGATCCCCATTATTCCAGAATGAGCAGACTGAGAAGCCGGCAAGAATGGGCAATACGCTGTCAAAATAGGGCTTCAAATCACGTAGTTCGGTTGGCCAGAAGATGGCAGAAGATGGTACTTGGATTGTTATGCCCTCATGCCCGAGTTCCGATCAATCTACGGTGTAACATGGTCGATCATAATCCCGGTAAGTCTGCAAGCGCCAAGACGTGAACTACCTACATGGGAGTAGCCGAGGATTGCATGCCCCTTAGTTCCGAAATGTCCAGGCTTCGCCCGTGCGGTTGAGTAACCAATTACAGCAGCAATGCCGGATGACCCCGGGAGTCCTTAGTTACTTGAAATGGCAAATGGATCTTTGCTCCATCATATCAATGACTTGTCGTAAAATGCAAAAACAACCACTTCTTCTGCAGCCATTTGACAGTCATTCGGCCTCTTGGAGCATCAATTCTGGAAGTGAAGGCCTTGCCCTACCATATCCACATAACAATGGCAATCGCAGACGGTAATTACATCTTGCCTCATCCCAGAATCCGCCTACACGGTTTTTTAACTCTGTGAGATAGATGCGACCACTTCCTCGATCCGGACAATCTCGATCATAATTGTTGGAAGGTCAAGACCCAAAGACCTATTGGTAGCGGCCTTTGCATACATGTTTAGCACCTGCTCTGGCTTATCGGCCTAGGCAGCTCTATGGCCCAGCCTATACTCTAAGCGGCGACAAGCATCACACTGGTGTCCTCTTGTAGAGATGCTTGATCGTCTTGACCATGCTATACCTGCCCGTCTGCATCATCTAAATCTTCTCCAGCCGGTTGTTCATCCTCCTGGGGCAGGATTTCGACTTCTCCTGGGAGTCCGCCAAGTTCCTGACGTATCTTATTCCGGGAGTCTATGGTTATATATATATTTCGAGTCTGTGAAGAAATACCTGCAGGTCCAAGGGTTGATCCGCCCAGTCACTTACGTGATGCTTCTTGTCTTTCCCTTGAGCGCTCTCCTAAACTACATCTTCATCAACAGCTCCAAGCTCGGGTCGCTCGGAGCGCCCCTGGCGACCGGGCTGTCCTACTGGATATCTTTCAGCCTCCTTGTCCTGTACACAATTTACATTTCCGGCCACGAGTGCTGGTGAGGGTGGAATAGAGCCTGGCTCAATCACCTGGGCGCCTTTACTCTCATCGCTCTGCTGGGCATCATCCAGCTGGGAACCGAGTTTTGGGCGTTTGAGATGGTCGCACTCGTGGCCGGCAGCCTGGGCAAGCTCCCGCTCGCCGGCCAGAGCGTACTCATGACGGCAGACCAGGTCCTCGTCACCATCCCCTTCGGCATCGGCATGGCCACCAGCGTACGCGTGGGCGGCTTCCTCGGCGCAAAGGACCTTGAGAGCGCCCGAAGGTCCGCGCACACGTCATTTGTCCTGACGGCCGCGATTGCCATCTTCGTCTGCCTGCTCCTCATACTGACCCGGAACCACTTTGCGAAGATGTTCACCGGCGAATCTGAGGTCGTGCGCTATGTCGCTCTGGTGATGCCCTGGATGGGGCTCTTTCAGATCGCCGACGCCATCAACGGCAGCTCGGGCGGTGCCCTGAGAGACATGGGGAAGCAGCACATTGGGGCTGCGGCGAACCTCACCAGCTACTACATCATTGCACTCCCGCTGGGCTCGTGGCTGGCATTCCGGGGCTAGGAACTGTCTGGGCTGTGGATTGGACAGTGCATCGGCATGGGGATCGTGGCCTCGGCTCAACTGGTCTTTGTCCTTGAGACGGACTGGAAGCTGGAGATTGAGCGAGCCTTGGAGCGGATCAGCGAGGATGACAACACCGCACCGCCGGTCTAAGGTGGACACTAGATTCTTATTTTGACGTTCCCCATTTCAAGCTCACGGCTTTTATTACTTAGAGCCCGAGACGCTGCAACAGTTGGGATTGGCATGGAGGAGTCGGAAACGGTATCATCCTCGAGGCACTTTGGGGGTGTGGCAATAGAAGAAGTTGGGAATTCATAGCATCTAGATTTTGTCATGTCAAATGCTCTTTTGTATGTGGTATTATTGAAACTTGAACCATCTGTTTCTTAACGTCGCTGACTTGCGGTGTATTTCGGGGGAAATCTAGACGCTAAGTAATACAAATGTTGGATTGCATGCTACCATTCGCATCAGGTGGGCAAAAAACCAAATCAGAGGTTTCTACAGCTAAGTTTAATATACAGTCCAGGTCTCTCTTCCTTCTCCAACTCAGAACAGGCCCATTCAACGCGGATGAAGAAGAATTTGGCCAGACATGTGAGGAGTGTTGTCAACAGCCAATGCATGGCTATAGGGTAGCCAACCACCAATACACAGTGAGACATGTTGCTTCGAGATGACCGGGATTTTGTTGACCAAGATAGGCCCCTGCGGCCTCCGACGAGCCATGCTACAAGTGGAGCAAAGACAAAGTTTCATGAAAGTCTGGAGAAGCGGCGCAATCATTGCCCAAAACAGGGTAGAATGCCGCCGCCCACACCCACTCCGCTTCGGCCACGCCCAGCGGGCTTAGAAGGGATGAACAGAAACAAACTAGAGGAGATGAAAAAATAAGATGGCGGAGTGTCCGTATATTGAGCTTCTCTCGTACTGGCTGTTCAGTTTTGAAACAGGTCCGCGTCTCTTCTATTTCTTCTCTTGACATTACATCCACATTTTCTCCCATCACCACTTGTCACTGGAACCATGCGTTCTGCGGTGTTCACATTCGCCATATGCCTTGGCAGGGCTGCTGCCCATGGCCCTAGCGAGGTGCCTCTCAATGGGATGATCGAGGGTGACTCCCGCGCATCAGGAATGAACTTGGTACTAATACCCCGACAATCAATTTTTGAGCATCCCAGCTGACGCTCTACAGGCAGCGCGCCGAGCTTCGCGGGCATCTCGACGTATGGTTTGCTTCCGCATCAAGCCTGCTTAGACGACGAATTTATTGAATATGACATTGGAATTATTGGTTGCTGGCACCGTATGGATTTTCCCAAGGCACCAATGAACAAGTTGTTAACCATTAACACTTGCTGCCGCTAGGTATTCCTTTCGACGTTGGCGTTTCTTACCGACCAGGCGCCCGGTTTGGACCAAGTGCCATCCGACAGGCCTCTCTCGTTCTGGCCCTCGCCTGAGTAGCCGTGTTCGACTCGATACCAAGGAGCCATAACTAACAACGTTCTTGTTTTATTTGTTATGCAGCGGAGGCTACAACGTGTAAGTTCTCGACTGCGACGATATTCCGGTGATCCCGTGAGCACCCTCCTATTGAATATTAAGTAAAAAACTTTCTAATCCAGTTTCGGGCCAGATACGATAAGCACGAGGCGATGGACCAAATCGAGCGCGGCTAAACGAGCCTCCTACAGCGAAACACCTACACAAAGGAGTTTTCCAGCACCAAGACAGGCTCCCAGTCGATCCCGCGGCTCCTCAGACTGGGTCCAGGTGCGGTGCCTTGGAAACCGAATGTTCGGGCTTGGTAATGGTTGTGGTAGTGATGTAGGGACCACCGTTTGACCCCACGGTATTGGGGTTCCAGAAGTTAGAGATGGAGATTTCAGCGAAATTGATCTATGTCGGAAGGCTCATATGTGAGCACCATTTCATCAAGAAGCTGTCATTCACGGGCTCTACAGGGGTTGGGAAAATCCTTATGCAGTAGTCAAGCCAGTCGTTAAAGAAACTTTCGATGGAGCTCGGCGGAAATGCTCCCTTTATTGGTACGTCGTAACTTATTAGAGGATCCATGCTTTTAGCACATGCTGACGGGCCCTGGTTTTTGATGAGGCCAATTGTGAGCAAGCCATACAACGACTAATGGCAGCCAAGTTCCGCGGATCGGGGCAGACTTGCGTGTCGCCCAACCGTGTCTATGTCCAAAGGGAATCCACGACTCCTTCATTCAAAAGTTGCAGCAGGCTATGGATACTCAGCTCTTCAAGGGCGACCCTTTGTTGACTGGCACCACAATTGGTCCCTTGAGCAACGTCAGGGCAGTGGAAAAGGTCGAGCGCCTCGTCAGCGACGCCCGCTCTCAGGGCGCCACGGTAGTGAGGGGCGGGACACGATCTTTCATTGATCCAGAAAACTACTACCCGCCAACTATTGTCCAAGGCATGACACATTAGATGCAAGCTAGCAAGGAGAAGCTCTTTGGGCCGGTTATGCAATCTACCCGTTTGAGAGTCAGCAGGAGCTGCTTCGGATGGCAAACGACGCCGATGTTGGACTTGGCGCCTATGTTTACACAGATACCCTCAACCAAGCGAGGAGAACCGCTGAGCTACTCCAGACGACTGCCATGCCCGGGGTCAATACGGGTGTTATCTCAGATCCGGTGGCTCCTTTTGGTGGAGTGAAGCATTCAGGATTCGGGCGCGAGGGCGGTAGGATCGGCATTGATGAGTTCCAGATTCTCAAGGCAAGTCGGCATTTGTCCACCTTACGACCAGCGGCTGTTTTACTAACTTTGGTATTCACTGGACAATCACTATTGGTGGGCTCCAGCCGTAAACTCGGTAGTGGCGTCCGGCTACACACCTCCTCATCGACCGTAGTGTCGTTGATAGGAACAGACATGGGTGAACTGTGGGTAACGCAAGTGCTCTGTATAACCTTCATGTAACCGATAACCGACCAGCTTGGGGGTGTCCATAGTGCAGAGTCTGTTTGAGATCTTGCTGCCCCTTTTTAGTCTAGGTTTATATATACTGGTGTACCAAATCGACCAATGTATAACGAAAACATTGTCACATCATAACACTGCGTGCCATAACTGCTCTACGAAATTATACCCGGGCTATTAGAGCCACCAAGGGCACTGCGCTGCTCGGCTACCGATTACAGCACTACGGCTTCCTCTAAAACCATTAATGTTGCCGGGCGGGACATCTCAGTACCCACGGGCATCTTTATCAACAACGAGTTTCGAAAGGCCATTGGTGGGACCACCTTTGGTGTAGAAAATCCGGCAACTGGCAAGGAGATCTTACAAATCGAGGAAGGCAAAGAAGCCGACGTGAACGAGGCCGTCAAGACAGCCCGCGCTACCTTTCGCAATGGCGAATGGTCGTCCTCAGATCCTGTCTACAGGGCAGATCTTCTTCGTAAAGTTGCTGAGCTGATGGAGCGCGACAAGGAACAGCCCATTGCCCTTGAGATGCTGGATACTGGCAAGACATATCAGCAAGCCTCAACCCTCGACTTCCCTGGCTCCGTGGGAACGCTCAAATACTACGCGGGCTACGCCGACAAAGTGCACGAGCTAACCTCGCTCAACATTCCCAAAACATCTGCCTTTACTAAACGAGAGCCCATTGGAGTTTGTGGGCAGATTATTCCCTGGAAGTACGTATGACACGTGCCAAGAGAAGGCGACGACCCATGCTGACCCATTCTAGCTTTCCTTTGCTCGTGTTCAGTGAAAGATTGCCCCGGCTCGCATAACAGGTAACGCCGTTGTTATGAAGTCTGCCGAAGCAATTCTCCTGACAGCCTTGAAGATATGCGAGTTGATTCAAGAGGCTGGCTTTCCACCTGACGTCATGAATCATGTCCAAGGATTTGGCAAGACTGTGGGTAGCGCCATCACCTCCCACATGGACGTTGATAAGGTCGCCTTCACCGGATCCACTGCTACGGAAAGAGCAACCTTTGAGCAATCTTGAAATCATCTGCTGCATCTAACCTCAAGAAGGTCACCTTGGAATTGGGGGGGGGAGAGAGCCCGGTGAATTGCCCGATCTGGACTTGCTCGTTCCATGCTAAACGTGTATGCAGAATATCATTTTCCCCGATGCCGATCTCCACAAGGCCGTCGAATGGTCTGCATGGGGCACCAACATGAAATTTGGTCAGACTTGCCATGCTGGAACTCGGATTTACGTGCATGAAGATGTTTACGACGACTTTGTCCAGCGATTTTCCAGCCGCATGTCGAAGCTCAAGGTTGGCGATAATTTCGACCCAACTACGGACCAAGGTCCTCAGAACAGCAAGATGCAATTTGAAAAGATCTTGGGCTACATCGAAAGCGGCAAGCAAGAGGGAGCCACGGTCCATCTCGGCGGCAAAGTATCGAAGACGGGCCAGTCAGGTGGTTACTACATCGAGCCGACAATCGTCACAACTTTAAACCCGGAATGAAGGTTAGTATTTCTTCTTCATCTCGCATCAAGTAAATAGCTAACAGAGCTTGAAGATCATGAAGGGGGAAATCTTTGGGCCAATTGTGGCGATTTCCAAATTTTTATCCGATGAGCTCCCAAGCGCTCAAGCTTGCCAACGACACCGTCTATGGGTTGGCTGCTGCTGTCCACACAGAGGATTACGAGCGAGCTTTGCGTGTCACAGGTGCCCTCCATGCAGGAACGGCCTGGGTTAATATGTATAACTTCGTCTATTGGTCCATCTCATTTGGCGGCTACAAGGAAAGCGGTCTGGGACGAGAGTGTGGAAAGGCAGTACTGGAAAATTACACAGAGACCAAGGCTGTGTATTTTAACATGGGGTTGCCTGCTCCAGCTTAACCTATACGTTTTATCTATAATACAATTGTTATTACATCGTGTGCTTGTGGCAGGCAAAGCAGACACGTGGTGGACAAAAATAGGGACCAGTTGCCGTAAAATCAACCAAGAGGGACACAAGCATCAGTTATATTAGGTTCTGGGGTCAAAATAGGGCTTTAGGGCTGTTATCTGGTGTAAATGGGATGAGCCTTCCATTGCTGTTTTCCCTTTGTGCTTAAACTCTCTCACAGCAAGCATAAAGATCCGGAAAGCCTAAACAGAACCTCATGAAGAAAAACTACTCTGCTTTATTAATCAGCCTATTTATACAAACACAACTCCGGCTGTGATACATTTATTTTATAGGATTAGCAAAAACCGATTCAAGACCTCCCTAGGATTGAATGCGTTGCTCCTATGTCATGAGTGCACTACCTAGGTAGGGTAAGCTTAACGACCAGAGCTGAGTACTATCTTGGCTTCGTGTTGCCTGAACAATAGGCGTTTTACATAATACCTAGGCAGTTTGAGAATCTAGATTAGCTCAATATCAATCCTTGTGACTGTGCGTCCTAATTCCATTGGCTACCCCTTTCCATGGATTCATGGGGTTGATACGCCCCTGTCATTTCTTGGCAGTTGGGGTAAAAAGTGTATATCCACGCAGAGAACAATAAGTCCTTCGCAGGTCACAGATTATATCTGTAGTCAAGCTGTATTTGGTAAAAATAAATTTACATGGAATATGTGATCTTGCCATTTGCAGAGCCATGCTTGAAGATCTCAATTATACATTAGCGAATCCCTTCACTTGCATATAAGGTGCAAGAAAGAGTCTAAACTCATGCAAGTGGGGGACGGTACCCTGTCACCAAATGGTACCGGATTTACGATAAGATGACTCTGTCATACCCCAGGAGATGGAGAGGATTCAGCTGCTATCTTAGATCATGACCAAGCGAGTCTCTCCAATTCGTCACACGTTACGTCGAAAATAGCTGATAATAAAAACAAAAGTGTGAACGAAGGCTACACCACCACTACACCCAGTTTTTAAATACCCCTTGAGCTTTTTTGAACCTCAGCCTTGTCCTTCTGGCCCGTCCAGTGCTCTGAAGAACCCGTCAAGACATAGACTCCATGGAGTTACCGTTCGTTTCAGTACATGCGCTGGAAGCCGGCCACTTAACCCTGCCAGAGTCATTCTTTGTATCACCATTGGACGACTCAACAGCTCGCAAAACTGTCCCCTCTCTGTCCTTCCTCATTCAGCATACCGACAGTATCACTGCAAGGACGCGGAGGATAGTATTTGATCTGGGTATTAGGAGAAGCTTGGAAGATTATGCTGAACCTATCTACAGGCATGCTTTGACACGTATGCCATGCTCAGGGAAGCCCGATGTAGTCGAGTCTCTGCAGTCGGGTGGCTTTGTGCCAGGTGACATTGACATGGTTATTTTGAGCCACTTGCATTGGGACCATATAGGATCGCCGTCGGATTTCCCAAACGCTTTATTCATCGTCGGAGCCGGGGCGGCAAGCCTTATTGACGGCAGTCGTCCTGCTGAAGTGGGCAGTCACAACCATTTTGAGCATGAAATCATAGCTCTAGACCGACTAATAGAGCTGCCCCCGACTTCGACGACGGCACCGCATACAAGCAAGAAGGTCCCTCTTTCACAATCCACACAACAATTGTTAGACACAACACGCCTGGCCAGCCGGGGTTGGGCGGCAGTCGGACTTTTCGAACACGCTATAGATGTATTTGAAGACCAGAGCCTGTTTATAGTGTCATCGCCTGGGCATCTGGATGGGCACATAAATCTCCTATGTCGCTTATCAGGCGGAAAATACGTGTATCTAGCTGGAGATGCTTGTCACGATGCGAGGCTGCTGTCCGGAGAGAAGGAGTTTGCCACTTGGTACGACGATAAGTATCCTGGAGCGGTTTGCTGTATTCATAAAGATAAAGAAATTGCACAAAGGACGCTTGGCCTAATCAGAGACACCCAGGCAGGCAAGTCTCGCTTGGGTAAGGTCGAGGTGGTGTTCGCACACGATGCTCATTGGGAGGCTGAGGCGAAGAGATTGGGGAAATTCTTGCCGGGATCCCTTTGCTAATTGCAATTTGGGGCTCCAATGTGCGTAGATTGAAGCGAGCATATACTTGGTACAATTTTCTTGATGTATTGCCGATGACGGCACAATTTACTGCAGTTGAAACCTTAACATCGACTTGGGGTTTAAACTGCTTGGGGTTGAAACTAAGGTAGTTGGGGTTTTACCTACCCCATGGGCTTGGTATCATGAGACTCCACAACGGTCTGGAGGTCTAGACTCGGTCTGGTCAACGGCAATGTTAAGGAAGGTCCTGGAGCTGAGCAAGGAGAGGAGCCGATAGTCGATTTTCATTAATTAATATTTGCATTGTGATCGCCCAGGCAATCAATGTATACTCTTCTCCCGGCGAGCAGGATATTGACTCTGGGCCTGCATCATCTGCCATCAACAAGCATCGGGAACAATTGAACATTGCAGTTGATACAAAAGCGACATTGAATATGGCCAAGCAAGCCTCTCCACTCAACTTCCTCATTGTGACCTTTGTCGCCTTGGGGAGTTTCACCTATGGCTTCAATTCCGCGTATGTCCCCTGGCAAATCTGTAAGACTGAACGAATCTTGGGCTCACTAGATTAGGATCATGGGAGTGGTGATCGGACTACCGGAGTTCTTCAACTACTTTAGCATCAGCCTCGAAGACGACGTTGGGAACTCTATTACTGGAGGTGAGTTGTAGAATCCGTGTACGAATAACAGTACGGTATCCTAACCTAACCACACAGCTACCAATGGCCTCTACTCCGGAGGAGGTGTTGTCGGGTGCTTGTTTGTCCCGTGGCTCCTTGAGAAACTGGGGCGGAAAAGTACTCTGCAAATAGGATCCATTGTCGCCATCATATCGGCTGCGCTGCAGTCGGGAAGTGTGCACATTGTGAGAGACCCATGTCTTGATGTACCGGCTGTAGCTAACTTTGTGTTAGGCCATGTTTCTCCTTGCGCGTTTTTTGAACGGTATCTCGGTGGGTATGCTCAATACGTCTATCCCCGTGTTTCAGTCCGAAGTGTCACCTGCTGAGAGCCGAGGACGAATGGTGGGAACTCATGGAGTCCTTATTGTATCAGGTTACAGCATGGCTGGGTTTGTTGGCTTTGGAACATACTACGCCGAGCCTACGGTGGGTTGGCGCTTGTGTCTTGCCATTCAAACTGTTGCACCTCTCCTGTTGTGTTTGGGATCTCCTTGGTTAGTTGTGCACCCAATATTCTTGCGGCGAGCAACACTAACCAAGAACTTGACAGGCTGCCCGAGTCACCCCGCTGGCTCATCAGCCAGGACAGAGCAAAAGAAGGACTCGAAGTGTTGCAACTCTTACACGGCGATCCGACCGATCCGACCAACACCGCGCCTGAAGTTGAGTACAATCAAATTTTGGAACAATACCGTCATGAGATGGCAGGTGATGCCCCTCGATCTCTCGTGGGTATGATGAAGAAGAAGAGCTACCGCAAACGCTTACTCTTCGGGTTCGCGGTACAAGTGATTGCCCAAAGCACTGGAGTGCTCGTCGTGAATAACTACCAGGTCCTTTTGTACAAAGGGCTTGGTATCTCCGGATCCCTTCCTCTGGCGCTGAATGGTTGTTACAATGGCTTGGCGGCATTTATGAACTGGATCAACTCGCTCATTATGGACCGAGTTGGTCGAATCCGCATCATGGTATTTGGACTGGTGAGTACCTAGGATCTGGTTTGTAACGAGATGACGGCCTAACGTGGTGCATCCAGTGTGGTTGTGCGATGGCCCTGAGCTGTTTCACCGCCATGGTGGCCGAATTTGGCGGAACATCGAATCGCGTTGGCAATGGATTTGGAGTTTTCTTCCTCTTCCTCTTTGTATTGTTCTACGGTGCGACAATCGACGCTACATCCTATGTATACTGCTCGGAGATCTTCCCGACACCGGTTCGGGCTATTGGCACCGGGTTCAGTGTCTCGGGTCTCTTCTCTGCTACATTAGTCTATACCCAGGTTGCGCCCATTGCGTTTGCGCAGATCGGTTGGCGATACTACTTGGTCTTCATTACCTTACCGCTGGTTGGCGCGATATGCCTCTGGAAATTCTTTCCAGAAACAAAGAGACTCTCCCTAGAAGAGATAGGGGGGGCCTTTGGAGATGATGTACTCGCCGTTGGATCCGGACGAGACGAGATTGATGATACCCTTGCTTGGAAAGGCTCGGATGAATTACACCCCGGTCATCGCATCGACTCTGAGGGGAATGGCAAAGAAGGTCGCGTGGGGACGGTGCAGCATTGTGAAGTTTGAGATGCAGAATGTCAACCACATTGTCACCATCTAAACGTGTATTCTGAAGAGATCTGCATCCAAAGGTATGGTTGGGATTTTGGTTCTTGGTTGATCCGATCCTTTCTTTTCTAGTGTAAGACGACTAGAATCATTAGGTCAATTTAATGGTGTTGAGTTACCTCCCTATTTGCGTTTTACAGTGTTGTTAAGTTGTAGGTGTGCGGTGGGGCTCATAAAGCATCCCCAGAGTTGTTGTTTTTACCCCAAACATTGTAGAGGGGGATTCCTCCCTGTGGGGTTTCCGAAAATTTGAGAGAAGAATCGGTATAAGAAAGCGTTTGAAAACCAAGATGTTCATTGCCTTGTCCGTGTCTTCATTCCTGTCAAGGTCGGTCCGAATCTCTAAGCCATGCCAGCCGCCCAAAGTATGATGAAAGCCGTGGTGTTCAAGAGTGTAGGGAAAGTAGTCGTCGAAGACAGGCCCAGACCTCAGATTGAGGATCCTCGAGATGTCATTGTGAAGGTCACCGCCGCAGGGCTGTGTGGTAGTGACCTCCATTGGTTCCGTGGTCATCAAAAAATTCCTGGCGACTTCATCCCTGGCCATGAAATAGTAGGCGATGTCTTTGAGGTCGGCAGTGCGGTTGAAAGATTCAAAATTGGAGAATCAGTTGTTGTACGTACCCGTGCTGCCTCGCAGTTAGATGGTTGACTGACGTGCAACGAAGGCATCCTTCTCAACACAATGCGGCAAATGCTTCTATTGTCGGAAAGGCCAGACGAGTCGTTGCCCTGAATACTATCTATTCGGTTAGTACAATGCTATCATCACGCTGCTTGGCACAATCCAACTAAGGAAATATCACAGGTAACCGCTCATCTCCACGCGACATCGATGGCGGACAGGCCGAGTACGTCAGGATCCCCTACGCTGATACATCTCTGTCCCATCCGCCAAAAGGATTACCCACCAAGCTATTAGTGCTTATGGGTGACATTTTCCCTACTGGCTACTTCTGTGCATCCCGCTTCCTCAAGCGAATGCCAGCTGTGGAAGCAAAGGAGACGGTCGTGGCTGTTGTTGGCTGTGGCCCGGTAGGAATCTGCGCCATTGCCAGTGCGCTGGCTTGGTGCGATACGGTCTACGCACTCGACCTCGTGCCTGAGCGTCTCGCTGAGGCGGCAAAGATCGGCGCCATACCCCTTGGTCTCGATGATGACCCGGTGGCCATCATCAAAACTGCCACTGATGGTCGAGGTGCTGATCTTGTCCTAGAAGTTGTTGGAGGCCCAGAGCCAATGAAGCTATGCATGAACCTCATCCGGCCATTTGGAATCATCAGCAGCGTTGGCGTGCAGCCGCACGACTTGACCTTTGACGGACCAATGTTGCATGCCAAGAATGTTACGATTGAATGGGGTAGATGCCCTGTCTATGGCATTTTTGGTGAGTCGTTGGAGTGTCTGGTCAAAGTGCAAGATAAAGTTGCCTTTCTTTGCGATACAGAAATGAAGTTGGAGGATGCTGTTGAGGCATATCAGTTGTTCGCCAACCGCAAGGTTCACAAGGTTATTCTCATCCCTTGACAGATCTTGAAGCATGTTAAAATAGTACTAGTCAACAAGAAATTTATTGACATATTACGAACTTTCTAGCTAGCAAAGGTAAAAAATGAACCCGTATAAAGTTCAAACTATCCCTTGGGCTACCTAGTAACCAGAAAATATGCTGAGAGCAGGCGTTGGCCGCCTTTGAAGATGCCGTGGAAAGGCATAAGTTCTTGGACGCAGTATTAATGACATTATATGAGATCGGCATGGATGTGTGGTCAACTGATTTGACTGACGACGAAGGTGGCGATGTGTGGCACTTGACTTGTCCGTGACGACGAAGGCAGCGGTTTAATAGGCGGATTGTCGATATGGACTTGAGCTGTGCGGTTCATTCGGATATGTTCACAGCGGACCAGGCCAGAGATGGCGGCCTTTAAATAAATAAAAAGCAGCATCTTAAGGTTCATGAAAGGAGTCATGCCGACGAAAGAGTCATTGCCGAGCACAGCCTTTGGTGTTGAACATTATGTACGGCCGGGTATAAGCCTCGTAGCCGGGCAAAAAGGCTGAAGTTTAATGTGTTGTGATACTGGGTATGGTGTCAAGCTGTTAAATTCTTGGTGTTTGGGAATTCTCCCCCTTTTTTTTCCAGCAGCTGCCGCATAACTGCATAGCTCTCTCACTTACTACTATGAGATCGGCATGTACCTCTAAACACTCTAGTGCGAATTGATCGCTATACAAGCTTACTACTTCTATCCCAATACCACGATTCGACATGTAGAAGCTAAAGTTTGACAGTCCTATTTCTCTCCCCCGTGTGAATGCGAAGGTTACCGACGTCGGCAGAGTAACCCTTGATCAGGTTGGAGTGGGAAGACCTTGGAGTAGATACCCTTGATTATCCCCCCCATATGGGGTAAACGTGCGAATTACAAGTATGACTCGGGAATACACAAGGAGGTACAACTGGAGGTACGGCCGCTTTTTGACCTGACTCTATACTTGTGTCATGAGGGCGCAGCTTCACCGTGGGGATGAGCAAAAACAATATGACGGCTCTACCGTTGCCAGATCTCAATCTTCCCAAAGGCGATCAAGTCGTCAACGTTTATGCCATTGACACAACGACGACTCTAGTCTGTGATGCTTTTGCTTTTATACAGCCTACACAGCCCGGCCATGAAAAGATTAACATGAAGACCATGTGCTTTCTCCTTGAGCACAAAACGTCCGAGGCTTCTGAATACGTTCTATTTGACTGCGGCTCTCGCAAAGACTTCTGGAATGGCTCTCCTACAGCTAGTAGGATGATTGGTGGCCACGTGCCGGCACTAGTAGTCGAAAAGGGTGTTGATGAGATCCTAGTAGAAGGTGGACTTGACCTCGGCCAGCTTAGTACGTTTCCATACATGTGCTTGCCAGTTCCTAGATATATATTACCATATCTCTCGACGCTGACAATAGATTGCACAGAAGCATTGGTATGGAGCCACTGGCATTGGGATCATATAGGTGATGCCTCCAAGTTCCCAGCCACAGTTGACATTGTCGTTGGGCCTGGCTTCAAAGAGAATTTCACTCCTGGCTACCCGGAAGATCCCCATGGTGTCGTCTTAGCCAAGGATATGGAGTCAGCATCCACTCGCTGAGCAAACCATGGGAGATGGTGGACTGATATCTTGATTGAACAGGGGACACGAAATATTTGAGCCAGCCTTTGATATCGACGTTGCAGGATTCCAAGCATACGATTTCTTTGGCGACGCCTCCTTCTATCTTTTGGATGTTCCTGGCGTATGTCGAACTACCTACTATTAAATCCGGTGATTGCATGTCACTGATTGTCCATAGCATGCGATTGGTCATATATGCGGGCTTGCTCGAACGACAACAGACACTTTCGTATTGCTAGGAGGCGACTGCTGTCACTTCACCGGGGTATTTCGCCCCTCGCCGTACGCACCGCTGCCAGTATACATTCCAGCGGGAGTGCTGGATGACTTTTACCCAACTCCATGCCCTTGCTCCCTATTGGAGGAGAGCCACGCGGTAGTCAGCAAGGAGCATGACAGGACCGGGCTCGACCAGCTTGAGCGAGCAATTGCCACCAGGACGACGCCCTTTTACAATATATCGCGAGCCAAGGGGAGTGCTTATAAGTTTGCGGAACTAGCACAGGAGATTGTCGATAGGTTGCAGCCCCTCGATGCACACCCCCATGTTTTAATCTGCCTGGCGCACGATGGCAAGCTGATGGAGTTGTTCCCATTGTTTAACGAAGACCCAGCGAATACTATCAATGACTGGCAATCTTGGGGCATCAAGGATAGATCAAGATGGGATTTCCTAAACGAACTGCCGAAGGGTCGGGCAGAGGGCCGGAAGCCCATGTTTGATGGCATCTATCGTAATCACACGAGGCTGCAATGGGATGGGGATGCTGGTTTCGTTGAAATGGGCAGGTGAAGACGGGATTATAAATGGGATCCTGGCCCCAGCAAGCTTTGAAAATGTACCCTTGAATAATATCGTTACTAAGTAGAGTATACTCCTGTTTTGGGGTCAAATCTGCTCTTGGAATGACCAGGGTTCTATCTCCGCCAAGAATTGCACCTCTACTACGTTGGTGTTAATTAATGCTACTAATAACTGTAAGAAAAGACTCAAGTCACCTAGGGAGATGCAATGCCCGGTCATCTCAACACAAGGAATTTTACTAGTATTTAATCGTATAATTCATTCTCTATAAAATCTCACACAAAATATGACTAGAGACTAGGGATGCAGTAAACCTAACCTTTAGTATTCAATCGTGCCGTTCTTTTCATAGACTTGTTGCTGCCAATTTTCCTTGCCCCCCAAGTACCTATACACCACTCTAGAGTCCAAGTTGTGGCACACGGGATCATTGCTCGCTGCCGTGTACGTGTCCAAGCCTGCATCGCCAAGCACCAGTCTTGCTCCCACGGCCTTGGCCAGGTCGACGGCCAGAGCAAAGTCCTTGCGCATCAACTGCACCTTGAAGCCACCCGCATAGCCATTGCTCGACGGGGCATCGGCAACAACGCCGGGAACAGGGTTGAACCTGTCGCAGATGGTGTTCTGGGCAGTCCCTGCGCTGAAGGCCCTGGAAAGAGTCGCCGGATCCAGTCCTGCTCGCATGCCCATGTTGAGGGCCTCGGAGGTAGCAATTGCGATGAGACCGGAGAGGTAGTTGTTAGACAGCTTGGTCGCCAGGCCCAGAGATGGTCCGCCGCAGGGGATGATTTGTTTGCCTAGGATGCCGAGCACGCCCAGGATTGATTCAAAGGAGCTGTCAGACTCGGCGCAGCCAAGAAAAATGGCCAAGGTCCCCTTCTCCGCGCCAATGACGCCTCCCGATACGGGGGCATCAAAGAACTTTGCCGTTGGGAAACGCGTTCTGAGCTGGTGCGCCACCAGTCGGTTTGTGTTCATGTCAATTGTCGAGCAATCCACCAAGGTATGCTTGGAGAGGTCGGTCGATACCAAGCCAGTATCGGCGTCTAGATACACCGACTCCACGTGGCGGCCCTCAGGTACCATGGTAATCATGAATTCCTATCCATTGTCAACTTGAGAGGCCATGGGGACGAGTGGCGTGCCTACAGCTAGTTCAGCAACTTGCCGCGGCGATGATGCTTTGTACACCCGGCCTGGATAACTCGAGGCCAGCTCGTCTATCGCGGCCGTCGCTACGTCGTAGACTGCTAGTTCTCCAGTTGCTGGGAGGGCGTCTAGGAGACGGCGTGCCATCGGTTGGCCCATGGCCCCAAGGCCTATGAAACCGAGTCGGATGTCTAGCAAAGGCGCCATGATGTCTGCCAGTAGGCTGCGGGCAATACAAGGTGTTCAAAGTGATCGGTGTGCAGGCGGAACTGCTAATTGGTTATGTACAGAGAGTTATATGACAACCAACCACCTTATCTGCTCCAACCAGCAGGTTGCACTACGTTAGTCAAACAGGCCTGACCAAGTCAGCCCTTATCTTTCTACAGTAACCGAAGAACTGTCTGTCTTCAGCACTGTGTCCTCATCTTGGCAAACGAAGCGAGAGAGCACAATGGCTCCCCCACAGCTCTGGAGAGATTTCGCTACTGGGGCGAGGACATTAGGAGCGCCATGGGCCTCCCCCGAGAGTTTTTACTCCAACACTTGTTGGGAAGCATTTCACATACTAACTGCATGTAGGTACTCCAACTAGTGCACCAATTGCTGCGCAATACCTCGCTCCTTGATCCATAGTGAGGCCGGAGTCGCGGAACTATCAAGGCAACTCACTTCCAATTTCGTTGGATTGTGCCGCAAACACCTCTATGGAGATGAACAAAGCTAGTTCCATGGGGCTAAAACTCTTTCTGGGCCGCACACGCCCCCAATGCCATCATTGGCTAGCAAGTCCTCTTGCTGGATTCAAGTCCTGCACCACCAGCTCGGCGCAGCGGTCGAGACCGGCACCAATGGGCCCCATGATGTCGAATACATGGGCGCCTTGGAAGGTGTGTGCCCAGAGACGCAGCACGGCCGAGGAGAGGCCCAATAGCCTGCCAACCTCGTCCGCCTCGCTCTGGACAGCCGAGGCCAGCTCCGTCTCGCTGACTATGGCGCTGATTATGCCCAGCAGACGCCTCTCGTCCTCGCGCAGGACCTCCCCGTCGCGCAGCGCCCACGCCATGGTCTGGAGCCATTTGCTGACAAAGAGGCCACATTCCAGGTTGCACAGGCTGTGTATTATGCTCCATGAGAGTGTCTGCGTCCTCGCGACGAACTCAATGCCGATCCGGACGGGGATGCTCAGGGAATGGGCGCACTGCAAAACGGCTCTACCGACCGAGGAAGCCACACGCGGGGATCGCTCAATGGCCATGGCATTCCAAAAGGCAGAGGCGATGATGTTGGGATCACGGGCGTCGAGCTGGAGATGGGCGCCCATGTTGGTGTGAAGTCGGCTATATGCAAGCCGGAAGAGGGCGGTGGCATTGAAACTCAGAGGTCCGCCCGGTGCTGAGGGGTCAAACGACGAGTCCTTGGTGGCTTCCCAGCCGTGCTGCCAGCTCCTAAGTGCCTGGTCGAGGTGGCTCAGTGCCCCCGATGCTATAGAAGACGTAGTGCCGCCGATGAAGTATAACTGCCTCGTGAAGAAGATGTCCTGCACGATGCAATGAATCAGGACATAGTTGCCAAATGATGAGAGTTCGTGACGGCTGGGCCTATCCGTCTGCGCAGCGTGTAGACCGACGTAAGCATCGCGTAGTAGACAACAGGAGTGAGCGTCTCGCCGGCGTGCTTCCCTCCAGGCAGCATCGTTGGGTGCACGCCAGTGGGACTCGGGGGACGGCAAGAAGAGCAGGCCCATGTCTTTTGTGAGCACCTTTGGCGACGTGCTGTATGCGATCGAGTGAAGGTTGAGGAAGCAGAAGCCAACAATCATGGTGCGCCTTCGCCCTTCTGCTGCCACCCACTCGGGCCATGCTGGGCCCGTGTCATTAGCATCGGGATGCATGGCGTGTTCTCGCAAAAGCAGGGCCAAATGGCTCGCCATCGAAAATGCATCTTTGAGAAGCGACCGATCGTTCCACGTGCCAAGGGCGATCATGAGGATCATGGCATGCATTGTTTGCAAGTCTCGATCAGGGCTGGTCGTGGCTCGGCTTGGGTCAAGAACCCTTGCCGGAGGCCTGGCCGCGCTATGCAGATCGCTGACGGGAGACGGCTCCGAGCCCTGGCCTTGTCCGTGGTGCTGCTGCGGTGGAGGGTTGCTATGTTGAGAGAGCATCCCCGGTGTGGTCCAGACGACTCCTTCTCCGGAGCTGGTCCCGGGCGAAACACGTTGCTCGATTTGATACTTGAGTAATAGCTGCGCTGCCAAATATAAACTGTGCGATTGCCTATGCTGAAACCGATATCTTGCCCCAACGGAGAGAATGGCCAGTATCAACTCGGGAGCTTCAGTCACCAAGGAGAAGGTGGCTACGTGGATCACTGGTAAATGCTCGTGAAAGCCAGAGAAGAAACCTTCAACGTACCGGCAGAGCGCGTGCCGCGAGGGGAGCATAAAGTCGTGCGGCAAAATCGTCGCATAGCTGACCATGACAGCGTGGATCAAGCCATAATCCTGTTTCGATATGCGCCATGGAACGGCAGGCCGACTCATCAGCGTGGCTTGAACCCGCGGATGCTCGTTCAGCCTCTCATTCCGGACCTCGGCCTCATCATTGTTGTTGCCACTTGCCGCAATATCGTTCTGGTTTTGGTACGCTGGCTCAACTGAAGGGAGACGTGACTCGAATCTGGACATGATACCCTGTTCTCCGCACTCTTGTCCTGCAAGCATATGCTGGTTTTCATAGGCTTCGTTTGGGTTTCCGTAAGCCACCTGGCCAGGAACGGACAGTCCAGCCTGCACGAGTGCCACGTCATTGAGCGGGAACGATTGCGACATGACCAGAGAGGAGTAATCAAAATCGTTCCAGAGAAGGTCGAGATTATCGCCAATGCTTAGAGGCTGCGCTGCTTGATCCCTCCCCTGGTCTGCTTCGCCTGTGGGCAGCGTTTCGTGCTCTACCGGATCTTCGGTCACATGGTCGAGTGGAAGGCGAAATTGCGGATTCATCGGAGCTGAGAACTCCAAGGGTGTTGGTTGACCTGACACAGCAGGAGATATGCCTGGTGCTTCCTCTTGTATAGCCCCCGCTGATAACGTCTCTGCTTGCACATAATTTTCCATGTTTGCGTAGCAGCTCTTTGTGCCGGCTATGCTTAGGCTTCTTGATTCGGTAGGATTTACGGTTGTCGTAAGAGCATCCATAACGCGAGGCTCGTCGCTGTCCATGCCATCGGCATCTTCAGAGTGGGATATGCGCTCATGTCGAGAAAGTAGATCTCTGTCGTGGATGGAGTTAGTATCAGTAATGAGTACAACCACTTTCTGCTTCCCTGTAAGTGGATGATGCAACACAAGAGGCATCCATTCCGATTACACATATTGAGTTACGACTAACCGCCTAGAAAAGGACTGCCCGCAATGGCAGTGGAACGGTTTCTCGTGAGTGTCTGAGAAGCAATCGATTGCTGTATTAGCATGAGACACTCGAGACACGGACAGGGACAAGATTTGGAACAGCTGAAATGAGCACCAAGGACAAGGGTAGTGATAAGGGTTACGCACGGGTGCGTTCATGGCGATGCAAATGCTCTCGCCGCCGGAACTTTCTCGAGCAGAATTTGCAGGGAGGGACGTGCAACTTGGGGCGCATTGTGTCAAAGGGCCGCAATCGATGCTGGCTGTATCTGCGCTCGGTCGTGCAGGAGAGTAAGATTGGGGTCGATTGGAAAGGAATGGGGACGTTCTACACACCCACTTGTGCCAGTAAGCAGGTACCTACAGCGGCCAAAAGTCTGCGACCCACCTATAGTGTCTTACCCTAAACCTGCTAAATTTTTTAGTTTTTTGATACTTGTAAATAATTTATCTAAAATTAATTCAAAGTATATTAAACTTAATATAGAAGCGTGATTTATATTGAATAATAAAATAATACTTTTAAATTATTTTTATAAAATATATTTATTTAAAGAATTAAATAGAAAGCTATAATAAAGTATATAGTAGAAATATTTAAAAGAATAATATTATAAATTATCTTTAAAATAATAATAAGTCTAAAATATAAGCCTTATTATCTTGAAAACTTACTAATCACTGAGAAAAAAGGCTTAAAAATATAATCTTAAGAAAGTAAATCATGGAGTGGTCTCAGACTTTTATCCAATAAGTGTAGCAAAATTCCATCTAGTGTGCACCTTATATTGATAATACAACAAGAATCCAAGAATCCAAGTTCAATTGGGGTAATACACAAACAAGCCATGTTCTTACTTGAAACTTTACACAGGTTGATTTTGTTATCGTCAATATTGTAGAAACGCTCTGTTTCATGTCTATTCGGATTCTGAGCTGGAATCACCGGTCAAAAGCTGCAAGTCAAGCATCGGCCGATTTTCCTGCCAAGATCCTCTTGTACTCCCCACTCGCCACCATGTCGTCCAGTGTCTTGTTGGCGACCTTTGTAGCTTCGATTCCGGCCGGCACGCCGCAGTAGATGGATGCTTGGAGGATCGCCTCACGAATCTCCAGTTCTGAGAGGCCATTGTTGATTGACCCGCGAACGTGGACCCCCAGCTCAGGCCAGCTTTTCAAAGCGATGAGCATGCCAAGGTCTGGTAACTCTAGGTTAGCATACATTTCACGGCAAAAACAAACATTGTCCGCACTCAACAGGCTCCGTTGTTTGCGTTCCAAGCCAGGACGAGACCAAATGTTGCCCCAACACCATCTAGTATCACATCATATTGGTCAGATGGCTCTGTTACACTCTCATGGCAAAGGGGTTCATCATACTCTGTTACCAGTTGCTGATTAGGGTACGTGAACTCGGTGGATCCATTCTCCAAGGATCGATCGACGTAGACGTTGCCGACAACCTCACGACGAGTTTGTAACCCCGCGTCAAACAAGCTTCGGTTTCCAGATGACATTTTCGTTGCTTTCTAAGCCTCTAAGTCAATTGTCAAAGGTTGCTCTTATCGAATGCTGATTCACAGAGCGAGTTTGAGAAGTCAAAGCTAATATTTATACCTAGTGCCCCAACCAGCCTCGTTAGTCATCTCAGAAGCCCCATTGATTTGGAGATTTTAACATAGCTGTGGACATATGGCCCAGATGATCCTTGGCCCCCTCACCCCTCTCGCCATGGCATGGTACATGGAGAAACAATCATAGAGTGGGTCACATGGCATGACCTTTGTCAACGGTTTCACTAGTGGTATAGGGTGCAACGCAGCATCATGGCTCTGCTTTGTACATTTACAAATCAGACAAACCACTACTTTCTTGTCTCATGCTTGAGGCAAGGGGAACTAACGCAAAACGTCCAACACTGACATATCTCACGTTCCCAATGAGATCGACCATACTGCACGGTCTAGGATTTGAATCATTCATATATTGAATCTAGTTTTCCCTACTGACTCTCATTGAGTCACAGACAGAGTCGACAGCCTCCACAAGATACCGAGTGAATCTCTGGGGATTTTCGGTGGCAGGAAAATGCCCCAGCCCTTCCATTGAGCGAAACTTGGCACCGGGAATCTTGCGTGCCGTGGCTTCGCTCATAACTGGAGTCGTACTCCAGTCATAGTCTCCGGTGAGCATATATACAGGGCACCGCTTTGTGTCAATCTTCTCTACACGGCCGCGACCATCCCAACCGCCAAAGTAGAAATCGAGATCACCATGATACATCGAGAACGCCTGAGCGGAATAGGTGTGCCAGACCAGGTTGCGATCTTTCAAAGGAGAAAATGGAGACATCATCTGCAGAAGGCGTGGTTAGCTTGGGGCAGTAAACTGTCCTCAACAAGGCGGGCACCTACCCCGTAGATGTATTCAGGAGTGAAAAGAGATTGGTTCACAAAGAGTGACCTTGACCAGTAGTTGCGTTCCATATCGGTGAATTCACATCTATTCAAGTTAGCCTCGTGCCTGTCAACTTTCGCGTCGGATGATATCCATCACGAGAACAAAAGGTCATATAATTTGACTTACGCTTGACAAGGAATCACCGCTCCAGCGCCGACCTCATCAGCCCTCAATGCCACCGCAAGAGAAATGTGCCCAGCCATACTAGCACCGCAGATGATGGGGCTCACAAGACCTAGCGACTTAACCACGGCAGCAATTACGGCAATATAAGCATCTTCGTTGTTGCTATGCTGGCCAGGGATCTGTTTCTCCCCGGGAAAACTCCTTCCATGGCCTGGCATGTCAAAGACAGTCATGTGGCATCTGTCCAGCATATCTTGATGATTCATGACACCATGGTACTGCCTGCCGTCGGAGCCCGCGGTATGCAGGAAAACAATTGGCTGCTTCGACTTTTCACCGCTCTGTTCGTAGAACAATTTGGTCCTTCCCCAGCAGGGCAGATCTGCCCATAGGTAGCCGCCGGAGATGAGATCCCTCTCTGGGGTTGCCACATGCTCTTCCTCGTGCATGGGTCCGCAAAACGCAGTGCGACTCAGCTCCAGAACGCGCCGCCAGACCGGGGCCAGATTGAGGAAGAGGTCCTTTTTCCCGCGGACCTCGACACCATCCTGGTGAATATTTTGACCAAACATGCCCCAGTAACTCTGGAAAGGTGGCTTGGGTGTCGCCGAGTAGAACTCGGCCCACTGCTCCGGCAGAGCCAAAAGGACAAACGAGGCATCTTTCACTGCACCGGTACGTATGGATGTTTGGCCGCCACCGACTGAGCAGAGGACGCCTTGGTCATGCCCAGCGGCAGCCCAACCAAAGACCACATGTTCCTTGATCCCGGTGTCAGTGAACGCCGCAAGCTGACTGTCCTCGTTCAAATGGGATTGTAAAGATGGTAAAATGGAGCTCAGGATGACCTCTAGATTCTTCCAGTCATCCTCAACTTTGACACACATTTTTGCGTAATCCAGGGGTTCGGTCTGTCTGATGGGAAATTTGCTGTCGCTCAATGCCGCCTGTGCCTAGTACTCATTGACGAACTAGTTCAAGAATATGCATGATTGCTATGCAATTATCATGGTCTAGGAAGGACTTTAAATTGGGCATCTGTTTAGCCCTCACTCCTGAGCCGGCTGGGTCGATTCAAGGGATTGTACATCCGGCAAAATGACCTAGTTGGGTGCCGAGGTTTCTACCCCGTTGCGCCGTTCCCAGTTGACCATTGGTTTCAGGGAGTTGCTTAGCCTGGGTCACGGCTACGGTACGTTCCCTAAACTTCTCCAATGCGGAGACATGACGAGTTCAGCGGGTCCGAGAAGTTGGGGCTGTTCTTACCCCAAAGTTGCGCACTATACCGGTACCATTTCACTCCAACCGATCCCGCATTCATCACAATGATATTTACCGGGGTCTGGTGTCTGGGAGAGTCTTCCTGCTGCTTATGTGTTATTACGCAAATTCATTTTTCGAGACTTAAGGCTTCAAGTTGATTGTTTGCAGGGACGCTGAGCCGATATCTACTACAACTGCAACTATCATACGGCCATAATGACGTCCGACGACATATCATTCAAGGTTTGTTGGTATTTTGTGTAGATTTTATGCATGCTAGTCTACCAAATCTGTCTCACTGACATGTGCCACAAATAGCTTCACAACCCCAACCTCCTACAGACCGAGGGCTACGTACAAGGGAAGTGGCAACCTAGTGTGCGCAACGGACGGTTTGAAATTCAAGGTAGGTGTTTTGAAAAAGACCATGTCCCACAATACCTAAGAACTTGAAGGTTAAATCTGTACAGATCCTGGAAATGCCAAGGTAGTTGCTTCATGCGCCGATTATGGACTAGACGACATTGAGGCCGTTGTTAAGTCGAGCCATGAGGCGTTCCAAACATACCGGCACGAGAACCCGCGCTCCCGCGCTCAGAAGCTGCTGGAATGGCATCGGCTCATCTCGGAGAACAAGGAGGACTTGGCTACTATCCTCACACACGAGACGGGCAAGCCGCTTGCCGAGGCTCGTGGCGAACTTGACTATGCCCTTGGCTTCACCTGGTGGTTTGCTGGCGAGGCTGAAAGGGTCAGGGGCAATATCAGTGTGCCGTCGTCCCCTAATCGTCGTGTTATTGTCATCAAACAGCCGATTGGGGTGTGTGTGGCATTGGTTCCCTGGAATTTTCCTGCTGCGTAAGTTTCCACCACTCTTGTCTCATTCTCTCTTCGACTATGGCTCTAACATGATCTTTGCAGCATGATCCTACGCAAGGCGGGAGCAGCATTGGCAGCTGGTTGCACATTCATCGCCAAACCGTCCCCAGAGACACCGCTGTCCTGTCTGGTCCTGGCGCGGCTGGCTTCCCAGGCCGGATTTGCACCAGGCGTCTTTAATGTTATACCCACGTCCTCTAGCAACACTCCGGGAGTAGCAGAGGCCCTATGCAAGCATCCTCTAGTCAAGAAGGTATCATTTACTGGGTCGACGACCATTGGGAGCTTGATTGCGCGCCACTGTTCTGAAGGGGTTAAGAAACTCTCCTTGGAGCTAGGAGGCAACTGTCCCTTCATAGTCTTTGACGACTGCAATGAAACCCAAGCCCTTGATGCTCTCATGTCGCTCAAATGGCGCCATGCCGGTCAAGCATGTGTCACCGTCAACAGATTATATGTCCAAGCAGGGATATATGAAGGATTCATTAAAAAGCTCGTGGAGCGAACAGAGATGTTGAAGCAAGGTCACGGATTGGACCCCAAAACCACAATCGGACCACTGACCACACCTCGCGGTATAGAAAAGGCCCAGGCTCATGTGGACGACGCCGTGCAGGCCGGTGGCAAAGTTGTACTTGGTGGGCAACGTGTTGAGGGACCAGGATTCTTCTTCCAACCAACAATCATTCGAGATGCTTCACCATCAATGCTTATCAGTCACGAAGAGACCTTTGCTCCAGTCCTTGCTGTCTATCGGTTCTCAACAGAGGATGAAGTGGTACAACAGGCGAATAATACTAATATGGGCTTAGCAAGCTATTTCTTCACTAAAGATATTGATCGAACTTGGAGACTTCTGGAAAATCTGGAAGCTGGTATGATAGGGATAAACTCGGGAAACTCATCGGCAGCTGAGTCACCTTTTGGCGGTATGAAGCAGTCTGGATATGGCAAGGAATCCGGAAAAGACGTCGCCATTGAGGAATATCTAGTTTCTAAGACTGGCACACTGACGTTAGAAGGACAATATTAGACAAGTCTAATTGTCTGGATGCACAGTGATAGTAGCTATATACCTACTGAAAGATCACTTTTGTCTTTCTAAGTTTGTCCTTGATAATAAGTTAGTGTGCTTGCCCACGATGGGATCAAAGGATTTTGTGACCACGCCGAAGCTATCAATGATATGCAATACGTAGCTAGCCCGCAAAGAGTCCAGCATTGTGGTATGTTTACCACGACACTGGCGGCATCACTTCGAGTATCCTCCAGGTCATATTTCATCGTCTTCCAAAGTTCCCTCCTGCTGTGAGCGATAAAATGGTTGTCAAGTCATATAGTGAAGTACATTTAGTGGTTGCACTCTACAAGATATTAGCACAACACCACGTCTGATTAAGGCTCCGTAATAGCCTCTCCAGTCCGTATTAATAGGTTTCTCAACCTGTAGGCTAGATCATTATAGGTATTGACAGCTCATCTGTCCTGGAATACGTCGATTCCGGCTCTCAAACAATATGATATCTTCCAAATAGCTGCTGTCCTTAGGTACTTGACTCCAATCATCTAGTCTGAACATGTGTGTGACTGTACGCTGGGGAACCATCGGCATAAAGAACCTGGGATGCTGGGATCAGCCACCCAAAACTCCGCGTAGCTGCAAACACGCCACCAGTACCCCTACATGAACCAGGTTTATACTCTCTCTTCCGAATGATGGACAGTTGCAGCCTCCTTCTCACTCCCCTCGTCCACGGCTAAATCAGTGAAAGTTTTGTGCGCAACTTTCCGTATGTTCCATTGTGGATACCTTTTGAAGAACTCGTCCATCTGCTCAAGAGTTCGACCGGCCTATTTTTGTCAGCAAGCCCGTAGTCGGGATCGAAGAGATGGGAGGTCGGGCCATTTACCGTTTCAGGAAAGCAAAACAAGAGAAAGGGAATTGCAGCGAGCGTCACTGCCATCCACACCAGGTAAAATTTCCTATCATGCCTGGTCAACGCTACGTTTCAGAGATGTGTATTCTTGAAGATGACCTACCATCCTAGATAAGCAAACCCAGACGGGGCAACCATGACAGTGAGGAAGTTGGTGCCCCAATGGAACAAGCATTGAGTGGCCGAAGTCTTGTTTCTCATTCTCAAGGAACCGATCTCGCTCGAATACAGCCAGTTCATAGAATTCCACCTGTTGTGTTGCAGTCGAGTCAATTTGTGGCCATCAAATCGGGAATGGGACCCTCTCTCACCCTATGCCGAAGCAGAACTGGAATAGGAGAACAAAAGCTGCCCCAGCCCAGCCCGTGGCAATGGCCCTCTCCGGAAAGTTGGCGCCCACCGCACCAGTGCAGGCAATCATACCCATGCAGAGACCACAAGTCACCGCGCCCATCATCATAGTCTTGCGCCGTCCGAGGCGCTCGATATAGAATATAGGTAAGACCGACCCCAGCAAGAAGCAAATAGAGCCGACGCAGCTAAGGATGAACGAGTTTCTATCATCGAGGCCGACCTGGCGGAAGATGACTGGGGCATAGTAGATGACAACGTTGATGCCGGTTGCCTGGTGAAGGAAGCCCGTCGTGGCTGCGAGTATCAGGCGACGGAAGTTCTGCAACTCGCCGCCACTAAAGCACTACTCATCAAATTCAGCAAAGGGAATAGCAAAAACTGTAGTGCACACATGGTTTTCCTCACCTCTTTCCATGAAGATTCGACCTCCGCTTCGTGAATTGCTGTTTGTACGATGATGTTGGCCTGCTCTTGGATGTGTGGCGACTCAGCTGTCGAGCCTTGGCCATGAAGCCTGGCGAGAACGTGGGCAACTTCTCCGTGGCGGCCACGAGCAGCAAGCCAGCGTGGACTCTCGACCGTGAATGGCATCAAAGCAAAAACAAAGGGAGGAAAGATCATTTGAACTAAAGTATAGTCAGCACTTGTCTGAGGCACCACTCCTGCCTTGATGGAGGCTCGCCTTACGTCCCAATGGGATTCTCCACTGCGCCTCTTTTCCGTCGAGCTCAGGTCGGCCGAAGACAAAACCAAAATTGGTGAAGTTCGAGATGGCAATTCCCTAGAGAGACTTTGGTTACTCGTGGTTCATTCGTTGACCCGGCATATATAGAATATGTTCTTCTTACGATGATAACCATTGTTGTCTCCAGTACAACAAGCTTGCCACGCCACGACGGGTGTGCACATTCCGACGCATATATGGGGACGGTGACTGATATACATCCGACGCCTACTCCGGCCACTATGCGGCCGACTGCATAGCAAACTCGTGTGTCAGTCGTCAAAGCTGGTTCGTTTTGTGAGTGAAGAGAAAAGCCTTCACATACCAATGTACATAGCTTTCCAGTACGCAGACGTCTGGAGAGCCGCACCAACAAGAAGAACCATGCACGAATAGACGATGGCCCAGCGGCGGCCAAAGCGATCACCCCAGATAAAGGCTGCCAAGGCTCCTGCTAGACAGCCAATCTACGCCCCTGATTAGCTTCTCAGTGTCGAGTGACGATCTGCAAAGCATATTTTTGCAAGCACCTACATCATATGAGGCCACCATGAAACCCAACATACCAGGCGACGGGTTGTCGAATCGATTGGTGAAGGACTCAAGGCTGATGAGGCCTCCCATAACACCTTGATCACTGCATATTGTGTGGTTAACGGTCCGTTGGCCCGCGTAGAATGTGTACCAAAGCCTCAAGCAAGAACTTGGTTGATTGGCCGCAGGACGTGGGAACACTGAAGTTACTCACTAGCCAAAGAGCAAAAACGCAGCTCCAGCTGTAGAAAAAACTAGTATGCGCAGTGGCACGCCAGTCAAATTGTGTAAAGCCATCTCGGTTTGGTATTTGCAGATGAGGACAAGGTGTAAGCAGAAGGTTTTCAAGATCAAAAAGTCTTAAAGAGATACAGAGCGTGAAGCCACCCTTAAATTGTGTTTGGAAAAGCCGCCTAGCTACACATTCAGCAATTCCAAATTACCGGGGCGTGAGCAAGGCCTGGCGTTGTGATACTCACTCGGTGTTTCCCCCCATGGCTAGGACAAGGCGGGGGCCCGCACTCCGAGTCATGGACGAGGAGCTGAGACTGGGGAAGCTTGCTTTCGCGACAAGGGGTTCCTACTCCAACTCCAGCCATGGTGAATGGAGTAGAAACTTGGCTTACAGTCCGTGTGACGCATTCATACCCACTTTTCCAAACTATACGTGTCCCAAAAGCTTTGGTAAACCCCGGTGAATGGGTGCCGCAGGAAGGAATTGCTGTTCACAACGGCTTGCCCTCTCGTCTCAATCACTTTGTCGTTCCTGCTACTCAGATTGGCTGCCTGCTTGAACTCATTGCCATGTATTCGACAAGGTTACTGCGCCAAGCCATCCCGCTAGGTATGCGCACCGCTGGCTGGGTGACCGATAAGCCGAGTGCTGGTTTCAAACTGCGGTCACTTATCTTGGACGAGGTGCAGGACAATGAGATTCTCGTGGAAATGAGGTATAGTGGAATCTGTCATACCGTAAGCATGTCTTGTTGAAGGTTGCTATACGCATCAAGTTGAAATTGTAGGTTGCTGATTCCTCACGCCTAGGATATTGCAGTGTCTAAAGGCATGCTTGATATGACCGAATTTCCTGCTGTACTTGGCCATGAGGGTGCAGGGACCATCATGGCTTTGGGCGAAGGGGTCAAAAACAAATCTCTCAAAGTCGGAGACTCGGTTGTTTTGTCTTACAATACCTGTCAGACATGTCCAGCTTGCCTCGCTGGGCAGCGTGCATTCTGTCATGACCACCCGCAGGTCAACCACAATGCTGTTCGCCTCAGTGACAGAACGACTCCTGCGCGGCTGCTGGATGGAACGCCGGTACGGTCACAATATTTCGGGCATTCTTCTTTTTCTAAGCACTCCGTCGTTCACGAGGATACTGTCGTCCGTTGTGATTACCCAGATCAACTCGCTACCTACGCCCCATTGGGATGCGGGTTCCAAACAGGTGCCGGCGCTATTTTCAATGTGGCCAAGCCTCAGCAACACCAAACCGCGGTCATCATCGGCATGGGAACTGTTGGCTTAGCGGCCTTGATGGCTTGCAAGTACATTGGTCTAAAACGTCTTATAGCCGTAGACCTCAATAATGGGCGGCTGAAGCTTGCAGCCGAGCTAGGGGCTACTGATCTTCTTAATGCTGCTGAGATTTCGGATGTGCCTCGAGCCATACGAGCCCTGACAGAACGAGGTGCAGACCATACAGTTGAGTGTACTGGTATTGCGGGGATTGTTGAGGACGCTGTGCGTGCAACAGCTCCTCAGGGTCATGTTACCGTGCTAGGAGTTCCCAAGCCAGGGTCAACCTTTTCTGTCGATGCTCTTGATTTCCTTCTCGCCAACAAGTCGATACAAGGCATCATTCAGGGAGGGGCTCAGCCTCACAACGTAATTGATCCTCTCGAAAACATGAAACCGAGCAAGCATGTGAATACTGACTCTGTAGACAGTTTCTCCCTTTTCTCATGGATTTACACAGACAGGGGCAGTTCCCGTTGGAAAAGGTTTGCCGAGTCTTTTCAGCACGGCATATTAATCAAGCCATCAAATCCATGCACAGTGGAGAGGTAAGACTATCAGAAGATATCAAAGGCAATCAATTTCTAACATGGTGATCACTAGATCATAAAACCGGTGCTCTCGTGGGGAGATGTAAGCATTGACGAAGCCGTGTAGCCCTATGTCACCAAAGATCTTTGGTCAACGCTGATGGGATGGAATTTCTGTAAACACAGTTCATAAAGAGTCACCTAGCCCTAGCCATACTAGAGATATTTAGAAGCACAGTTATAAAATTGATTTGTGAATAAGGACATGCTTAACGCTCAGTCACGAGCAAGATCAACGGATTTACTCCCGTTCTCCTCCCCAACCAAAACAATCGGCACCTCGTCAGTGAAATTGACAGCATCATCCAGCACCGCCTTTCCTTCATCAGTCGTCGTGGCCTTCTTGATGGCATCAATACTTGTCCATCGTGAAACGACCTTGTAACGGTAAAGAGGCTTGTTGCCGGCCTCGTCGTCCTTGAAAGCCACGACAGACCAATCTTTCATACCCAATGGACCCCATATCTTCTCAGCTAAGGGCAGGTGAATCCCAATGTAATAATCGATATCGAATATCTTGCCCTCGGTGCGAGGATATAGGGCGGTTGTTGTAATTGTTCCCATGTTGCACTGGCTGGTCGCAAAAGCGCGGTACCTTGTGTGCAATATCGAAAATGCCTGTTTCTCGGCGCGCATGACGTTTGGAAAATTTCGTGATAATGGAGGGAGAAAGGAATGCATTTCAGCCCGTGGTCAACCGAGATGAACGCCCTCCAGCATAGAAAAAATCCAGTACGTGTGACTTCTTATACTAATTCACAGTATAGAGAACATTAAGTTGACTCTCCGGTATCCTCCGCGTCCGACCAACCCCGAACACAACTTTGATGACGCATAATTTACTCCAACTTAGTTTCCAGGGATTCGTCGTTTATTCTCCACAGACCGCAGGAGTTTCGGAACAGGCCGTCGGAATATCGGACCGTGCTTCAACTCCAATCTTCTTAGCTTCTATCCCAATCCTCATCTGCTTGATTATTGTGTGTGATGTTAATGATGTCACGGTACTTAGTTCTGGTACTGGTTTTAAGCCTTCGAAGAATCCAATAGTAATCTGTATTATAATGCAACATCAAAAGTGCATATTGAAGTTTTTTAGGCCGCTATAGATTTTCAGTGAAAATAGCCAGAATAACAAGTCAGCGCTATTCTTTAATTGTACGATTGGACTCTAAGAAACCAATGACTCGAATCATAGAGAGCGTACCCGAGAAATCAACTGGCATATTTAGTTAGTACGTCTCATCTACATGCTTTTGATACGTCACTCAAAGACTATGACATTCTTGCCGGAAGCGGATCCTTCGAGATACGTCTTCCGCATCTTCTCTGCCTGCTCTGGCTTCCAAGTCTTGATCTCCACTTGAATATTGTGTTTCGCCACAAGATCCACGAGATCCTGCGTGTCGGCTTGATCAGCGACCAAGGAGCCCACCAACTTCAGATCGCGGTAGATGACGTTGGCATATGACATGTTTATACCCTTTTCTGGCTGCCCAAGAAGAACAAGGGTTCCGTGTTTCCTTGTGATAGCAGCCGCAAAGTCAAATGCAGGCGGGGCATCAGTAGCGAGAATTGCCGCGTCAACGCCGGGGTAATGTCCCTTTATCGCCTCGGTGATGGTTTCCATTGCCTCTGATGCGGGCTGCGTTGCAAGAATATTCACGTCGGGCTTGAGCTCGTATGAATTAGCTAGGTCGAGGGAGCTTTGCTTCACGTCGATGGCGACAACTTTATATCCCTAGCATCCAAATCCGACGTTAGTCTTGTACACATGCGCCGTGAGGGACGGAAAAGCTCACCATTGCTTTTGCCACCTGTGTACCAATATGCCCCAATCCGCCCACTCCTACCATGGCGAGAGAGCCGCCCGCAGGTACCTCTGCCTTCATGATTGCTCCGTACACACTCATGCCGGCACACATTAGGCACGCGGCTGTCGGGAAGTCGATCGAATCAGGGAGATTCACAATAAAGTGCGCGTCGCTATTACCGTCACGTCAGTACAATTGCACCAACATGCCGGTATCTCGGTACTTACGCAACCATGTACTCAGCCCAGGCGCCGTCTGTAGTCAGCCCTTTCATCTTGGGATTATCGCAGTAGATTGGTCGTCCAGCTAGGCAGTCGGGACATACCCCTACAGGCACGGCTTAGCCCAGTTTCGAGGAGATAGGATATTCTCCCACATCAAAACTTACCACAGCAGCTATCAAAGTTGATACATCCTACCCTATCTCCATTCTTGAAGCCCTTCACCTCAGAACCGACACTCACGACAACCCCTGCGGGCTCGTGTGATCCAATAAAGGGCAATTGTGTGCCGAAAGCATTCTCATGAGCCATACAGTCCGTGTGGCAGTAGCCACCAGCTTTGATCTTGATGAGAACCTGGTATGGTTTGGGCGAGGGCACGGGCACTTCGGATATTGTGTAGGGTTCGTTGAACTCTTTGATTTGAATCGCCTTCATCTTGGCCGGAATTTCAGCTCGGTTGGTCATGGTTGCGAGTGTACGCTTCGAGCTTGATGTAAAGTTGGCGGCAGTTGATCCTCGGGCTCGGGAACGAGAAACGACAGTAACAGTGACAGCTTGACGCAGATGACCTCGTGATATGATGCTAGTCCTTTGTGCGAGGTTTGCCGCGCAAGTCCTAATTAGCTGCATAGCGACGAGACCAAATGGAAATTATACAAGACAAATCTCAAGGCAATTCCCTTATTTTCCTCCGGTGGAGGACATAGCCTTTCGCCACGGTTGCATCATGCTCGCAGTAATAAATGGAGTCGCGGGCGGTCCTTGCGGAATCTCGCAAGGTGGATTGTGTCCACTGTTGGGGTTTTGTTAAGGAATACTCCACAGCTTCAATCACTCCCACCGGTCCGCATAATTGGGGTAATTATAGCCAAATTCCAGCCTTTTTCATAGCACACGTAGCTAATACATATTCGCGGCAAGTTGCTAGCTGTACTACCTTAGGTAAACTTTCAACTAAGATGCATACATACTTTGACATAAAATGGGTAGCCACGTTATATCATTTGTAACAATGTGTGTAAAGTCAAGGTTCTAAAAAAGAGTTGAAAGTTGGGTATGGACCGTAATTTGGTTAAAGAAAAAAAAAAAGAGGGGGGGGGGGGGGGAGGAATATGCAACAGATTACGTGTAGCCTGATCTTGGGATACACTCCTTGCATATAGCGAAGAAAAAATACACCAAAACAACCTTTAGTAAAGTATATGCTGAAGATGCATTCCGCTATCTAGTATCTGCTAGAAGTTGATCATATCCCCAGAGTTGCCTGCGGTGGTCGTTTAATTAACAACTCTCTCCCTTGATAACAAGAAGCCAATCATAATCAACACCACCGCTACTAGGAGGAGTAAATACCAGTTTGCCCTTTGCAAATCCCTTCTCACCCTTTTGAATAGCTTGAAGCTTAGAGGATCATACCACTAGGCGGTATAGTCTACACCAGGCTGGCCCCGTTTCTTTGAAACCCTGTCCAGGACCACCTGGAAAGCGTCTCCCCAGCCCGAATAAACCCAGTAGTAGCCCTTTGTAATCATAGCTGCGATATAATGGTCACCGACATACTCGAAGATATTGCTTGAGGGGCCCTGAGGAGACGAGAGGATTTCTCTAGCAGGCTCCCGAGTATTAAACGCATCTTTGGAGAGGTCGTTGAAGATAGCACCTGCGTATCCGGTCTGCTTAGCTCCAGGCCAGTGCAGTGGCTCATGCCAGCTAGCGTTAGGCGACAGGTTGAGATGGGGCTCGTGGTAGTGCTCCGGGCTAGCCATGAGGGAAATATTCTCGTAAGTTTGCTGCATGGGAAGAGATCCGTAAGTGATACCACAAGCTCCACTGAGAAGAGCTGGATAGTAGCCGTGGCGAACTTCAGACGCATTAAAAGCAGGCTTGGAAGTGTTGAAGCCCTGGTTTGCACCTTCGTAGTGGTTCTCAACATCCATGACTGGCCCTGGAAACTGGTCACGCATCTGAAGAATATTATCATAGTTCTTACTGGAGTCCCAGAGAGTCAGAACCTTGTAGTTGTAGTCAATGCCCTCAGGATCTGGGTACTCGTAACCAGACTGGTCGGCATCCATCGAGAGAGATCCGAGGTTGGCATTAATGTACTAACGTTTTCCAATTAGATTAAGAATATTGATTCAAGGGACTTATGGGTTGTACTTACGTTGTGTCCGTAGGGAAGAGCGTAGGGAAGAGGTGTGGCGGGCTCGGAGATCCAGGGGCTGGTAGGCTGAAAGGCAACAAAAGCCTTCTACCCCTGCTTGGCCTCTTCTTCGATGAAACATCTCATCGTGGCAGCCCAAATAGCACGAGTGTCCTCGATGGGACCCAATGTAATATCAGGATTCTCTGGGTTCTTCCTCCAAGCATCACGAGCCTGCGGAACATTATTTGCCCAGAAGCTATTGGTGTCACCGCCGAGCATCTTAAGGACACCGGGGTAGCGTTTACCAAGATAACGGCCGAGAGCATACGTGTTGTTCTCGTCGAATAACTTGGGCCCAATTGTTCCGTACCAGCCACCGCTAACATACCGACCCCAGACCGGGACTTGGCAGATTGTTATGCCATATTCAGCTGCTCTTGCAGTAGCCCAGTCAACGAAATCGAAGCAGGCATCATTGGGCTAAGCTAGGTCACTATTGTTGATGGCACGGTGGCCAAAGAAATTAGGAGCCGTTGTGACATTGTACTTGGATAACAAAACAGCCTGGATTACGGTGAACCCCTTTGCAGCACGGTCTGCGAGATAGAGATCTACGTCGGTATGGTTCATGCGATGGAATAGCTCCCAGTTGGTATCAGTCACCCAGGTGAAAGGCTCGCCACTAACAGTCTTGTAAAGATAGCGCCCTTCGGAAGGAGCAGATATGGCGGCGTCTGTCCACGGATACTCTGTGAGGGAAGCTGCGGCAAGAGATGTCGAGAGGGCCGCGATGATGGCGCCAATAGAAAGGCTCACCATAGTGATTGAGGGAAGAATGAGATAAACAATGACAGGCACCGGGTTCTCCCCTACTTTTTGCACGACACTTATACCTTTAAATATACTCGTTACGTCTAGCTTACCAGCAACAGCGTCTCGGGATTCATGACCTCATCGCCTAGTACAACTTCCCTTATAAAGGAACGTTATACCAAGGCGGGGACTGAATGCGGAGGTTATGAGGAATGCGGAGAAGCTCAAGTCGAGTTTTGTGGAGGTGGAGTCTCGTCATGAGACTCTATTGGAGCCAAAATCTCTATATCCTGGAAGACGTCGCGCCGGGCATACTTTTCTTAAAGCTACCTCCAAGCACGGTTTGGCGATAGCTATACCGTAGTTTATCCGCAGAATGTCATCGGTTCCAGTAAGTCTAACCTAATCATTTCAACGGCTGTTTGAGTGAGTGACCGACCCATCCCGTCTTCTTAATAGGGTAGCAAATGGGCCTAGTTCCATCCAGTAGGGGAAAATGAGATCAAGGTCTGAATCGCTCCTCGGGACCTAGCAAGAACTATCATGGCGGACAAGAATCGAAAAGTCTTGCCTATAAAGGATGGAAATATACTAATTTAGCCTCGCAATCCTCAATGTACCAATATTCAAGCCTTCAGGTAGATAGAGGCGCATGCTCTACTTTTCTACAAAACCTGGAAGCCTTGTTCGCATTGTTTTCGCAATCACATTTTATCATTACAGATGTTGTAGATGGTTAAGTTACCTAGAAAGGTCAAATTCAGTTTATCAATTAGTTCTGCACGACCCGCAATGGGAAAAATCAAGGAGCTTACCCTCGTTCTTGCCATGGCCCCAGGCATTTCAGATTTGAATGGGGTTACCGTGACCAACCAGCGGACGGAGCGGGATACCCACCGGACCGCCCCATCGTGACGAGAAAATGGGCATTTAGCCGGCCGACTAGCTACAACGAAGGCAGAGAAGCCAAGCCATTTCCAACCCTAATGAGAAGCTCTATTTGAGATGGAGAACATTTGCGGCGGACAGGCTACTTGAATGAGGAGCCAGGCGATTGCGAGACAAGGCAGCCTGAGCTCAGCGAAGTGATTCGCAAGTTAGGTATCAAAACATTATTTTCTAGCAACGGTTGTTGTTTATTGTAAAAGCGTTTTTGATCCTATGATACTTTTAGAGGTATTTTTAAATCCAATGCAGCTAACAGCACTCCTATGTCTCCTATTATCCTATTCCCAATGTTTTGGTGGTGAGTGATAGAGGTTGCATGTGAGAGGATGTTCTGATCGTAGACGACTGTGGCAGAGAATTGTTACATGTACCTTGAATTATGGCATCACAAATTTAGGAAATCCGGACTAAAGGAACTATAGCTAAACAACTCCGAGCCCGGTAGTTGGTTCCACGAAGTATTAGGATCATTTAGCAAGTCAGCTAATGATGCATCCATGTCTGGGGCAGAGGAATCCTTAAGCAGGTGTTCAATTATAGCCCGTCCCTTGCTGGCTCCAGAGCACGTCGATTCCAGGCCTTCAAGAAACCGGATGCACTTCTCAACATCTGCCTGGGACTTTTCTCTCGGATGTTCTGGTATTCTTAATCTAATCGGAAAACATCAGCTTTTGACCGTGCCAAGGTTTGGAAGTGACAAGAGAACGCACAAGATCAAACCCGATAGAGTCAGGTAATGGACGCAAAAAGCAAGATGGTGCGAAGGAGGAACCAGTTCTCGAACAAGTTCTGCGGCGTTGATACAACTTCGAGCCGCACTGACACAGTGAGACATGGCTTCGTCGCAATGAGAACCCAGTGTTGCTTGTGCGGCACTGCCCGACAATGACCTGTTGGGAAATTAACAATTTGGCACACTCAAGAACCAGCATTTTTACCGAGCTTACCTATAAAGATTCAAAAGCGATCCAGCATGGACAATAAACATGATGACACACATGGTCAGGTTAGGACCCCTCTCGGTAACATTTGCAGAGAAGCGAATATCATCTGGCAGTCCTGCAAGCCACCGGTCCAAGGCTCTCTGGAGAGAGACAACGGAGCGGAGGAATTTTCTCGCCTTTTTAGCATCTTGGAGTTCTTTTATGCGTGATGGGGAATGAAGTTTTTGTATCTTCCCCCCTATACGACAAAGCTGGATGAATGCAACGAAGCCAGTCATCGGAGAAGATGTTGTCTTAGCCGGGCTTTCAACAAAAGGCTCAGTATTCTGGAAATATGCCTCCAACTCTTCATCCTTTTTGTCAATAGGGAGATCGCAATGGCAGTCCGCGTCGTCGGCAGCCATGGGGCGGCCTAGACATATAGATGTGACTCTTTAATAAAATCATCAATTATAAACTTCTTGTAAACGAACCAATTCACATAACACCACTTACCGATCGAGGCAGTAAACAGACCACCAGATCCTTCGTGACAATTGCTGCTTTAAGATGTCTGACGGCTCGGTAGAGACTGCAGTCTGTCAAGTTAGAGGGTAAATTTAGAACATACAATGATTTTATTACTTACTAGGCTGCTAAGATGCATACCCAGGTCCTGGGCCGCCCGGACGGCCTGTCCCGCAAACGTCCAGCTTTGGGTCAGCGTATTCCAACCTCCAGCGCACATTGCCAGCAAGGCAACGCACTGCACTCTCTCAATGGAAGCCTCCCCCGTCGATGCATAGTAAAGGATCAATGACTTTTGGTAGTAATCCAGTCCAGGGAAAGACGTTGATTTCCCATCCAGGGGGATAAGCGTCGAGGCACAAGCACAGACAGCAAAGAATACTGACAGAAACTTGGCATCCACGTTATCGTTGGAGCCTGGGGGCGGCGAAGACATTTGTCTGTAGCAGGACATGAAATGCGGTTTGTAAAGAACAGGAAAGCTGTAGTGCAGCTGGTCGAAATATAGATTGACGAGGAGGTCCGCAACATATTTGGGGGGACGAGGAACGTCTTCGGCTCGTGGAAGATAGGGCAATTCCTGCCATTTTTTACCACGAACAAATAATGGAATCTCGAATTCTGGAGGAGCATTTTCGGTATGGTTGAATGAGCCTTGCCCAAGGTTCGACGATCCGGGCGATGAGTTGTAGATGGAAGTGAGGGAACCAGGCGAGAGTCCTTTGACAGCCTCGACCAAGACGTTATTCGTCGCTCCACCCAAGTACCTATTGGCGCTCTATCAGTTTACATCCCGAAAGACAATGTTGTCAACTGAGGAACACCAAGTCTTACCGTAGTTTCCCGTACGAGTCCGTTACCAGCGATCCAAACTTGCTAGGCATGCCTTTGATTTCACCATTGTCCTTCGATAAGCCAAACTCGTCGTCATCTATGCTCTCATCCGATATGTCCTGGTCGTTGTTGGTGTCGCTGATGTTGTCTTGTGCATGTTCCGAGACTAGTTCATGGCCAGCTTCGGGTGTGGCATTGACCTCTATGGATAACTCATTTATGGTAGGTATGCTACCACTATGTACAGTTGGAAGAGATTGGAGGGCGTGTGCTGCCTGCTGTAGCTCGTCATCTATTGCCAATCCCACATCCGGAGGGGCGTGTCTCAGATGCTTAATCTCGAGGATGGACTCTGTCAGTTCAATGGACAAGGACTCGAGTCTGCCACAGAACTGGTCGAGTTGTTGGCATCTTTCTTCGAGAGAGCTAGCGTACCTATGCATATCTATTAGAGAACAATAGGGAAAAGATTGGTTTGTCTTTGGCTCGGGTACTTACTGTCGACTGGAGGACGCGTTATCACTGCTTTTCGGATATTCGCAGGTCAAGCATCGTGAGCTGCAATTGTGACACGGACTTTGTCCGTCGCATTTTACCTATTCTCTGCGTCAGCTCATAGAGGAATTGATTGATCAAAAGAAGAAATAGTTAGGTCCCTCGTCACCTTTTTCCTACGACATGCCAGGCAAGCTTGGCTGATTCTACTGACGCCAAATCCGATGGGTAACGACAGTTTCGGAGGTGCCGCGTCTGCGCTTCCATCGGCCATGGGGCAGAGATTGCTACAAAAGACCAAGTATTGGGGGAGATCGAACTGGTCTTGTTGGGGTAACTGGAAAAGCAAATGACATGGTTCGTTTTCAATCCAGTCATCAACCCAGGAAACATGTCAATCTCGACCCATGTGGCAAACCCCGCGATTCGGTCTAGTTCTGGGGCTGCACGTGATTTCTTCAAAACCGCTTCCGGACATCGCTCCTTGCATGCAGGCCAACTGGACAACCTGGACTCTTACCCTTTGCCGAATGCTCCTCCATATATGTAGATCGGATAAAGCATACTGCAGGTCCACACCACCCTATCTAGCCATCTAATTATAATTCATCAGTCTGCATGTTACTAAGCGAAGTTGTTGAACAGAGACGTCATGTATGTAGGCGTGCGTAGGTAAATGGCAAGCAAATAAATACCATCTCATTCATTCCAAACCCATCACCGGGAATCTAGGACGGCAAACCTGGTCAAGTAGCTAGTGAATCAAATTTGAACCATCGTCTCACCGAGGTGCCTCTATACTTCTCCGAAGTCACGCTATTGATCTAGATTAGAGCATCAGATGGCCCGTTACTGCTCTAGGCTCTTGTCCACTCGTCACTTGATAAAAGATAGCGGATATCCCCTCCCGGGGATAACGGACGTGAGAAGCTTGCGGGGAACCACAACTTGGGAGGGTTCAGTCGGGCCGAGATCCGTGCCGGTACGACGTTATCTTGGAGGTTGATCCAAGAACAGTCAGCGCAAATGGTCAGACAGAAAACGACCATGCTTTATCAAAAGTTTTGAGCGCCACCAAACGTCTGTCTTTCTCACTAATTATCCCGCCTCCAATATCTCGCCGCCCCTGTGATACCGACCAAAACATGGCCCAATCCCCCGTCAAAACCCGACTGCGCGAGTCACTAGAGCGAGCCAAAGCCCAGCAAGGGCCGAGTGTCGGCCAGTGGTTGGAGTTCCCAGGTTATACGCTTGCCAAGACGGTGGCAAGCTTGGGTGAAGATGTGAGTTGATGTCTAATACCCCAAATCACCTCCCCAGCTCACTAACGTGCATGCCAGTGGGTCCTCATCGATTGTGAGCATGGCAACATCGACGACAATGCCATGTATCTCCAAGTGGGAGCCATCTCTTCATCGGGAGTATCTCCCATAGTGAGAATAGCCGGGAGTGAACCATGGATGATAAAGAGAGTTCTCGATGCTGGCGCCCATGCCATCATGGTCCCAATGTGTGAAACAAAAGTATGCTATATCCGTGATACCAGATCTTTCCATCTATTCCATCTATATTCTAACTTTCAATACGTTAGGAGCAAGCCGAGTCGATCGTGAGGGCATGCAAGTACCCGTCATCAAAATGGCCAGCCGGTGTCCGAGGCGCCGGTGCAATGTTCGCCCCTGCCGCGTTCAACCAGAACGGTCGCGAATATTTACTCACTGCCAATGAGAATGTAATGATATGTGTACAAATAGAGAGCCGTACGGCTGTTGAGAATGTCGAAGCCATTGCTAGCGTGGAAGGAGTTGGTAAGGAAGAGCAGTTCCACCTCGCGTACATGTTGAATCACTGATGAATACTCGTGTATGTTTTTCAGATATGCTTTTTATTGGCCCCAACGACCTGGCTTCATCGATGGGGTATATCGCATTTGACCACGCATCGATCCCAGAAGTCCAAGAGGCAACAAAGAGAGTCCTCAAGGCAGGTCTCGATGCCGGAAAATACGTCGGACACTTTGCTCTCAGCCCAGAGATTGGTGAGTCCCATGATCTCAGCGATATCGATTCTGCAGCAGAATCAGGCAAGGCTGACTCAAGGTGAATCTGCAGCGGCGCAAAAGTATCACCAAGGCTTCCACTTTGTCAATTGCGGAGCAGACATCGTAGCCATCACAGCTTGGATGGGAACTGCAATGACCACACTTAGCCAACTAACTTCACAGCCCACAAAGGCCGGCAGTGGTGAAAGCAATGGTATAAAGGGCTCCAAAAAGGATGGATTGGAGAATAAGGCCTCAGTTGATCATGTAAATGGGAATGGGCAACAGCTAGAATACAATTAGACATTTCTACCAGGAGCTCTAGAACTCGACCTCTCCAAAGTGTTTTAGGTAAAGAAAGACGTGTTAGCAAAGTCGGTCAATGCTCATATCGTCCATTAGCTAGCAGTAACTAATCCTATCCTCTGCATTCAAATATTTTCAATTCCCTCTACTGCCATTCATTTCAAGGCAAGCTATCTTTATACTCTAGGCCCAACAAGTACAAACTTGTTTCTTCCCGCCCCAGGCTGGTTTCATATATTTTCTTCCTAGCGACCACTTAAGGGATCAAAGTGCTCTTGTTTGAAACTTGACGGATATAGTCTTGTTTTCAACCAAATACATGCTATTATGGTAGGTTTAGTTTGAATCAAAGGTGACAAAACAAAGTGTACTATAGAAAAGTGACTATTGCAGGTAAATTAGACGAATTAGATGAGGTCCAGTTTCCACTCGTCCCCTTGCTACCACTTTTCGGCCGTTGCATACCTCTCAATACAAGTACCTAAAGTTCTTGGCGGGCCTAAGCTCATCACCCGGAGATTTGTTAGAAGTTTCTCCAGCAACAGCTAATGTCGCCAAATTCGCCTCCTCCGCCTCGAGCTTCTTGTTGAGCCTCTTCAGATGAGTTCGCAAGAGGAAGGCGCTGCAGCATGCGAGGCCCAGGATACCAATTTCCGCACCAAAGGACTGGACGTAGAAAGGACCGAACTTGGCAGGCCAGATGTATGAGCCAGGGATGCTGCCAATGTTACCCATGGCGTTGACGAGGGCTATGGCGGCGGCCTTCTTTGCAGCCGGACGTGGGATTGTGTTGGAGATCCACGCGAGCATGACGAAGCCTGACGCGAACCCAGCTATCCCCAGTAGTCAACAATCAAGATTCAGCATCATCTGATGTGGGATACTCACTTGTCATTAGAAACATGGAAAAGTATCGCGGGGCCGTAGTCTTGGTTGTCATGGAAATAATATAGCCAATGATACAAAGCGCCGCTGGCCCAAAGTAGTGGAAGAACCGATCTCCAGTCCTATCCGCGTGCCAGGCATTCGGCAGAGAAACCAAACAGGCCCAGATCCAGGGAGGTGCAGTAAGAAGGAGAGTTGTGGTGGTGCCATAGCCTAAAGCTTGGGTTATTGTGGGGAAGAAGAAAACAAACTAATTTCTAGCAGTCAGTAACACGTTATTTACGTCATAAGCTGGCTTGGAAACTTACCGAAAGTCCCATGATGGTGGCATGGTAGGTGAGTCCAAGAAGCCAGACCTTAGGATCAACCAGAGCAAGCTTGAGGCCCTGGAATGCACTCTTATCTTCTGTTTCATCAGATTCACCAATGTCGAGGGTTAACCTTCTCTCGGCGATAAATCTCTCTCTTTCGGTAATCCAAGCTGTCGTGTGCGGGTAGTCTGGCAAGATGAAGACCGCACCAATGCCGAGAGCAACAGTCAAAGCACCTTCAATGATAAAGAGCCATCTCCAAGCACGGATACCAGCCTTGTCCTCCATATTGGCCAGAATTCCAGCAGCAATGAGGCCTCCAAAGGCCTGTGCTGCCAAGTTGCCAAGATTCAGAATGGTCACCCGCAGCTGCATCTCTTTCCTTGTATACCATCGAGACAAAAAGTATATGGACCCTGGGAAGAACGAAGCTTCGACACAGCCAAGGATAAATCGGCAAAGGATGGCGCCCGTGGCATTGTGAACTGCTGCAGTAGCAGCAGAAATAACGCCCCACGTAGCCACGCAACCACACAAATACCTATTGCGAACGATTAACAAGAGGCTTAACGGCATGGTGATTCAATGAATGCCTACCAGCTGGGTTTGGTCAACTTGTTAAGAATCATGTTGGAAGGGACCTGCATGCTGACATATCCAACCAGCAAAATGGAGATGCAGGTCTGGTATTCAACGTCGGTGAGATTCAGATCCTTCTCCAAACCTCTGAGGCGTGCGTTGGCAAAGTTGTTTCTATCGATAAAGTTGAGAATAAATAGGACAATCATGACTGGGAAGATTCGAATGTCCATCTTGCGCACGAGCGCCTTCTCTTCGTCCGGGCCCCAAGTCTCAGCCATTGTTGCAGATCGGATGGTCGTGACTTCGACGAGGTCTTTGTTTGGCATCTTTTCTTTATCCATTTTATGAGAGTCCTGTCGCGTGTCAGACTTACGCTCATCTCCGTAATCATAGGCCTCCTAGCTACTGGAGAGCTTACCTGGGGAAGAACACGAAAGGACTTGGAGATCAATCGAGTTTCGCAAGTGGCGGCCAAGAAAGAGTGGCTGACAGGTCTTGAAACTCTCAACACGAACGAGTTGATGATAGATCATAAAAGGCCCTCAGGAGGCCTATTTATGTAAAAATTGTCTACTCCAGGCTGAATCATGCAGAGACACATGTTTGCTAGAGTAATCAGAAAGGGTTCGTTATCTGGGGAAGCGGAGTCATGATCCCACGCTATTGGTAGGGTGGAGCCGCCGGGGTACCGCGGGCCGGGCTCCGAACCGAATGTCACGGCAGCCCTTGATACGACCTGCTTTGCTTTCACCGAGGCAGGATTGTCTTCTGCATTTGAGACCTTGGTATAACAAGCTCATTCACGCAGAGATTGCCGACTCCTTCTGTTCAGAGCACCAGATCCCGATCTGTTAATTATACTTTATTGACAATACTACCAAGCCAATCAGTCACGATGGAAACCTCCAATCGAGCTTGCGTGTGGGTTGCAGCGAAAACCCTCGAAGTACAAGAAAGACCCATTGAGCCAGTTGGTGACAACGATGTCCTTGTCCAAGTCATCTCAACAGGAATATGCGGCTCCGACTGCCACAATTGGGAAAGCGACAAAGTTTCAAAACATCTGGTCCTTGGGCACGAATCTTCTGGCATCGTCAAAGAAGTGGGCAAAGCTGTCACCGACCGAGTCGTTGGCCAGCGGGTGGCTATTGAACCAGGCTTCGCCTGCATGACGTGAGCCAGGATCAATCATTTGAACACCCATCCAAAAGCATACCGTGGCCGGAGACTGATCCTTACTTTCAGCTGCGAGTTTTGTGTCAAAGGAAACCCCAATATCTGCGCAAACCTCAAGTACTGCGGGCTCGACCCAACCGACGGAACACTGTGTCAATACTTTACCTGCCGATCGTCGATGACCGTTCAGATTCCCGAGAATGTATCATGGGAGGAAGCTGGCGCAATTCAGCCCCTGGCAATCGCCGTACAGCTTGCTCGACGAGCATCTCTTAACTCGCACCAAACACTTGCCATCTTGTAAGGGCTGTTATAGGTGGCCAATAGGCGATGGAGTTGCTGACAAGCGTGTAGTGGTTGTGGTCCTCTGGGACTACTGATCTTGGCCGTTGCGAAAGCATACGGTGTGAGAAAAGTTGTCATGTTCGACATTGAACAATCGCGAGTGGATTTTGCCGTCAAATATGGCGCTGATGCTGGAATTGTCCCTCCGAGGCGGGAAGAGTCAGTGGAACCACTGTCTTTTGCGCAAGACTACTCTGCTAGACTGATCAAGGAGTTGGGTCTGGGTTCTGGCTTTGACGTGAGTGTCGAGGCCAGCGGTGCAGAGGTGTGTGCTCAAATGGCTATTTGTCTACTAAAAAACGGCGGAACATGTAAGTTGTCTTCCAAGTTTTCGGCGATCCTTGGAAGTAGCAGCTAATTTTGTCCTAGGCATTCAAGCAGGCTTGGGCAAATCCTTGACTTCAATCCCCTTGTTTTTATTGACAGCAAAGGAATTGAATCTTAAAGGTTAGTTGACCAGCATTACCTATCTCCAGCTTGTTTTTAACTGATCTTTGCTTTAGGTACAGTCAGATATACTCCAGGCTGCTTTGCGGATGCCATAGATCTGCTCAGCCGCAAAAAAGTAGACTTGAAGCCCTTAATCACTTCAACCTACCCTTTGACGAAATGCGCAGAGGCTTTTGAAGCACAGCATAGCCGCAAAGACATTAAGATTGTTATAATGAATCAAGAATAGCTATGAATATAGAACGGTTGCTAGCTCTTATATCTCCCGTTGTTCTACAATACGAGTACTCCACAAATAAAGAAAAAACCTTATATTGATTATGCTCCTAATTGAGATTAAATACAAACTATGGAGGTTAATCAAAATGCATTATCCCTCATAGGTTCATGATTATTAATGCAAAAGCTCCGTCAGCTGATTACGGAGTACAGATAGAGCATATAGATCGAGTCAGGAGTGAATCAATCTGCCTTTTCGTTAAATAGATAAGATATTCCCCTTCTCATCAATTATGTCTTGATGTTTAAGTGATTGGCGTGGTCGATGAGTTGATGCATTTACTTAAGACAAGTACTTTCCGGATTAGGACTTCTCGATAGCTTCACTTTGAGCGTCACGGCTGTACAGCCACTGACTAATCATAACGCCACGCGCTGAGTACGTATCTGAGCGCGTTATATCTATTTAGGCCACCCTTATCATAAATGGAGCACAATCGCTCAGGGGTGATTGGCTGCGCGGCTGCTCCGATGAAAGAAGACACTTGGGATCTCAGCTATTCGAATTTTCCTCATTTAATTGACCAATTTGCTTCATGGAACAAGTAAATAATTAAACCCACGAAGTTCCCATTTCTTATCTATTTTTGGATTAGTCAAATTTGAATTTTTGGGGATTCATTGTTCTCTAATTCACTTAGTACAAAACACTCGCATTTTCCACCCCCAAAATGGGTAATAGGTTATTACCGAAAGTTAGGAGTCTTGATAGTGCATAGATTTTTGTTCGCCTATTTTATATCGCTTGATGCCCAACTCTATCCACATGGAATTGATTCCGCCTTAATGTATCTATAATGTTCTAAATTCAAGTAGGTCGAAAGCCACTGAATGCTGATTCCTCGCTAGGCAGTGTAAGTATAGGGTAAGACTAAAGCAAAAGGTTTCTCATGTAAGGTGCAACTCACGGGATATATCACGTGATATAAATTTCTTTTTCAATGATTAGTCATACGACCTTATTAGTTAAGCAGAAATTACAATCCCAGCCTTCAATTAATTCCGCTGTAATTGGTGACCTCTACAGGGAGGAATCTTCACCAGTTCGTCGTTCATTGGAGTCAGTAGCTGCTACAATTAAATTCTAGATCGATCCCTAGGTATGATTGTCAAATTTAACCAGCATGGATTATTTGATCCTTACATAGACTGCCCAGATCAGAGAAAACAGTCTTTCCCAAATCCATCCACAAAAAATGCACGGTAATTTTTTTCTCTACCTAATTGGCTGATCCGAAGTATTTCCTCATTTGAGAGTTTAAATCCAGACAATTCTTCAAGATATTCCAGTAATCTCTTCCGTTGGCTGCTCGTCGTTATCACGACGATTCCTTGGTCAATGATCCATCTTAGGAGAATGGCAGAGTTTGAGACCAAGTATTTTCGAGCTAGTTCGCCGCATACCGCATCGATAGGACCAGGACTGGCCTTGGTGATGGGAGACAAGGGAGCAAAGGCTTCAGCAATGATACCCTGCCTCTTCATAAATTCACGAAGCTTGGAGCGCTGGAGGTATGGGTGGCATTCGATCTGATTGACAGCTGGTTTCACAGTGGCAACCTTGAGGATACTTTCCAGATGAGGTATCAGGAAGTTCGAAACGCCGATGGAGCGAGCCAGCCCTTTCTCACGACACCTTTCCATGCCTCTCCACGCCTCTTGGAGCACCTCTTCGCTGCCGCCCGAAGAAAATGGTTCGTGAATCAGGTACCTAAGTCATGCATAAGTAACCTCTTTCCACCAGGGCATCAATTTTGGTGGGTGAAGCATACAAGTCGACATATTCCATTCTCATTTTTTTGAGGCTCGTTACCAGCGTCCCTTCAACATCGATCGGCGAGACAGCCTTCGTGGTGACAAAGAATTCGGCTCGTGGGACCTTGGACTCCTCAATGGCAAGCCCAAGCTCCGGTTCAGTCTCGTAATCTTGTTCCACTGGGTTAGTTGACTCGCGGCAAAGGGAAGACGGAGAGACCGGCGTAATACACTGCGCGCCATCAAGGTGGCGATAGCCCAGATCGATTCCCTCCTTTATTGCGTCTACCGTTGCCCTATCGACATCGTCTTCTGCGCTCTTCATCCAAACAGTCCCAGTGCCATAGCCTAACTAGAGCCAATCAGCACTTTTGAGCATGTAAGCCAATTCATTTTCCTACCATGGGGATCTTGTCGCCACAAGGTAATTCCAGTGTTTCCGTCGCCATTGCGATGGCATTCTTTTGTTTTTTCAACGCGGTATTCATTGATGGTGATGTCGCGAAGATCGTATGGGGAGATTTCCGATTATCGGCAGTGGAATCTTGGGCGCAAGCCTATATCTCGGCTTCGGATGAGCTCCGGCCGGATAGGAGCTCAACCGCGGCTTGAATCTCCGGTTGGGGCTCTTGGGGTTATCCGTACCCAAACGTTCTGCGGGTAGTGCACCGTCAAAGTGGGCTGCAAAAGATCTAACATGCTGCTGCGTGTGTCACGCAGCACGAACTGATGCTTCGAGCCCCGTGCCAACATCTAAGCGGACTTTTCCTACCTGCACCTGCAGCCGCGTTGATAACACACTCAATTGACGCTACGTTGCCGAAGTAAATGGCTCATGCTTCATGATCTGGGAAACAATGCCCCCCCAGCACTAAGAAAACACCTTTGTGCCACGATGGAAGGCTCAGCAGTGCGAAGCGACCCCTGACAACCTACAACCCTAAATCGAATCACTCATTTCCAGTACCGATGTCAGAGGAAAGTTAAGGGTTAAATTTTATGCCATCAATTTTTACTCATCGAGCTTTTTGAACTCGGAGACTCTGACCCAATGACTGATCTTCGTCTCTGCTTGGCTCTGGCCCGAAAGCCCTTCCTCTGAAACAATATGCCTCGGGCAGCTGGGGATTCTTCTCTATCTTGCGTGGTTGTTGGTGGCGTCCCTGATGACTGAGGTTATCTCGGCGCCGACGATACTATTGCCATGATTCAATCTTTGGCGAAGATTTACCCTACGAGGCTGCCACGACTCTGCTTCTTCGATAGTCCACTGAGGCCTCGCTTTTTAAAGTGCTCGATCCCATTTTGTTAAGCGAGGTGATGAGAGCTGGCCTTAGGCATCTTTGGTGGATAGACATCAGATATGGCCGTCGTAGACGTTGAGCGTACGGAAATGGAATACTGCTTTGTCGCATTGCCCCTTAACTAGTTCAAACACTTTGGTTTAGACAGTTGTTTCTGTGATAGCGTAATGATCACTTATTGCTAGGTATGTTGATAAATGTCAAATTATATTAACTCTGAATCCCCTTTATCTTATCAATATTTATGCTCTTCCCCTTCCCTGGAAGTAGATTTTGATATAAATCTACAAATATGAAAAGGTAGGTCATAGTCAAATACGTTCATCTTCCCTATGTTTGCAGAGGGGTGTATAACCTACCAACAACGTGCGGAAGAATTTACATGGTCCGCCGACCCTGGAGGGTGATCTCTGATCCCTAGCATCTAGCATCGCGAATCAATTAAGCTAATACGGGCTGGAAAGTCGGGATGTTTCACTCTAAAATATCAGAAATAAAAAGTTCTCATACTCAAGCGAATTAAATTGTAGCTGAAATACTCTTTGGCCTTTTGGGGGCCTATAAGTGCAGGGAAATATAAGACAGGGCGATGACGTGTGTGTGATTTCCTATTGGGGTATATTGCAAGATCATAACAAAAGGCAGGTTGAAAGTCTGTATATTAACTAGCAGTGACCTATGAGTGTGGCTGGGTTTATCTAAGTCTATGAGGCAACTGTTGAATAATTGATCCTTAACGACCGTGAAATAGCTACACAGTATATCGGAAGCTCATATCCTGTCGATCTGTCACATCCGCATCTCCGGGGTGGTCAGCAGAGATGTTGAACTTGTCCCTTTTCCGATTCTCAAGTGTTCCAGAAAGCCAAAACAGAACACAGATAACAATGTTGCAACCGAGGGAGACGAGATCTGTGATGATGCCATCGGTATAACGAGGTCCCTTTGTCCAAAGCTGCGGGCCGGCAATTGCCGCCGCGGCATAGAAAATGAAATATCCGTTGCTAGCTGCCGATTTCTTCGTGTTGCCCTTGATGTTAGAGGCAATCAAACTTAGAATAACGACCATGAAAGGTGAGAGAACAGTTGCTAGCCATGTGCATACCACCACACCCCATTTAGAAGACGACGGCAGCGCAGCAACACCAACATTTCCCACAAGGGGTGGGATCGTAGCGATGATGCCCCAGAATGATCGAGGGATCTTCGTATAGCGAATTCCAAGAACAACCACCCAGATCCAAATGATCTGAATTACGCCAGCTGGCAGGCTGACAAGCATTGTGTTCAACTTTGACCACCCGAAGCCGTTAATGACAAGTGTTGCGAACTAGAAGATAGTTATTAGTCACCGTAATACGGACTTTGGCTGTGGGATCAACAAACCTTGATCACAGGCGAAGCCAGAGTGTTAAAGAAAGCAGCCAACACCAACAGCCAAGCTCGATGATCCTTGACGAATTCCCAGATTTGAGGCCAGCTAAAAGATGTTTGTTCCTTCGACAAGCGCTCGGCGGAGAGCCTCTGGACTGCAATATGACGCTCCCGGTCGTTGAGGAACCAAGCAGTGTCTGGCCCTATTGGCATCAGCCAAAGGAAGAGCGCGGCCGCGACGAGGGTACCAGAGCCGCAGAGAAGGAACATCAGTCGCCAATTCGCAATCGCAATGTTGTCTGCAAGTCCGACGCCGTACATGGCAAGCGCTCCGAGAATCTGGGCAACCCCGTTGAAACTGCACCAGCCCCTGGATAGTTATTAGCATCGGAGTTTTTTACTTGGGTATCTTGGTGGGCTGCCTACGCTGTTCGGATTGCGTGTTCTGACTTCTTGTACCACATGCTGGTTATGATAACAAATGCAGGTGTGACAGCTCCCTCAGCGAATCCGAGTAAGGTTCGAACCGCGGTGAATCCTCCAAAATTGTTAGGCGAGGCCAAGGCTCCAGCGAGAAGACCCCATATGATACTGTCACCTGCTAGTTAGGAGATGACCTAGCCTTGAGAGAACATAAAGGATGTTGTTCTTACAGGGAGAGTCCAACAAAACGAACAATGGGCAAGCGGCTCATCAGGTAGATGAAAATGTATTCGGCGATGAATTGTCCACAGTAGAAGGAGCTGACAGCCCAGGAGTATTGCTTGCTATCCATTCCAAGATCACTAGAAAGGTTAAAAACGGCGGCGTATCCAATCGACTGCTTGTCCAAATCTGAGCCGGTTAGCGAGGGATGCTTTGAGATTGGTCTGGGCAGATGCTCACATTGGAAAAACTGCACAATGCACATCATCGCGAGGACAACGCTGTCGATTTTCCGAATCACTATCTTCTCCTCATCTTCAGTGAAGTCAAGATGAGGCTCTATATCTAGGTTTTTGATGCTTGGAGCATTTTTAGCTTCGGACTCGGGCATGGCCTTTTTTTCGGTAGACATTGCGAATTGGAGATTGTGATGGGTGACGAGGCGAGGGTAGACGTGGAAGTGGGTGACAGGAAGATGCTTGCATCACTGATACTGCTGCCATAGGAGGTAGGAGCATGGATTTATACCCTTGAGCCCTTCTGTCTTTCAGAGTTGTTCGAGCCCAGGCCTACGGAAAGATAGAGTGGCGTGGAAATGTGTTGGCGTCTAGCCAGCAACCCCCTCAGAGTTTCGGCACCGGAGCCGAAAGCCCCCGCACCGGAGCGAGCGATAAGGAAGGTCTTCGGATCGAGTGCCAAAGGCTGGAGTAGTATAACCGGCATATGTCTCTTGTGGTGGACTTATATATCCTCTCGGCTGTGGCTTCTCTCATTTCGAATCAACATCGTTAGTACTCACACTCATTCTTTCGTTTGTACCTCAATTTCAGCCATGACCCAAATCCCAGTTCAAGCCACTCCTCCCGGTGGAAGCATTGTGGGCGACAAGCCTTGGGCTCTCCCCCCTCACCAGTCGTACAAGATAATCAATGCAAGATTGATTGATCCAGTGGAGGGGAATGTTACAGATGGAGCCCAGATTACTATTGTCAATGGCCAATTCGACAGTGTATCGTTCGGTGCGGAAAGCAGGGATAAACCCAGCAACGCCACTATCATCGACGTCCAAGGCAAGTATGTTTGCCCTGGACTGATTGATGGCCACGTTCATGTCACTGCGACTCCGGGAGAGTCTGATCTCAAGGATACCTACAAAAACATTCCGGCGTCTATGAACAACTTCCGCACAGCATTTTTGGTCAAGGAAATGCTGCAACGGGGTTTCACCACCGCGCGCGACTGCGGCGGCGCAGACAGCTCATTGAAGGACGCCATTAGAGAATGGTTGATTCCAGGCCCTCGACTTCTCATCTCTGGGCATGCTCTCTCTCAGACTGGAGGGCATGGGGATCAGCGTCCATTCTTCAACGACGAGGATCCAACGCTCAAGTGCTGCGCTGGGCATCGGTCTGGCATAGGCCGCATCTGCGATGGACCGACAGAGTGTTCGGTCGCTGTGCGAGATGAAATCCGCAAAGGAGCCGATTTCATCAAGATCATGGGCGGTGGCGGTGTTGCTAGTCGTCTCAACAACCTGGGCCATCCGCAATTCTTGTCTGAAGAGATCCAAGCAATGACCAGGACAGCCGCAAGTTTCGACACATATGTCACCGCGCATGCCTATACAATTCGTGCCATGCGGCATATGATTGATAACGGAGTGCTTGGGATCGAACATGGCAACTTCATCGACCGTAAATTGGCGCTGGAGATGGCTGAGAAGGGCATTTTCCTCACACCTACCCTTGTGACGTATGATGCGCTCCGAACACCCCCATACGACCAATTCCTCAACGAGAGCTGTGCCAAGAAAAATCTAGAGGTTCTTGGCTCTGGACTTGAGGCGATCAAGATCGCATCGGAGGCAGGAGTGACGTTGTGCTATGGCTCTGATCTGCTCGCTGGTATGCACAAATTCCAGCGTCGTGAGTTCACTCTGAGGTCCGAGGTTCAGTCGGCTCTGGAGATTCTCAGAAGCGCTACAATTAATTGTGCAAGGATGTTGTGCATGGAGGACCAGATTGGCCAGATCAAGGAGGGATTCCTCGCAGACTTGATCGTGCTGGATAGGAATCCCCTAGAAGATATAACTGTGCTAGATGACAAGTCTAACCTGCTTGCCGTGGTCAAGGATGGATATGTCGCGTTCAGCAAGCTAGAAAGGCTTCCCGTGACAATTGAAAAGGATCCTTGGTAGCAATTTGTACCTTACTTGTACCCGCTAGGAACTTAACGAGCTTTGATCAGAAAACTGAGTCAAGTCCTCTGTTAGGATTCGCTTTACTGTGAGTTTTGTCCGATCATTGTATTGAGATGCCCGGTCTGGCATCTTTCATTGTTGTTTTTACTTCATACTCAAACTCTCTCACCCGTATTAGTTTTGTCCGAGAGAGCAATAAAGGAATTGCCAGCCTTCTCTTTGGCAAATATGCTATGTCCGGTTGAATCCGCATTGACGAATTGAGTTCCATTTTCTATCATGATCCCTGTTAGCTAGCCCTCCCTTATATACCTCTTCGAACTAGATCTTATCTGCACTATGGACATGATTGGTCAATTGCAATGTAATTGTGGCCACCCTACGACTCGTGATAACTCCGCCTGATCCATCGGCACGCGTGCCGAAACAACTTAACCGAACATCCTTCCTATACTTCATATGCTGGCTTGCTAGGCCTACACGGACCGAGTCACAAGACATGGAAGAAAGCACGGATCCAGCATTGCCCGCTGGCAAACTACCGCAGCCTCGTAAACGTCGGAGGCCAATCGTCCCGGATGTGGAGCGCAGGCGTGTCAAAGCCGCGTAGGTAGTTTCGGCATCTATTTCTCGAATCCGACATACTGACAAGTTCCAACAGATGCTTGCCGTGCCGATCAAACAAGCTGAAATGTGACAACCAGCGTCCTTGCCAACGATGCCAGAAAACAGGCACAGTGTGCCATTTTGCTGACACGACGACTCCGGGTGGTGTTGGCGGGACTCTACGGCCATCCGAACGAGAGCAACTCTTCGAGACTATCTTGAAAAAGAATGGAATTTCAGTCCCAGATGACCTCGACGCTCTGCATTTGTACGTTGAGCATATGTATAACTCACCCCAGACAAACAGGCCGAACATCATTGGCCCAGAACATCCGGGGTTTTCTGCTCGCAGCTTGAGTACAATTCCTCGCCCATCTAGACCCGAAGAGCCGACGAAAGAAGTACAAAATGAGCAACAAGATTCGGATGCTTCCAGTGTGGTCGTAGCTCATGTTCCCAAATCACAAACCCACGTCCATGATCAAGGCAAAACATGTACGTTGTCTTGTCTTACAAAAACAGCCCTCAAATTGGTTAATGCTGACATAAGTTGCTCGTTAAATCACAGTTTTCAATGGAGGATTCTCGGCGTGGGCATTCTTCGATAGTGTTCACCAAACCGTGGCACGAGATCACACATCACTTCAACCTAGAGAGGCTACTACGGTAAGTCTGGGGGTATTGGTATACAGTATTAAAACACTAACGATGAAACCTAGGCATACAAACATTTTATGATCGACTCCCCCGAGGTCCTCTTCAACGACTTAAGAACAAGCTTATTGGCAGCGATTCCACCTCGTGAAGTTCTCGATTTCCTCACGTCAACATTCTTTCGCTACTCTCAAAGCAACTTCTTCTGGGTTCACCCAGAGATTTTCTCCAGAAAGCAGGACGCTTTTCTAAATGGAACTCACGAGTTCGACCCGCAAAATCGAAGTCCAGGGAAACGACCAGCCGAGTTCATTTGCTCGCTGTTTATGGTGCTGGCTCTTGGCAGCCAATATGCTGATCTTGATCAAGATCGCCAACCGCCCGCTCTGCCCGGACCAGACCTCTCCAGCAATGATAGGTTCGACATATCTGGGATCAAAGTACCACCACTCAAGCGAAACCCCGGCTGGAGATTTTACCAGGTCTCCAGACGCCTGCTTGCCGACGTGGTGTGTTCATGCTCTATGACCAGCATTCAGGCCTGCGCCTTGCAGGGAGTGTTTTTGATAACGACAAGTGCGCACGACATCGCGTACAACATGTGGGGCCTAGCAGTTCGCATGTGCGTCAACATGGGGCTTCACCAAGCAGCCGGTGAAGGTGTACTGCATCCTCACGTAAGGGAACTGCGCAACAGGCTTTGGTGGAGCGTTATGACACTCGACTGTTTGTTCGGGCACTGGATGGGCCGTCCAAAAATGCTCGATGACAGCGACTGCGATACACCATTCCCAGAAGATCTTCCCGAGCTCCGACTTGAACAGCCGACGGGATCCGTCCTCGGACAAATTGCCTTGATCAAAATATGCCGCATTATTGATCGCATCGTGAAGAGGATATACCCTTCTGCGACGAGTTCACCAGGAAAAGGACAGGTAATCAATATGGAGTCTTTTATTGAGCTACAAGACGCGCTTGAACAATGGAAATCGGACCTGCCCCCGAAACTCAAACTCAGTCCAATCTCAACACGTGGAACTGTCCATTTGCATCTAACTCAGCAACACGCCGTTATGCTGATGACTAGGACCTCACTTAGCCATGTGGCGGCTACTGTGGGCTTTAGACCAAACATAAAACACTCAATGAAGACTAATTTTCTTCTTGATGCCGCTCGACAATGCATATCGGCTGCTATATCTACGATCCGGTTACTGGCGGGGCTGGAAGAGAGAGGCCTCTTATGCCAATATGCTTTCCAGGATCCTCTATACTGTACGGCTGCATTATGCGTTCTTCTGCTCGCGGCGAAGTTAGAGCCACCAGGGCCAGAAATGAAGGAAATCATTATGCAGGGGTCCCTTCTTCTCCAGCAGCTCAGCAAGGGAAGTGAGACAGCCAACTCCTCTTTGGAGGGCATAGTGAATGGGTTTAAACCTTACTTGAAGCCGCGTACCAAAGCCCCCACGGAAGATACACAACCAAATGGGCAAACAACAAGGGCTCAAGGCCATAAAGCTTGGGAAGCTTGGATGAGCCAACCTACAAGACCGGGTTCACCTGTTATGGCAAATCATACTCAAGTCCCCAATCACATCCTAGCAGGCGAAGCAATTTATAACATATCGGGACCAAGCTACGATTACCTGGCGGTGCGCTTAATTCTGTTTGTCCATTGATAAGTGAGGTGTGATTAGATTGACAGTTTGACATAGGACACGAGTACTCATACCGGAGACGATCGAGATTCACCAAGGCAGCCGGATACCGACAATATCTCGGCACTCTGTCCAGACTACCAATCCATGGCCTTTGATAACCTTATGAACACATGGACCGGGGCGCACCCCTTTTGGTTTTCGGAGCTGGAGGATGGTGTTGGTGACTTGACCTAAACGAGCGATTGAGTGTGGACGACTAGTCCAAGTAGTTGCGGCTGTGAATGGCATATTCTGCAGTAAGTCAGATCGATTGGTCTGGCACCTCAATGTCTGCTATATAGTCTCTGCCTTAGCTGCGCTTTGATGAAGATACACAAAGAAGAAGCCAGGAGCTCCAACGTAGTAAGTAGGACGAAAGAAAATCCTGGTCAGCTCAATTACTATGCTGCTTATAAATGTTTCGAACCGGCCCTCACAAAATCCTTTGACTTTTTACTCCGTGCCAAGCAACTCCTGAGATGCTGTCCATGAGCATGTGTCTAGAGCATCCTACGGAATGTTTATGTGCGAATAGACAAAGCACCATCCACCATCAAACTACTGCCTGCAATGAAACTAGCCTTGGAACTGCTTAGAAACAGAATGGCATCAGCAATCTCCTCTGGCGTCGCTACTCGCCCCATGGGTAGCTGGGATTGGACAAAGCGATCAAAGCCTGGTGTATTGTCACAAGCCCTTTGCGTCATGGGCGTGTCCACCCATGCTGGGCAGACACAGTTGACGCGAATGCCGTTCTCTAGATTGTCGAGGGCTAGAGCATGTCCCGGAGAGGAACCTTGGATTAGTAAAATGTAGATTGTGGGAAAACTCGGGGAAGTTGGATAGGCTACTCACCCGCTGCCCGAGTTAAGCCCACCACGGCATGTTTTGAACTCGTGTAGCTGGAAGCTCGTGGGATCGCCCCAAATGACAAAACTGACGCCACGTTGACAATACTCCCGCGTGACGTTCCTCGGCCCAGCTGCTCTTCGTCATTTGGACGAGGCTCTTGAGCTGCCATGGCGGCTGATACGGTGCTCAGGACAAGAAAGGTCCCATTGACGTTGACTTCTTGGACTTTTCGGAACTGATCGAACTCGACCTGCACAATGTGTTTTGGCACTGGACTTGTGATCTAACTTGCCTCGTCAGTCACTTGATTCATTCATCTGAATAGCAAAGTATGCAAAAGCAGGATAGGAAAAACACACCCCGGCTCCATTAACGCAATAGTCAACTCGCCCAAAGGTTTCGACCATCGTGGAAACAGCGTCTCGGACAGAGTCCGGAGATGTGACATCGACTTGAATAGCCTTGACGACAAAGTCAGGGTTCTGAGCCGCGGTTTTGCACCGTTCAGCCGTCTCCAAGGCACTGTCTAAATCTAAATCTGCAACCAGGAGCCCTTTGGCGCCCTCTTTGGCGAAACCAATGGCAGTGGCTTTGCAGATTCCGCTCCCTAGATATTAGTGATTGATGTTAGTCAAACCGCAGACAAAGTGCGTGTTCATCGCGGTTCCAGAAGCAAGGCTCACCTCCTCCGATCACAAAAGCATTACCATGAATAGCCATGATAGCGATCAACAAGTGTCGTCTTGCGTCTGTATGGGCTTGAGCAGAATAAACGGAACAGTAATTTTGCAGGGAGGCCTAGGTCTAGCCAACCTGATATGGTTTGTTAATAGTAGGCGTCCTTATACAGTCTATAAATAGGAAAAGTACCGAACCGGCCACACTTCAATCCTCATCCATCCAAAGTCCCTGGAGGAGTGCGGACCATGGTGGCAAGGCCACTCGACGGATCGGTTGCAGCCCGCCATCCGCCTTGACCTCTGGCATGCGCATAGTGGCAGAGTGAGACACAGTTTTTGAAAGTTTTTATATTCTATGTACACCCCCCTGACCTTTGAATCTAACCCCCTTCGGCATCTGCTTGCGCGGCCGCTGCACATGCATCACAGTGCCATGGATCCTTCCGGACTGAGTCAGCTCTGGATGGCTTGGCTTAAAGGCGAATAATGACGCAAGGCGATTGGATATTTCACTTGCGGGGTGTCTGATCCTCTAGGAGGCAATTGGGTGTTGGTAAAGCAGGTATTGCAGCGATGAAGAGTTATCCTCCGTGTTGCGAGCTCCTAATGCAATCTTGCACTATCCTCTTAGGCAGTTGCGGAAACGGAGATCGGTCTGCAGCTTGAAATAGGCCAAGGACAACACTCTGATGGTGGATAAAATCAAACTTTTAATTAAGAAGGATGCTAAAGATCCCAGCTACTGACGAAGAGAAGAAAGACTGCGACCAAGATTGCCAAGAATACAACAGCTAATTTGTTCAACAGCGGATGTGGTACATCTGCGGCCAGCGACAGCTTCACGAAGGTGCAATATCAAGTGTCATGGCGGCCTGCTAACTAACCAAGGGCGAAACGACCCAGTGCGCCATCCTCACCGGGTTCAAATTGTCCATGGAGGCTACTGTTCATCGCATTCAGGTGCTGAGCATATTCGAGACCTCTTCTGCGTTGCTGCTCGACCCATTGCCAACTCCCACGCTCGGGGTCGTCTCCAATGGTCGTGCCATCTACCTCTCCGTCCTCCGAAACATCTCCGCTGCCGTTACCATCAATGGCCCAGCCGCCAGGACGCTCCGGGAGCAGACCGCTTCCCTGGAGCATGGTAGCCGGAGGAACGGTGAGACGGCCAATCTTGAAAATGTAGAGACTCACGGCGGTGGCGAAGACCTTTTTCTCCCAGTCTCGAGGCTCGTCTCCTGCAGCACGCGTCGGGCCAAAGTTCTCGGGCGCATCCCACGAGCGTGGCTTGACGGCACCCTTCTGGACAAAGTGTGTGACAATGTACAGCCATTTGCGGTCCCAGGAAATGATACGAGTCCACATCTCGTAGCTCTGGTAGGGCTTGATCTCGCGCCTCCAGGAGCAGAAGACGCCGCCGAGGCCGATGTTGAAGGCGCCCCGAGCCGGGCGCGACGGGTCAGAGGGGTCCATGACGAAACGAGTCTTTGCATTGTTCCAGGCCAAGTGGCCGGACCGCGCGAGTAGATGCGAGGCCAGGTGAGAGCGGGCAATGTCCACGTCGGCCAGGTAGGTCGAGTTGGACTTGTGGAAGCGGTAGTCGAGCTCGGCGATGGAGGCATGAGACTCGCTGATGACGGGGTGGAAGAGCTTGTCGGGCGTATGCGTATGGAACGGGCGAACGAGTAGGTGCAGCACCATGCTGTGCCAAATCCGAACCTGCGCGGCAATGTTTGATTAGTTTTGTGAAGCTGAAGCCTGGAGGGGGAGGGAAGCTCCAGACTCACAGTCCATGCCAGAGGCAGTGCCTTCCAGTTCAGAACCAGCACGATGACAGCGAAGATCCGGCTGTAGCTGCCGGGCCCAGTGAAGAACTCCATGGCCTTTTCTGTCCAGTCAAGTTTGTACGCAAGATAGACGCTGGGGGCAAGCAGCCCCAGTAAAACAAGACGCAGCGACATGACCACGGCTGTGTGTTCTCAAAGAAAGGTAGTTGATGAAAAGGAAATAACCACGAGTTCTGGGCAAGAATGTGGGCAGAGAATTATTGAAAGAATCAAGCTCCATGTGTGACGGCTCGAGCTTTATGGGGGGCACACCAACGACCAGAATCAGCATTACACCACCCCCAACCCAAACGCTCTGGCAATTCTGCGGCCAGTGAATGACAATCGAAATTTCCTAGACAACCAACGGGCCATCGCTCCGCTTTCCTGATTCCGATTGGGTTAGGATCCCGGCGGCACTCGATGGGGCCTATTGTAAGATTACACGCTGCAGTATTGTTCCGGTATTCATGCATGCTACATGCCGCGGGCTCATTGTCATCTCTGTAGCGGTCCTTTTGTTGTGTCGTACCGAGTTTTTGGGGGCGAAATAAGGCTTCTTGCCCCCCTGAGAAGTGCATGTTGGTCAGCTACACTGAAACCGTACGGCCAACCACGAGCCCAGACCAGGCAGTGCTTTGGAATGTCTCACTACCTACGTAACTTGACTTGTCTGATTTGTTGGCAAGTTGATCCTTTGACTTGGCGATCAGTAGCACTACGCGGGCGCATTGAACGCAATACAACCCATCGCTGTGACGGCGGCTGCTTCACGGGCCAAGGAGATGTTGGGTAGCATCGGCTACGGTGCGTTGTGAATTAGGTTGCACCAAGAATGAGATGATGCTACGCGTATCCCAGTGCATCAGTGACAGAAATTCAGATTTTATAGTGACGCCCATAGAGGTTATCGACGATATTTACTGATACTATACTGAATCAGAGCTATCTGGAACTACCTAATCACTATACCTCGTCGGCCATCTTGTTTGAATTACATATGCATGTTTTTTTTCAAGGCTGCATCATTTTTAATTATGATAATGAGACTAACTCTCACCAAATGTCAATCCGAGAGATGCGCCATTTCTCTGCCATTAACCAAAACGCAAAGGCGACTAGATCGACGTATCGCATCTCATACTGCAGATGCAGTCTTTTGGTGCTCGACTTGGGACAGAGGATATATGTTCTCTTGAGACTCCCCTTTGTCACCACTAAACGTGAGATCAAACCCCCTGCTTGTGAAATTGTTTGTAAGTTTATTGAAGCCGCTCTCGCCCGTCGCCGGCCGATGGCTCGTTGCCGTCTGATCCCGCGACGACCAACGGCTGCCGCGGGACAGGTAGTTTCTGAGCCAAGTAGCACCCGACCAGATTGCGGGCTGGATACGCCCAAGCCGAGAAATCAGCGGCCAGCATACTGGGAGGCATGCACATATTATGCCGGTGCAGATGTGGATGGTGGTCCAGAGCTGAGTGTTCTCAAATGACGGCTGTCGGCTGCCCGGGATGTAGCCAAAGACGGTCTTGAGAAGACCCGAGATGATGACGCTGTTCCGGATCGCGATTGGTTAGCCAAGTCCTTCTCAAAAAGTAATATTGAGGAGTTCACGTACAAAACACCGAGAAGGAAGACGAAGAGAACGGCAAACTTCTGTTTCCTGGTAAATTGCAGCGCAAGGATGACTTTGATGGGCAGTATGATAATCAAAATGTCAATGAAAGTCTCGACCAGACCAACGGCCAACCAGTAGTGGTTAAAGTTGAAGCAGTACCGCGGGTCTGAAAGACTATTTAGCCACATGTATTTCATGGGAACGCAATTGGTCAAGTTGGCGATGGTGCTTCCGAACCAATAGCAAATTACGACTATAGACAGAGCCCATATCTGTCGTCGCAGGGTCCGTTCGACAAAGAAGAGCCGATGATACAGAAAGATGATGGACAGCTTCGTCGATGAGACTGTGAAGAAGTAGACGACTGTCAGCGACCAGGTAAGCCTCGTGTATTCCTGGTCGGCTTCGCTGTAATCTTCGGTTTGAGTGGCATGCGTCGCGGCCTCTGGGCCCTCTGGATGCTGGATGATTGCTAGGGACATGAATCTCAGTATGTCGGCGACAGCTTGATGGATGACATCCGGGTATGACAAAACTTACCGTACACGGCCAGGACGTCGGTGACGATCATGGCCAAGATGGACACAATGATCATGCCATCGTCCCATTTCAATCCAGCCTTCTTGTTGATGCGTGCCCAGATGCGGGTTACGACAGAAATTATTGACAGAACCCCTAGGGCAATGCCGACGATCATAACAGTATCCTCGGCCATGGCTGGACAATCTTGAACTATACCGTGAGAGACGGAGGGGAGCAAATCTCAGCGTGGAGTTGTTTGCCTGGGCAAACACGAGTCTCCTTCTCCACACGACTGTAGGCAATTTGGGGAGACATCTGATAGATATGGGATTGCGTGCCGAATGTCCAAGAGTGGGAAGCCAAGCCGGTGGTGGGCGATGCTGGGTACTGACTGATACAGCACACACTGGTCTCAATTCTGCACATTATGAAGCCTCCCCGATTACTCTATAATTGGGAAGCGAAATGCTGACAGTGCCATCAAAAGATCCATACAGGAATGTAGGAATGTCCACTAGAGATAATAGAGAGACAAAAGATGGAGGGGGAGGGGTGTAGCTGGGCCTTCGCCCGATGCCGATCCTTGGTGGACCAGGCGGCCGACGAGTTACTCGAAGTGAGATGCTGTTCCAGAAATGAATGATGAGGGCGATTGTTAGGCTGTGCTGACTGTTTCGATACTGATACCCCTGGCTGTACTTCATATGCAAGTACGTACAAGGGGCTTCACGCTCTGCAACCTAATCACATTTTCTCGTCACAGTCGCAACAACCATCCATTCCTAAACAGGGAGGCCGGGGACGAGCTCGCCTCAAAAATCAAGAAAGCTACCGATTATGCCTGTTAATAGCATCGCCTTCACTATCTTGCACGAAGCAAATATCGGACTTGCAACTAAGCACGAGATATGGCACCGACTACTGCGTTCCAAGTCCACGGCAGGGTGAGATCAATGTGCCTGGCCGCCTTGCATGGGCTTTGCTAATGTTTCAAGACGGCTATTGTTACCGGAGGCTCATCCGGTATGGGCCTCTGTATCGCACGCCAGCTTGCTGAGAAAGGCGCCAATATTGTCGTCGTGGCGCGCGATCAAGGAAAGCTTGAGAAGTCGCTCCTTCATATCAAGGTAGGCAAACAATGTTGTCGTCGTTTGCAAACGTGTTCGTCGCTATGGCCCTAATATAATAAAACAAAGGAAGGGGCTCTAAACCCGGATATTCAGCGATTCCATTATATCAGTACCGACCTGACATTGTCCAACGAGGCCGTTCGAGTCGTGAACGAGGTGGTGGCCTGGAACTCGGGCAGTCCGCCTGACATTGTGAGCACCTCTCCTAAGAGATTCTCATTCCACTTACTTTCCCGAGACTTCGACGACTAATCCTAGCTGGTGCAGGTCTGGACTTGTGCTGGTTCTTCACATCCAACACTGTTCATCGACACCCCCGTCTCCACCTTCTCCTCGCAGATGGACACCAACTATTTTACCAGCCTTTACATGGCACATGCAGTACTGAGATGCTGGCTTCTCTCTCCTCCAGACACAGCAGACATAGATCCGGCAGGCTCTGCGACCAAGCCCGGCAATTCGCTGGCAACGCGGCACCTTATCTTCACAGCGTCGTTCCTATCTTTCTATACCTTTACCGGCTATTCTCCCTATAGCCCTTGTAAGGCTGCCCTCCGCTCCCTCACAGACTCTCTATCGCAGGAGATGAACCTCTACGCCGCAGCGCGCCCGGAGGAACCCAGGGTCCGTATCCATGCCGTCTTTCCGTCTACCATCTTGACCGAGGGCTTCGAGGCCGAGAATCGCATCAAGACCGACTTGACCAAGCACCTCGAAGAAGACGGCGTGCCTCAGACACCCGAGGTCATTGCATCCAAGAGTATCCGCTGCTTGGAGGCCGGACAGGAAATCATCACCACAGACATCCAGACGGCTCTGGTTAGGCGGGGCATGTTGGGAGGTAGCACTAAAGGCGGCTTCCTCAACGGAGTGGTAGATTGGTTTCTTGCCGGTTGGGTCGCCATCATCATGGTCTTTCTCCGTGGTGACATGGACAAGAAGGTCCGAAAATGGGGGCGGGAGTTTGGGACTTCTGGCATGAAGCCGAAGGATGGGCCTGTCTGAGACTAATGTGCCTCAACATAGCATGAGCTTTGCACATCTCAATCGCGCTGACTTCTATGTTGCTCTATACCTGTCTAGTTAATTGCCTCTAGATATTCAATACATACCTCTGTAGCTTCTGTTCTTCACGAGGCTGGTGGTTGAGTTAAAAAGGTTAATTCACTGCCCTTCGTTTCCCTCTCTTTCGTGCATATCCTTTGCCCTGTAATAAGCCGTTTTACTACTGTCTAGTGGCTGTAGCACACCATTAAGAATGTATAAAAATAACAACAAGAGAGAGAAAAAAAAAGGCCCAACCCACATAGCAAGATAAGATTCCGTACATCTGAACACAGCGAACACGATGAGCCATTTTTTAAGATTTGTGGCCACAGAACAACCAGCCCGTTGTGGACAACGGGGAGGGTTAAAAGTGGGATACATTTAGGCACGTGAATTCTGGAGTGTAAAGGCTGTGGGAAGGGGGTGTGGAAATACTTGCATCATGCGGCATTGGCAGGCGACTAGGCGACCGTAAGGCGTAATCTTTAGAGCTTACTGCAGACAAGACAATGGCCGACGTGAAGCCGACCAGTGAGAAGTGAAGAGTGAGCAGAATGTGCGACAATTTGCCATTGAGCAGACGATTGCATGATGCGCAAGTTTTCTGGCCCCCAATAGGAGTGCAACACCGTATCACAATTCAAGCGACCTGAAAGTAAGATACGCCGACCCTTTGGTTTTTTGGTTCGCTATTAGAAGAGTATCATCTCCCGGCGGTAAGCCTCAGCCACTCAGACATGCAGTACTCGGCAGGGGCTGCATCCGCTGCACTTTTGCAAGCCTTGAAAGGCGGCTTGGGTAGTCTTTGTCACCCAACCTGACGCAGTGATCATAGTACAACGCTGCCAACAGGGCACATACTCAGGTAGTATGTCTCTGTTGTTGCTTTTGTTAGGCGGTCAAAATGCTACAATGCATTCCTTCCTACAACACCATGCCACCCTCCCGCTACATAGCACTGCATCCAAATATTGGAAGTAGATGAAAGTCCAGCACAGAAGTACATGCGGCGAGATGTCCCGGACGCCCTACAGCTGACGTTTACAGGCTGGGCCCTTGGCCCCTGCAGTAGATAAAGTCTAGAGGATGAGGTTGCGTAAGCCATTACAGGGGCCTGGAGATTCGCGAGACGGCCCGAGCAATCCCTGCCTCATATCTTTTCACTCCCAAGTTCGGTACTTTGCGAAAGAGGCTAGGGACTATGGGGAAAATGATCTGATCACCAAGCCGTTGTTGTGGTTCGCACAGGGGGCGAGATTAAATGTGCACCAGCGACATTCGCTCTTCAATTGATGGCAAGAAATTTGAACTTTCTATTCGTGTGAGTGGGATTCCGATTAAGTGATGCGAATTACTTGGCTACGGAGGACAGGACGTCTTGTATGGCGCAAATTAGAACATTTATTGAAAGCGACAACAGAGCATCTATTTCTAATGTGGCTTATAATCATTGTAGCTGGTCCCCGATAAAAGGCCGAATAGTAACAGATGATTCTTTCACAAGCCCACTTGACGGAAATTCAAAAAAGGCCCATCGTGGATTGCTGCGAATGAGTCCCGAACCTGGAACACATTAGGATGCTGCGCCCCGAGGGCCTTGCCATCCCCTTTGGAATTCGATTGCATATCTGGAATCTCGGTGAAGTCAAATGCTAAGAGCATCTTGGCCATGGTGAGGCTTGCCTCGAGGTAGGCCATGGACTTGCCCAGGCAGCCGCGTGAGCCCAGTGAAAATGGCGCAAAGGCGTCCTTGTTTGCTTCGTCACTCCCCTCAAGCCACCGCTCCGGCTTGAATGTGAAGGGGTCTGGGAAATAGTCTTTATTATGCAAGATGGCATATGTGTTGACGCCGACTTGCGTACCCTTGGGAATGAGATGCCCGTCCACGATCAGGGGTTCTGTAGAGTCTCGCGCGAGCTCTTCGCGCCAAAGAGTTCCCGGCAATGGTGGAGTCATCCTCAAGGCCTCATCGATACATGCTCGCAAGTACGTGCAGCTTGCAAGAAGTGGTCCGCCGCGAATCTCCACGTCTTGCTTGAACGTGGAGCGGACCTCTAAGCACAGCCTTTGGTAGCAGCGTGGATTGCGTGACAGATAGAAGCAGAGTGCACTGAGAAGGGTTGAAGTCGTGTCACTTCCTATCCACAAACTGGGTCAGCCCATGTCACTTGCAAGAACGAGAGAGAAAAGCACAACTTACCAGCAAGCATGTGCCAGAGCGCTTCGGTTTTGGCATCATCGATCCATCCCTGGTCATCTTGTGGCATTGTCATTTTTGCTGACAAGAACTGTAGCTCATTTTTGACATGTTGGCCCTGCGACAGACGGCTCCGGATGATTTCTTCGAGGGTTTCAACGTAGCGCTTCCTGCTGAACATGGACCAGAGAGACTGGAGATTCCGGATACCAAGGTCGACAAAGGAGGGTATCTGAAAAGCGACGTTGAAGAAGAAACTAGCTCTCGAGTACATCATGTGACGGTGAGTGGCCTCTGTCTGGAGATTAAGAGGATATTCAAACAGGAGGTGCCCCATTATGTCGATGGCGAGGTACTTGGTTTGACTAGTCATGTTGATCGGTCCATTGACGGAATGAGCCCCCAGCTGCTGGATAAAAATGTCGATCTGCTGAACCATGACGGGCTCAAATGCATCAATGGACTTTTTGTTCAAGAAGCGACCGGCTAGTTTTCGTTTTTGCTGGTGTAGTCGTGGGTCAATAGCGTTGAATAGGTTGAACACACCAGGCGCTCGCTGTGATGCAAGGTAGCTCTTCGACTTTGTGATCTGATCGTTTCTGTAAATATCTAAGATGGTATATCAATGAACTGGCCGACTCCTAGCATAATAATTTGTATGTCTTACCGCGAAGAGCACCGGTAGTGTTGAATACCAACTTATTGGGCCCATGTCGGACCACAGAACCTACGTTTACATGAGTGACTGATGTTCATCCGCATCCTTCTGTGGCAATCTCACCATATTGGTCATGGTCTTTCATCGTTTTGACATGTAGGTCGGTGTTACAAGCATGGAAAGCACCAAATAAGGAGCTAATCTTTGCCACGAAGGGGCCAGGATATTTGTTCAGCGGGTGAGCAAGAAGCCTGTACAGAATATTGAGGGTAATCTTTATCCTCTAAGAGTCAGACCATGCTTGCAACTGTACGGGAGTATTTTACTCACATAGCTGAACCCTATAATGGTACCGCAAGCGGCAAGAAATACGGGAGATAGCTCTCTGAACATTTTTGCGGCGGAGTTATCCAAGTCAAGATGGTACGCAGCGAGCAAAGCGAGGTATAGACTCGTGAGATAGCCTAGATATAGCAAGACTGGACACTCGTCCTATGGGGTATACCTTACTTAACACGGCCCCCCCCCCCCCCCACGACTAGCTGCCTACATGCATAGGACCGGCTACCTCTGAAGGCTTCCGAATATTTGACGGCTGTGCCGCCGAGATCACGCTTGGGCCATAAATAAACTTGGAGCCTCTTTCATGCCGTGATAATCTCGCAAAATCCCATCTATTGAATCCATCGGCCGCGGAAGGATCCAGGCCAACTATGAGTTGTTCGGCCCTTTGGCTTTCGTTCTATGATCGGCTAGACATTTTACGCATGTGAAAACTGCCTTGTGTATCGGGGCTACATATGCTGTACATGATTCGATGGCCCGGATAACGTGAGATGAACCGCGACACTTTTGTTAGGAATGAGATATGTCTAGATATCCCCAAAAAAGCATCAAGGCCCGATTGCAACATTAACAGAACACCCCTCCAAATTCGTGCTAGCCAAATTAGTCAATTAAGCGCTTCAAAGAAGCCTATCACCGTCCCCACATACTAAAGTACTAAAATCCAAAGCCTTATATGTAGCTGTAAAGAATTAAGGGTAATTACGGGATGCAGAGTCAGCATGCACGCATGTCATGCCGAAGGATTAGTCAGACGACTTTGGAGAAGCGTACAGGAGGGGGCGTGCAGTATTTCGGATTGCCGAGATGTCTTATTGCATGGAAGTGTCTTGCAACCAATTCGGAGGGAGGCTTCTCGTTAGCAGCCAATAGTAAATGGGGGTGCCCAAGTACAGGTGGTAGGATTATGCTGTCGCAGCCGATCCATTGAATTTCCTACCTTTGTGCGAAATGAGAGGTAGTAGTTGGCTATCTGACTAGCGTCAAAAAGGATCAAGATGGGCACTCAAAGTTGGAACTCTTGCGTAGAGCATGAGAGACTCGTATCATGCCAAAAGGTCCATATCTATCCAATGCCACCGAGTGCAGGCCGTTGGTAAGCGACTACAGTGCCGACCTAGCCAGAGGCCTTATGCCCCCGATCCCAGCACGATCAAAGTCATTGATATAAGCCCGAACCTCTAATCACTGTAGACTCGATCAGGTTTCAAGCTTCAAGGGCTTAGTTGAGTATACCTTTTCGTCTTCACATCTTCAAATTATTGGCAGACTATAGCCTCCATACTCAAAATTGACTTAGGCTAAGTCCACATACCGATCTCTAATATTCTCACGAGGAGGCTCTATTATCATCGGCAAAATGAAGTTTGAACCCAAGTCTAGTGTGGGTGAAGGGCTCCCCCACATGGGATTTAACACTACTGTTGTTGCTGAACCAAGGAAGAGTATGGACGCTGATATCCTCGAAAATGCATCTGAACCTCAGGTCACAGAGGAGGACGAGATTGTCTTCGTCCAGGGCCGACGGTTTTGGTACATTACTGCAGTGTAAGATGGCCGCAATACGTCGAGGGAAGAATCGTGTTATTGACTTCTTCTCTAGCATGTCGATACTTATGTTTCTGATCTTCCTTGAGATACCCATCGTCATTACGGCAGCCGTGGCAGTCACTGAAGACCTTGGAGGTCTTGATATTGTTGGCTGGCTCGTGGCAAGCTATTTACTTGGCTACATTGGTGAGTGATCTTATTTCCCATTTTTTCAGATGGTCCGCTGACGGGTAATAGGAGTTATCGTCATCTTCGCTAAATTGAGCGATATCCTGGGGCGAAAGTTCATGTTGCTGGTGTCGACGGCTTTCTTCATCATCTTCTCTGCCGCCTGCAGCGCATCCCAAACCTTTATTCAAGTGTGCGTCGTGCATCTTCTTCGGCATCTGAATTCATCTAATAGCCCGTGCTCATAGTGTGGTCTTCCGTGCCTTTCAAGGTATTGGCGGCGGCGGATGCTACTCGATTTGCACAATCATTATTATGGAGATTGTGCCGCCTGAGAAATACACCAAATACGTCTCCTACATCAACATCACAAGTGCTTTAGCGCTCCTTTCAGGTCCGATCATCGGAGGTGCGATAGCCGCTCATACAAGTTGGAGATGGATCTTTATAATAAAGTAAGCAATGCCCAATGGTGGTGTGTGGCTTGAGAAATCCGTTCACTTCTCTGACATTATGCAGTGTTCCACTTGCAAGTATTGCCTTTATCATTGCGGCCATCTCAATTCCGACCGGTTTCCCATACCATGGCAAATCAAAGCACAACCAGTCAAAGAATGTCAGAGGCTCCGTACCCAAGACGATGCTGGATCGGGCAGACATTCCAGGAGCTGTGCTTCTGCTATTCGCCACATTAAGCCTCACAGCAGGGTTTGAGGAGGCCGATTCTCTATTTCCTTGGAAATCAGCCTATGTCATCACATTGCTCACTGCGTCAGGAGTGCTGTACATTGCCCTTTTGTTATGGGAACGATATGTCACACTGTCTGAGAAGCTTAGAGAGCCTGTTCTTCCCTGGAGGTTCTTTATCAATCGGCGTATGATGAGTATATTGGCGTACGTTTCCAGATTCGATCATACTTTACACCTGTGATATCACTGGCTAACCTGGGTGAATCAGGAATCAATTCCTGTTAGGTGGCCCTGCCTTTATCGGCATGTTCATCTTGCCCCAACGGTTCCAGTTAGTTTACGGACTCTCCGGCCTAGATGCGGGAATCCGGTTGATCCCATTTTCTTTTGCCATTCCCGTTGCAACCATCTTTTCTGCCGTGCTTGCTGGAAAGAAAAAGATACCATTGATGTATATCTTCATTTCTGGTGCATGTCTGCAAATCATTGGGTTCGCTCTCTTAGGCACACTCCCTGTCGAACCTGACATACCTGCTCGAATGTACGGTTATCAGGTCATTGCGGGCTGGGGCTGCGGGATGAATTTCTCACTGCTCACCATTGCAATCCCTCTCGTGATCGAAGGTCGCGATCGAGGTATGCTTCTTCGCCCCTTTCTCTTGAACGTTTCGAGCACACAGCTAACGTATTCATGAAGCCGTCGGTATGGCAGCTGGCGCACAATTCCGACTCATGGGCAGCACCATAGTACTATCCATCTCGACGTCAGTTTTTAATAGTCATGTCCGCCCTCGTTTACATGAGATAGTAGGCCCCGCTGGGGTCGCGGATATGAACAGCTTCAGCAATTCTTTACACAATCTCTCTCAAGCAGCTGCTGAGCAGATTAGACGTGCTCAGGCAGAAGGCTACAACCACCAGACGCTGGTCTTATGTGGTGCTGCCGCATTGCAAGTATTTGCTTCGCTACTGCTTTGGGATAGAAAGAAACAGCTGGTTGCTTGATAGGCTTTGCCAAGGACAGGCCATATTCATCTTAGTAGAGGTGATGTGAAACGACAAGTTGTGATCGTACCAATGCACATACCGGGATCTTAGTGGCAGGATATCCAAGTCAGGAGATTTATAATGCCGAACGTGTTGAAGTCGAAGCCCATTTTGAGCAAGTATTGGTGTTAGTGGAGAAAAGAGGCTGACAAATGTCGGAATTGCAGAGCAGGTGAGGAATGGATATATGAACGCGAAGATAATCAATCGAATTTTTAATTCATTATATCAAGTTCCTTAATAGTCTTCGGTATCCGGATCAAAATTGTACGTGTGATCCCTGAAGCTTAAACCACCTAAGTCTTAAAAGGTGAATCAAGAGCAATGAAACTTCGATTCACATTCTTTTACCCAAATTTAAAATTACTCTCATAGAAGCAATGATCCCACGCACCCATTTCACTTTGGGTTGGCATTTGCGACTAAATAATAAGTGATATATACTTATATGTTTTAAGTAACAAACTTGAAAGTAACTTGTCTATTTTATATATATTTTTTTCTTAATTATCAGCTAGCTCTCTACGGAGGACGATTCAGAAAGTAATGTCCCACGCTAAATGCGCTACACCCTAGATCCTTGCAAAGGACCTCAAAGTACATAATGCTTCAGTGTCTACTGTGCTGAAGCTTTCATATTCTAGCCGAGATAGGGAGTTCAAATTAAATTACAGGTATTATAGGTGTGCTAATAAATAGCAGACGTTTAGTGGAAGAATATATCATTTGTACCCTTGCAAGAAAAAGCAATTATATGGCTAGTACTAGGATATTACTTTCTGAATCGTCCTCCGTATACATCTTTAGATTGAATTTGATTATAGGGTAGTTCTAAGAGGGAAGTGGTTCGTGCAACACGTGCTGTCATTACTCTAGCACCAAATTAATTTGCCAAAGTAAGCATGGGAAATTAATCTTGACAGGGATTGGGTGGCCGGAGTGCACGGAGCTCGGATTAGTAATTGCTCAGTTCTTATCATCTTGGCATCATCATCTGACTCCCGGACACCACAACACATCCATAAAAGCCGGAACAGATGTTCAATATGGAAGAGCCACAGAGAAGCAGAGCAGGCAGGTCATGTGGGAACTGCAGAGGTATGCTATGCAACTGATGGTTCTGAAACAATCTTGACTTGAGCAGTATCTTACCGCGACAGGTCGCCGTATTCGATGCGATCGCCGGGTCCCTGCCTGCGCCAACTGTGCAACAGCAAAACTGCAATGTCAGGGTTACGGTCTTCGTCTATCCTGGCCCAGAGTTGGTGACCGGAAAAGGGCCTTACTGGCCCCTGGTCTCGAGTCATGGGACAACTGTAATACGCCACAGAGGGACGTTTCTAATTCAACATTTTTCATCAATATGCAAGAAGGGCATGTTGCTGCTTACTACAATGCTATGTCTTTGAGTAGTGTTAGTAAGTTGGCACCGCGATGTCCTCTCACATCACATTCTACTTAATACTATCTAACTGACACGTTCCACACTTTTGTGCAGGTGTTATAAAACCAACAGTATCCCAGAACCAGATGCCGAAGTCCATCCCTTTGTCACTAATAGACGAGAAAGACACAAGTTTGCTCCATTATTGTATGTTACTCCAGGTCTGTGGATATAAACGTCGTACTAAGTTGTTAGATTTGCAAAATGCGGCAAGTTTCTTCTTGAATCCCTTGGGATCTCTGGCACAGTTGCTTCTACAAATTGGGCTTGCCGACTCCTCCCCATCTTCTGCCGCCGTCTTGAACGGTCTCCTGGCAATATCGGCCTTGCATATCTCGGGCGAGGAAAGGGCCATAAAATTCAAAACAAAGGCAATTGCTATGACCCAGGCATCATTGAAGGCTGAAGGATCAGGTTCGACTGTGATAGCCAAAATAGCTGCCAGTATGCTTCTATATCTATACGAAGTTAGTCGACATCACTGACCTAGGGATGCAGTGCTAACCTGTTGCTAATTCCAATGCTTATAGACACTCCACATGTCATCCCCCAAGGCTTGGTCAACCTATCTAGGCGGCGTTAAGCAAATTCTTTCGTTATCTAAAAGATGTAGTCCTTTTTCAAAAAGTTACCAAACCATATTAGACTGGATTATTTATCACGAGACAATGGCGAAGTTTGGGCAATTATACTGGCCAAAAGACGGTGGACTCACACCATTTTGCCACCAGAGGGTTTCTAGCTTTTTCCGGAAGCGCCCTGAATATGAGGAAAATATTGTGAGTAGGTTGGAGTTCTACCAATGTTCTTTTCTAATCGTGCTTTGTTGTAGGAAATGCATGCGACAGGTTGTGATCTACAGATTCTAGAGGTTATCTCGAATGTTTTTGACCTAACCAATGGAAAGAGGGGATTTGCTGCTTCACAACCAGCAGAATTTCTAACACTAGAATGGCAGCTCCGTTCAAAGCTAGCGGAATTGCCAGAGTCAGGGTTGGTTTCGGAAACCTCGTCGTGGATACATGCTATTACAATCTTGCATTGTCTTGCTGCATTATTGTGGGTGAATCGTTCTGTCAATGGCTACAAGGGGACTGAGGGATCTCATCAGTGGTTAGTAACACAGGCTGTGAATATTCTTAACCAGTTGAAGATATGCGATCTACCCTGGCCACTATTTATTATTGCTGGCGAAATGCAAACGGAAGAACAACGGCGGATCTTGCTTACTATTATTGTTCAAACTCAGGAACGCTCCAAATCAAAGCACATGGATATGGTTGAAGAGTTGGTGGAGGCAATGTGGAACTACAATGATCTTGATACTTCTGGGCTGTTGCATTACAACGACAAGCTACGCTGTGTTATCCAAGCGTACCCATGGATCTTACCGTTTACATAGGGGGATAAACACGAGGAGTCTTTGTTTTTTCTCTTCCTTATTATTACATCTGCTGCGAAAAAAAAAAGATCCCTGATCATTTAACTGAAGGTATGCTTCTACATATAACCTTGAGCTGGAGCTCGTCGAAGCCTTGGGTTATATAGCTCTACTCCCTGGGTTGGTTGTATTTCTCTATTAGTCAAGCATGCGCGCGAATACTTGCTCCCTTCAAGCAACGCACCTATCACATCGTATTCAGAAAGTCCCACATCTCCGCCCGTCTTCTTATTATATAAGCTAGTTCCGCGAATTCTTGCCGTAAGACCGTTTTGAGCCAATCAATACTGGAGGATTTACATCATCATTGGAATTACTAATACCAAGTGTGGCCGAGTCGCCCCGAATGAGGCAAGTTTGAATCATACAATGGAAATTCGCACCGTTTATCAGAGCCTGGCCAAAGCTTGTTAAAGCTCTAAGAGCATAGTAACGTAGATGATGCATCCATACGTATTGGTAATATGGTTGTAGTCGATGATTATATATTTCCCGCTGAGTCCCTTGTTTGCCCAAGGGTTCTACTCGCTCATAACCAAGCTCATGAGCCAGCTCACCATTATTCTTCAAGATTAAACATCCTTTGTTGCTCACTTAGCTAATTCCTCATCATGGCAAACACCCTGGGCCCAAATATCGCTGCTATCCTCCCCGAGAAGCAAGGACGCCTCGCCATCTCAGAGCGCCCCATTCCCACGCCTGGTCCAGGAGAACTATTGGTGCGCAATGAAGCTGTCGCTGCAAATCCCTCGGATTGGAAAGTACAGAGCCTCGGCGTCATTGTCGACAAATTCCCTGCCGTGCTCGGCAGTGATGTTGCCGGCATCGTCGTGTCTGTTGGATCAGGTGTAACCCGCTTCAAAGCCGGCGACCATGTCATGGCATTCGCTTTGGGAATGGTGCTCGGGAACATTGACGAGGCGGCATTCCAAACTTTTACGATCCTCAATGAGGCGGCGACGTCGCATCTGCCCAAGAGCCTGACATTCCAGCAGGGTGCCACGCTTCCAGTTGCAATGACCACCGCTGCGATAGCTCTATTTGCAGATCTCGAGCTCCCGATGCGCGAGAAGCGCGACAATGAGCAAGGTGCTATCCTGGTTTGGAGCGGCGCTTCGGCAGTTGGCGTTGGGGCCATCCAGATTGCACATGCGCTTGGGTGGACAGTTTACACAACAGCAAGTCCAGAGCATCATGCGTGGTTGAAGAAACTTGGTGCTACGGACGCATGGGACTATCGTGACTCGCAGGCTGCACAACACATCGGACAAGCTGCCAAAGCTGCAGGATTGAAGATTCGCGGCGCAATCGATACCCGGTCTGAAGACTCGTCTTTCGACTTGGTCGCCACAGCGCTTGTCGCAGCCAACTCTACGTCTGGTGCCAGAGTTGCCACGGTATTGCCATGGCCAGCAGACAAACCAAAGCCGGAAGGAACAGAAACTTTCGCTATAAACTGTTTTAGGTTCGTCAAGGATCGACAAGATATTGGAAGCTGGCTTTTCGGCTCCTGGCTATTTAAAGCACTCGAGGATGGGAGCATCAAGCCTGCACCAAAGGTTCGCGTCATTGAGGGAGGGTTGAACGGGGCACAAAGCATGCTTGATATTCTTAAGGCTGGGGTAAGCGGGGAGAAGCTTGTGATTAATATCTAAACTTAACAGCTTTTTAATAGTAGCGAGTTATACATAGATATTCCAAAAACATCAAAACAGTAGATATGAATGTATATATCAAGCTAAGTATCTGTGACCGAGGGTTCGCATTTAGATTCACCTAATCCGAAATTAAAGTAGAAGTTGATCATGGGGCATGGGCTGCTACACTTGAGGTATATAGAGTGATTTCTCTCTCTGTTTTGATTTAGCCTTTTAAAAAGGTAACGAAACCTCTATTTAAAAAGGCTATGCCTTCAAAATTGCCCAAATGTAGCTGTAGACTCACCCTTGAACGAGTAGTCTCCTATCGGCTGTGTTCTTCATTAACATTTTGTTCGTCGGCGCTACTGGTACTTCAACCGTAACAACAATCCCTGCAGCAGCAACAGTTGGTCCCGTTATCGCTGAGTAAGTATCTGGTAATTCTGCCGTGGATGCTCCTTAGCTCTCTGCCTACAACAGCACCGTCTTCGATTGGTGGTATTTTGATGCCATATCTTCCGACCTAACTCAAGGCCTTTTCTTAACGGTTAACCTCGCACTTGCTAAAGGTATATCCGGCGAAAACAATGAATCTATACCCTTTGCCTCCATTTGTGGTATCTGGCCTAACCAGACCCTCTACTTATACTCGGTACCTGGGATGAGCGCTGTCTTCGAATCGTCCCCTGGCCAAGCTACTTGTGGAACGTGGGAAGTTTCAGGATTTAGCTGGGTAGCTTCACCGGACATGGAAAGCTATACCATTACGATCAACTCTACCTAAATTAGCGGTGCACTCTCCTTCCAATCCAAGGCTCCTGCTCATTATCCTTGTGGTTTGGTCGAACCAGGTAGCGACTTAGTTGTTGCTTCATCTGTTGGCTCGACAAACGCGCTTCCGGATGCGGATGCTTTAGTATCGATGTCTGTTGGTTGCACAGCTGTTGACTGGTCTGGTATTGGTTATCATGATAAGGTGAGCTTTTGCCTAAGTCAAGACACTGTATACAAACTCTTATGCTAACGGTCACTCTAACAGAACTGAGGTACGGAGTTCTTTGGAAGCAGATGCAACAGTTGGTGCTAGGGTCACGTGCGCGTCGGGCCTTACAGTCTCGCGTGGTTTAGTGTGCTCGCTCCTGGCGACCAGCAATACCTCCGCGGCTATGTTGCAAAAGACGGAGAGGTTATAAATGCCAGTTGCGGCCCTAGCTCTGTAATCGTGCGCCCAGGTGGCACTCCCTATCCACGCGGGTCGGACCCTAACTGGCCACTTGGCTACCACGTACACATTAGCATCGGGATTAGCGAGGGAGAAAATCTGAATGTCACAGTGGAGGAAACTGGAGTGATAATCGGTTCAGAAGGTTCCAGGCGCCTGATTGGGCGCACAACAGGGTCGGTCAATGGGGGTTTGCAACTCGAAGGTTATGGACAATGGGAGGAGCACAGCCTCTGAGTAACTGATGGCCAGGTTCTGGGGTTAGTACGAACAGATTGGACGTTAATCAATATAGTGGCGCTTGCAGCAAGACCACCTGACAGCGATAGGCATGTAGCTTTGTTGTGATTTAAGGTACTGCCTTAATGACTTACAGTCAAATGCAGGACCTGCTGCTCTATAAACCCGCCTCCCACGCTATAGGCGAGACTGCATGCATAGAGCAGCTGCTTTTAATAATAATTAATCAAAATTGACCAACTTCTACAGCACCATCAAAGTTGAATATTCATTAAAAGGTAGTCAAGCTCCTTCCATCTTGAATTAGTCTTCAGAGTTCACTTCGTACTCGCGCTCTATTGGGCTAGGCTTAGTACCTATAGAAACAATCAAAAGATTTACCTAGTATATAGAGATAAAATAATCAAAAAGAGGGCTCAATGCATATGCTTAATAAAAGAGCTGCTGTGGACTCTCGAATATAGGTAGCATTGCTATGAACAATTGTGGCTTATATCGTAGGCGGATAAGTGATCTTTTCAGGCATGCGATATTTGATATATGAGTAATCCGTTTTGACACCACGTAACTCTTTGAAAGAAGGGGGCAACTGTAGCTGTTAGAATACATTCCTTGTGCTGAAAAGGGGAGGGAAAGATATGGATGTGAGGAAATTGGCCAGGAAACTCGGATTCGCATCTCGGGTTTCGGCTCGGTAGGAGTAATTGATTCTACCTTTAATCTCCGGAATTCCAGACACCTCTAGCGTTACAAAAAGCAGTATTAAGTGTAAAAACACTCTCGGTCTTGTGCGGGCCGTCAACAGTATCCATTGGCCACTATCACCCATAGTGGTCATTTGTTTGTCGCTAAAGGCTTGGATAGGCTAAAAAACTATTCACAATTGTTGGCAGTAGTAATGAGTCTTCGCTATATTTCTGATACACTGGTTTCTTTTGGATAATGACGTCATTTGACTATTTTCGTAGAGGACAATATGAAATTTTCAATAGAAGACTGCTGATAACATGCCCGTTTGGTTGTGACAGTTGAAATAAACAAAGGACTGGTCGGCTTTGCGCAGCACCATCAACTCATGCCACAGGTTGAGATGGGGCTCAACGCCCTCCTTGTCCATGCGATTGAAATGACTGATCTGCGTCCCGAAAATCTGCTTATGCTTTGGCGTAACCGCCCATTTCTCGAGGTGGCCTAGAGACTCCCACGAGCTGATGCTCCAGGATTTGCTAATAGGGTTGCCCTCCTCGTCTTCGATGCGCAAATAACGGTTTGAGAAGCACCCGAAGCGGCGTCTATCAGCCACAAGTTCTTCCATGCCGCTGTCAAGTGTTGGCTTGATTTCTGTGTAGTAAGAGGCAACTTCTTTCTCGTCGCTGTGCTCCCAGACTTGTCCAGAGCGGACCAGACACATATTCTGATGAGGACGGACTATGACTAGTCGCCCACGAGAATCGGCAATGGGGTCACAATCTTCGAGCTCGGGCCAGCCACAAGATTCGAGACTGTCTGTTTGTGCTCGAGGAAGGCGGTCTCTAGAATAACCCCAGTATTCATGAGTATCGGTTTCATTGCTCATCGCTGCCGCAATGACTGAATAGCCTTCAGGAACGGGGAGAGCAAAGGTGGTCTCTGTATCTGTGATTGGGGTATCGTAGAACTCTTTAAACACGCCAACGCCAGAATCAAGTGAGACTCCTCGGTGCCACCAATCGGCAGGCATGTTGTCTTCCCATCTCTGGTAGAGAGATAGGTCACTCCAATACAAGGTAAAGACAATATTTTTATAGCCATTTGTGTCGGTGAAGCTGGATCGTATATGGTGTTGAGGCCCAAATGGACTTTGGATTGCGCCACGGATCAGGCTGATGGCAATGTCGGGTTGTTCGACGGCATGAATTGGATACCTAGGTCCATAGAAATAATACGTTTGACAGCTTCGGGAAACCTTGCGGAATGTGAAGCCTGCTGGGGACCCCTGAAGCATGCTGGTTGATGAAGTGGCTGGGTGCGCGAGACCTGCAAGTACCTGGGGATGGCAGGTTCTAGACAGCGTTGCTTCAATGTTCAAAAGCGATCCGTAAAAGTATGATATGATTTCTATGATAAAAAAGAGGACGGTTGGTCTGTTATTTATAATAAAGTGCGATGAGCAGAGGCTTTGCTTTCGCCCAAACTTGGTGAGGCTATGTTTGGCAGTCAGCTGTCAAGACTCTTGGCTGGCATTGAACTTCTCGGACTTATATTCTACCCCAAGCTTGCTAGTATCAATTGGGAGTTAGTATTGATACTGCCAGCACGTGAAGAATGACCATCAGGAGTAGAACGACAAGAGATGTGGGTGTTCCTTCAACCCCTCCAAACCCCGCCGCTCCATTACCTTGTTATCGATACTGAGATGTGATTCTGCACATTAACAAGAGGAGCTCGATACGGCTTAAACAAGGGATTATTACGTAAAGGGTGAGCAAAAGCTGGGGTAGAATAATTGTCTTCGGAGTCTGTTGCGCTTCTTCCTTTTGGTGCCGGCCGCCGTGGACGCTGTTGACGCCGTTGACGCGGAGTGGGACTACCTTACCAGGACTACAGGAGTATGAGGCTATTGTTCTAGTCCATACCTACGACTTCCACGCCCCACTTCAGCTATAGTGGTCGTGGGACCCTGCATAAAGGAGACCTCAGTCTTTGGGCACAAGAGCGAGGATCGGTTTCGTGCAACGCAACTTGAAGTAATGCAGTACTCTTGAAACCCTTCTTCACATATTCAATATTACATGCGCCTATCCTACAAGACCCCTTCCTCCTAACCTAGCTATCATGGCTTCCACCAAATCGCCTCATGCTGGGTCCCTCAAAACAAAGACCACTCGTATTTACATTGTTCAGCGAGCCCCTCGCTTGCTCGATCTAGAATTAGGTATCCAAGCTGCAATTGAAGAGATTGCTGCAGCATCAAAGGCTGGAGCCAACCTCATTACATTTCCCGAGACATGGCTTGGTGGGTATCCCGCCTGGGTATTTGGTATGGCAGGTTGGAATGATGCCAATGCACGGGAATGGTACAGAAAACTCGTCGAGTCCAGTCCGACAGCCTCCGGCCCTCACATCTCGCGGATCAGAGACGCTGCAAAGGATCACAATATCGAAGTCGTCCTTGGATTCAACGAACGATCGAGAGAAAATAGCGGGACCATTTACAATAGCGTGGCGCTGATAAGAAGCGACGGTACTCTGCTAGGTATCCATCGGAAACTTACGCCCACCCACACGGAGCGCATCGTCTGGGCAGGTGGCGACGCTCGCGGTTTGCGAGCCCATGACACCCCGTCGGGAAGAATTGGGGCGGTGATTTGCTGGGAGCATTTCCATCCGCTGATCAGGCAAGCTCTTCACGAGGAAGATGAGCAGATTCACATCGCTCTGTGGCCCGATATGCTTTCGGCGCACCAGCTTGCTTCTCGGCAATATGCATTTGAAGGAAGATGTTTTGTGGTGGCAGCGGCTACGTACTTGGGCACAGAAGCTGTTCCAAAGGAGCTCCTCGAGGCATTTGAAAAGGGCGTCGGAGCAAAGGAGTTGTTTCCCGGCGGATCCGGTGTAATCGGTCCGGACGGCGAATACATTGTAGGGCCTGTGTTGGATCCAGAGCCGGTGGTGGTCGATGTCGATCTTTCACAGACGATTGCTTATAAGCATGACCTTGATGTAGCAGGGCACTACAAAAGGCCGGACATTTTTCGACTTTCAGTGAATAGAGAGGAGGCTCGCCTATAGTGCTTAACTAGATGGCATCAAACTTGGGCAATAATTCCATCGAAAGACCGTATTAATTTCGATAGAATCTCACTATGATAATATCCGTGATGAGTTACGAACTGTAAATTCAATGGCATTCCTGTGGCTCTGTAAATGTGTCAATACCAACGTGAACTTGTCGAATTCAACATTTTCAAAACAGTGCTAGTTGCCATCCCCGAGACGTGGCTACATTCCGCCAATCTATTCTTCCTCGGTCTACACGATGCTCCTCCTCCCTTCTCATTTTCCAGATCTCATCAAGCAATTCGACACAAGAATCAGCATTCTTGAAGCTCCCCCACTTGTTCATCCCCACTAGACGGTTTCGAATAAGGGCAATGTAATGAGGATCATCAACTTCGGCACCTGCGGCAAACAAAGGAAAGAGCAATGAGCAGTCAACCTGCGAGCCCTCAGGGATCATTTCTGCATGTTTACAAATGGATTCGATGTAGAACATGTTTCCTTCCGGTATTAAGCCCGGGACGAGATGCGGATGGTACTTGCGAAGAACGGATTCGAGGTATAGAAAGGCAGCACAACGGTATGTCTCACTCAGCAGAGCCAGATGCTCGGTGGAATTCCCGGTAGGGTGACACTCCCACTTTCTCAGATCATTTGTAATGCTACCAGCTTTTTGCAGCAGGCGATCGTACATCACCCCGGATCTCTCAATAGATTCGGCACTTTCAACATTGAGGTCACTGATTTCAGTCAGTATGTAGATAACTTGAGACGCATAAGCACAGTAAGGGTCGGCCAAGGCATCATCAGATGCCCTCCAATATGCATCCGTTAACAGAGGCCGGCAGTTTAATGAGAAACTCATGAGGCTATTGTGATAGGCAAAGGTTCGGCGGAGCCACTTGCTTTCAAAGCTCATGCTATCCGATAATGGGTCAGTGCGTTGACCTTCTCGGGGCTGTGACTTCAACAACGGGTGGCCTTTAGATTGGATCGCCGCTGCTGCACCAGCAAGATGACTGGTCCAACTGCTACTGGTCCCATCTGTGATAGTTTCCATTGCGCACATGATCAAAGCGGCGGCAAGACACATGTCACTGGATAGACTGTCGTTTTGTCCGAGATGAAGGCTGAGAGCCGATAGAACGCGGCCACGGTGCTCCAGCGACACACTGTTGTACCCTGGATAACACGTGGCAAGATAGGCAGATGACAATGCAGCGATGGCGTCAAGGAGAACAGGATAATCGAAAGCCATGGGTAATAGAACTAGAATAACGACACTAGTCAACATCCATAGTAAGTGGATTTTTAATCTGGAGACTTGATGCAAGAGGACCAACCAGAAAGGAAGCAATTATTCTCTGCGGTAGTCGACAGCATGGTAGCGAGGTTCATGGTGTAATATCGTACCATGGCCCGGCGGCTGGCACTCAAGTCTTGGCGATAACCCTCGTCCGGGCGAACTAGATCGAGAGGCTCATTGATACGTGCTCTTCCATGCCGCGGGACCCCGACCGCAATCGCGGGATTGGTATCACTACATCTGTCGCCATTACCCGTGCCGTTGAGGCAACCGCGGGAACCCTTAGTTTCTGGGGGGGCTCATGTTCGCAAACCAAGTTCCAACCGGAGGCAGTGCCCGCAGACGGGTGATTGTTGATCACACTTTTTCCTGCGTTGACGACATGTCAGGCATCCCCGGCGTTGCCGCGTGAACGGCCGCTTGGTTCTTCTTGGTTGAAAAGACGTTATGGCGGGACCAGAAGACTCCTGAGATGCATGGGATTCCGGTGCATTTTCTGCAGGCAACATTATGATTGCTAATGGAATTCGAGGTTTAGGCTCTGAGTGGTGAGCGTCAAGGGCGGCGGATCCGACCTGGTGAAGAGGCAAATGTCGACCTGAAAGATTGAGAGTGGAGAATTTCGGATATGTGCGTATGTTGGTTGGACTTGATTGCAATCCAGGACCTGAGACCAGGACCTGAGAGTCAACCCCCTCATGGACTCTGTGGAAGGACAGGATGATCATTGAGGGTGTCAAAGGCGGGGTGGACCCGAGTCATGTTGAACTGAGACAAGTACCTACGTAGGTAATGTAAATGACAATTCGTTCATGCACGGCGTCAACGGCGCTGTGGGGCGGGATTGTGGGGTCAGACAACCGGGTCGGAACGCCCCCTCGGAAAGAGATACCACTTGCTAAGGCATAAGAAATACACCATCAAATTTATCAAATAAACGCATTGTTTTATATTTAGAGTGCTTCTTTACTGTTCCCGTTCAAGGCTATATATCGAAGTGCAGGCGTTAGGAGGCCGTCAATTTTAGACTCAATATGTACATGTGGAGGAAGGGGAACTAACCTAAATTCGGCAGTCCTAAACGGAGTTCTTATCACCTAAGCTAAGACTAATGCGGCCATCACTCCCTCTTAGTCTTCACCTGGGGTAATTATACTACAGCTGTAATGCCATTCCCTTATCTTGCGGGCCCAGATAATCAGTCCATATGCTAGTACGTCCAGGGCTGGGTCCTTTTCTCGCAGACTCTTGCCCTCCGGACGTATGAGACATTGATCACTCCAAGGAACGAGGTCTAGTACTCGATAGAACGCTTTATCAATTGAGGATGAAGTATACTAGTATTCATATAGAAAGACCCGTGGCAGGCGTTTTGATAGTCTCAGCATACTCTTTTGTTTTTCAGATCGTAGGCTTCAGACAGGACATGACCTTCAAGACATTCAACATCTTGTCCAAGGTCGAACCCTTAGCTTACGCGACGTATCTTTCCACACCACAACTTTCGTCTTAATTCCAACTACATTCCCAACAGTTCCGAAACTTCTACCTCACCATGGGGTCGACCGAGAATAAAAAAGAGAGCTCAGACCGAGTGTCTGTCGTCGGATGTCAGTCTCAGCTAGAGGGCAAATCCGAAGCCCGAGAATTGGATGGCATGCACCTCAAGAAGCGCTTTTCGCTCATGTCCATGGTTGCTTTTGGCTTCACTACCATGAACTCATGGGTAGCTTTCGCCTCAGGCCTTGCCGTCCCTTTGGTATGCGGTGGAGGCCCAGTCCTCATTTACGGCCTACTGGTGAGTGGCGTCGTCACTTGCACCATCGCTGCTGGGTTCGCTGAGTTAGCTTCTGCGTTTCCCTCGGCAGGTGGGCAGTATCACATCGTGTTCATGGTCTTCCCTCCAAAGACACGCCACGTCGCTGCCTTCTTCACGGGATGGACCTCGGTCGTATTCATTATGGCGGCTACGGCTTCATGTAGCTTCTTCGTCTGCGAATTAGTGCTGAATCTAATTACACTATGGATCGAGAGCTATGTGCTAGAGGCTTGGCATGTATATCTTCTGCATGTCCTTCTCTGTGGTGTTGCCTTTGTATCTGCATCGCGTTTCCCAGATGCCATTGGTCGAATTGGTATCATGGCGCTCTGGCTCTCTATTGCCGGATTTATCGCCTCGCTGGCGACGCTCCTAGCCATCAGCGAGACTAAGCAGTCCAGTACGGCAGTCTTTACCAACTTTCAGAATGTCACTGGTTGGGGAGATGGATGGGCTGCCGTCATTGGTATTGCAAGCTGTCTGTGGGCCTATTGTGGCATGGACGCGCCGACACACATCTCCGAGGAAGTTCCCAATCCAAGTCGTAACGTCCCCATTGCCATTTGTATCACTTTGGCCTTAGGAATTGTCACAGTCGTTGCATGGAACATCTCCCTCTTATTTGTGGTCCCAGACATCCTGGCCCTCATTGAATCCGGGATCCCGATTTTGGGAGTGTATGAAGTCGCGCTCAACTCGAAGGTCGCAACGACGATCTGGGCCGTTTACTACATTGTCTTGTTCTATAATATTGTTCTCAACCTCTTTATATTCTCAGGCCGAATGATCTGGTCACTCTCTCGCGACAGCAGTATCCCTTATTCCAGTTACTTCTCACAACTCAGGTGGGCCAGTCCCGTCCGCGCCACTGCTATTATGCTTGTCCTGCAGATTCTCGTCGGCCTCCTATACATTGCTTCCAAGACGGCTTATAGCAGCTTTGTCGGTCTAACATTGTTCGCTCTTAACATTACATTAACCCTTCCTCAAGCTGCTCTGCTATTTGGAAGTCGCGAGTCATTGCCCAGGAGAGCTTTCTCCCTCGGAAGGTTCGGCTATGCCATCAATGCATTAGCGACGCTCTTTGGGGTTTTCTTCAACATAGTGCTGGCGTTCCCCATCAGCTATCCTGTCACTGGGACTTCTATGAATTATTTGATCGTCGTCTTCGCGATTGGTCTTGTTGTTACAATATACGCTTGGTTCTCTGGCGTCGGAAAACGTTTCACTGGCCCGCAACTAAATCAATAAAGAATACTTTCTGCAGCTCATCTGACTTAGTTCAGACTTAAGGATTGATATGGCTAAAAATAGAGTTTTGAGCAATTGAATTCTCGAACTTATGGCCAATTAAAACAACAAGCAATTTATCAAATTATCAGATATTAGAACTGTGAAAGCTTGATTCATCGATATAGTAATTTAGGAGTGATTTACTACAAGTAAAGTTTTGCTGTGATCTAGGTTAGGTCATCGAACAACCCACGCGTTCTTCTTAGATTGCGACCAGTCTTTGACTATAGGGCTTTCAAATCGTCTCGGCTACATAACATAATCCATAGACCATAATAGCAAAGACAACACTTAAGTCCCATTTGTCACCAGGCCAAAACTTCCATTCTCGACTTATTTCGAAACCTAAGCCAAGGACAGGAGACCAGGTCGGTAGGGGAGCGCACCATAGTCCAGTGGTGGTTCTTCTTCCACGGGATCTCTTCCTTGATAGAGTAGCTGAAGGTTGCAAGGGTCCACGGGAAATCTTTCATCAGCCGATGTACGAATCAGCTCTCCATGGCTTATGTCGTCAGTCCAAGTCGCGCCGCTGTTGACCTTGCCGGCAAATGGATTTTCCTCAAACCCAGATTGGGCATTCCACTCTCCATCCAAGCTATCAGCTGTGAACGAGCGAAAGTAACGCCCGACACTACCAACAGCCTCGACAATCATCAGATACTTGTTTTGCCCTTGAAGAGAGTAGACTTGAACTGCTTCGAAAAGATTTTCTTTCGTATCGCTCAACACGATGGTAGATTCTGTACCAAAATTGCCAGGGAAATCTTCCAGTGCCATGCTTGCTCGATAAACAACGCCATTGTCACCGCAGAAGAAGAGATACATGCTCACTCCGTCAGAAATTAGAGTTTGGTCGATGGGTCCGGTATCAGAGTTGGCAATGGTACCAGTGAATAACGGCTCCAGAGCTGACCATGCACTCACGTCGGCGGGATTTTGGGAGGTCATGTAGGAGAAAGGAGAGTATCCCCATTGGTACGCAAGAATCCAGATGCCCTTGGGACTAAAGTAGAAAAGCGTGGGTGCGACAGTGGCGGGATTCATGCCGGTTTGAGTAGCGCTGGCCATTTCTGAGAAGTCTGCGAAAGGACTGAAACCAAGCGATCCAAAACTTTGGTCGTTGCTGTTGGTTGCATAGACCAGATGGTCACCGTCATATGGTACTATAGTGAAATCTTTGAGGCTGAACCACCCTTCGGCCGGCTCAGACAACGCACCAGTTGACTGCCAGCTGTAAGTGGTGGGTAGATCACATGCGGCTGTAGTGGGAGTACTTAAGGCCAGCATGATATATGTTGTAGCGAAACAGGTCTTAAATATCGATCGATTCATGGTTGAAAAAGTGTCGTGTATGGATCGGGGAGTGTAAGTTTTGGGATGAAGACTAACATGCGAGCTTCTTGATGTTCAAGGTGTTCCAACGTTTATATCTGAATACATCCTGTACGATGATCATCTCCTTGTACTATCAACTTCTCTCTCCGTTTACACATGCTATTCCTAGTTTTACCAGTAGTAGTATCATGAATTTGAACGGCTAATATCCGACCATGTTATTCTCCCAAACCCGCCGGCAATATCAGTAAATGTGTGTAATATCCATTTTTCTTTTTCGGCTGTAGGGTAGAGGCACTGTTCCCCTTTATCCACTTTGTCTGACCGGGACCCTCATTGGTTGCTTCAACCGCCCCAACAGGGTTATTAGACTCATGTGTAGTGTGGAGGATTTGCGTGTGGGTTGTGGAGAACCTGGAGAGCGCGGAGACCGTATGATCCAGGGGTGATTGTTGATCATTATTACACTAAGCTGAGGGATACCGGTTAAAGCAGCCCGTCAGTGATTAGTTCTGTCTTGTTGGTGCGCGTCCTGTTAGATGCAGCATGTCATATTCAATGTAAATTATAAACTTGTTTTGCGCCTAGGAAATCTTTAGGAGCATGACCGGCTTCCAGGCTTCGAAATAAAAAGTCCAGGATTTGCAAACCACTCTTTGATTCGGTCAATCTAGTCTCAAATCTATTTATCGGAATTCATCATGTTCCTTAAGCAACTGCTGGCTATCGGCAACTGTCTCTTAATAGCCGCTGCACAAACATTCAGCAACCCCGTCATTTGGGAGGACTTACCAGACAACGAGGTCACTCGAGTTGATAATGCCTTTTACATGACTGCCTCTTCTTTCCATCTCTCCCCCGGTGCTCCCATCTTGCGTTCCTATGATTTGGTCAACTGGGAGCCAATCGGTCACTCTGTGCCAACACTAGACTTCGGGCCAAGTTACGACATGACGGATTCCCAAACGGCCTACGTTGCTGGAATCTGGGCTTCTACCCTCCGCCACCGCGAGTTCGACGATAAATGGTACTTTCTTGCCTGTGTCGGGTTTTCCAAAACCTACATCTACGTTGCCGATGAAGCCGACGGCACTTGGACTCGCCATAGTACTATTGACCACTGCTTCTACGACGCGGGCTTGCTCTTTGACGGCGAGGCGGTTTACGTAGCTTATGGAAACACTAAAATCAACATAGCCCAACTGTCTACTGATCTGATTTCAGTGGTTGCCAACGAGCTCGTGTTTGAGACTCCAGCGGATATTGGCGCTCTTGAAGGTTCGAGGATATACCGCCGCGATGGCAACTACTACATTTTTGTAACTCGACCACCAAACGCACAATATACGCTCAAATCATCGTCCCCATGAGGCCCCTTTGAGCACCGCGTCTTGTGTGACAACATCGCCTTGACTTCAGCCCCTGGCGGGGGTGCTCCCCATCAGGGCAGTCTCCTAGATACTCCCGATGGCAACTGGTACTACGTCGGTTTCACAGACATATATCCTGGAGGTCGAGCGCCTGTTCTGGCTCCGATTACTTGGGGTGACGATGGCTTTCCAACTCTCGTGACCATCGACGGCAAATGGGGCGATTATTCATATCCGCTGCCAGAGGTCAAACAACCCGACACTCTAGGCCTGTACGAGTTCCGAGGCTCTGTCCTGGGGCCTCAGTGGCAGTGGAACCACAACCCCAACACTGGTAGCTTTACTGTGAATAATGGGCTAGAGTTGAGGACTGCCACTGTCACGCAGGACATTTATCTGGCTCGCAATACATTGACCCATCGGATTAGGGGTCCTGTCGGTACAGGCACCATCCATCTAGACTTTACCGCGATGGCTGATGGAGATCGTGCCGGACTGTCTCTCTTCCGAGATGACTCCGCTATGATTGGAATCGAGCGCCAAGGAGATTCGTGGTCACTCGTAGCTCGGAGGTCCGTTATGGATGAAGGGAAGAAACACGGCGAAAGTGTACAGGAATTGGCCCGCGTCGACAATATTGCTTTCCGTGAGGTGTGGCTCCGAGTTACCGCCGACGTGCATCCAAATCGAATGGGCCAGGGACTCCTGAGCTTCAGCGTAGATAACTTGAATTTCACCGAGTTGTCGAGATTTGATCTTCGGCGAACCTGGCCGTTCTTCCTGGGTTACAGGTACGGCATCTACAATTATGCTTCCAAGGGCTTGGGCGGATTGGTTCGTGTTTCCTCCTTTCTCAATGAAGTGGCCAATCAGTAGGTGGTATAAGAACGATAAACAAATTGAACCAGTTTAAGTTTCTCTCCTTGACGAGATCTATATCTATAATAATTGTCGTAGATTCTAAACACTTTACGCCTTGAACGTGAGAAACTTGTACATGCTTTTAGCTCTGCCTAATCTAGCTACTTAGCCCTCAACTTTTCCTTAGTCTAAATATCATTATATCCTGTTTATATATCTTAGACATACTTTAAAGATGAAGTAAGTAATTTATTTATATCATTAGTGCTTTATCTATGCCTATTAAATTTAAAAAGATCTATGTCCTTTGATGATTACCTCTAATAACAATCTGGTTTAGAGACATTATTCCTTTGGGGGCATTTATTTAGCCCGAGATCAACTGTGCGTGCTTTAATCTTAACCTTCGGCCGGTTATATTAGAACTTTTTCTCCATTAAGTGCTTTGCATCTCTTGAAACAGTTGCGCCACATGGTGAGAACTGGGTTGACTACCATTGTTGTCTGTGCCGCCATGATGGACCCGGATTCTAGACCAACTAAGAACTCCTCCGTTTGCGTTTGGATCGACTAGGAAGCGGACATTGGCGACCCGGATGGATTCGTCTTCGTGGCAGGCATGCTCAATGGCGCATTTGCGATGGGAACTCCCGATGCAACTGTCCACCTCGCTGAGGAGATCCCCTTCCCGGGAAGAATGTCCCCAAAGCCATTGCTACTCAACACATACTTGGCCTTCTCTTGGCTTTCGCATACCTGATTACTGGCTTTATTCCACTAGAGATACAGTGCCATGCTTATCGCTTCTTTTCCCTTTGCCGAGATCTACTCTCAAGCAACACGGAGATCCGACATTGGAACCTCAGCTCTCCTGATCCTAATCCTTATGTCGATAGTTCTATGCACCATTAGCCTACACGCTACGTTCGGGCGGACACTTTGGACTTTGGCGCGAGTGAACGCCACGCCCTTCGCGAAGACTCTTGGCAAAATGAGTGCATCTAGGCATATGTCTGTAGCTGCAGCTGTGACAGGCACGGTCTTGGTGAGCCTGAATGGCGTTATATATCTCTTCAGCACTGCAGCTTTCAACAATTTCATGGCTAGTTTTATCCTGCACTCCTCTTCATCGTATATTGCGTCACCGGCGCCGTATCTACTACAGCGCTTGAATGGAAAATTAGTGCCAGGCTCATTCTTCATTCGAGGCGCACTTAGGCATGCTCTTCACATTTTTGCATGTGGATACATGGTGGTTTGGTTTGTCATCTACTGCTTCCCTTACTCGTTGCCGACCGAAGCCGAGAGTATGAACTACACGTCCCTGATCTGGGGTGGCAACACCACTCTTGCTGGGCTTAGGTGGTTACTTGATGCCAGGAGGACATGTGAATGGCCGATGAGAATCGAGAGTTGTTAGTTTAGCATTCTTGCATACAAACCTTTATGCGGGGGATCTTTGTTAGTTGGACTGTTGGTCACGTTGATCCGGTGTTAGTGTTTCGGAGCGTTGTAAGCCGTAGTTGGCTAAGCTACTTCAACGCGACTGCTGATAAGAATGTTTCTCTGCCTTATCAGAGCTTGTATTAGAGAAGAAGAGAGAAAAAAATACATGAGCTAGCCCTGGATTACTCATTTGAAATGGCTTGCGTGTACTGGGGTGCCGCGCAATGCTGTTTCGGCTACGGGAGCCAATCTACCTGCCATATACGGTAGGGACAAGGCCGAAGCCGAAGCCGTCTTCGTCACCGTGACTCACGCCGACAATCAAGTGTATTTCAAGGTGTTGGACGCAACCAAACCAGGATTTTTCCTTCTCTTCCTCATCTTGCCTAATTATTTTGAAACAATTGCGAGTGATTGCAAACAGATTATTAATGATACCCTGTTAAAAATGGCCGATATAGAACTTAGCCAGGACGACATTGAACGCCATGTGTACGTCTGGGCCGCCATCCGTGAATACGTCGTCGAGCGGCAACCCTCCGGTAACATCGCCTGTCTACGCACCGACCGGCCCGCGGGGACGTGGGAGTATGTCGGGTTCGAGCCTACAAAGCAAGACTTTGACGCAACCGTCGACGCTGTGCTAAAAAACAAGAACCATTTCCTCACAATCATTGGCAAGGACATGACCCAGTACCGGGAAATGGCTGCCGCGCATGGGATTGACATCCTCGCGCAAGAAGCGCTTATGACAGTGGACCTATCAGGCCTGTCGGCAGATTCGGCAACAACGGCCTTGTTTGTCAAGGACATTGAGGCCAAGGACATGGGTATCGCGACGAGGTGCCGGCTTACTGTGACAACGACCGAGGAACAAGGCAGCAAGCTGGCGGCATCAGGGCAAGTCGGCATTCAAAGGGACATGGCCGTCTTCGATAGAATCAAGACGGAGGAGGATATGCGACGGAAAGGGCTGGGGTCGCTGATTATGCGCTCGCTAGGCGCAGAGGCGCATGCAAGAGGTGCAAAGACAGGTTGGTTAATTGCTACGCCAGAGGGACAATTTCTATATAACCATCTGGGCTGGAAGCATAGTTACTGGGTTCTAGTTCTGGGTGACAAGAGTGCTATTGAAAATCCATAGACGAGTAGAAGCAGGTTGTTCTAGGGGTTACATAAAAGATGCCAGCGAGAATGCAAAATGTAACAGGTCTAATGAGACGCACACCGAAGCGAAAGATTGCCACGATTATCTGCGGAAAGTCATTCACAGGGAGAATCTGACGAACAATATAAAAAATAAACAGTTGGAAGCTGTTAGACTCGATATGCCCTGTGATTTTTACTCGCTTGGTATCAGCTAATAAGAAGCACCAAACGAGGGTGAATCCTAATACAATAACTAAAGGCAAAAATAAGGGGAAATTGAGATAGCGAATGCCAAGGTGGTTTTGGAGAATATCACTATTCGCGGAAAAATTTGCCTATACATGAAACCAAGTTCAAAACTTGACCAAGATGGCGATGGCAGGAGACTTGGACCACCTGAAGAACGTAGGCGTCGAAGTCGGTAGGTACAAGTTGGATCACATCGAAGAGGCTATACAAGCTGCTGCACAGGATCATAACTTCGGAACTGGCATTGGTATTACTCCGTAGGTATTAGATAGGCACCTTTACAAGCATTTGACAGCAAATTTGAGCTACATCAGCGGGTATAGTTAAAGTAACCATTTTCCCCTCTATGGCTTCCACCCTCCTGTGCGTTCACGAAACAAGCCCTCGGGGTCATACTTTTGCGACGTCCTCTTCGCCAGAGCTGCATTTTCTGGCTTCAGTCTACCAAAGTAATCCTGGCGGTAAAACCCGTAGTTCATGAATAATGGTAGGTACACCCCGCTGGCTAAAGTTCCATCTTGCTGCCATCCAAGAACCCTGTTGCGCACACCCGTATATGTCGCTTCCATGATGTCTGCCATGGTATCGTACGGCCCAGGGAGGAAACTGTAGTTCATCTCAATGATCAGCTTGTCGGCATCAGGTTCTGCCGCGATGAGATCGTCGCTGCGCTGGAGGGCTTGCTGGGCGATACGCTTGGGAAATGGCTGGTATGCAATAGATGCGACGATTCCAGGGACGGCAAGGACAGATTGAGACATGGAACGCCAGTGGGCATGGATGCTGTCAAAGAACGTGTCGCTGTTCTCTTCGGAGGGCAGAGGGACAGTTTCCGTAGCAATTTGAACAGTGGAGCCCTCGACAATGACCCAGTTGCTTCCTGCCATAAGACTGGCGTACGACTGAGTTCTAAGAGTATTAAGTATAGGATTGGCGTCGGTGAAATTTTGGAAGATGCCCTGTGGAGGGCTAGGACCGTCATAGAAGAGGAACAGAATCCATGAGTCTACCAAATTTAGGTTGGTGCGCTCAGCTGTGACAATGACTGCAGCCTTATCATCGGTATTATATTCGGTAAAGTCGCGCACAGCCTTGAGTAGCTTCTTGTCTGTTTTCTCAGTCCGCGCGTAGACCAGATTGCCTCCGTATATATCACCTTGTCGGTAGGTTTGGAGCAGATAGGAGGCCACAATACCGAAGTTATTGCCACCGCCCTTGAGAGCTTTGAATAGATCTTCATGTTCCGTCGCTGAGGCGGTGACAATAGAGCCGTCAGCCAATATGACCTCATAGGCGAGCACGCTAGAGGCTGACCAGCCATATTGTGCAGACATGTAAGACAAACCCCCTCCAAGGATTAAACCCCCAACTCCAGTATTACCGATACGTCCGCCCACAAACGTCCAGCCAGTGCCGTCAAGCTTAGCAGATATGCCATCAAGCCTGTTGCCGGGTCCAACTTTAGCGACACCCGTCTGTTGGTCAAGTTCAACGTGGTCGAGCTTCGATGTGGATATGAGGGGTCCGTTTTCAACTGATGAGAAGTAGTTGTTCGGGTTATGGCCGCCAGACTTGACGGCAAAGTCCTCGTCGGTGTCCTTGAGGATCTTTACAATGGTGGTAACCTCCTCTGCGGACTTTGGGAACATGATACATGATGGCTTGATCAGACTGCATGTCTCAGACCAGTACTCATTCTGCTCGCTCGCATATGCCAAGGTGAGCGGACGAGCAACTTGGATGGTCCCAAGAGCCTCAACAGATGTGCAGGTATCAGCTCTAGCGAGCGCTATGAACAGTACCGCAGACAAAGCACTGAGTGTACGCATCTCTGAAGTCTTATATGCCGGATAAGATAAGGTAGTGGAACAAAGCTTATATATTTTGTTTGAGTTTGAGCGTGCTATGTGGAACATAGCCATGGGCATAATCTAGTCTCTTTATACAATTACCGATAGAAGGAAGTCCCCAAATATATTTGAACGCCACTCAAACCTGTATTTTTCTCACATTAGGCTAAGGACTAGGCGTATATGCATTGAGGAATGAAACCTGCAGAATAGCTCTAATATAATGCATAAGCGAGCCTATCAAACACATGACCCCTTGGATAAAGATCCTTCTATGGCTGTGCCATAACTAAATGTACCAATCACATGAAACAGATTCCAAATAAGTAAAGCCTCCAACTAGATTTTGCGTATATCAGTTAAGCGAGGTTGTCTTCCCCGTAACCCCGTTGGACAAGCCTGGGTCGATTGATTATTCCGAAATCGTTGTTTTGGCGCTGAATCGGCCTGCATGTCGTCAGTGGCTTGCCTTGGCGTGCGCTGAGCCCGCATAGGCCTACAAGCGAGGGTGATGTATGGAATATCAAGAAGGATCATGTGGTAAAGATGGTGAAGTTAGGGTTAGTGCGGAGGCCCGGCCCGGCAGACGACAAGGTTGGAAGTGGGTGAGCCGGGATTCTCTTCAATAGCGCACTATCACCCCCGATATTAAGTGGGCATCTCAATGAAATTACTCACTGCCTATTCCAGTTTCCCGGATATATGGCTGGGTGTGTCAAGATTAGGAAACGTGGACCACTGACCGGGAGGTTGCCACCCTTACTGAAATGCACTGAATGGGGTGATCGACCCTAGCTAGGGTCCCTTTTGGAATTTAATCCCTGGCCTTTCCGGGGAGCTGGACTGATTCAGACGAGCTGAATGTGTAGCTTAGACCTAACCCTTGTTCCGAGGTGATGATTTGAATTCAATAGCTTGATCCTTAAGACAAGAAATAATTTTTCAAAGGTAACAATACCCTAATAATAAACCTTATCGGGCCTTTTTTTTTAAGTATAGCGGGAGGCAACCGACGTACGTCATTGGACTACACCCTCTACAGGAGAGCTGAACCATAGTAATGCATCGATGACAGACACCTGGCCCTGGATAGGCCTAGCATCATTGGAGAATAAACAAGGTCTCGTGACGATCTCAACAGTGGGTAATGGGGAGATAGTTAGGATAGCCGACTACATGTAACAAGCAAAGATATATAGACTGTGCTTTAAGCAAGTGAAGAGCCATAAGAGAAGTGTTAGTTACGAATCAAAATGGAGCCACGACAGATTCTTCCCAGTCAATGAGCAAGCAGATTGACGCTTATCTAAAATTGAGCGTCGGCGGGAAGACCCTAGCTGATCTTCTGGGGCGCCCTTATCAACTAATCTTACCATACAATCATAAAATACTTTTTGCTACACCTTAGATCATGTATCTGCTTTGGTCGTCGTATATAGCGTCTTATACTATTAAATAATAAAGGTTTCACTTTATGGGTGAAGATGTAATATTTCTAAGAATGTAGAGTTCTATTAAACGAGCACACCCTCAAAGGGTTTCTTAATGGTCGTTGGCCTGTATCTAGAGGTCTTCCTTGTTTATATCGTGCTAAATCTAGCTGTGTGGTGCACATCATGTCTCGAACCAGATCGATGTAATGTAGTTAATATAGGAACTTGGAGATTAGGAGAGCCATACTATACGGTATCCTATTTCTGACATCGATGTCATTATCCGCAAAGCTTACAAAGTGTGTTTCTTTAATCTTGAGTATAGTATAATTTCATAAATTACATTTATTTCGCATCGCCATTTACATTATCCCTTCAATGCAATCAAGCCTGCTTCACGTTGGCCAAACACTCCAGCAGAGCAGCTTTCTCCCTCTGCAAAGCTGACTCCAGTGAGTTTAAGGGGATGCCGAATTTAGCTTGAACTGCTTTTGTGCGCTCTGGGCCATGCTTGAGGTCTCGAGTGTTGATCCAAGCATGAAATTTGTGCAAGCCAACATTGTTACTCGCCTCTTCCATTTCTAGTTCGGTCCGCTTCCTCGTTTGGATATCCTTACCGCTGACTTTCTTCAAAATCTCTCCCGACTCCGCAGGGGTCAGGAATTCGTTGGCGAGATCAATCTCCTCCTCACCGAATTTTTCAGGATCCTGTAACGCCGCTGCTGCGTACTTCCCGATATCATATGCATCCGTGTGAGCTATTGGAACTCCATCATTCAGCGAATGAACCAATATCCCATCAACTGGAAGCGTAGGATAATTCATGTACACGCTCGGCAGCAGGTAGTCAAAGTGAATGAATGACGGTCGAAGGATGGTGTACGCCTGAAACCCAGCCCCGCGGACAATATCCTCAACTAAGGCTTTAGATTGGTAATAACCGTGTAACCCAATCTCTTTAGTGACAGTGTTGTCCCATAGGGCCTTGTCCCCAGTATTGAAAGTCGTCGATGCGACAATGGTTTCGACGCCTGCCTTCTTGCACGCTTCGACAACGCTAGTAGCTTGTTGCGCCTCAATCCCTGGAGGATAAGGGAACGTATTCAGGAAAGCGCCCTTGCAACCTTGGGCAGCTTTAAAAATGGCTTCAGAATCGGTGCTTTCTCCTTTGAACACGGTGACGTTGGCCTCGTTCAAAATTGCTGGAAGCGTTTCGGGGTTTCGAACCACAGCATGGACATTGGCACCTGCCGCAAGTAGGTGTCTAATGGTCCATTGACTTTGTCGGCCAGTAGCTTGCGTAACAAGATAGGTGCTCATGATGAAGACTCTTTACATAGACTTTTGTGTTGCAGAGGATCGATGGAAGGCGTGACAGTGTAGATGATGGAATTGAGGATTCAGCAACCAACTCGAGGTTGGCAACGGATGGAATATATAGGCGATGAATGACATATCCGCACGCGGCCTCTAATGGTATGTATGTGCCAATAACTTTAGACATCCCCCCCCTCCGTGCATACACATTCTGCAAATGGCGCAGCTTATGGCGGAGCGTTTCAAAGCTGGACATCATGTTTGTCGCGCAAGGGCCCAGAATCCCGGATGCCATTTTCTGCAAACAGGAACGCGATCACAATGGTATGATTGGATGACAAATTCAAGATTGCCTGGAGGAAAGTTGCTTTTGGTGGAGAACCACTATATATAGCTTCAAGATTAATAATTGACCCGGAGAAAACTTGTCTTGAGGGGCCATGACTAATAATAAGCCTGGCAACTTTTGTCCGACAAATCCTCAGGTTTTAAGGGATCTTGTTTTCACCATTCCAAGAAGAATCCTCTACCCAGAGTTCGAATCAAAGATCGGTCCTACAATGGCCAACCAGACGAAGACGGCAAAGAGGGCATGTTGGACGTGTAGAGGTTGGTGGATAGTCTTGCCTACGTCTCACTGGATCTTGAACTAATCACAGGTCGGTCAGCCCGAAAAACGCCATGTGACCGCATACTCCCTACATGCCAGAGATGTTCCCAGCTCAAGCGTCAATGCGAAGGTTATGGAATGAGGTTGTCATGGCCAGCGAGTGGGAACAACAAACGCGCCATCATTGGAGCGTCACCGAAAATAATAAGCGGTTACGGCAGCCGAGGAGCCGACATCCATCTCATCAACACCTACCTGAATGACGTTGAATGGTTTTACTGCATCTCTCAACAGAGTACAACGCAATACCGGACTTGTATAGTCTGGCCAGCTCCGGACTTATATGCTCAGCCTCAACCAAAAGTTAGGCACAAAGAATTAGTCGATTATTGTATGTTCAGGATGCCTTTCCTTATTGGTAATGGAACACGTAGCTCACAAGCCATATACGGAAGTTCAAACAGCTGCCCATCGCTCGTTAATTACGTTTGCTGTTGACACATCCCCTATCCGAGATTCAGTACTCCGCATGGCCCTTGCTCGTGATACTAATTCAGGGCTGGCTATTTTCTATGCGATACTTGCCATCTCCTCGCTTTGTCGAAGCGGCCTTCGCCAAGAAGCCGTTCAATATAAACTTGCTGCAATCCACGTTCTATTTGAATCTGTGAATGGTGGGACTATGAGTCCGGCCGATGTTGCCCAACATGTTGCTGCATGCATGCTTCTAGCCGCTTTTGAGGTACGTTCAGCAGACTTTGAGACAAATGTTGGACACAAAGTAACAGCTCTTTTTGCTCAGATTCTCATCCCAAATGAGAGTTCTGGAGAGTGGCTTAGATATGTACGAATGGCCGCTGACCTTATCCAACGAAATCAACTCGAAGTGCATCTGGATGGAGACGATGTCAGAAATGTCCTTGACTGGGTTCGTTACCAATCTGCACTCTCCAAATTTACCACAGCCCACACGAAAGGCGTTGCCGTGAAATTGAACAACTTTGAGACGGATACTCCCGACATCACAGCAATTTCACAATCACCTGCGGTAAGAAAGAGACCGTACATATATCGCGTGTTATTTCCAACCATCGCCTAATACCTAAATTCAGATACTTGACTATCCCAGCTCACGAACTAAAATTCTTAACTTGCTTTCTACTGCATTTGACACCATTATCGACCCAAGAAGTCGAACAGGTCAAAGCGAAGGCTACAAACATCAGCTTGTAGTTCTTGAGAGAATTATTCAGACCTTCCCCATCACTCCGTTATATGAGAATACAAGCCCCTGTCCGAAAAAACTACAGAGCTGTATAGAATTGTCATTATAATATACCTGTACCGTGCATCACAAGGCTTTCTTCAATGCTCGGGAGAGATTGAATCTCTGGCCAACAGGGCGTATTCCATGACCAATGAATGGCCATGTTGCTTTCACTTCTTTCCCGTGCTCATACTGTCTTGTGAAGCGCGGACAGAAGAAAGAAGACTCTGGATGCTCCGCCTTCTAAAGAGGTCCGGCCACGGGCCCCGCGGACGAGAATTACAGGCGCTGAGGATCGCGGTCCAGTCTTTATGGGTCCAGCAGGATCTTCACGCCGACGGCGATGTATTGATAAATTACTATGGCCTGATTAGCTCTGTCGTGAGCTCTTCAAGTTCACTTACACCATTTGTATAGTTCCAATGGCAACTTTCTCTTCTTGCTTAGCAGGGTCGTTTGGAAACAGCTGAGGCGGTGGACTTTGTGCCCTGAGATTGATTCTCATACCGGACATGGCGAAAAGTGTGACAGGGATGATTCCACAGCCAAAGGGCAGTATGGCTCTGGAAGTCTTTGGTAGTGCATGCTCAAGACTTGCGAGGAATAGAGCGACAATGTTGAGAAAACTATCCCCCGAAGTCCATCCACTTTTTATATACACAAAGCTGGGGTCCGGGAGCGAGATGATGGAGAACTGTAGCGATTCGCCGCAGCAGAGGTTATTAATTGAAGCGGAATTGATAGAACACTCGAATTTTCTAGGACTGATAATGAGGGTCTATGGATAACTTATCCATGAAGGATACGTATCACGTGAGATACCCCGTGATCTGAGCTTTCTCGCGTCACGAGAAACGATGTCTTGGTTGCGGAAGTACGATGACGCGACCGTGACAGTCACGAAATTGGCTACCCTACACCTCGCGGCATCTCCCGAACTTATCACAATAATAATAGTAGAAGAAGTCCCTTCCCTATGAGGAAGAAATAGCATAGTAGTGGTATAATTTTTATTTTCTCTTTCTCCAATCATGTCACTGGAAGTTGTTCGCTATTGGTTGAAAGCAACTATGTCAAATGTCTATCGAAGCTCTCTATAGCCTCCACAAAAAGACAAGCTCAACTATGATCTGCTACTAGGTGCACAACGCAAACAGTCAGCTTCCTGGTCTACTGTTTGTACATAGCCTCCCTTCTAATATGAATAAGATTGAATGATAAGACCTTGAAGAAGAGAGCAATAATCTACTAGATTCTTAAAGTTTAAACAATAAAAGCTCACATAGCCCTGGTAACGCGATGGAAGCAGACGCGAGCTATGATGAGGCCAGGGTTGTTGGATCCATTGACGCAAGGTATTATAACGGGAGTAGCACTCAATAGCGCATGAAAATTTGCTATGTACTTTACCACTATAAACCCTAATAAAAATACCTGCCGGGTTTTTAATAAGGAAGGTAGGGGCGATCTGATTGATACATATGGGGTCCGCCAAAACAGGGGTTATTAATAATAACACACAAATCATTCCAACAAGGGTCCATGTAACATGTCCTCATAATTTCAATCACTACGCCAACACTCGCTTCTAGAATCCGTGATGGACGTACTGCGCCCAATTGAGGGGCATTGTCATGTCATCGGCCCGGACGACCATCAATGCGTCTCTAAGAGCCCACGCAACCTTCCCATTGTTCCACTTGCGCCGGTCCTGAGCAAAAAGCGAGGAATAGAAGAGCCTCGCCACCTCTACGCACACCCTGTCATTCGACGGCCAGAGGCAGCCAACCACATGAGAGAAGCCTGCCACATGAAAGCCGCTCACCACGTGAATCACCTCGTCTGACAGGTTCTATACCTTGTTCTGTGCTGTTGAGCACGCGGATAGATAGGCGAGCTTGGCATGCTTCAGGTCCATTTCCGAGATCATTTTGACGGTGAGCCTGTCTTGGATGAGCCCAGCTGTTTCGCGGCATCCATCCTGCTCGTCGTCGACGGTGGAAACCTGTCCTTGCCGCTGCAATATGAGGCCACTCTTTGACGGGTCCAAAGGATCCGTCGTTCCGTGGCAAGCAAAGTGAGCAACTGAGCATCCCTCAAGATGGGACAACACCTGGTCGACGCTGGGTTGCAGCATGCCCTCTCCTGGCAAATACCCCTTCTCAGCTCAATAACATTTTCCATTTCTTCGTTGGCACCGGGCAAACCTGGTGGTGCCTTGCCACCGGCAGGGGGTGTTGTCGGCATCGTCACCACAAGGAGGGCGTCGCTTGACGTCTCGCAACCTTGTTCCTTCCATTGGGCATGGGCGAGAGCCTTGATGGAGGACGTATATGACGAGATTGTCTGGTGGTACGCAGTCTCTGTCGAGCCGGGATCATGGATACCTGCTGCATGAAAAGGCATTGAGCTGGCGAGTCCACTCCCGATCCACCACACTCTAAAGGGCTCGCATATCGTAGGCTCGTCCAGAGCAAGCAAACCATCCAGAACCACTTTGACGCAGGTGTTCCAGAGCCATGAGAGGTAATTGGCGTATTCTTTGTTCTTTCTTGCCCGTTCTGCCCTCCGACCGGTCCAAGATGTGTTGAGCCATGTTGTCGCCTCAGCTGCTGGTAGGTCCGGGAGATGAATTCTCTTGATGGCAGTAGGCGAGACAATAATGGCATCGCTGCGTAATTCTGTAATGTTGGCGATCACGATGATACCTCCCTTAGCGCACTCCTTCATTTGTTTTGTTGTCTGGCAGCGCAAGAAGCGCTCACAGCCTGGAATCTTTCTAATCTTGTTTATGCAGTCGTTTAGATCAGAGATGGACTGTATACGCTCTTGCCGTGCTCGATCCCCTGCCATTCCCCGTTCTTGGATACGTATTGGGGAGTTGATTTTGTTTCTGAGCTTCTCATACCGTCGAGCGAGTTTGGGTTTTGTCGTCGCCCAACAAGCTATATCACTCCGGCCATCTATCAGCTGGCCCAGAATGACTGCCCGGCCTTGTTCAAGATGGAGCAGAGCATCCTTGACCTTGTCCATTGCCAGTAATAACGCGCACGTGTTCGCGGCTATACCTGAAAAAGTCGACACAACATACTGCTGATCGGTGCGGCCAAGGAGTTTTGTGTTAACCAAAGGGAGCAGGCCAATGGCTCCGGTGCCAATCTTGGCGGCGGCCTTTGCTTTCCCTTGGAGGACAAGCAGCCTGATGCAGTGAGTAGCCGACCTGATGCGATGAAACGGGATAGCAGAGGGAGTCTCCCAAGCCTCGATGAAGGAGTCGCAGACCTCCTTGAGGTCGTTGGGCGACCCGGTTTGTTCGTGCCGTCTCTCAAGCCTAAGTCCCCGGTTGTTCAAGTAACCCGGGCGGTCTGGATGATCTTTGGGTATGACCGCAACTGCCTGCCGAGCCAGACCAATCGCCTCCTCGAGGTCTTCCATCACTCCGGTTCGGCCATACCGGCTCGCAAGCTTGTTCCCTAAGTTGTTCAAGCGACCCAAGTGGTCAAGATGATTTATAGGCATGGCTGTGGCTACGTTTGCCTCTCTGGACGCATCAATTGCTGCCTCCAGGTCGCTCATTTCTTTTGTGTGCTCATACAGGCTCTCGAGATTGTCTCCAAGGTTATCAAAGTACATCGCACGGTCTGGATGATCAGGGGCCACGGCTTCGATTGCGCGCCGAGCCAGGTCAATCGCTTCCTGGAGGTCATTCATCTCTCCCGTCCGCTTATAACAACGCTCAAGTTTGTTTGATAAATTATTCAAATAGCTTGCATAGAAGAGGTGATTGGCAGGCGTATTTGCAACAGCTTGCCGTGTCACGCTTATCGCCTCCTCTAGGTCGTTCATGATCCCCAATTGCCTATATCGACTTTCGAGCATTATCCCCAGGTTGCTCAACCAACCCGCGTGGTCTGGATGGCCTTGGGGAACTGCTTCAAGTAGTTGTCGAGCCGCATGGATTGCTCGTTCGATATCACTCACCTCTCCGGTCCGGTCGAAACGACGGCTTAGTCTGCTTGCTAGATTATTCAGGTAGCTAGCGTAGTCCGGGTGGTCTTTACATGTCACTGCGACTGCTTGTCGGTCCATGTCAATCGCTTCGTCAAGGTCTCGTATCGTATCGCTCTTCTCGTATCGAAGAACAAGCTTGTTTCCCAGATTTATAAGGCATGCTATTCGGTCCGAGTCATTGCCTGACGCAACTACAACGGCCTGCTGGGCTATACTGAGGGCTTCCTCAAGGTGCTTCATCGAACCGGTAGTTTTATACCAACTCTCGAGAATGTTTCCCAGGTGGTTCAAACAACCCACACGGTCAGGATGGCCATCAGGTGTAGCCGCGACCGCTCTCTTAGCTAAATCCGCCGCTACCTCAAGGTCGCTCAGCGCCGCAGTATGTGTATATAGACAATAAACTTTTCTGGCTAGGTTATTCAAGCAGGTGATATGAGACAGGGGATTACTAGACGTGGCAGCGACTGCTTGTCGACCCACATTGATGGCTTCCTCGAGATCATCCATCACTTTGGTTCGCTCAAACCGAGTCTCGAGCACCATCCCCAAGTTGTTCAGCCTGCCAGCGCGGTCCGGATGTTAGATTGGCGTGGCTGCGACTGCATCGACTGCTCCATCGAGGTCACCCACCATTCCAGTCCGCTTATAATAGTCCTCGAGGTAATTTGCCAGGTTGCTCAACCTGCCTGCACGGTCTGGGTGGCCATCTGGCGTGATCAAGGCTGACTGCTGAGCCGCACTAACGGCTTCTCTAAGATCGCTTATGACCGCAGTCCGCTGATATCGACATTCCAGCATGATTGCCAGGTTGCTCAATCTGCCTGCACGATTTGGATCATTATCTGCGGTATTGCCGACGGCCTGCTGGGCACTGAGGACTGCCGTGTCGACATGGCCGATTTGACCGGTACGCCTGTAAGCACCATAGGAATCCAGCGTGATCCGTGACAGGAAGGCGGGTAGATCTCCCTCAAAGATCTTGTGCTGTCGCGCTGGGTCGCTGGACTCCATCTTGGCACCGCCCAGCCACTTCTGCAGTGGGAGGACTGTTTATAGCGTGGTGGTTGTTTTTCTACGACTACAGTTGCAGGACCTCAGTTGGGCATAGAATATATGGCGCAATGTCCGGACCGCGACTCCAAATTATTAATTAGGTAGCTACAATTGATATATGCTTCCGGCCAATGGCGTATTTGCCACACCAGGTTGTCATGCGGAGCAGGGGCACGACACTGTGCGAGCTAACCACACACTTGATGCTGGATATTTCTCGCATAAGGTACTGTACATCCCACCTTGAATGCACCGGCCTTCTCTATTCTTCTCGAGATCTCATTTCTTTCTTATTCCCTTCCGTGCTCCCGACTCGCGATATGCCACTCAACGTCATCATCCCGGATCTCTTGTTACCGCAAGACTCTGTCAAGCTGGGCCGTTTCATTGCCAACATTGACCATCCACACCAGGGATATCACGACCCCTCATGGACTGAAGCACCAGAGCCCATCATAACCCTCCGCGAAGCATTCACCGGGTCCAACAGTAAAGAGAATGACATTGGCTTTACGTCCGCACTCACGTCCCTTCTGTCAGTGGGATTTGCCAGGCGAGCCAAGGTGAAGGTGGAGATTACCGCAGACCATATCAGAACCTATGTGCTCAACAACTCGGACGAGTGGTTCGTCCAGGCGACAGACTTTCTGGCGACCAAGACCTGGATCGAGAGACAGGTGGATCGGGGCAACGACATGTTCATGATTGTGGGCTTCCACACTGTCACGAATGCCCGCATTGCCCAGCAGATCGTTTCCGGAACAAATGCCCACGGCAAGACTCACGTCCCCAGCGGCCTCTCGCTGGCTGCGTTGGGTCCTTTGGGCAGCGTTTTCAAGCCATCGATGCAGGCCAGTAATGACCGAACCAACAACGTGCGCACCAATTTCACGGCGCCTGGCGAACAGATTTGCGCCCTCCGGTATCGCAAGATCCAGCATCGGTGGTTGTCCAGCAAGACTTTCGACGCCTTGCGGCTCTCCAAATCTCCCCGCTGGACATCTGTTGAGCGGGGTAGGGATGAGGAAGACGATGAAGATGATACTATTGAAGTCGAATCTGTGCGAATGCCGGAGGAGGCTCTTGAGGGAAGATGGGATAGAATTAATGTGTCTGGGAGCGAGACTCTTTTGATACGCATCGAGACTAAATAACCATCTCCCTCGGATAAGTTATCAAAGAATACGTTGTGTGTGATCAAAGGAGGTACATGAACGCCCAGTCACAGCACACCATCGCCTGCCGTTATATCCTAAGGGTAAACTTAACTTCGCTTTCCTTCGCGGAGACCGGATTAAGATGGAGGAAGTCATAGCCGAACTATCGTATCTATCGGCCCTTTGAGATTAGTTCTCACGGGCGTAACAGACTCTACCACTACTACCCTTACAATTGGATTTTGCAGCAGTGGCCCTTTGGTGCAATCAAGAACCTATTATCCATTTCCATCATCTCATCATTCATCTCATGGTTGAGCTTGGCTCCTCGACATTCACGGAAGAACAGCGCCGCTCCAAGTCGTAGCTCCATCCAAGCTAGATGAAGTCCGATGCAGATGCGAGAGCCTGCACCAAAAGGCGACATGGCTGTCTTTTGAACTGCTGTAATCTGTGACTTGTCTATAAATCTGTACCCATCGAACCTGCAGAATGTTAGTATACAGATACAGGGATAGGCATGATAAGGCTAGAAGCTAAAAAAGCATACTTATGTGCGTCTTGAAAGACGGTAGAGTCACGGTGAAGTGTGTAGGCTTGAGTACTAACAACTATACCCGAGGGAATGAAATACCCACACACTGATAGCCCCTTTTTAGGTACAACACGTGGAAGTGCGCCTGGTGCGCACCATACAACCGCAGAGTTTCCTCAATAACACTGTTCAGAAGCGGAGCGTTCTTCAGTTCTTCAGAAGTCAGGTCCGGACTTAGATCACCAATTTCGAGTTCCAACGCGGCCTGAAGATGAGGTTGCTTCAGAACTGCCCAGATAAGATAGGTCAAAGTGACTGCCGTGGTATCAGAGCCGCCAACTATCAGATTCCCTGCCTCGGTTCGAACGGCAATATCTGTTATTCCTGTCTTTTCCTGACCATCCGCCAGGCCAAGCATTTGACTGAATAGATTCGCCGTGCTGAGCCCATCGTTAGCACTGCGCATATTCCCCACGGCTAGAGCGCCATGATCAAAGACGATGCTGTCGGCGTTCATTATGTTCCCGATGCTTTTGAAGGGAAGATATCTTAGGATTGGATAGATCCAAGATAGCTCGTTTCGTACCACTCCGCAGAGGAGAGCCGCTTGAATTGCGTCAATGTAAGGTGTTTGCTTTGAAAACTGTCAGATATCAGACTTATAATGGTCAACCAGAGAGGCTATACCTTGCCCAATTCTAGCATGCAGAATGATTCTCCAAACGAAAGGTGAGCAATAACATCAGTTGCCATGAGAGTCCACCACTTTAGAATATCCGCGCTACCAGCCTGCGCGTCCTCTTTGATCTTTATCACGGCGAGCTCAGCTTTCTGTCTGATCTCGGGCTCCCAGTGCGCCAGAAGCGAGCCGTTGCTAAAAGCACGTGCAAAGAGTCGTCTTCGGACAGCGTGCTCGTGCGGATTGCGCATGAAAAAAAATACCAGGCTCCCGGCCGAATCTGAGTTTATCATACCAAGCAGACTTGATGAATCCGGAGCCGATCTTGTGAATCTGGGAAAAAGCCTCGAGGTCGCTAATGGCTACTTCGTCGGGGGATAGCCGAACGACAGTCCTGTATTTTCTGTGCAGGAAGTCGACATAATGGATGCGTCTACCAGCCAATATGTACCCTTTGAGCACGATGGAGGCGAAACGATTGTACCAGGGTCCGGGGATATTGCGTAGAGGCGATTTCATTGCTAAGAAGACTGCGTAAATTGCTGTGAGGATAATGAGCGCACCAACTAGGAAGGGCAGAGAAGCTGCGTCAGTAAGACCCATTCTCGTAGCTTGATCCAGTAGAATTCAGTGGAGGTTAGTAGCGAACAGTTGTTTAATTTAATCGTCAACTTGAGGATGACAAGCAGACTGACAGAGAGGGGCTTCTCGATTGAAAAGTTGTCAGTATGTGGAGGAAAGCTTTTGATTGCAAAAGTTATCGGCATGTGGAGGAGAGCTTCTTGATTGTATAAGTTTTCGGGCATGTGGAGGAGAGTATAAGGACTAACCCGAAAGTTGTTGTGGAGTGAACATCTAACAATGTATCTCGGAAGCAGCACAATATACTTTAAAGAATTTAAAATTCCAATAGAAAGAGTATGGGATCTTAGTAGAACACCATCGGTATACTTTTATTATAATAAATACTCCCAGTAAAAAAATCTTTCCTTAACATCTCATCCTAATACATTCCTTGTTCTATCTCTACCTCTTCTATATTATTCAGTGCACGCCCAATAAGCTCTTGCGTATCTTGGTCTGAGACATCCTGCCCGTCCTCGACGCCAAAATCCTCTGCATCGTTGTTACCATCCTCATTATGACTACCATCAGAGAGCATGTCTTCATCCTCGCTGTCTTCTGAAGGCACTTTCTGGCAGTCTTCTAAATAATCTTTCCAACTTGGCCAGAACCATGACTGAAACTCCTCCGTCGTGTGCAGATAGCTGTTCTCTCGCTTACGGCGCAGCTGAAAGTCGAGCCAGACCTTTTGGGGGGCATAAATAAACCACATGCACATTAATCGTACATCCTCCCTCTTTCTTGTAGGCTTGTAATTCTGCTGGAATACGCGCGTCGGATGGTCATAATTCCAGGATATATCCTCTTTGTAGTGGCAAAATCCCAATTCGGATAGTTGAGCACGCCAAGCTGTGAAATTTTTATAACTATAACTCGCGTCCTCATTGCTTCCAGTTGGAGCTACCGATGGAGTTAGACAGTCTGAGCTTTTACTATATTTCTCTCTTTTGTGGTTTGGATAGAAGATAGGGCGGTTGCTATACTGCGAAACGCACCGCGAGTGAGCTGATACTCAGCTAAAGCGATAGACATTTGAGGCATTTGCGACCAGAAAACCTGGCCCTTGTACTCCAATACCCCGCCATTGGTGGGATCAGGTACAGTTACCTGTTGGAGGCGAATGCAAAATTCAACGAGCTTGGATAGTTGACTGTGTGGGATGCGCTTTGACAGAGCATGAATGGTGAGTGAGACATTCGAACCATGGCGGTATAAAGCATTATCGGCAGAAGAAGCTGCGGTGGTCGAACTGAGGGTGACTATTTCGTCCACAGCGCTGGCCGCAGAAACATCGTTCTTGGTCACCATATTGATGATAACTTGGCCCTCTGGGTCAAAGTGAAGCTATCCAGCATTAGCTCAGGGCGTGCTTGATATGCATGGAAATGGAAGTGACGCACATCATCAAATTGGGTCACCGATGCCGCAGGTGTTATTGCAGCGCCCGTGTTCTAGGGCAGGTTTGATACAGCGGCTTGTCAACAAAGCGATAAGATCCGGTACCAACGCTGCACCACCAAGGTCGCAGGCTTGTGGGGAAAGACGTAGACTGGGTGAATCTTGATGAATGAAATCAGTATCTGCCGGCGGTGATCAGGTGGAGCCAGCTGCTGTTTTGTTTGTAGATTACTCATACAACTTACTTGATGTCTCCCCTAATCGAACAAGATACCACCCACACAACTAAATCAATCAGAAACCAATTAAGAAATCCTCCCAAATCCAGTGAATCAGATCGTAATTCTGCGATACATAATACGCACGATAGGCATTTGCCCACCCTTGCCGATTTTTTCAACTACAAACAATGTTGGAAGTGATCTTTAGCAAGTCCTTTCATACCTACCTAAAATGACATGATGATGTCCTGATAGACGTGACTGAGGAATCGCAGACGACTACTGGTCTTCTATGTGGGCCGGTATCGCTTTCGTTTACTGCATCTTATCGATGGAAGAGATAAACTACGACCGGCCAGAGTAATCTTCTGTGCTGGCTATAATAACAGAGGTCGTTGAAAATAACACCAATGGATGCTGACGCAACAGGAAACACCAGAAAAAAGACGGGACAGATGGATGATGACTCCACAGACATTGAAAAAGGGATAAGTTGATCATAAAAACAACACTTACTGGCAGGAGCCGAGCATCTGGCCTCCGTCAAGGCCCAACCGCCTCCTCCTCATTATGTGGGGGCCACTCCATTTTATGAGATATTCCGTTGTTATCTACGCCGGCTTCATGTACGATGCTAATGGACTCATCTGGTCGAGCATTCTAAACTCGACCGCAGGAATTCTGTACTCAAAGCATTACGGCTTCTCGACCGCCGGGGAAGCCCTCGCCTACCTTAGTGGCACTCAACACGACGGCACTAATCAACCCTTAGCATCGCACTCATTGACCCTTCTATTCTGACCTGGTCATATGTCGCCACCCTTTGTCTCAGCCAAGTCAGCTACCAGCGTCGCCAAGACAATGCCGAGAAACTGAAAGACTTGGTTAGTCAGGAAAACAGCGGATCAGCGCAACAGAGGCCGTCAGATATCACAAGGATCCAGACACTAACCTTGAGACCTTCCTTTCAGGTTATGCCAAGAAGTAATATTACCTCTTGGCGAGATAAGGCCACAGTCTTACCATGTGCTTCGTCACCATTCGCTTGTAGTAAATGAGGGCACACCTTGTCAATGACCATGTCTGTTCCCTTCCACACTGGGGTCAGCGCTAGATAACCCCGCACACCAAACCGTTTTGCTCGGATAAGCTTAAATTAGTCTGCTCCTTACGCCTATGAACGTTCCACCGCGCTTCTTGGAAGCCTATATAGCCACTTGGGTAGGACTACACTCTCCGCCCACCTTTTCTTCCTCTTATTCTTTCCGTACCACTCTGTGAGATTTTCACCCGGGTGAAGCTTCTTGACGTGGCAACCAAGCTCTTCTCAGCCTTCACAGCTATCAACTATTCTTGCCGTTCCAAAATTAATCGATAAAGATGGCTGACTCCAGAACGAGCGCTACTGAAGTCGTCGACGATAAGAAAATCCATCACCGGTCATCCTTGACACCTCCCCAAGAGCAACCACCCCCTCTTGACTTAACCACTAGTGCAGAGGATGAGAACATCAAGAAGCCGTGGTATAGGAGATGGATGGAACCTGGTCACGTCTCGCAAATCATTGTCGCTGCTGCGATTGCTCTCGCCATCGGCCTGGGTGTTTCAGCTGGCGTTGGCTCAGACAATATTCCCGAAGCTGCTATCGTGATTCTTGAGATCCCTGGACGTCTCTGGCTTCGTGCCCTGCAAGCCGCTGGTAAGGGAGCCCTCAAATACCCTCAATCATCTGGGTACTGACCTTGCTGACATTTGAGAATAAGTGATTCCAATGATCGTGTGCGCCATGATTCTTGCCATACAGTCTCTACGCGAGATAACCAGTGGCGGCAAGGTACTTGGTCGGTGGACTGTCGGCTACTATGTACTCACAACCGTCTTCGCCATCGCCTTCTCCATTGTTATGACCAGTCAGGTCTGGGCTCCCTTGATGCAGGTATCAGATATCGAAGACCCCGAAAAACCCAACAAGGCTTGGACAGACGGCTCGGATCGTAAGCCCCATGATATCGTTCAAACGCTCTTCGACACTCTTGTCCCCTCCAACGTGTTCGGCGCATTCGCCAACAACGAGCTTCTCTCCGTACTGGTGGTAGCCATCGTCGTCGGATACCTCATCAAGCCGGGGAATTCGTCTATCTTACATGCTGTCAACGAGGTCAATGACATGATCGCTAGGGTCATCGCATTCCTCATTAAAATAGCTCCCCTTGGTGTGTTTCATCTGATTCTACCCAACATGTTCAAATTGGATATTGAAGAAGTTGGCACCAACCTCGGCATCCTCATTGGCGGCTCTATCAGCTCGATGTTGATTCACCTCTGGATTATCCTTCCTATCATCTATTTCGCCTTTGTTCGCAAGAACCCGTACCCTGTTTGGTTGAAGTCATCCAAAGCCTGGATTACCGCTTGGGGCACAGCCTCATCCGCAGGTACCATGCCACTCACTCTTCGCGTTTGTCGCGAGCGGGGGAACCCTGACGTTGTCGTCGACTTTGCTGTACCATTGGGCACCCTAATCAACATGGACGGAACGTCCATTTATTTTCCTATGGTTGTTGTCTTCCTCGCTGAAACCTCAGGAAAGTCGCTGAATCCTGGCGAGTACATCCTCTTGGTGCTTCTGTCAACTCTTTGCGCTATCGGTACTACGCCTATCCCATCCTCTTCCCTCGTTCTAACTGTTATGATTGCTACTTCCCTTGGTATCGATAACCAAGGAATGTTTGGAGTTGTCGTGGCCATCGACTGGTTCATCGACCGTTTCCGCACTATGGTCAATGTCTCAGGCGATATCTTCGCTTGCGGAATTCTCTCAAAGGTTACTGGCCTTCGGGATCCTGAGCCCGTGAACCACGACGAAATTGTTCAGGTACAAAGCAACGATATTCGAAGTAATGATGATCGTGTCTGAATGCTTCACTCGGAGGATTCTAAATGCCGATTTTTTTAAACTGTACTAGCACCGCACGGTTTCTCATTTACTACAGAGTAGGTGTCGATTTGAGGGATAGTGAGGACTAGTCTTTATTAGGCTGGAAATTATAGCAAGGTCTCAATTGCATTGCAAGATTTTTAAAGATATGTAATATATATTCAGGTATGGAATTCATCTTGAGCTTGGATTATGTCTGGAAGTGATATTTTTATTTCTGCCGTGTGAGCTTTGATTTAACTATTTTCCAATCTATATATACTAGTCGAGTTTAAACATCAGCTTCTAGCCGTTATTATATTCCAACCTAAACTAATGTGAGAAAAGCAAATAGTGCTGCGAACCTCGAGATATTTAATTATATATTATTAGTCTTAGATAAGTACTTTTGCTAGTTTATTTTACTTATTTCTTAGTATAGCTAATTTTGACCCCTTGTTTACTTACTTACTTGTTTACTTGTTTAACCTCTAAAACCTGGATATCTAGATGGATTCTATAGTATTAAAACTAAGTATCTAAAAAGCTTCTATATATTGCGAATTGTAAGTATAGAAAGTTGTGGAAATGCTTTTAGTTGTTCCCAGCTCACCGCGTCAAAATCTAAGCCTAATTCACCTCGAAGATTATCTGGAAAGTCGCAATGCTGCCATTCGAGCTTCCCTTGTAGCCCGGCTAACCGTGCAGCTGCCTCATACAACGATTTCTTTAAATGATAGGCTTCAAACTCGATAGTTTGACCAAACTTGTCAGCTTTGGGGGGATGGAAGACTGCTTTGAACATATATCCCGCGTCGCATGAAAGTCTATCCTGGTAGATGTCTTCGAGACCAGTCATTGCCCATACTTTTGAATTGTGATGGACAATGAAATTATATAAATCCTCCACGGGATGCATACAGACGCCGACGAAGACGCCACCCTGTTTGAGATTTATGCAAATAGTCGAAAACATGCATACTAGTTCTTTGAAGTCTTTTGCATAATTCAAGAACCATACACCAGCAATCAAATCATATGACTGAGGCTTTGGGCCATACGTCGTGGACTTAAGACCATCTCCTCGAACGAACTCCACCATGGAAGCATAGCGGCTGTTCCTTAAACGAGCCTTGGCTCCTGCGAGCATAGCAGTGGAAACATCTACTGCAGTAACAGTTGTAGCACCCCACTCCGCCAGGAGTTCTGTGTAGAAACCAGTTCCACAGCCGAGGTCCAAGACATTTGTTTGTGGCTTGGATAGAAACGGCTGAATATGTTTCTTGAAGTTGAAAGCTCAAGCCGACCCCAAGGTGTGGATTTGACGGCATTATACTTGAGGCCAATATTGTCGTAATGGGACATTGAAGTTGTACCGAAACTTTTGGACGTGGGAAGAAAGTGGCGAGGAACAGCGGTGTGTTAAAATTTAATATTGTCTCTCTCAGTTTTGGTGGCAATGCTTGCCTTTAAGACTGCAGAAGATCCTTGTAGAAGTAACATTTGTGTTTAGTTACACCTTCCCTAGCTGGAAATACAACTAGACTCTTAGCAGAGACCCTATATAAGTTTTACTAGTATAATTCAACTTATATTATAAGCTACTACATATGAAATTAAGCTAAATTAATATAGAAAATAGAGATAATTAGGCTTTAGAAATTATAATAATTTTACTATATTAAGCTTTATCTTTATATATATATATATATAACAAATAAAATAATAATATAGATATATAGCTGTAATAGTTATAACTATTGTATAAAAGGGGGAAAGTAGTCTTTCTCGTTTTAGTTGGAATAATCAGCTTTCTCGGGGCACTTGAAATTTAACTGTGATAAGAAGACGAGATCGCAACACCCTAAAAGAAGCAGAACGCCTCTAGCGAACGAAACTCCTAGACATGCCTGCTGCAAAGGCAGGGATCATTAAGCCGAGCCGTAGCAGCACATGTACCGCAGGGCTTTCCACGCCTATAGCAGATGGAGAACACTTTATCACCTGGAGCAACACCTCCACAGCTGCCGGGGCCGGGAGGTGGCGGACCAGGGCTGGGAGACTTTGTCTTTGCCTTCTGAGACTAATGATAAATCGATTAGCTAGGAGAAAATATCATCATTTCAAGCATGGGGCGGGCTTACTGCGCGGAGGTAAAGGTCACGCTTCCCAATGAACTCGTGACGGGCAGCGAGATAATCGACGTAGGCAACATCTCGGGCGACGAGGTCGCTATCGTCACTTTCATAGATATTGGCAGCAGCGAAGCTGGAGAGAGCGAAAAGAGAGACGATAGTCTTGACGAAATGCATTTTGAAAGATGGAGAGGAAAAGAGAAGGTTGTTGTAAAGTAAACAAGTTCTGAAAGAGTCTTGCGAGGAGTATGAAGTGATTTAATGCTGGATAATAAAAACCTAGAACTTAGGCGGGAAGGGAGATTAATATATCTTCCTCTCCCCTCTATCTTCTATATTCTGTTAAGATTTTTATCCTGTATTAATGTTAAAAATAGTATAATATAGACCGGCATCAATATACTAAGCTAGATCCTGTGTGGTTTGCTCAACACTCTAGAACGGGAACTCCGTTAAGAATTCGCGGGATATCTTGTGCTGGGATAAGGTTTTTACGATGGGTGTTTACAAATTAGTTCGCAAGTGCAATTTCGGGCACTGGCAAATTAAATACCCTTGAGATTAAGCTCGATAATCGCTTCCTTCTTCTTTTTTTCTTACTTCGGGAGTTGACAAATAAGAGGTTTGCAGTAAAAGTATCTTTGCTGTTTTAGGGAAATAGAAGTCGAAGCTTTGAACACGAATAAGTTATTTCCTATACTCTTAAGATTAAGCTCGACGATACCTTCCTTGTTCTTTTTCTCTTGCTTCGGCAATTAAACAATAATGCGTTCAGAATTAATGTGCTGAAGGATGGTTTTATCCAAACCTCTCGGGAATTGACAAATTGGAGGTTTGCACTAAAGGTTTCTAGACTGCTTCGCCGGTGCAGACATTGAGGATGGCAGTGATATAGTCAAAGCGAGCTTTCATATAAGGTCGAGTGCTCTGGAAAACCAGAAAAGGCCAGCGATTTTGTTGAAGGGGTTCCCGCCCGTGTCCGCGCCAGGATTGGCCCGCAGCTTCGCCTCTTCCTCCGACATCTTGTCCCTTGTCTGTTTGATTGGGATGCATTGGACCCTGTGCCTGCGTCGGTCGGCTTTTTGGTGCGCCTGTCCGCAATACTTCACGACATGGCAGCCACCACAGCGGAGGAGGCTGGGGCTCTGAAATCCAACCAGGCACGGGGGAGACTGGAGGCTATAATTGCCGTAGGGAAGGCCTGGATTCATACGAGGCATCTTTATCTTGGTGGGTATATAAGTAGGTAGAGGTAGGCGTGAGTCGCGATTTGTGAACACAGAGGCGGTGAGGCCGTGCTTTGTGGTCAATGACTTTATGCTGGTCTACTAAGGAAGAGAGACTGTTTTTCCCCCTCATTATTTAAATCTCTATTAAGAATGACTAAATATTGTTTTACTAGAATATTATAAATATTTAATAAAGAATGATTTAACATTTCTACTAAATAGTCTGAAACGAATTAAGAAGCTAATTCCTCTTATACTGCTTCTAGGTTACCTAATTTCCTTAAAATAAAGAAAGGCGAACAGTAGATTTAAACAGAGTAGAATACTACCAAAGTATGTATAACCAGGAATAACTTCAGGCCGGTTCCTTATCCTATAGCTCCTCATTCAGAGCCCACTGGAGGCTGGATCCGTCAAATTTATTAGGATGAGCTGCCACATGATCCATCGAGACAGGTTTCCGATTGTCTGAGAACCGCCCCATCGCCACCGATCGCTTGTGCAGTGATCAGGGTTCCATTGATGTCGAATTCCTCGTTAAAAGCCACATGGCTTTCGAAACCTTGCCGCTTCACCTCACCTAGAAGACGGGGCTTGCCCCCTGCACGCTGGGCGTAGAAGCGCCACTTAAATGTCTCGGTATCTCCATTCCAGGATGCATAGATATTCAAGGTTGCGCTGTCAGATACTCTGGCAGTCACAGCTGGCTCCTCGGCTGGCTTACCAACCCAAGGCAGCCTCCATCCCCGATAGCTCTGAGCAAAGCGATTAGGCTTCGAATCAAGGTAGCTGTGGAATAGGATCTTGCCGTCATTTCTATACTCGGTCACGGCTCCCGCTTGGCCCCAGTTGACAAACATGTTGCCATTTTCCAGATGCTGGACGCTGCCCTGCGTATGGGCAGACAGACCGTCGGGGGCTTCATATGTTCTGATGGCTCGGGCAGTTGATGTGCGGTGGTTCAACTCATATATCCGGGCACGAGACGCAGGATGGGTCTTATTGATGGGCGCGGAGTGAGCGCCATTGTCGAAGAGGGAAATAATCTCAATGTTGCCATCATCAGAACGGCCACGGAACCGCGCGTGATGTTGAAAGACGAAGGTATCTTCTTTCTGCATTGCAAAGTCGGAGCCACCTTGGTAACCCCCAAGCTGCCAGATTACATTGCCACTTGTCCCATTGATTTTCAGCACAGCTGCCAGATTACGAGCTGAGATGAGGTAATTGCCCTCGTCGTCCTTGTCAACACTGTTGATGTGGAAGTAATTCCAAGCGTCCGTTTCATTCCGACCAGATCCGGGGATTCCAGGTCCAAAGTCGAGCGGGAACGCACTCTCTACGTTGGTATTGTCAGCCTCGTCGATTCGACAAGTAAATGATAATGACTCACTTTTGGGATCGACGTGGTCGAAACTCTGCCACTCAAACAAGACATCACCCGTCTCGATATCAAGCTCTACATTGACCATCAGTAATGAATCCAGCTCATATTTGTATCTGAAACCCGCCTTGAAAGCCACCCGAGACAATCCAGTTCTGGTCCTTGCTGCCGCCCCAAGGGCTGAGAGATACAGCAATCGGAGTGGGCGTTTCCACGAGGACGGTCTTGCCGTCAATCAACTTGAACTCGTGGGCTGATACTAGACGATGATTTCCGACCTTAACTTTTTTAGCCAGCTCATAGTCGTCTCCCAACAGAGTATGGAAGCCATACATGCGGCCATGAGGACCGTCAAGCCGGCCCTGGAATGCCCTGAGGTATGGCTTGCCACCCCAGGTATCCGGCCGAAAGTTGGCCACCCAGCCGGCATGGTACCCGACGCCAGACCAGACTAGCTCTCCGTCATCACGGAAAATGTAGGCGCCTGGCTGAGTTGGCCCGTGCGACCCTTCTTCGAAGCCAAGGTACGGGGCAACAAAGATGAGGCCCTCTCCCACCTCGCCAGCACGAGCCGGGACTGTGATATTGAGTTTTGGCGCAGCGAGCTCTGGGCGAGTGACGAAGCGGCTGTCCGCAACGGCCAACGCGCCCAGCGCAGTCAGGCATGGGACCAAACACAAAGAAGAGTACTTCATTTTGACCGTCTAGGAAGTAGTCCTAAGCAACAAATGATGAGTTTTACCAAAGAGCGAGTTGCCTCGTTTGGAATTCTGGGGCAGCCGATTGTGATTTAAGCCATTCCAATCTCTCCATTAAATGCGGCCTAATAATGAACGATCTACAAGTATGGCGTACGTATGAGACGGTATCTCACCATTCTTCCCGTTCCCGAAGGCAAAAAAAGGCGAGTTGATCTTGTGTTGATGGATGCTACCCGTCTTGATATTAGCGCAACAAGGTTGGAGCCCGCTCATCCGATCCGAACCCGGTCTGTGATCCGGCGTTTGATGTCGCCATCCCGTCTTCTGATCACGTAAAGTGCACAGTTCGTCTTGGGAACAGATGTCATGATAGATTTTTGCCTTGCGATCGATTTTACACCTACCTACCCGTCTAAAAACCAAACTTGTTGTCTTGTAGAGATTTCACCGTTGTAGAAAATGAATTGAATACGGATGCCGTCTTCTGCATATTTACCTTGCTAGACTAGTGAATTGAAGGATATCCCTTCCAGGTTGTATGGCATTCTTTTTTTCAAGTCCTGTCGCAGCCTTGGAGCCATGCTCAATCTTGGTCGTCCTTTTCTATTTGCTAGCTGGTAATTCCATACGCGCCGGTTCAAAATAATAGGAGAATGACTATAGGGTCCTGAGTTTGGTTAGGAGGATCGTAACTAATAACCCAGGCCAGCCTGACGATGAAGTACCTGACGCAGAAACTCATCACAATAGTGTGAAAGAAGCCAACTTTAGCCCCTTAATTCTGATATGTATCTTTGTCTTGTCCATTTGTTGCACAATTTATGGGTCAGTAAAACTGGTTTACAAATTCTGAACCGTACAAGCTACGTATTTGAATACGAACTATTAAGACTTTGTGACAAGGGAGGTGGATGAGACAGGCAAGCATCCAAGATTCCAAAATGGCCCGGCCAAGCCTTAAAATGCTAATTGAAATGTTAATTGGCTGTGATGAGCATGGGAGCCTCTTTGGCAAATCGGGGCGTACCAAACGTCGCTCTGAGTGCGTCCACAAATGCCTTGATAATGGTTCTGCGAATATCATCGGGCATGTTAGCAATTACCCTGATATCAGAAGTAACTTGGCGTATGATCTACATGATGTTAGTCAAGGGGGCAGAACTCAATCGTCTTCTTCTCACCTCGACTTTATCCTGCCGTTGTAATCTGGCTAGTAAACGCTTCTTGAAGAGAGACTGGGTAATTGCATTGTCGACGGACACCCCTAGGCTAGATCCCATGCTACTGACTAGGAAAAATATCCCCGTCGCCACGGCCACATGCTCTTGTTACTACAGTACAGGAAATTACGATTGGTTTTGCTTGCATTGCGCCCCCTCAATGTAACTTGTTGGTAGGTACGGCTGAGTAGCGATTGCAACCCTCCCCCCCTTGTTCCTGGTTCTTCCGGCTCCCTCCTATCTGCACGAAGACACACAGCTCAAGAAAAAAGGAGCCAAAAACAAAAGACCCTCCCTCCAACAGAAGTGCCGAGTTTTCAGTCACCTCTGGACATCAATGCCACGCTCCACCATGATCCCCTTTGACGGGATCTCCCGCAAAATATGGTCTTGACTGTTGTGATGGTTGGAATATACCCGTGAATGGGAGATCTGATGTCCATCCTCTAATCTGATCCATGACGGATCATCGCCTTCTTCATCCTTCCTCCCCGTGACCTTGCTGCTATCCTTGTAGTTGCTGTACTTGTAGAAAGTCTGCCAGGATGAGTAGAGCTTGGTGAAGAGTCGAAGCAAGGGGGCCAATGTCGGAATGCAGCAGCAAATAAGTGCTACACCCAGCTGGATAGTTGACCATAGCATTCCGGATGTGAAGTTAACTAATGTTACAGGAATTTAGTACAAGAAAAAAGGTTTGCCATATTAGGGTGTGGGAGAGTCCCAGCGAATGTGACCTACCTGGCCGAGAAGGGTCTTTCAAGTCATAAATTGCCACCAGTCTAAGGATGCTTGCCACACAAACACCGACTCGAGATATACCTGTGGCAAACACTATCACACTATCCAGTTTGGAATCCTGCAGTCTCGAGATCACAGACGCGATATCCAGGCTTATACTACACGAAGAGAAGACCAAGAAGAGACTTCTCATCACACCTTACGGGGTTAATAAACAAGCTGAAGAACAGGAGCTTGAACTGCAGAGACTGCAACACGAGCTTAATAGCGCCAACCAAATGATAAGCTTCTGCAAGGTTGCGTCATCCCGAGCTATACCGGACCGAGCACTTGTATTAGAAAATATCAGCATCAGAGACAACTCGCAGCAGGTTTGCATATCAAGTATTGGTAACCTCTTTAAAATCAAAGGGGCTACTGCAGGATCTGGATCATTTCAGTTCTTCGGGACGATGCCGGCCGAGTCACTACAAGAGATAATAAAAATCCATAAGGTATATCAGGCTGATCAAAGGGGGGAAGTATTCACGGAGGAGATATATAGCAGCAACAGCGGTGGAGGCTCAAGGGCAATATAAATTTATTGATATTCATTAGAGCCTATTATCCATAGTATCAGGATTTTCTTATAGTATTACTCCAAGTTTCTTTCCTATTCCATAACCTCCGCCAAACCGCGCCAGTCCCAGAGACTGCCCCTTGGACTGAATAGTAGTTAAGCGTTAACTAAGTATTTACCTGAGTTCGGGGACTGAGTCTTTACTCCAAGCTCCTATGACCTGCCAGGACTCTTCGCCAGCTTCCACCTTACTGGCTTTGTATAGGTGTTCTTTCGTCGATATAAGGAATTGAACGCTATAGTTTCCAACTTTGATCTTTGCGAGATGATGTGTCGGGTGCGTAGTGGCAAGCTCTGATGGCTCCGCTGGAACTGGAGAGTGGGTGTGCTGGGAGTCGGCTGCTGGTTCTATGGTCGGACTGAACGGATCGGTAGGATAATATACGGTCGGAAGTCAGGTGGTAATCAATGATTTGGTGGGCTTTGCGAAGGTGCGACTGTAGAGGGGTTGAAATTCCAGGTTGCACCGCCTTAGGTATACCCGTAAAGTAATTCCTGACTAATCAGGCTCTTAAGACTTAATCAAAATGAAGGTAATGACGAAGTGGGGCATCGCGGATTAACGCTGATCCGCCATGCTCTTCGGCTGTTCGTCGGACCCCGTTGTCCCGCTATAGTTACTTAAACAACGATCAAAGATTATCAAATCAAATTATCAACATCACTTCGACGCGATCATCCTTCCAATTTGATACCAGAGCCAACCATAATAAACATGGGGCCCTATGGACCTCCATGCCTTATAAACTAGCACTATTCATATATCAGCAAAAGCCGTTTCTAGAAAACCCGATCAGTACCACCACACACGTTAGGGCAATGGTGTCGCATCTCCCAATCTAATACCGCCCATTTCATAGTTAATCGATCAGAAAGCCTCCGCATCAGCAGCTCTATCCCCTACCACAAACCAAGCTCCTCCCCAGTATAATACTTAAGAAATAATTTAATCTATTCGCATATATATATATCTTACGGGTCGCTGCCACTATATTGCTAGTGCTGCCCTTATAAATAATGTGTTATTAGTCGTGAGCAGAGTTTCAACTAGCTAAGCAAACTAAGTTATTTAGGGCATTTATCCTTCCACTCAATTATACTTCCGCTTGAAACCCCTAACTAGATAAGGTAGATATCACGGGGTTATATCTCTTAGTTATATAATTAAGTATTATATAACGCTTTGAAGTAAATAGAATTACTACTACTGCTACTATTTAAGTACTAAGTGCTATCTATAATAAAAAATTAGAAAATAATTTGATCTCTTAAGCCTTAATTATTTGAAAAAATATAAGCAGATTAGTAATATACTTCGGGCTCTATAAAAGTATTTAATATATTCTATCTAAAGATCTTGAACTTTACCCAGGTAATAAGTTAACTGAACTAATAGTTAGCTCAAGCTCTGCTAAAGACAGCTGATATCTTATTATATCTGCTGAAGCAGACTACAGTGATCCAGCCTTATTTATCTTATTCAGTACAGGCTGTATAATTAGGGATATAGTTATAGATATAGATAGGTATTAAATTATTATTTCTATAACTGCTGAATAAGTAAAGGTAGATAGTTTAGTATCCAGTATAAGAGTAGTACAGTTTATAGAGTCTGTTTCAGATAAATCTCTACAGTTATACTTTCAGATATAAGTAGGGAGGCTATAACTATAGCCTTATAATTTAATATAGTTAAGTAAAGTAAGGTAAATCTAATTACTATATTTTGCTTATATTATAATAATAAGTATAGTATATCTATTATTCTACTATATCTGATAGAAGCTTAGAGGCTGGAGTTTTTATAAGTATAAAACCTGGGCTATAGTGATTATTAAATTGTAACTGGGGGCTAGCTGATAGAGCTTTATTTTCTAATAGTATTACTGAATATTATTTCTCCTGTTCTGAGTAATTACTCTAGTAGATAGTAATACTCTTAAAGTCTTAGGATATTTATTAAAGAGAAACTTCTTTAAAATATCTACTAGTCTGCTTTTACCTTTTGCTAATACTTTAGTTCTTTCTATTAATCAGCTTATTATTTATTAAAACTAAAAACTAGATTATATTATTACCTTCTATATAATTTTTAATATTATTAATCTGTAACTCTATATAGGTATTAATATCTAAGTAAAATACTAAGTAGTATTATACTATCTTAGTTTTATTCTGAAGTTTATTAAATAAGGCCTAGTCTTCTGCTGATACTGTATTAAAGCTAGTGCCTAATTACTTAGTAATACTTTTCTAATACTCCTTAAGGTAAGCTAGTATAAAGTGTATATAGTGTATATAACCTTAGAGCCCCTTGCTGAATAGTATCTCTGAGGTTAAGTTAGGATCTTAGCTGTTTTAAAAATCAGCCTGGATCTATTTAATTTGCTCTGAAAGTATAGTATAGAACTGGAGAGCTTTCTCTATACTCAGTTATTCTTTCTCTATATAGTAACAGATAACTATATCCGGGAAGGAGTTAATAGTAATATATAGAGAGAGAGCTTTAAGTTTCTGTAAAATATCTTTAAGATAAGCCTCTAAATTAATAGTTAAGGTTATAATTAAGTCTTTATATATCTGAATAGCTTTAGTACTAGTAGTAAATATATAGCTAAATAAGTTATTAGTTAGTAAAGTTAATTAACTAATAAGGCTAAATACTTATAGGTTTATAAAGCTAAGTATAATAGTTATAATAAACTTATATCTGATAAGCTACTATTAGAAGCCTATAATACTATTACTACCGCTATATTTTAATTTAAGCTAATTGCGGAAGCTTGTATAATTAAGGCCAGATCGGGAACAGTAGGTAAGAAGCTCTATCTTAATATTATTATAAGCTTCTGTATACTGTTCTAATATAAGTTTTAAAGTACTAAGATCTATATTAAGACTAAGGTTACTAGTTTCAGAAAGGGGTTTTAAAGTAAAACCTAAGCCAGATAGTTCTATCAGTAGCTTACAAACTTAGCTTAGTTAAGAGTAGAAAGACTGAATTTCAGTATATAGTTTGCTGGCGGACTTAAGGGTGAAGGCAGCCAGAGTTATAATACCTAATACTATACTAATTAATTTAGCTATTAGATATTCCTTAGCAGCTACCTTGTAATAGTAAATAGTAAATAAGGGGTTATAGTTAGGAGGATATAAAGCTTATATCTAGATTTATATTATAGGTTAAGCGCCCTGAGGTATATTATAGGGGTTAATATATACTCTATCTAAATTCAGATAACTATTTAAAGTTAAGTAATCTAGTACTGAGAAATATCTTACTACTCTAGTTTTTAAGAATAATATCTGGATATTAGCAGGTATAGTTAAAGCTTTATTAGTTTTATTTTATATTATCTAGCTATTTACTAAATAAATCTCCTGTTTAAATATAATAGCTATAATAATCTAGGGATATAAAAATATAAAATTATTCTTTTATTTAAAAGTACTATCTTACTAGCTATCTGATAAATATATTACCTATAGTAAGCTTATAAGTAAGTAATAGGTTATTAGTTTAATAACTTAGGCTACTTAATAGCTGATATTTAACTGCAGATTAAACGGATAGCCTATATATAAAACTTTTATAGTATATAGAGATCTAGTACCCCCTCTTACCTGTACTTTATACTGGTTTTATCTTAAGTTTAATATAGCTAACCTACTGAGTATTACTGCCTTAATTATTATATTAGTTACAGCTACTATTCAGTTAATAAAATCTCTTAATACAGCTGTTAAGAGATATATAGAATATAATAAGATACTGTAAAGGTTACAGGCTGAACTCGATAACTTAACTAAGGTTCTAGAAGTCTTTAATACAGTTTATAATCTTGAGTTATTAGTTATATCCCTTTTAGAAGGACCTGTTAGTCGATATAGCTAACTATATTGTGATTTTAAGGCTATAATAAGTATATTTAGTGGGAAATCTTATACTAGTTTTCGGGATTAGGTAAAGATAGAGTTTATAAGAGGTAATATCTATAAGTTTATAAATACTCTGGGAGGGTATAAGTTAATAATATCAGTAGAACTAGGTACTATTATAATATTAGTCTATCTTAGAACCTTAGGCCTCTATTTACTTATAGAAAACTCTCTTATAGATAAACCTCTAGACTATCCTACTAAGTTCTGGAGAAGTATAGTAAGGTTATTAAAGATACTATATATAATCTTAAGATTCACCTAGAGTATATTAATAAGAAAATAGGATTATTTACTAAAGGGAATCTAAAGACCTCTTATACTAACTTAGACCTGAATATAGATCTTCAGAATAAGAAAATAGTTATAGAATAATACCTTTATATATATAAGGATACGAGCTCTTATCTTGAATCTATAATAGAATAGGAACTATTACTATAGCTATAGACTGATCTATATTATACTAATACGGATACCTATAATAGTTTTAAAGCCCTATTACTTACTCGTAAAGCTCTGAGTAATTATTAAGACTATTTTGTAGAGATAATAGGATATATAAATATACACCTAGAGATCTTAGTAATAGATAAAAGCCCTAGAAGTAATAGGGAGAGGCTTTAACTGGAAAAGGATATAGAGGTTTTATAGTAATACCTTAAAGTATATAAGATAGCCTCTAGCTAAGTATTAATACAGAAGATATATTAGATTAGAGAAGCAGTTACTGATAGAGATAGTAATTAAATACTGGTTACTTTATTTACTGATTTATTTAATATTAAAAAGGTACTATTCTAAGGTAAATCTATATAATTCCTTAGTTTAATATCTGATAAAATACTTTAAAAAGTATCTGAGCTATAGTATAGCAGCTGTTTTAGAAATAACTATATTAGTAGGGACCTCGATATAGTATAGCTGCTGTAATCTGAAAGCTAAAATATTCAAACCTCTTATCTCTATATTAGTAGGAGTAAACCTACTGCAGGGCAGGAAAGACCTACTTCTAATAAAGTTAGAAAATAAGCAGCAGGAGGGGAGTACTAAGGACTTATTACTTATCTTGTTATATACTGAGATTTAGAGAGATTATTAATAGAGATATTATATAACTCAGTAGTATATTTTCTATAATAAGATATAGATAATTCCCAGGATATATAGCTCAGGAGGAAATATAGAAGATAGTAATTAGCAGAATTAGTAGGAATACTTAATACTAATCCTATCTTATTATACTATACTGATAGAATACTAAAACTAACTCTCTTACTTTAGACCTATAGTATTATAATCAGAAAGTATTTATCTTTTAGGGTATTAGTTAAGATAATACTCGAAAGGCTATACTATAAGATTTTGCCACACCTGTAGATAACTTACTAGTTATATCTTTAGGTAAATAAGAAGATTAGCCTCCTATATATAATAATTATAACTATCCTATAAACCCAGGTATATATAGGGGCAGGACATTTTTATAATCCAGCTCAAATTATAGGATTTACTAGGTAATAGGAAGTAATATAACCCTTATATATAGGAACTTGAAGTCCTATTCGCCCTACTACCCCACCCCGGTCGGAGTCTGTTCAGACTTTAGGAGGCAATAAAGAGATAAACGGAACCACCAGGTCTAGGCTACCCGTTATATATCTCGGGATTAAAGCCTTTATATATTATATCCTGCTATATCAGATATAATCAAGGGGGGCATTAAGTAAAGTATTTCTCAGTATAGAAGGATACTGCTATCGAGCTAGTAGACTTCCTTCTACTACCTGGGTCTATCAACCGGATTACCTACTGTAATAATATCTGCTTAGAATACAAATATACCATAGTATTAACTATTTAGCCCACCTATCTATATATAGATAATAAGAGGCAAGCTCTATACCCTAGATACTCTTATATACTCCTATAACTCTTATAATATTAGATAACTCCAGCTGAACAGATACTCTTCTTAGCAGCAGATTAGTCTGATATATATCTCAGCTGTTCAGGCCTACTATAAAAGTAGTAGCTTAAGCAAGCTTTTTATATACTGATTTACAGAATCTCATTAGAACCAGTTAAAACTTAATATAGGCGCGGTCGAGCAGTAAAATATAGTGAATCTATAATTTATCAGATACCGAGTGCTACACGCCCTCTGTTGATGGCGACAAAATAACCCCTCTGCTATGGCGATTAGAAAATCCCTCTTGAGCTTTGCCTTTTTTAATCTGTGGTATGGGAGTAGCCCGGTCAAGCGCCAGGTAGGGATCGTCATTTTGAGAAGAAATTCGTACATTCTCCATATCCAATCTAGTGATAGTATTAACTGTCCTCTGGTAGCTCTCATCCGATATTTGTCCACTAACGTACTGTGAGCGTCCTTTCAGAGTGAGGCGCCTCGCTGTCACAAGGTCTCCCACAGTCGACACAGAAAAATCATAGCTATTATCAGCTATAGTGATATCTTCAAAGATATTCCGTTGTTGATCTATCAAAGTTTCGCTTGCGTCAGATACAATCTCGATATATTGACGTAAGCTATCCTTTGTCTGCTGAAGCTGTATAAGCTGACTTATGTTGTTCTCGCAATCGTGAGTGGATGAAACAAGAGCCGCAAGCTGCTTCTCTATATCGTTCTCGTGGATCTGCAATCGCGTCACCAGCGACTGAATCGACCCTTTTGCCGAGTTAAGACCTGATCTTATGAGCTTGTATACTGATAATCGATCGCCAAAACCAGGGGATTCCCTTATTATTAATCCAAACTGCTCAATCTGTAATGATAATTGAGCACAAATGCTGAGATCCTGCTGTGTACTAGCCTTCTCCTTAAGTATAGCTTCCCACTCTAAGGTATCGGTTACTTTTCCTTTTGCCTCGTTATTATTAAGCAGGAGCTGGAATTTCGCCTCGACGGTCCGTATATATTCTTATAGGTCATTAGATGTATCGGAGATCAAATCCTTATAGTCTTCGAGGGCTTTAGGGGTTATAGCAGCAGTATAACTACAGTATGTTTAATATATTTGCTTAGGGATAGCTTGGAATACAAATACTTATATATTTACGTTTGCCAAGGCTATATTGATGGTAGATTTATACCCAGCCAGTATAGCCCTAAAATTATCTATATCTCCTTGAAGATATTTCTGTGTAATCCAGTCCCGGATACTAGGCTGAGAGCCTGTTGAGTGTTTTGTATATCGTATAATAATATCACTATACTCCTCGTAAGCCTTTCTATAGCGATGGAGGGGAGTTTTAAGAGCCGCAAAGTCAAGTTCAGGATAATTAGTCATAGTATCTAGTAGATACTCCAATATAGTAGTGAGGTTATTGAGCTCGCCTTTTAGCGCCCGGATATCTCTGTCTTAGCTCTGAAAGCTGCGGATAGTGCTATAAAGTATAATACTAGATTGTAAGGCAAAGGTCATGAGTACAACCATACTGGAGGTAATACTTAGCGGGTCGCCTATAGTAAATAGTATATAGGTATAAGCTTATGATGAGGACAGTTGATATCACCAGTTGAGGCGGGGTAGGTCTATATCAACGGACTTACGGTCATTACTTGAAACGAGCGCATTACGGGCTAACTAATTTCCGAAAACTTAGTTAGCTGACTGTCCACGTGACTCCATGTTTTATCACAGCTTGCGATTGGCTTATGACCGTGCGATAACGACAAGAGTAAAACTCTGATGATGTTACCAGGTTCTAGCTGGGTCTGAAGTCAGCAAGAATCTAGAGACAACCAGCACATATAAATAGCTATAAGAAAGGCCAAAGATCCTATATAGACGGTGCACCACGATCAGCCTTAGCAATTAGGTGGAGGGAAAGGGAAGTTTCCGCCAGCTTCATTCCGCCAGCTAGTGACCAATATGCTGAGTTTGCGCAATATCGGTGTACCGGCAGAACGTAGATCCGAGGCCCTTACCAGCCCGCCCTTCAACAACCCCGCATCTCGGCCAATGTTCACGGTCCACCTTTACCCGTTTCCCATTCCTTCAAAGCTCTAGATCACTCTACTATGGAATACCCTGTTTGTGATCGTAAGCTCAGGACGGAAGGGAGCCTTAAGCAATACTGTTGAGACAGTTATCCGAAGATGTATTATCTGTGATACGAGCATCCTTTCACGAACCGCGAATCTCTCCGACAGTATATCTCCTTATTATTAAACTATTACAGATATGAATATTATCCTTATAAACCTGATTTTGTATTATCTATAGTACTAGAGAAGTATTAAGAAAACTCTCACGAGCTTTGCAAACCTTGTGATAGGTTCTTTAATACTCCAGAAAGCCTTAAATAATATAATATAGCTGTATATAATCTCTGTAAGGACTATAGTAATTTTTTTAATACTAAATATAATCTTTAAAATATTTATAATCCTATAAATACTGGGGTTTACAGATTATATATTAACTTCTATACAGTATCAGAGGATATATACTATAAAACTTATTCTATACCCAGGATGCTCGAGAAGCTTCAATAAGGAGTTAGTAATAGTATTATACCTTGAGGCTGGAATATACTTATCTAGTATAACTACTGATATTATTAATAATCTTACCTACTAGTATTATCAGTCTAGCTACTATCTTTCGAATAATAGGGAATATAACTTTAGCTATTCTAACTATAAAACTCTTTTTATCTGGATAAGTAGGCTTCTGTAGTATATAGAAAGTAATAACCCTCCTAGGGAGAATATTCTTACTTACTGGTATTTTTAATATTTAATATCCTAATAATATATAAGATATACTGGACCTTCTCTATAAGAGTATTTCTCTTATTTAGACTGTCTATCTGAAGAGAGATATATAAGATATTACTATAGTAAATAATCTCAGAGACTAGCTGAACTATCTTAGGCTACTTATAGCTCGGCTAGATAGGTTTATTCTGATATTAAAGTATAAATAGCTAGCTAGATTTTCTCTTTATAAATTTAATTACTAATACTAATAACTATAGTACTCTTATTATAGCCTCTTTAAGTTTATCTAATATAGTTAGTTTAAAGTTCTTAATTAACTTATTAACCTGGTCCTAAAGTACCTATACTTTAGTAGTTATATCTAATTCCTACTTAGATAATACTTTATCCCCTAAATAAGGGTAGATATTATATATATAGTAGTTATTTAGTCTATTAATAATAATATCTATTTTATTAGGAAACTAAAGGGAAAGAACCTGGACTAATATATATTAATATTTAGTACTAGTAACTAACTCTTCTACTAATAGGGAAATACTAATCTAGTATAAGATAATTAACTTTCTTATTTAATTATAAATTCTATCTATTATTAGTTAGTATTAGTAGGGAAAAACTAGAGAACTTACTTATCCCTATTATTATTATAGGGATAGTAAATATAGAACAGGTTTATATTCTAGTTTAACTAAAACCTTTTACTATTTTCCTCTAGATCTAAAAAAACCTATAGCTATCTTAGTAGCTTTTACTGATAAAATATCCTATTTTCACTTGAGTTAATCCCTCTAATATAAGTATTAATAGCTTTAAGTAATCTAGTTGTAAGATACTCCTCGTCGTACGAGAGGTTAGCAAGAAGAAGTTGCTGGTATTCATTCGTACGCTCTATAGCTACAGAGGGTGATGTGGAAGCTTTTAACTACAAATCTTAAGTCCAGTATTTCACCCGGCAGTGGTTATATTACAAAACGCCAGTAACGTGTAGAGCTCAATTGTTCACTATGTGTATGAGTTTTATTAGATTTTACACAGTGGATTATATAGAATTATATTCTTATATTCAGTTAAGTTATATATCTTCAGTACTTCCAGAGGGAATAAATATATAAATTACTATATACTTCTCCTTTAAATCTAATACTCTTCTAATTTAAGAAAGGAGGTATATTTATATTAAACCAGCCTTAATATAACTAAGTATATTATATTATATAATATAGTAATTCTAATATACCCCTCTAGATCTAACTTATTTATCTAGTCTATAGTATTAAATTAAATATAATAGTATAGATTTATTTATCTATACTATAGTATTAAGTTACTATATTAAATAAAGGTTTAAATAAGTTATTTAAAATCAGGTTTAAATAAATAAGGCTTATAGTATTAAAATAATAGTCTAGTTTATTATACTTATTATTTTAAGTAATTCTTTATATATATAAATTAGTATAAATTACTATTTTACTTTATAAATTACTTTTCTTCTACTAGATTATCTTATTATTTATATCTTTTAAGGTATATTTCTACTTATATATACTTCCTTTAACTGGTTTAATAGTATATTTAATTAATACTCCTATTATTATATAGTTTAAATAGGCTTATAATTATAAAAGTAAGCTATAAAATAAGAATTTCTATTAAGTATAATCTTTAATATATTCTATATAGGGAAAAGTATAAAATAGCTTTTAAATAAATATCTTTATTATAATCTTATAAAAAGTTTCTTTTTTTTCTCTTTTCTTTAATTACTTATAAATTTATAAGTATTCAGTTAGTATAATTTTTATATTATAATTCCTTTAGTATTTAGTAGTTAGCTAATATTATAATAGGAATTATTTATTTAATCTCTCTCTCTCTCTCTTATAAGTAGTAAGTTTATTTTTATTCTTATTTATATAGTTCCTTTAGTTATTTTAGATAAAAACTAATAGTTATAATAGTTAAATTAAATTTACTATATCTAGTACTATCTCCCTTTCTATATAAGTATTTTTAAATCTAGGTTTTATATTTCTAAGAGCTAATTTAATATTAGTAAAATATATTCTATCTCTTATACTACTACTACTAAGAAAACCTAGTAGGAGGAGAAAAAGAAAAAGTAGAAAGAGTTCTACTACTACTACTAAGAGTATAAAAATACTCTTAAAGCTAAATATATAGTCTTTATTAGATAAGTTTACTCCTTAATCTTATATTTTAAATATTATTTAACTATTTTATAATACCCTAGGGCTATAGATAGTCCCTTATAAGGAGTATTTATTATTAGCTCTTATAGGCCTCTCTTATAGTATCTATTAGGACTATATAAATAAGAATAGGAGCCTCCTTATAGACTACTATTTATAGTACTATAAGAATAGCTCCTATAAGCTAATATAAGTCTTATTTTCTTTATTCTATACTTATTTTATAGCTAATATTAGTAGTTATAGCTCTATTAGAGCTATCTCTATAGCTCTATTTTACTTAGATTATATCTAAGAGAGTTAATATATAATTCCAGACTTAGTCTTAAAAATAGTATATAGTAATTTTTATAATTAGCTATTACTTTTCTCTTAAAGATTCTATAGTAATAACTAACTAACCTACTATAATACTAAATACTATTAAATTAACTTTATTTAATTTAACTTTTCTATCTAATAAACTTTCTAATAATTCTATTCTATTTAATTCTCTTCCGCCTAATAATACTAATTAAATTAGATATTTATTTAACTTAAAGAACTACTTTAGCCCGGATTAATTCAAACTAGTATATTACCTACTGATACTATATATAGTATCTTGGATTATAATAATTATTAAGTACTAGAGGAATATTATTATAATTCTCTATAAGTATATTATTAAAGATCAGATCTATCTCTATACCCTTACTAGTTATAAGATAGAGTAATAGTCCTAGTAGGTATAACTACTGGGTCTATATATAAGAGAGTAGCTTTATTACTATAAGTAAGCCTATAATAGAGTATAAGTTTAAATAATTAATATCTGAAAAGAGATTCTAATAGTTATTACTAATAACTATTATTATATATATAAGGATCTGATTACTTATAATAACCAGGCCCTAGCTATAGGGGATAATTATATTAGAGGTATTTATTATTACTATTATAAGAGGTAGTTAGTAATAAGTAGTTATAAGGAGAGGTAGTTAGTAATAATAAGCTTAGAGAGGTATTATAGTTAATTATAGATAATAAGTATCCCCCTTTAGAGTCTATAGCTAAGTTATATATTTAATAAGCCCTTTTTAGAGTTTTTAGAGTTACTATTATCTATATCTTAGCTAGCTATATAATAAAAAGTAAAAAAAATAGAGTTAAAGATTAGGTATAGATTAGAACTTAGTTAAAAACTAATTATATAGATTATATTATATATAGCCTGATCTTAGGATATTACTCCTTATATATAGTAAAAACCTCTAAAAAAAAAAAATATCTAAGAGAGTAAGTAGCTAGCTCTTATAGCTAATAATTCTATAAGTACTTTTATTTCTATATTTTTAAGCTTATTTCTAATATATTTATTAGAGGTATATAAAGTACTATTTAGAGGAGAATAAGTACTATATTATAGCTAAAGTTATACTATATAGATACTATACTAGTACTTTCCCTACTAAGGGAGATACTTATCTCTATTAGATAAGTTTAGTTTTATTATTTTAATAAACCTTTTAGCTCTTAGAGAGTTTATTTTTCTATTTTATTTATTTAGGCCTTTTAATCCTAAGATTAAGTTACTCCCTCTTAATACTAGTAGCTTAATAGATCTAAATTAAAGTTTATTTTATTTTACTACTTCTAATATTTATATATATAAAATACCTCTTATTATTATAGTTCTATAAGGATATTTTCTATTAGGATTTTCTTAAGTTTATCTTTTCTTTTCTTATAGATTCTTTCTTTAATCTTAACTAACCTAAGTTACTTATAGCTTTCTTAAAACTAGGCTTCTTAGAGAAGCTTTATTAAATTATCTATAATTAATTTTAAGCTTTATTTATAAGAAATATAAATAGTTTCCTTTTAAATATAATCTCTTAACTAATAGTTATAGATATCTATATACTTTAACTTTATCTTTAATTTCTTAAGAAACTATTAGAGAATACTAATTATCTATTAGTTATTATATATAAGGTATAGATTAGATTTCTTAAGCTTAATTTCTAACTCTAAGATTAGTCTTTATTAGAATAACTCTTTCTTAGCTATTTATACTAGTAATAGTAACTTAGCTTCTATAGTTAATATTATAACTATATCTTACTTATTAGCTTACTATTTAATAAGGCTACTAAATAGCTTTATTATATAGGCTTATAAACTTTTATAATCTAATATATTATTAGTAAATAAGATATTACTATAAACCTTATACTTATTTTCTTCTTTAAATTATAAAGCCAGATAATAAGTAGTATTTAGATAATTTAAAATATAGTTAGCTGCTTTATAATATTATAGGCTAGAATTAATTATAAATCTAGCTAGCTAAGAGACTATAAAAGCTATATCTAGTCTTAAGATTACTACTATATATAGTATTAATCTAACTATATATTTATACTAATTTATAGTATTCTAGCTTATAATTCTATTATATAGGAAGAGTTTAGTTTTACTTATAGGTATTATATTCTTACTATCTAAGGTATATAAGCTATAGATTTTCTCTAGATATAGGGTTTAAATTATCTATAAATATAATATACTTTAGTCTTAAATAACCTCTATCCTAAGGAACTATTAAAGCTTATTTCTACCTATTAATTTATATTTCTACTTTAGGGCTTCTATTATAGCCTTTATAGTAGCTTCTTTACCCTTTCTGTATATAATAATAATATTATCTATATAGAAAAATAAGAGAATTCCTAACTTAGTATAGTAATATAGCTTATAAGGGATAAATATAAAGTTTAAGTTTTATAAGGTTAATTTAAGCTCTATTTACTATAAAAAAGATATAATCTGTAGATTATATAGTACCTTCTTTAGTAATAGGACTTATAACTCCTTATTATACTTCCTATAACCAGGTGGTATTTATATAAATATATCGCCTGCTAATATTATAGTATAGATTTCTTTAGTAGTAGCCTTCTGCTATTAGTTTTCTTAAATAATAAGCCTGGCTTTATACTTTTAAAGATAGTTATATTTATTAAACTTATAAGTATATCTCTATATATAGTCTAGGATTTATAAGTCTTAGATCCTTAAATTAAATCTTAAAATCTTAATCTAAGTTTTTATTTATTTATAGCTTTCTAAATAATTAATTTCAGCTTACTTAAACTCTCTCTTAAACTTATACCCTTTTAGATCTCTTAGTTTATTAGGAGTAGCTAATAGCTGCTTTCTATAATAAGCTTAATCTGGGGGAATAAGAGGGTTTTAAAAGGTTTAAACCTTAATCTTTAGTTTTAATTTACTATATATAAATCTGTTATATATAGTCTTAGTTTAAACCTTATTATAGCTTTTTACTAAGAGTATACTTAGAGATATAGTATAAAAGGCTTAGTTAAGTTCTATTAATAGGTTCCCAGAGGGTTTAAAGCTTTATAGCTAATCTTCTAATTTAATTAAGTTTATTAGAAAGATTATAGCTAGGGTCTTAGGTAATATTAGGAAAGGTATAAAATAATATATAAAGTATTTATAGTTTTCTATAAGCTCTTTCTCTTCCTATAGTTCTCTACTAGTATTCAGATTATTAATTAGTTATTTAAAGCTTATTTCTTCTATCTTAAGCTTATCTTTTTATTAGATTAGCTCTATTACTTAATTAATTAGTTAAGATTAAAGTATTAACTAAAGCCTCTTTTAAATTTCCTCTAGGGTTTACTCCCTAATAGTTTTCTATATTTAGATCTTATTTAGATTAAATACTTCTTTTTTATTAAAAATAATATCCCTAGTAATATATATAGTATTAGTAACTAGGTTCTAAACTTAAAAGATATTTTAGAAGTTATATTTAACTAGATAGTTTATTCAGATCTTTAGATTTAACTAAGATTTAAATCTTTAAGTCTTTAATTATACTATCTTATTTATTATAAATATTTTATAGCTAATTATTTTTAAGTAGGAAACTCTTAGTTAAATCTTAGTTTTTATATTTATAGTTAATATTATTAAAAAGAAGCTCTAGTATAGTATTTTCTATCTAAGTTTTACCTTTAGGGTTTAATTTAAAAGATATATAATTATTCTTACTAATTTAAACTATAACTACTTAAGTAAGTTACTATCTATTACTAAAAACCTTACTTTCTCTTTTATTACCCCCCTAGAATATTTACTAGAGCTATTCTATTATTAGGTATAAGAAGTATACTCCTCTACTTTAATTATCTTATTATATAGGAAAATATAGATAAGAGAGCTTCTTTAAAGCTTATTATCTATTTTTAAATATCTAATAGTTATTTTATATCTAGTTTTAAGTATTCAGATTAAGTATATTAGTATTTAGAGAATACTTTACTCCTTTTAATCCTTAAAATAATAATTCCAGATAAAATTAGATTTTCTATCTATTATAATTATATATAAATTATAACTTCTAATTCCCTTTTAGAAGTTATAAAAGTTAATTAATAAGTACTCTTCTGGATTTAAACTTCTTTTTTATAGTTTATAACTCTTTTAATACTTTATCTTTACTAGGCTATATATATTATATTTAGCTATTATTAAACTAATTATTTAAACCCTATTTATTAAGATTACTAGATATTTAAATAATCTTAGCTCTAGGTACCTTAGATAATAATACTAATAAATTAAGTTATCTCTATTTAGACTCTTTCTCTAAATATTATATTAAGATCAGAATAGAGTAAATATAGCTCCTTTTAGTATTTTAGGATTATACTTAATAATATACTAATTATAATAATACTCTAGTTTATAAAGTATTAATCTGCTTTTATATTTAATTAAATTCTAATTATTTTTTTAATTCTACTAGTAATCTTACTATCTTAATTTAAGAAGTAATACTAAGTTAATATTTATTCTAAAGTAGTAAGCTACTTCTTTAAAGTATAAATAATATAGTTTATTCTATTTATTTTATACTTATATAATTACTTTACTATATCCTAAGATTAGAAAGCTTATAGAATCTATAAAAACTTTCTTATTCTTAGTAATTTATTTAAAATTCCTAAATCTTATTATATTATTAAATAAATATAATATAGTTTCTAAGTTAAAAAGTACTAAATATTTTAATAAATAGCTATTATTCTTAATAAGAAAGATAACTATATAGCTTAATACTTAGTTTTAGTTTACTAGTTATTAGTACTACTCTTTTTTTTCTTAAATAAACTTATTATAAAGGTTTTAAACCTTAGGAATCTCTTCTAAGTATTTTATCTACTTATTAGATCAGGGTTTTTCTTTATTAAGATTAGAAGGTAGATTTTTAGGAAATAATAGCTAGTAGTCTTTTATATTTACTCCCTTATATTTCTTATTATAAAGAATATATTTAGACTTATTATCTCTAGCTTTCTTTTACTATTTATCTTTATATTTAGTAGCTTCTCTTTCTATTTAGTACTTTTACTTTTTATCTAGAGGGTTTTCTTCTTAATATATTAGTCTGAAGTTACTCTTTATAATATAAGATTTAAATAGTTTATTTAAATCTTCTTTTATAAATTATAATTTAATTTAAATCTCTTCTCTAAAGGTATTTATAAACTTAGCTATATAATAAGTATTATCCCTTATCTATATTTTATTTTTACTTTTCTCTACTTAAAATAGTTCTTTAAACCTTAGATTTAAATACTTCTTTAAATTATTAAACTATTTACTTAAATTTAAAAAAGTTAAAATCTTTCTAATTTTTATTATATTTATTATCTACTCCTAGTTATTAATCCAGACTTCCTAATCTATTTTAGGTTTTTTAGTCTATTTAAGTACTTTATAATATAATTTCTAAGTATAACTCTTCCTTTAAAGGTTATCTGCTTTATATATAGCTTATAAGTTCTTAAAGAATAGATAAATATTATTATTATCCTCTTTATTAGTCTTTACTAGGGAGTAAATTTATATATAATAAGAGCTAATATATTTATTAATCTAATTAGATATATTATATAATATATTAGTCTTCTTATTAAATTTAGTAAGTAAAATATAATAAGTAGTTTATTTAAACTTTATATCTTCCTTATCTTTATTAAAAAGCTCTATATATATCTTTATAGATTATTCTCCCCTTATAAAGCTTATTTTACTAGCTTTATCTATATAGAGAACTTTAGCTTTATATAATATAACTTCTAGCTTTATAGATTTATAATATCTATAGATCTTAAATTTATCTAGATTATTTAATTATATTAGATATAAAACCTTTTTAGAGAAAGTCTTTAATATTAATACTTATTTAAAGGGATTCTAATTATTTAGTTTATTTAGTTTAGTAGATATCTTAAGTAATATATAATTAATTTATTTACCCTTTTATTATACTAAATATACTTTATATTACTAGTTTAATACTTATTTTTATAATTATAATTACCTTAAAGAAGTATAACTCTAAGATTCTTAATTATTAGATTTTATATAGTAGATTATATAGAATTATATTCTTATATTTAGTTAAGTTATATATCTCTAGTACTTCTGGAGGGAATAAATATATAAATTACTATATATTTCTTCTTTAAGTCTAATACTCTTCCAATTTAAGAAAGGAGGTATATTTATATTAAACCGGCCTTGATATAACTAAGCGCATTATGTTATACGATGCGGCGATTCCAACAAGTTTGTTGTACCGATGATCTTATCTCAAGGCACAGCGGCAAACTCCGCCTGTCCCTGATTCGGGGATTTCCTAATAAAGAACGCTAAAAGTCTCATTATTTCTTTTTATGACTTGACTAAAACCCTTAATTATTATTTCTCCTGACCCCGGACGCATTAAATATGTTTAATACAGGTATATATGCTTTAAGCGGTATATACCTATCGGTTTAAGGAAGGGGGGATTAGTAACTAGGTATTAAATAACGAACTATTAAAGCACTCGCTGTAGGATATATTATAAATCTGAAATATACCTGCACAGCGAATAATATTAGCGAACTTTACTTTCTTCAGCCCGCTTTATATATTATATATAGTTCCCCGGCCTTTAAAAGTTAAAATAGGTAGGCCTATTGTTATATATACTATTAGCAGATTACCCTAAAGCTAGTCTATTATGATAATAATAGGGGGAATACTATTAATAAAATATATAAGGTACTAATAAGATATTATATTTATTTATAGAAACCTAAAGTCTAACCCTATTATACTACTACTGACCCAGTTACTAGTTCCTATTTGAGTTATATTATCTACTACTCTATTATCTTTACTTATTACTCTTCTAGCCTTATCAGAGTAGGTAGTATAGCTATACTTATATATAAGCTTAGGTTAACCTTAATTTCTTGAGTTGGGTTTATATTATACCGCAACAGGGGCTGGGATACTATTACAAGGGGGGTTAGCAGGGCCTTTACCGTATACTATAGCTATTTCTTGCTTCTGGATCTCGACTGGTATCTTCTTGCTTATCTTACTGTATTATTTAGAGATATAGATACCCTAAGTACCTATCAGCTTATACCCTTATCAGAACGGGGTATAGGGGTATAGGATCTTACCAGAATACCGCTTAATAGGTGAGTAGCTATAGTAATAAATAAAAAGGCCAGAACAGTCCTCTATTAGGAGCAGCCGACTCTATTGATATTCACTGTCCCAATAGGTCCGCGATGTTAAAATCAGCCCTAATAGTACCCCCAGTAATTATTAAACTAAGATAAAGTATATATATTAGTACCTGTCCTCTATAATAGAGAGTATAATTAGTATATTTTATTATCAGGATCTGTACTATCAGAGAGGAAGACCCTACTGTCTCAAGGAGGCAGAATATAATAAGCTACATAATAAACATAATAAAATCAAAGGGGAAGCTCAGGAATAGAGCCGTAATGGGCATAATGAAAAGCAGCGAGAAGACTATGCCGAGCGAAGCGACAACCATAGTATAGATAATTCTTCCATCGACGGAAACATGAGCGGGATAGATAAGCCAGCTGAAACAGCCCAGAATCGCGACAACGATGATGGCGGAGATGAGCTCGCCGAGGTGGAAAAGAATCGATAGGACCTTGTGGGTCGTACCGCTTTTTTCGTATGCTATTTTGGAAGTTGCAGGAGTCTTGGAGATTTTGTTTAGTATCTGCTATTATTCTTTCTGTCTGAATCAATCCTGTATTCAAGGAAGGGGGCAACATAAGATATACAGTTGGATACAAATTACGGTGTGCACCTTATCCGCCACCATCTCAACGGTCTTGTCCACCTTAGCATATAGTATGATCAACAGGCAACCTTCAATAAACTTTGGGCGGATATAGTTTCATGGCACACAGCCGATTTGTCGCCACGAAGAACGTTCAGCTCGTTGCAATTGCGGAGGACGGGCAACTGGGAGGTCTGGACTGTTTGCGGGGTGTCGCTGTGGCGTGAAAGTTACATTTCTCGTCTTGTTTTTTTTTTTTTCAAAGTTTATTTCAGTTGCTCATATTTTGATCATGTCTCATGCCCGTTGTGTCTGGCGAGCTTGGTGCGGTTACACCCGTTTTCCAAGCCTTCATCCAATGGAATGCAAGCTTTTGGGCGCTAACTACGTCACAAGAAATCAATCCGCAGATGCCGAAACCATAGCTCATTCTGTCAGTACTGGAATGAGATGACCCCATGCTTGGTCCAGCTTCCAGCGACTTGAGAGAATTCCTATTCAGTAAAGTGGGCAAAACGAAGGGGGCAATCTGACCGTGAATCAAGAATCACCATGAGGCATCCTATCACCCAAGAACTTGATATTATCCTATTGCCAAAGAACTTGATGTTTATCTCAATCACATGCGCCAGACGGATTCTGAAGTATCATGAGACCCTGAATCTCGATTCGGCGGCCGAAATCCGTTCGGTTTCGCCAGCCAGACCTCATGTCTAGCACGACATAAATGCCTGGTAACTCAAAAGATGCACTAAGCGTGCCACAATCAGTTTTTACTGGCCTAGAAGCTCAGGAGCCTGCTGCACAAAATTAAGTTCTCGACCGTCCCACTGATATATTTCCACATGGTATACCATGGCTTTCATACTGGTTTGTCGGGAAGATAATTTAATTCTATCAGTTGAGCAGAAATTCCGCCGGAATGTGAACTATGAAGCGTCGCAAGCGCACCAATCCATAAGAAGAAGAACCAAATCGTATGATTTTAGCAGTCTAGACTGGATTTGATCTCAGCTGAGACGCTTCATAGCCTTGATTTTTATGCTTTATCCTACACTGGGTACAAAGTTGCCTGTTATCGTATTTTAACGCCCACACACCACCAAAATTGAGCTCATGCTATCCCGAACTTTATTCAAACAAGGATCAATTTCGTCGTTGTTCGCAGGCTGACCGAAAATCAATAAAACCATCCACTTAATAAACTGGTACGCTACGTAATATTATGAACAGCCTCTCTTCGCGCGCGAGCACTCATCATATCTACCAACTTTCACCACTTCTCAAAGACCACAAAGCGCTGATTAAGGAGTAAAGGCCATTCAATTTCATCTATTCATTAACACTTTGATCCTCCAAGATCACGTCATCCTAGAACCCCACGATGGCCGCCAAGGAGCTCACCGTGGTTATTCTCAACCACACCAACGAAGAACTCCAGGTGCAGCCCGAATCCCCGCAACTTGAGCTTGGTGAACTGCTCGATCCATCGAAGCCGTCTCCACCTAAGAACATATTGGCAGGAGAAAGTGTAATATGGTCCTTCAGATCGGCGCATATCGGCGGGGGCATCCAAGGGCAAGTCGCGTATCAGATGGTCGGGTTCGAAGAGAACGCATCAGTGACTTTCCACTGGAGCGTCCATCTTGTCGGCACCAATAAGTTCACTCATACCAGTAGTGTGGACGGTTTCACAACGAGGGTGCTAGGGGGAAGCGGCCAACAACCTGTTGCGGTGTTTGTGCTTGGTATGTGTAGCCCTACTGAATCAGCATTGAATAATGGGACAGAAAGTCTGACACGGTAAAGAACAGAACAAGTGAAGATTTTGGAGATGGAAGACTACTGTGATAGTTATTTGGACCCAGATCTTTGCAAGTCGCCACGAAGACTGTCGATTAATTGGCCCTACCGGCTGCGTTGACTGCCTCTCGGTCGCGATTGCAAACACAAATGTACCCATGCGAAGTAAATACCACCTTGCCCTAAGCGCACCACCTAGCTTCTCTGGATTTTAGGCAACATATTTTTTTGAGCATAATTCTGCGTGATTGTCTGCAATGAGTTGTCATGAAGATAAATTGTAAGCCTCTATAGCCAGAATGATGGCACGCGGCGGGTTGCTGACATGGTAGCAATAGATGCAAGTGCCGCAGGCATCTAGTTTGCTGCCTTTTTGCCTAGAGTTGACAGAGAACAGCTGAGGTTAAGCGGTATGTAAGCTCCACAGGTGCCTCGCAGGGGATATTAGGCAAGCCAACGCAAGTTCAAGATAACCAAGTGGGTATTGTTTCTCGCAGCCCTTGGAAGCCTTCTCCTGTCCTTTGGCGAGAATACCCAAGCCGTCCTTGCCAGTAGCCAGCTATCTGACACACAATTCAGACGCGAAATCCTGAGCGCTGGTAGTTTGTTAACATATTGATCCTTTCAAGTGTTTGGAAAATGACGGACATTTCTTCAAAAAAATTAATTGTGAAGGGTTTTATGAACAGACGGCAGCATATTATGCTTGATCCTTTCTGCGTTCTTTGTCGTCAAAATATGTTGTTGGAATTCAAGTCGAAACACATCGAGGCAATTTTTGCCTAGTAAGACCGCATCATGAGAGACCGACTCACTATGGTGTAAGAATATATTGCACCGTTGATTGATTGGATGGATACTAATAGCCCGCGTAATTTTTCGAATTCCAACGAATCATAGCTGGTGACTACATATTTCCTATAGCGTGTCCGATCAGAAATAAATACCCAGTGCAAGTTCCGGCTCCTATTTCAGGGGCACTGAGGGCCGCCGGGATGGAGCTCTTCTTGAATCAGTATAATCGTAAATACTGTCGTCTCGACTGTATAGCAAGCTTTGTTGATATCCCGTGCCTATAATTCGCAAAAGCCGTGATGCCTCAGATCAATAAGAAGACTTTAAATCGCATGGCCTCAATCCTTCATCCGATCTCTGCCTAGCGATACACATTTTTGAAGCCGGTCTTGGAGATGTTGCAACCAAACGCTTCTGCATCACATTCTTCCACTATAGCTAACATGGTTATGCCTGAAATACCTGGAGCAGTCCTACGGAAAAGCCAAACGAGAACTCCAAGGTTATCATCAACAATATCAAGAGGAGTATAATAGGCTGCTACCAGCGTTTAAAGCTGCCTTCTTAACCCCACTCTATAGTGAAAATAGTATTTCTTCTATATCTATAATCGAAAGTATGGATATATAGCCTAGTATATCTCTAAGGCTTATTCTAATATAAATAAATAGGGCTAACTAGAAGAGCCTATCCCTTAAATAGAAGAAAGCTATTATAAATTTTAGGTCCTATTTTATATAGCTCTAAGGCTTAGAGTAGAACAGGGTAGTAGGGTTAGGAGGATAGGGTTAAGATAAAGGTTTAGAGGAGAAGAGAGGGGAAAATAGAAAATATACTATATACTACTATTACTACTACTACTACTACTACTACTACTACTACTACTACTACTACTACTACTACTACTACTACTACTACTACTACTTACTACCTTTCTTCTTCTACTACTACTTCCCTATAAGGAAGAGATTTTACTCTTTTTCTTTTTCTCTTTTTTTCTCTATAGGGAAGAAACTTTACTTTTTTCTATTCTTCTCTATAGGGAAAAAACTTTACTCTTTCCTTTTCTTCTCTATAGGGAAGAGACTTATTATTCTTTTTCTTTATCCCTATAGAGAAAAGATTTATTATCTTTCTTTTTTATTTCTATAGAGAAGAAATTTTATTTTTCTCTTTTCTTCTTTATAGAGAAAAGACTTATTATTCTTCTCTCTTCTTTTCTATAGAGAAAAGATTTATTATTCTTTTTTTTTTTTTCTATAGAAAAGAAATTTTACTTTTTTCTTTTCTTTCTTATAGAAAAAAAATTTATTATCTTTTCCTCTTCTTTTTTATAGAGAAAAAACTTATTATTTTTCTTTTTTTTCTCTATAGGAAAAAAACTTATTATTCTTCTTCTTTTTTTCTATAAAAAAAGAATTTATTATCTTTCTCTTTTTCCTATAGAGAAAATAAAGATATTTATTAATTTTTCTAAAGGATTAATAATTAAATACTAGAAAAATTAATAGAATCTAATACTAGAGATTATTTATAAATATAGTAAATAGTAGATTTAAATAATTATTACTATTATTATTATTATTATTTCTATAATAAATATAATAAAGATAATAATATTTAATAAAAGTAAGATAGCTATAGAGATAAATATAATAATTATAATAGAAAAGATATATAAATAATAATAGAAAGAGAAGATAAAGATTATTTTTTATATATAATAATAATAATTAAATAAAAGAATAGAAAAGAAAAAAATAGAGAGAGATATAGAGAGTATATTAAAAATAATAAGAATAAGAATAAATAGAAAAGCTCTAAAAAGAAAAGATAAAAGAATTATATATTTTAAATATATAAAAATAAATAAATAAGAATATAATAAAGATAAAGATATATTATTATATAAACTAGAATATATTTTATTCTAATTATTATTAATACTATTAAAAATAACTATTCTAAAGCTTAAGTAAAATATATATAATAAACTCCTTTAGAGGGAGTAATATAGAAAGTAATATATAAATAAGTAATATAATAAGATATTATACTACTCTAGCTTTATATTAGAAATCTTAAATTATATATAAAAGTTAAAAGTTTATATTTTTAAAATTATAGCTATTAAATATAATAACTATAAGCTCTTTATTCTACTTTATATTCTATATAATCTAGTTAGAAAGTAGATTAAATTCCTATTATACTAATACTTCTAAATACTAAGAATAATAAACTAATCTAAATAAATTAAATAGATTTCTAATAGATAGAGAGATTAATTAATTTAGATCTATTAAATAGTAGTTAAGTTTATATTTTATTTTAAATTAAAAACTATAGTTTTATTTTTCTATTTTTTTCTTAACTATTTAATCTACTATTTTTACTTATTATATACTACTCTCTCTTTAATAGATAATCTATTACTACTATTTATTCTCTAGATATTAATATTACTATAAAGAGTATACTATAGTCTTTATTATATTATTATAGTATTTAGATAATAATAACTAATACTAGTATATATAATAAGAAGAGATAATAAATAGAGAAAAATAATACTTTATATAGTAAAACTAAACTAATAAAAAAAAAGTATATTATCTTAAAGGGTTATAAAGAGAATAGCTTATAAGATAATATATTAATTAGTAAACTAATAAAATTATATCTTCTTATAATAAGTAGATTATTACTAGATATTCTAAATATAATATAGATTATAGATTAGAACTAAGCTATTAATATTATATATATTTATAAACTTTATAAAATATTTAGAATTAATAGATTATAGTATTATAAGCTTAGGAACTATCTTTTATATCTTTATAATACTAATAATATAGAATATATATAATATAAAGATTCCTCTAAAAGAGTTTAAAATAAAAGATAGAATAATAAAATAGATATATTATACTAAACTAAGGTAAATAGTAGCTCTATTAAGATTATAACTAATTAGTATTATATTATAGTATTTAGAGAGTTTATATATAATTCTAATAGCTAGATAGATAAACTATAATAGATCTATAAGCTCTATAACTAAAGTATATTTTCCTTCTACTTTTAAAATTAGAATTAAGTTATACTAATTATTATAAGAATAAAGTCTATAAAAAGATAAAAATTAAAAAAATAAAATTAAAAAACTAATTATTAGTTATTATAAACTAATTACTATAGGATTTTACTATATAAAAATAGCTAAATTAAACTAATTTTATAATATCTAATAGTTATAGATAGATATAAATATAATTTATTTTAATTATATTCTAAATAAGAAATAATAATATTATTATTAATTCTAATAATTATAATAGTAGTAATAATATTAGTAATCTATTTATTATAGATTATAAGTTTACTAAATCCTTATAGTTAAAAAATAAATAGTATTTTCTAATATAGTAGCTTATAATACTCTAATACTATAAATAGTAATAGAAGATAATTATATAATAGTATTAAATAAGAATAAAGCTTAAGTTCTTCTCTATCTTTATATTTAAATAGTTAGTAAACTATTATATTAATAAGTATTAGTTCTAATTATTAGACTTAATACTTAATATAGTATAGATACTATCTATAGATATTTCTATTTATATTATCTATAAGAATTAGAATTATTTAATAATAGTATTTAGCTATAAAAAGTAATTACTAACTAAAGTTAAAACTATATTCTATAAAAGATAGAGCTATTAATATATAAAAGCTAGTAGATTACTATTAACTCTAAGTAATAATAAATATATCTAAGTTTATAAGTTTATTATAAATATATTAATAATAAGCTTCTCTATTTTTTACTATATTAAAAGAGTTTATATAAAGTATTTAGAGTATATAATATACTATATTATTATATAGTTTAATCTACTAAGTATAATAATTATAAATATATAGATATATACTATATAGAATAAAATACTATTATATATATATCTTAAAATAGTTCTAGAGAAATATATAAACTAGAGTATATTACTAATACTAATACTCTTTTTAAATCTAATAGTACTATATATATAGAAATTAGTATTAAATTATACTTATAAAAATATAAATAAATTTTATAAATATATTATACTATTTACTACTTTTTTATATATAGAATAATATCTTAGAATTAGAATATACTTAAAAAGAAAAAAATAGAAAAATATTTTTATTATATTTTATTAAAATCTATTAAGAATAAGTAATTCTAAAAATATTTACTCTATATTTTTAAGATTTTTTCTTCTTAAGTTATTTAAATTCTAAGAATTTTCTTTAGAAATAAATCTAGTATTAAATTAATTAGATAAGATAGATTATAATTTTAAATTCTAATTAGATAAGATATATATAATAATAAATTAAATAGATTAATATTATAGATTAAAATATATATTTATTCTTAGATTCTTATATCTAAATATTAAAATAAACTATTAAATAGTATAATCTATAAAATCTAGACTTTTATCTTTTATCTCTATCTTAGTATACTATAGTAATAATTTAAATATAATTAGCTTAGTTTTATAATATTTAAACTTTAATTAATAAATAAAATTATAGCTATTCTTATTAAGTACTAAATATATAATAAAAACTTCTTATACTATAGAATCTAGTTATTATCTATTTAATCTACTCTTATTAAAATTAATTAGTTACTATTTAAGTTATTTTAATAGAAGTAAGATAAAAAGATCTAAATCTATAACTTAATTTATTATCTATATATAGATATTAATATTTATTTAATATACTAATCTCTCCTTTTACTTTATATTCTTAATAATTTTCTATTATTTCTATATATATCTAAGAAAGTATAACTACTAAGATTAAAAATAAGAATATTATATTTACTTTTAATTTTCTTATTAAAACTATAAATAATAATAATAATAATAAACTTATTAATAATATAAAGAATATTAAGATTAGTAATAAAATTAGTATTTTTAGTAATCTAATACTAGAAGTTATTAAAGTAGATAGAAATAATAATAATAGTATTATTAATAGTACTATTAAAATAAGTTTTAATAGTTTTATATATCTTAGTAAGAATTATTAAAAAGATCTTCTTAAAAGTAAACTATTTAAACTCTTTTTTAAACTTAATCTTAATAATAAGCTTATTACTTTTCTTAATAATCTTAAAGAGAAAGTACTTTATATTAGTTTAGATCTTAGTATTTAAGAACTTATAGCTAATAAAATATTTAGTATTAAAAACTATATTATAAGGGTTTATAGTAATTTAGTTCTTAATAATATTACTAATAAGATATTTAGTATTTATAAAAACTATAAATAAGAGAGTAATTTAATTACTTTAGTTATTAGTAATAATATTATATTTATCTTTATAAAAAATATCTATATAAAAGTATATAATATTAAAATTAATACTAATAGTAGGATTTAGAGAAAAGAAAAAAATATATTTATAGTAAGAGAGAAGAGAAATAATAGAGATAATAATAATAATAGTAATAATAATAATAAAAGTAGTAATAGTAATAATAATAATAATAATAATAATAATAATAATAATAATAATAGTAATAGTAGTAATAATAATAGAAATAATAAAGATAGTAATAATAATAGTAATAATAATAATAATAATAATAGTAGTAATAGTAATAATAATAGTAATAATATTAGTATACTAAATACCTCCTACTAGTAGTTATAGCCTAAAAGCCTGTTATAGAACAGTATACTTAGTTATAACTACTCTAGAACTAGCTTTATAATCAGTCTAACTCTATAGCTAGGATAGTAACTTAATTAATAACTCTTATACTTATCTATCTATAAGTATATACTTTAGAAAAGCTTTCTAATACTAATTAGTAGTTATATAGTAGCTATAGATTAGTAAAAAAGAAAAGATAGAATTTCCTAAATAGTTAGTTAAAAGTACTCTTAAGATTAGCTATTAGTTCTATACTATAGAACTATATATAATATATAATATAATAATACTATTATCTTTTATATACTTTAAATAGTTACTTTAGAACTTATTTATTCCTCTAATAATACTATTAGTACTAGAAATACCTCTAAAGAGTATCTTATTATATATATCTCCCTATTAATATAGATAGGAGTAGTTAATAAAACTACTTCCTTCCTTAACTATAAAACTTTAAGAGTTTACCTTTATAGAATACTCTCTTTTTCCTAATTCTAAGGAGAGATAAGAAATCCCTTATATCTCTCCCTTACTACTATTCTAACCCCTCTTCTATTAGAATCCTCCTAAATAGAGAATCTTATCCTTTAGATAAAGGTAGAACCCTATATACCCCTATTATAAAATCCCCTATATACTCTAGACTTTATATCCTAAGCGAATATAATAGTACTACTAATATAAACCCTACTTATAGTATCTCCTTTTAAATATAATAAAGTAGAAGAGGTTTTTAATATAACTAAACTAATAAAGATCTATATAAATAGTATTAACTAGATAAACTATCTAATCTTAATAGTCTAGATTACTACTACTATACTTACTAATATATATATAGTATACTATATATACTGCTATAAATATACTAAGCTATATAGTAGTAATCTATTAGGTAAGTTTATATATAACTTTAGAGATTAATTATTAGAAAAGTTTATACTTCTAAATCCTAATATTACTAAGAAGCTAAAATATATACTATATTATAGTAGTATATATACTGAACCCCTGAATAATATATCTAAAGTAGCTCTTAATAATATATAAGAGCTGGAAGACCTATTAGAATAGCTAAAAAATATATAATTTCTATTAAATACTTTTAATTTAAACTTCTAGATATTCTAATTATAAAAGTAATATAGAAAGTTATAAGGATACAGACTACTAATATTATAACTACTCTAATAAAGGAGTATAATCTATATAATTAAGGTTAATAAGATAGAAATACTCTAACTAAGTATAGATATAATCCTATAAGTATTTCTATCTCTTTAAAATATAGTTCTAAACTTATAGCTTAGGGGTTATATATTTACCTTATATAATCTATACTATAATCTCTTACTAGATAATAATTTTAAAATAAGTACTATATCTATATAAGAACTTATAGTCTTCTAGAAGCTCTATAATCTAAAGAAGTACTTATTCAGAGGAGAACTATATAATATACTTAATATAAAGATCAGAATAATACTAAATATATATAAATCCTATAATATATAGCTTAGTAGATTTAAAACTATTCTCTTTTAAATTCTTAAAGGGAATATATAGAACTTCTGGTTTTAATATATTAAAGAAGAATATATATTTAGAGAAGTATATCTTAAGCTAAAGTAGTACTTTAATAATACTATTAATAAGTAGTAGTATTATTATAACTAGACCCAGATTAATATTACTTTAATATAAGCAGATAGAGAGAATAGAGATCTTATAGTATATTAGATACTATAGAAAGTCTTTATAACCCTTATAAGGGTATAGAAGGTACTCAGAGGTAATTATAAGGGGGATAATAACCTTAAAGATACTATTATAAGAGTATATAAAAGCTTGAAGGAGTTAGAAATAGTACTTTAAAGAGAGTATATAAATACTAAAGCTCTTATATAAAGCCTTATATTAGTTTTAGAGATAAGCTTATTAAGATAGTTAGAATAAAGCTTAATAACTCTAAGAGCTTAGGATATAATAAGAGATATATACTTTATTAACTAGAAATATAGATATATTTAGAAACTACTAAATAGAATATAATAGTAGTCTTATTACTCTTTAAATATAAGAGGAAGATTATTTAATAGAGGTTTTACTAGCTAAAACTAAAGATTATAATATAATAGCTAGAGAAAATACTATTTTATTTATAATAAGCCTGGGTATTAGTTAAAGAACTATCTATAGTAAAGATATAAAGTATACTACTAATTTATAATTAAGTTCCTTAAAGTAGAAGAGAGAGTAGAAGAAAGTAATATACTAGAAGAATTTAAATAATAAGTTTAGAATCTAGAAGGGGTTAAGAACTAGTCTGAAATAGTAAACTATAGAGATCTTAATAACTATAATAATCTAGATAAGGAAGACTAGTATATAAGTAATAATAAGTAATAACTAATATAATACTTACTTAATAAGGTATTTTAATATTTACTCTCTAGAGAGAAGATCTAAGGAGAACTATAAGATCTATTATACTTTATTATTAAAGAAAGATATATAATATAATTCTAAGGGATTATACTAAATATAGATACTTTATTAATTTTAACTATAGGTAAACTATAGTTTAAAGTACTCTAATAAATTAACTTATTAATTAAACTGAATACTATAGCTAATATAAAAAGTATTAAGTTTAGAAAAGAACTTATAGAGTTACTAGATATAATAGAGCTATATACCCTATTCAGACCTATTATATTTTATATAATAAATTCAGAGATCTCTTTTCTAATATATTTTTATAATATAAACTATCTAAATATTAAGTTTAGAAATATAATTAATAAGATAGTTAGAATTATAAATAGTCTCTCTATTCTAACTATAAGGAAATAGAGCTATATATAGTTCTTTTCTAAATATATACTAATAGCTAATATAGTCTATTTAATAGAACTAGAGCTAAGATAACTCTACTACTGCTTTAGTTATCTATTAGTAGAAAGATTATACTAACTCTTAGAGAGAGCAGGCTATAAAGATATAAATAGAGAGATAATAAAAAAGATTAAATACTTCTACTACTAATACTAAGCCTATAGCCTAATCCTAAAATACTTTAAATTTAAGTTATAAAATAATCTTAACTTTAACTATAAGATTATAGTTAATATTATATACTTACTGGATTAAGAGCCTGTTTTATATATAGTATATATAGTAACTGTATTTTAAAATATAATCTTTCTTAAGAATATTTTAGTAGATACTATATAGAAAATATTAAAGAGAATCTAACTAGATATCTATCTCAGACTACTAAACTATATTATATATAATATAGAAATCTAATTTATTAGTAATTAATTTTATATAAATACTAGGATTATAGATTCTAAGTATAAGTAAATCCTAATTAAGATCTATTAGTTAATTAGTAAGATTAAAAAATATTACAGACTACTATAATATATATTTAATATTCTATATAAGGAACTTAAAGAGATAATATTAAAGGAAGTTATATTATAAGTAGTAGTAAAAGCAGTTAATAATATAATAGGGCCTAATAGCCTTATACTAATACTACTTATATTCAGAGTATATCTAAGAGTTACTATTTTCTCTCCTCCTTTATAATCTATAATTTAAAGAGTATAAGTAGCTAACCTTATAATAAAAGTATTAAGAGAACTATATACTAAAAAGAGAACTATACTTATATTAGCTATATATAATAGCTTAAATATAATAAAACTCCTTAAACTCCTACTCCTAAGTAAGATTATAGTATAAAGGGAGAATAAGGAGTAGTTTAAACTATATAAACTATTATTAAATAACTCTTATAATATTATAATTAAAATATATAATAGACTGAAGACCTTCTAATCTATATATATAAAGCTATATTATAGGGATAAATAGATAGAAAACCTAGCTTAAGATAGTATTAACCTAGGTAAATATCTAAAAGACTTCTTACTACTTATAATAAATAAGCTACTATAGAGAAAAAGGTAACTAAGAGGCTTAAAGAATAAGCTAAAATTATATATATAATATACAGTATAACTAGTTAGACTATATACTAGCTATATAATATATAAAGAGTAGAAAGCTCTTAAGCTAGCTAGAAAACTATAAAGAGAAGGAGTTATTATAACTCTGAATACTCCCTTTAAGACCTCTATAAAAGTAGAAATTAAATAACTTATTAAGGCTAGAGTCTTTAAGTTTATATACTTTAGCTGAGAGATTTAGAGTAGCTAGCTATTTAAGATATATATTATTAATAAAATAAAGAGCTAGAATATAAAACTATATAAGAAGAGCTATTTAGTTATATAAGACTATAATAACTTAAATAAAGAGATAGTTCTTATATAGTTACTAACTATTTAATACTATAGCTAATATCTTATCCTTATATTAGTACTATCCTTAATATAGGTAGAAGACTATATCCTAACTAGAAGAGATATTATATAGACCTATCTATAGTTTAAAACAGATTTATAATATATAATATATATAAAACTACTTAAATTATTTAAATAAAGCTATCTGAAGGGAATAGTTATAAGAATTATAAAGCTACTATATAGAATAGCTGAATTAGGTATATATTAGTATACTATATACTATAAGTACTTTATAATATATATAAAGATAATAACCTCCAGCTATAATCTATACCTTCTGATTATAGAAAGTAATATACTTAGCTTCAGGCTTATTAGGATATAAACTAATAATATACTTAGATTATTTAATAAAGTACTTACTATAAAGGAAGAATACTAGTTAGTAGAAGCTAAGTTTAAGATAAAAGCTAGAATCTAATTTATAAAGAGAATTAATCTAGAGTTTAATAGTAGAAGAATATCCCTCTATAGTATAATTATTAAGTTTATATAGAAAGGCTAAGCTAATATATTATAAATAGCTATAAGAGATCTAAATATAAAGAGCTATAAGTCTTAAAGAGTATAAGGTATATAGATTATAAGTATAGTATAACCAGAGGCTTTATATAATCTATTTATAGTAGTATAGACCTAATAGAACCTATTAGAAAAGGATATTAATAAATTAAATAAAAGACTTATATAGTAAATAGAATACTATAACTATAGCCTTAACTTTATACTATTTAATCTATATAACTTAAAGCTATATATCTTTATAGATAGCTTACTTATAAATAACCAGGATATAAGCTTATAGATTAGCTTTATTATTATACTTAGTATAGAGACTAAGATAAAAAGCTAGGAACCTATATTTAAACTAGTTAGGAATATCCTATACTAGTTCTCTATAAAGTATAAATATATTATATAAAGCAGCTTTATATTAGAAGTCTATAGTATAATAGCTAGCTTTAATATTAGTATTATAATTATAAGTATACTCTAAATAATTACTTTAAAACTATTACTACTAGAAATACTCCTTATAATTTATATAGATTTACTCTTACTATATAAATATCTTATTAAGCTAGGGATAATAGTAGAGAAAAAGCTTATAATTAATATAATAGCCTTATATTAATTATATAAATACTATAAAATTATAGAAATAAGATAGATCTATAGAGATAATAACCTTACTAATATATTAATAAAAGTTAAATCTAATTTAGTACTCTTAAAACTTATAGAATTAAATAAATTAAGGATTAAGATATAAAGGGATATTAAAAGACTATTTAAAATAGATAAAGCCTAATAAACTAGATAAGGAAATTAAACTAGTATAATAACTACTTAGGGATATAATTTTAAATATATTATAAGTAAGTAGAATATATAAGGGGGGGGCCTCTAACTAGGGTAATTCTATTCCCTATCTATATATCTATCTAAACTATCTGTTTTTTTTTTTTTTTTTTAGATTTTTTATTTTTATATTTTTTTATATTTTTCTAAGATTACTAGTATAAACTAGACTTATATAAAGAGATTAGACTTATTACTACTTATAGAAGCTAAAGAGAGTAAAGAGAAATTACTCTTATTTCTCTTAGTACTTATAGGATAAAATAATTTTAATTTATAAGCTTTAGTTTTAGAAGCTGAGATAGAGTACTACTTAAGGATCTATTTAATAGAGTTTAAGATAGTAGGCTTACTATTCTCTTTATATTTAATAATAGTTAAACTATTAAAACTATTATTATAAGTAAGATTATAAACTAGCTTCTATACTATACTTATATAATTAACCCTTAGATAGACTATAGTATACTTAGCTATTTTAAGTTTCCTTAGTATAGTTAGAAGCTCAGAAAGAGCCTTCTAAGTAGTAGCTAGATTCTAAGCTAAGGGTATTAATATAAGGGGTATAATAATATAAATATTACTACCCTTATTATAATAAATATACTATCCCCTGTTTCTATTATAATTATAATAATAGCTATTACTCTTTCTTAAGATAAGTAATTTAATATATATAGTATACTTATTAGTATACTTACTAGTAAGAATAGTTAGCTTAGGAAGTAGGAAATAAACAGATTACTAATACTTATACCTGGTTAGAGTATACCTTCTCTATATAAGTCTTCTTTCTCTTAGCTTTAGCTAACTCCTTTCTTATACTTATAAGTATATCTATATACTATTTAGTAGTAGTAGATAGATAAGTAACTACTTTAAAATCTATTAGATAAGTATATCTAATAGAGGTATAGGGCTGAACTTACTCTTATTAATAATCTTATTAACTGGAGGTAAGGGGGTATAAGAGGGAATAGATATAGCTAATTATTTTCTTTAAAATAAGATTAGCTATAAAACCTTATCTTAAAGTATATAGATCTCTATATATAGTATAATTAGGAAAAGTAATAATAACTATTCTATATATAGTTAGCTATAGAATTATATTCTAGAATAGTAAGGATTATTATAGGGATATATATATAATAGAATATAGCTATATAGAAAAAAGAAAAAAGAGAAATACTTAGTATTTTAAAATAGGAATTATTATAGATAGGGTATATACCTATAATTACTTATTATTAGGATAACTAATTAAATTATAATAGTAGGATAATCTAATAATAAAGTATATATACTAGTATAATAAGCTTATACTATAGTATATATATATATAATTAAATAATATAATACTTAAGGAGTATCTTTTTAATAAAAGTATAAGGAATTAGAATTATATATATTTATTTCCTATATTTATAGAGATTATAAAAGGACTTATAATAGAAGAAGCTATCTATATAGAATAAAAAATAAAAGACTATTTATATTAGTATACTAAATACCTTCTACTAGTAGTTATAGCCTGAAAGCCTATTATAGAGCGGTATACTTAGTTATAACTACTCTGGAACTAGCTTTATAACCAGTCTAACTCTATAGCTAGGATAGTAACTTAATTAATAACTCTTATACCTATCTATCTATAAGTATATACTTTAGAAAAGCCTTCTAATAAATAATAATAATAGAGATAATAGTAGTAATAATAATAATAATAGTAATAATAATAATATTAATAATAGTAGTAATAATAATAATAATAGTAATAATAGTAATAATAATAGAGATAATAGTAATAATAGTAATAGAGATAAATAAGTAATAGTAATACTAATAAATAAAAGTATTATAATAAGAGAAAGTATTATAATAAATAGTAGTAATATTATAATAATAAACTAGTTTTTTAAATATTAGTAAAATATAATTCTATTTAATAATTTTACTTTTTTCTTTATATTCTTACTAACTATCTACTACTTTAATAAAAACTATTTAACTACTAGATATATAATAAAGATTTTCTATATTATAAATTCTAATTATATTATTTTTTATCTACTCTTATTAAAATAAGTTAGATAATCTAAATAGTTTCTAACTAATTTTAGTAAAAGTAGATAAAAAGATTAAAATCTATAATTAAACTTACTATATATCTACTTATACTTATATTAATCTAATCTAAATAAATAATATAGTATAACTATTAAACTATAAGATTTTATAGATAATAATAAATAATAACTATAATTAGAAACTAATAAACTTAAAGTTTAATTAAATTAGATATTATATTAAGTAAGTAAATTTCTTCTTTTCTCTCTAATTCTATTTTTTATCTTTTATTTAAAAAATCTTTACTATTTAAAATATTTAATAATAATATATTTAAATATAATAGAACTAAAGAAAAAAAAAAACTATTTATTAAAATTAATTACTATTAAAAACTATAAGAAGATATATTAAAAAAGTATTTAAAAATACTATTAAAAGAAAAAAAATTAGTTTTAATCTAACTAGTTATTATATTTTTATTATATCTTCTATTAGTTTATACTATTCTAAGTTTTATTATTTACTAATTTAAATATTAGCTTTTATATTAAGTAAATATTTTTACTAAGTTAGATATATACTTAGAATTCTATATATATTATTACTAATTTAGAGCTAAATACTTAATATATTCCTTAGAACTTTTATAAGCTAGACTCTATATTTCTCTAGATATAAAATAATATAATATAAAATAATATACTATTTATTTTATACTAATATATTAATAATAGAATAGAATAAGAAGATTATTAAGAATAGCTAAAAATCTCTAGTAGTACTTATAAATAAAGAGCTTATATAACTTAGAGAATAGCTATATAAGGAGAATAATAATAACTAGTAATTATCTATAGTATTTTTTAAGAAGATATTTAGTTCTATTAGAGAGTAGATTAATAATAAACTATATATATTAGACTAGGAGCTAGTAATATCTCTTAAGTAGAAACTATTTATATATAAACTAATAGTACTAATAACCCTCTAGATACTAGCTAAATTAACTAGATCTAGATCTAAATAATATAATTTCTTAGATTAGAATATAATTCTAATTCTATTAGTTTAATAAACTAAATAATAGTTATTTATAAATAATTTCTTTAATTATATTCTCCTTCTAATAAAGAATTAAAATAACTATTAGATATTCTCTAATAAAAATATTTATACTTTTAGAATTAAGTTTAAATATATAGAGAAGGAATATAATAGAGAGATTATTAAATAGTAGATCTATCTTCTAAATATATAGTATAGGATTAATAAGAAGTAAATACTTAATCTGAATAATATTACTAATAGGCTTAGGTTTATTATAAATACTTATAATATAAAGAGCTTAATTATAATAATAAGAGTAATAGTAATTAAGAATATAATTCCCTATTAATATTTTAATAAGAAGATATTTACTCTAGCTAATATAACTATTATTATTATACTAATACTATATAGAACTATATTAAGAGTATACTATATATTAGAATACTAAATACTTACTATTTATATATATAATATAAACTAGCTAATTATACTAGATTTATTTAACTAGATATTCTCTAAGTATATAATTACTATACTATAGAACTAAATATCTAAATTTAATAGTAATATCTAATTATAGATATTTCCTATTATTACTATTTAGTAATAGTTAGACTAATTCTATAGTATTTTTATACTAAAGAATCTATATTATTTTATATTATATATTATAAATAAGTATATAAATAACTAATCCCTATAGAATCTTTTAATATTACTAATAGTTCTTTAGACCCTTTAGAATAAATAAACTATAGAGATTATAATTTTCTTAAGATAGAATATATTAATTAGTATAGTTCTTAGAAAAGAGCTTATTATAATAGTATAGCTTATTAAACTATTTAGTCTATTTATAATATTTATTATACTATAGAGTAATTCTAATTCTATCTTAGATCTATTTAAGCTCTTTTTAATATATAAGTAGTTAGATTACTATAGCTACTCTATAGATATATATAAGTATATATATAAAAAGATTATCTAGAAAGTAGTTTAGTTAAATAAGATTAATAGTAACTATAGCTCCCTAGCTAATATTATAAATATAATAAAGGGACTAACTATAAGCTATAATAATTAAATCCCTAATATATTTAATTCTAAATAAAATCTAATATACTCTAGTATATAGTAAAGGGAACTTAATATATTTATAAAGATAATATAACTATTATAATATCTTTAGCTAATATTTAAAAGTTAATATATAGTATTAATACTATTATAATAACTCTATATATATATATATTATAATATTAGCCTAGATAATAGAAATAATATAATTATAATATATAATATTAATAGTATATATACTTTTTCTAGATCTCTTACTATTACTAAGTATAGAATTAAATAGTATTTAGCTATTATAATAGCTTATAATTAAACTAAGGATTTATACTTTAGCTTATTCCTTCTAGTAGAAAGTTCTAGTAAGCTAGTTATATAACTAATATATAAAATCCCTAACTACTACTTTAGGAAGATTCTAATCCTACTAAGTATATATATATAGCTATTCTTCCCTATACTTACTAGAGAGTCTAGAGACTCTATTAAATATATAGTAATATCTAGAGAAATCTTTAAGAAACTTATTAATAATATTCTACTATTAGTAATATAGAAGGCTATAAGTACTAGTATAAACTAGTATTACTTACTAAACTATAAAACTATAATAATTAATATTTATACTAAGTAGAAGTAATTATAAATAGATTAAACTAATAACTTTAAATAGTTAGATAATTATTAAGAGAATAGTAAAAGAAAGCTAAATATATATTAAAGTATTAAAAATAGAAAAAAGAATAGAAACCTATTATATTAAATCTAGAGGTAATATCTAGAGTAAATATAGAAAGCTATCTAAGTATATATTATAAACTATATAATCTTTAGTACTATAACTCTCTATATTAGTATTAAGAATATTAAGCTTTTATATATTAAAAATTCAGTTTATAAAGTAATTATAAAATTCTAGAAAATATAATAGAGAGCTATAGATAAAAGATTTATTAGAGAAAATAATATTTTTATTAACTTTAAATAATAGTATATTCTAGCCCCTAATATTCTACTTAATAACTATATCTTACTCTAATAATATTACTATTTATAGATAATTACTAGAGAGTATAGGAGTTAGAGTAGAATATATTTTCTATTAGTTTTACTATAAATAAAGGTATATTCTAAGATCAGATAATATATAATCTGATATATATTTTTTAAGAATATAATTAGTAGTTTATATCTGAATTTTTAATACTATAAAATAAAGTTAAATATTATACTTTTAGCCTAGGTATAGATATTAATATCTTAAAAACTCTAATAATAGGAGCTATTTATATAGCTAGATATATAAATAACCTAGCTATAGCTATAGCCCCTAAGAGAGAAAGCTTATTATCTAATAGTAATAACTATTTTTCCTTTCTAACTTAAAGCTTATAGCTATAATATCTAATATAAATATTCTAATTTCTTAGAATCTAATTAATACTTTTAATAAAACTCTTAAAGTAATAATAATTATTATCTAAGGTAATCTAATATAGCTATTTACTAACTATATTTATTATATATCCCTCTAATTAGTTAAAGGCCTACTTATAGTAATAAAGCTGCTTTTAATATTATAGATCTAATAGCTATATCTACTTAGTTTATTACTTTATTATATAGTCTACCTAGTACTACTATAAGTACTTATAGAGAATAGAGATTAGTTAGAAGAAAAGCTATATCTTAAGAATAGCTATCTACTTATATAGACCTACTATAACCTGATATATAATTTATAGTTTTAATATATTATATACTATATTAAATTAATTAGAATAGAGATAGCTTTTAAAAATTAATTATTTAAACTTTATATTATTTTTAATTATATTTAGATTAGGATATTAGTCTTATTAGGTTAAATTTAGTATTAGTATATTAGAGTTTATTTTAGTTTAATTTAAAATTATACTTATTTAGGAATAAGAAAAGTTAGTTATATAAAGTTATTAGTTAATTTATCTCTATAAGTATAGTATATATTTACTACTATAGAAGGTTTTTATTAGGAATAATATAGATTTAATATTAACCTAATATCTATTTATATATAGTTATTTATACTATATAATAGAGTAGAATATATAATATAAATAAATATACTACTAATTTATTAAGAAAGAACTTCTACTAGGTTTACTATTAGTAGGTAATAATCTCTAAGATTAATATTATAATAATTATATCTAGTTCTAATAGTACTAAGTATAAAGCTAGTCTAGTTTATATCTAGTACTATAATCTAATTAAATTACTATTTAATATTACTAAGATTTACTCTTTCTAGTTATAAATAACTAAAATACTAGTTATTAATCTAATATACTTTCTCTAGATAAACTAATTTACTTATAGTATAAAAAAGAGTATTAATACTCTTATTAAGTTTTACTAGCTTTCTAAATAGTAGATATATATCTATCTATAGTTTATATATAATAGATATAGCTAATTAATACTAAATTATAAAGTTATATATAAGGTAAGAGTAGAGAACTAAATTATAATAAATCTATTTAGATATATTATCTAGTAGAACTAGGAATCTGAGATATAGCTTCTAGGGGATAATTATATAGAGCTATTTTTTATTATAAGATCTAGTAATATTATCTTCTTTCTTTATATTATAACTAACTAGTATTATATTCTATTTAAGCTTATTAAGATATAAACTAAATCTAAGTATTTATTTAATAAGATAGTTATTATAATTATTACCCTATACTCCCTCTAGTTCTACTATATATCTAGCTTACTATTACTAAAGTAGATACTCTAGAGTAATTATAATATACTAATTAGGGTCTAGATTAAGAGTAGGCCCTTAATTAAAACTAAGGGGCTTAATATTAGTAAGAGTATAAAGCTATATAATTTTAGCTAGTAGTAGCTAGATAAGTTTAACTAGAAGGTTATATAGTTCTATAAGAATATACTTAAAAGGCTTATAATTAGTACTAAGCTATTATATAATAATTATAAGAAGTAGTAGTATATATTTTAGAATATTTATAATATATATTTCTAAATATAGTAAGTTAAGAACTAGCTTATTAAATATCTGATTATTATTAATTCTAGGATTAAATATATCTAGTTTAACTATTTCTATTATATTATTCTTAAGCTCTTCCTATATAATATATAGTATTATATTATCTAGATAGAGGTAATTAAAATAGATAGAAATCTTACTAATAATATCTATACTATAGTATAATATAATCTACTAGGTTTATTTTATAATAATATAAAGAAACTCTTTTATAACTACTAGATTAACTAAATCTATATATATCTATATATTATTATAAGGAATAAGATATAAATAAAAGAGCTACTAGAACTAGTTAATAATCTCTTTATATTTCTAAACTAATAACTAGTATAGGTCTAGATATATAAAGATCTAATTAAGATATATAAAAAGTAGAACTCTAAGCTCTATAGAGTTATAATAGCTTTAACTATAATAATAATTATTAAGTCTATAGATATAGAGAAAGCTACTACTTAGTATAATAATCTCTATTAGCTTATTCTAACTATAAACTAAATCCTATTATAGCTTAGTAATAGTATAATAATTATTAAGTCTAAAGCTAATTAAAATACTATATCTAAGATATATAGTATATAGTACTTTATCTCTATTATCTTTATATCTAGAGAAATAGGCCTTTTAAACTAAAAGTTATATTTTTATAAAGATATAAGTAATAGCCTAGAGGATAATAGCTATAAAATAGGTTTATTCAGGTTTAGCTAGATATATACTAATCTCTAAAAGTAATATAGATTTAATAGAAATATATATAATATACTAGCTAATAGTATTACTAGATCTATACCCTTATAGCTTCTAGAGTAATTCTATTATAGTTAATCTAATAGATTATTAATTAAGACTAAAGATTTTATATTTAGATATTTTATAATAATACTATTCTACTATAATAGATCTAATTAGAATAGCTTTAATTTAGTATTTAAAAAGAACTAGCTCTTTAAGATTAATATAGTTAGTTATATAAGGAATAGATTAGTATAGAATCTAGATTATTTTTTTAATAAGATTATATAAGTATATACTACTTACTAACTAAAAGATATATTAATACTAAACTAATATAATTAAGATATATAATTTAACTAGCTATAGTTTAATTTTATTCCCCCCTTCTTACTAATCTAGACTATAATCTCTAATATCTAGATATTTATATATATATCTAGTAGTAATATATTATACTAATAAATAACCTACTATTAATAAGTAATAAGAGAAATCTGAAAATATAACTAGAGAATAAACTAGATAATCTAGTATTAGAGATAGAGATAGAAATAAGCTCTACTAATAGTTTAAGTACTAGATTATACTAATAATAATTTATAGAATATAAATTAATAATAGTAGTAGCTAGTAGAACTAGATATAATCTAATATTTATACTAGTAGAATAGTAATAATAAATAAATAAATAGATTAAATAGATAGCTTTTTATTAAATACTTAACTATATAACTATTAGAAAACTTAAATATCTCTACTTAGATAACTTATCTTAGAAATCTTCTTACTAGATATACTACTTACTTTATAATAATAACTAGATTATAATATAAATTATAATAAAATAAGGGAAGAGATATAGTAAATAAATATAAAACTAATTAGTAAAGATAAATTATAATTTTAATCTACTCTTAGTAAATTTAGTTTAAAATAAACTATAGCTATAAAGAGATAAGTAAATTAAAGTTAATTAGAATATTAGAATTAAGAATATATATAGGGACTTAATAGATAAAAATATACTAGATACTAATATTATAGTTTAATATACTAACTAGCTAAATCTAATATTATTATATCTATTATCTTATATAGAATCTACTAAAAAACTTATCTTATTAGAAAAAATAATATATTAAGACTTATCTATAGTATATAAAGAAATAGTAAATTAAAATATTATATTATTCTAATAAAGTATTAAGCTATATATATATAGGGTAATATATTATACTTTATCTATATAAAAAAGAAAGATAAAGTATACTATAGAGAAAGAAAATAAATCTATTCTAAAAAAAAACTAAAAGTACTATAGTCTGATATACTATAGATAATATACCCTCTGTATTCTATCTATATCTTATATTAAAAAAAGAATTTCCTAAGATTTATTTACTTTTTACTAAAGTTAGTTAGATTATTCCTAACTAATTTTAATAGGAGAAAGAAGAAAGTTAGATAATAAGAATTATAAATAAAGAGATTCTAATTATACTATATAGTAAGTAGTTACTAGAGTAGAATTTATATCCTTTAAGTATATTCCTAATTATAATAATAACTGAATATAATCTTCTAAGTAGTATAGAGATATTATAAATATAGTAATATACTATAATTCTAATTATAGTATAACTAATTAAAATTAATTAAATAAAAAAAACTATTTAGTTCTATTTAAATATTAAACTAGTATCTAATATAAAGTATATAAAAGTAAAACTAAATAGAATTTAAGCTTTATTCTATAAAAGTATTTCTAAAGTAAATATCTATTATAAATAAGTAAGATATATATTAATATATAATAAACTATTCTAATTCCTTAGAACTAGTAAAGTAATTATATTAAATATTAGTTTTTAAAGTTCTAGAGTTTTTTATAATCTAGATTTATACCTTAGATAGTATAGTATTAGATTTTATTATAAAGTATATAGTATATTAACTCTATAAAAGCTTTAAGAATAATAATTTATAATTAGAAATAGTTTATATAATATCTATTTAATTTAATAACTATATTTAGTAGATCTAAAAAGAGAATAATAAGCTAGATAGCTTTATAATATTTATATAGAAAGTATATAATCTATTCTAAACCTTTAATAAAACTAAATTAGACTTTTATCTTAGAGTATTTATTTATTCTTTTCTTCTTAGATTATTTAGTAAGTATATTAAGTATATACTCTAGGCCTATAATATAGGTATTTAGTATATCTACTACTTTATCTATAGAGAAGCTAGTAAAGATATCTATATCTATATTTATATTAGTAGAAAGCTAGAGATCTATAAGATTAGTAAATAGAGATATATCTTTAGTAGATAGTATAATAGAACTATTTTTAGTAGATTAATCTATACTTTTTCTATTAGAGCTTAATCTCTTAGTAAATATTAAAAGAGATAGTTATAAATCTAGTTAGTAAAAACCTAATAAAATAGGCTCTAGAAGCTATTTATAAAATAGTAGTAAAATATATAATATATCTATATTAAGATAAGATAAATATATACTAAGATAAGATAAAAGTACTATATTCTATTTATTTTACTATTATAAGAAGATAGCTAGTTATATAGAAAGGAAAAAAATAAAGAAAAAATTCTATAAAAAAGAGATTATATATAAAGTCTAATACTATTATATAATACTAGAAGGACTTTTATAATACTAGCTTATTATTTACTTTTATTTAATAGATAGTAAATAAAATAAAGTTATTTAGATCTTACTAATAATAGAATAAGTACTATAAACTAGTACTAGTCTATCTAATTATATATAAGAGAACTAATAAATATATTAATCTTTATATAGTAATTATATTACTTACTCTCTATATAAGTATAGAAAAAATAAATCTATTTAAAATTATTTATCTAGAGTAGATTTACTTTTAGATAGATTTACTTTTTAAATCTTAATAGTAAGAATTCTAATAGCTATTAGATATATAATAGAATAACCCCTAATACTATAAGAAAAATATAAAATTATAGAGAATTAGATCTATTCTTATTAAAGTACTCTAGATAGATTAAGCTGAATAATCTAGATATTTTCTCTAGCTATAAATTAATCTCTTATATTAATAGTATATTAAATAGCTAGGGGGTTATAATATAGTTTTATTATTAAAGAGTAATCTATATAGTATAATAGTAAGCCTACTTTAGCCCCTTAGAGCTAGTAAAGTAAATCTTCTTAGTAAGGTATTAGCTTTAGAAACTCTAGAATATTCTATAGTATATCTTTATACTTTAAACCTTATAATATACTAACTTAGTTAAATAGAAACTTAGGCTATACTTACTAGGATATAGTATAATATATAGATAAAGAGCTTAAGCTTAATAATCTTTAACTAGAGATTAGCTAGTAGAGATTTATTTATATTTATAATCTATTTATAAAAGCTTAAGAAAAAAATAATAATCTATACTACTATATATTACTTATATAGTAATTAGATTATTATCTTTAGATTACTAATAAAGCTAATATAAACTTCTATTTTAAAGTACCTCTCTACTTTTTCCTTTTCTAACTATTCTATATATACTTTAACTAGTAAATATAAACTTATAATATATATAGTTAGAATATTAAAAGTACTCTTTATAGAGAGATTAATAGATTAATCTATATTTATATTATTAGTAGATAGCTCCTTAGTAGGTAGTATATTACTAATATAGTTATAGATACTATCTTTAGAGTATAATAAGATATTATTATCTAAATAGTTTATTAGAATCTTATTAGAAGCTAATATCTCTATAAACCTTAATAAATAGAGTATTTAAAAAGTTAGTAAAGAGATACTAGAATAAAATTAATAATTTATTTATTAGAAAATAGTAAAATATATAGAATTATTAGATAGATTATAGTATAATACTTAAACTATATAAGTATTATAGTAATACTATATAAAAATAGCTAGTTAGATATAAGAAGAATAGAATATAAAAAGTATTCTATAGAATAATTTATATTTAACTTCTAATATTATCTCTCTTACTATAAGAAAGATTATAATAATACTTACTAATAGTTTATATATTATTTATCTAGTAATAGATAAAATAAGCTTATTTAGACTTTCTTAATAATAAAAATTATTATAGTAAGCTATTATTTACTAGCTATACTATATTTATATAATTATATACTTATATTATATAAAAATTTATATTATTATTATCTATTTTAAATAATACCCTAGCTATATATAATAATTAAATTTTAATATACTTTTATTAAAGTAAGTAAGCTAAATCTACTTTTATATTATATAGAGAGATATACTCTATTATTATCTATTTTAAATAATACTCTAACTATATATAATAATTATATTTTAACTTACTTCTACTAAAGTAAATAAGCTAAATCTATCTTTATATTATATAGAGAGATATACTCTACTATTATTACTCTCTAATAATACTCTTTCTAATAATATATTTTAGTAAAGAGAAAATTTAATATACTCTTACTAAAGTAGATAAAATATTCTTTTAAATAAAGATTCTTTTAATTTATAGAATTTATCTATATACTCCTATAGAAATTCCTTTCTAATCTCTAGCTTAAAAAGCTTAATCTTAATATATTTATACTAATTATTCTATAAGTATAAAAATAGCTATTTCTCTCTATATTATATCTATAATTATATTCTAACTCTATTTTCTATATTAGTAAATATATTTATATAATTATATCTATTTTTTTTTTATAAAATAGTTATTTTTTATTATTTTAGCTAGATTTATAGTAATACTAAATCTAGTATACTTTAAGAATCTAAAGTATATTTTATAGCTATATAGCTCTATATATATATATAATCTACTTTAATAAGAATATATAGTAACTCTCTATATATTCTCTAATTTACTTTAGTAGGAATATATAGTAACCCTCTATATATTCTCTAATCTACTTTAATAAGAATAAATAAAAAAAAATTAAAAAAATAAAAAAAAATAAAAAATTAAATTTCTTTAAATATATTAACTAACTATATATATAATAATACTTTAATTATATATTATACTCTTATTAATAGTATTATTAATTTAAAATACTACTAATAATATTTAAGATTATATTTAGACTAATACTTTATAAGAATATCTAAAGTATAAAAAACTCTTTATAGTTTATACTTTCTAAGGCTAAATAAGATAATATTTAGTATACTATAGAAAGTAATTTAAATATTACTATTAGAAAGAACTTTAGTATTATATTATAATATAAGAATTTCTATAGAGAGAATTTACTATAGATTTATAAGATAAGTTTCTAGTTTATACTTATACTACTAGTTAATAAAGATATAAAAGAGTATAATATCTATAAAGTATACTAAGTTATAATTAATCTAGAAGTACTAATTAAGAAAGTAATCTTTCTAAATTATATCTTTATTAAGATTATATTTCTTCCTTTTATAGTTAAACTTAATAATTTTAATAATATCCCCTTATTAATTTACTTTATAGATTTAATTAGTAAGTTAGACTTAATAAAAAGTATAAAGAGAGATATTTCCTTATTTTTACTAATATTATTTATATAGCTATAGCTTAATCTATTTTAATAGAAGTAGAAAAAAATTAGAAAAATTTTATAATTCTTACTACTAATAGAAAAAGTACTTAATATAGAGCTTATATTTTAAATTAATAATATTAATTAGTTTAATAATCTTATTTCTATACTATATATAGATATAATAGCTATTACTATTAGTAATATTAATATAAATAACCCTTATAATATAATACTAGTACTTATCTTAAAATATCTCTATAATATCTTTATTATTATAAATATACTAAGTAAAATAATCTATAGTTATTAGTATTTAGTCTTTCTATTAGTTCTTAGATAGTATATTAATAATATTAAGAATATAAAGATAGATATTTTTAATATCTCTATTATTATACTACTTAATATAGTAATAATCCTACTCTTTATACTAAATAATTCTATCTTTAAAGATATTCTAAATTAGTATATTAATCTTAAGTATAAATATTAATACTTAATACTAAATAAACTTAATATATTAATTAAAGATCTTCTTAGTAGAATCTATATATTTAATAATATATATAGAGTACTATTACTAATTATTCTATATAGTATTTATTTTAATAAAGAGAATAGTTTCTATCTTTATACTAGACCTACTTTATATATATTTACTCTATAGCTTAACTATAGTAATTCTAGTATAAGAGATCCTAGTAGTAAGATTATTATCTAGTAAGGGGAAAATAATAATAATATTACTATTTAGTTTATTATATAGAGTATAATTATTAGTTATAAAAAATATAATACTATTTACTATAACTAATCTATCTTTAGTAATAAGTATATAAATACTAATAGCTTCTAGTATTATAATTCTATAGTAAAAAAAGAGATCTAAGAGAAGTTTATATATTAAAGTATTTAGAATTATATTAAAAATATTAGATTAAGGTTAGTTCTAAGACTTAGAACTTTTTTTTAATAAAACTTATAAAAGAAATTTATAATAAATCTATTAAAAAATCTAATATTTAAAACTTTTTTTCTTTTTATTATATTATTTTTCCTTAATTAAATATCTATAGTTAAAGATAATAACTCTTAATCTAATTAGATATAGTATTAAATAGGGATATAATTAATAATCTAATTAGGTATAATACTAGATAGAATTATAATTAATAATTTAATTAGGTATAATACTAGATAGAACTATAAATAAATAATTTATTTAATAGGAAGAGATAGTAATTACTTTATTAGTACTAAGTAGGTAATAGGAAGATATTATTAACTACTAAGATAATCTATAAGCCTTAAAGCCTATAGTTTAGCCTGTTTAAATATATATATAATAAGTACTAGTAGAATTTTCTAACTAATAATACTATAACTAAAGACCGGATAGATCTATAGTTATAATATTAATATTAATTAAAAGAAGGGGAATTATAACTAAGCTATATAGTTAAAGCTAATAACTATAATTAATTATATATATATTTAGTATTTAATTAGAGACTTCTATATTTAATTAATTAAATAAGACTATTCAGATTATTATATAAGTTAAGCTAACTATAGAATAATAAATTAAAAATTATAATTTTAAAAATAAAGAATAATTTAAGAATAAAGATAGTTTTTTTATATTAAGAGTAGTAAAAGTTTACTATTTAAATAGTATATAGTAAATTACTCTAATTAACTATAGAAAACTATATACTCTTAATAATTTACTAGTAACTAATATTAGGAATTCTATAGAAGTTAGTCTAGTTTTAAAGGTAAAAGTAAAGTTTAATTATATAATAACTATAGCTATAATTTAATAGATCTAGAAGGATTAGATTATCTATAAAGGGTTAGTTAGCTAGTTAAAAGATTATAATCTAATTAAACCTAATTATTAGAGCTTTAATCTATTAACTTAAGTAACTCTAACTAGTAGGATTAATTATAAACTTACTAATCTAATAATTAATCTAATACTAAGGAATTAATATAGGCTTAATACTTTAAAGAGTATTCTAATTCTATTAATTATATAGCTTAAAGAAAGAGAATAATATTAATTATCTAGATATAAAAATCCCTAGTAATTACTAGATAGAGGGATATTAGAAGGACTTTATAAGCTTATATATAGCTAGATATTTTTAGCTAGATTTAATCTATAGCTCTAAAGATAGCCCGGGCTAAAGCTTAAAACTCTTTATTAGAGTATATAATCTAATATCTTTTTATAATCTTAATTCTAATATAGAAACCTTAGTAAAAACTATCCTACTAATTTTATTTAATAAATATATTTATTATATAATTATAGTAGTTTATTTAAATATAGTATTAGATAAAGATATATATAATTAATAATTTAATAAGGATTATCTTAGTATTTAATTTTACTTATTAAATTCTTTTATAATAATATACTCTTAGAATAAAATATTATTAAAATCTAATTTTAATCCTAAGAAAAGAAATAGAGATTAATCTTTAAAATACCTTAATATTATTAAGAAATAAAAAGCTTAAAAGTAATAGCTTAAGATATCTAATTAAACCTTTTAAGTAAAAGTAAAATAGCTTCTAAATTCTATTTAACTCTTAAAGATATTAACTAGCTAATTATAATATATTTATATATTCTATATCCTACTACTACCTTTAATATTAGTATTAACTAATTAGTTTATAGGTTTTTTAATCTATCTATTATTTCTTATTCTATAACTATAAGATAATTCTTCTATTAACTTTAATCTAGTTAACTTATTTATACTCTATATATTATCTTAGCTTATATAAGAGATTCTACCTAAGTCTATATCTAGCTTATAAGATAATAATTAAGATATTAATCTAACTCTTTATTATATAAAAGCTATTAATAAGGTTTTTTTTAGTATTTTTTTACTAGAAGAGTTATAAGCTCTTATAAACTAAATTAATAATTAGAATAATAATATTTAAAATAATTAAATATAAGAGCTTATTAATAAGATTAAAATATAATATACTTTTATAGATAGTACTACCTCTAGTTTACTAGTATAAATAGATAGCTAAAGATAGAAATAGAAGTATATCTCTATAATAAACTAAGTTAGATAGAGCTATCTCTCTAAAGATAAATAGTAGAAAATAAGTAAAATTAGAATTCTTAAATACTATTAAAATCTTAATACTAATTATAGAGGTATTAATAATATCTCTATTATATAATATATTAAAATATATAATCTCTTAATATAGCTTAAGTAAAAATAGGAGTTTAATACTAATAACTTATTCTATAAAATTAAGCTTATTCTGAATATATATAATCTGCTATATATTATATCTACTATTAGATTATTTAATATTAATAATCTAGAAATATATTTATATACTAAAGAGAAGCTCTTTAATCTTATATAATATAAGGTAATAGTTATATCTATACTATTATTTATAGTTTTAAATATATATAAATAAATAGATTACTAGTTAATTACTATCTATTTATATAGTTTAATATAAGTTTTATTCTTTAACTTATTTATTATAGGAAGAGAGTTTATATAGATTAATAATACTCTCTATATATAGAGTTTTACTTTTAATAAAAATAAATAATCTATTATTATTAAGCTATTTAGTATTCTATAGTATACTAGCTAGATATATAATATTTTTATTATAGAGTATATATCCTTCTTTCTATATAGTATATAATTAATATATAAACTAGTAGATCTAATTAAATAGAACTTCTACTAACTAACTATACTTTTAGTATATCTTATATTAAATAAGTAAGCTAAATAATTTATTTTAGAATACTAACTATAGGTTTTAAATAGAATTCTATAATAGCTAATTTCTCTAAAGAAGAAACTATTTAGATTATATCTACTATATACTAATACTATATTAGAAAATATAAATAATTATATTAATCTATAAATATTAGAATATTAGTCTCTTAAGATATTTTTAACTACTAAATAATTATAGTTAGAAGAATATCTAGAGAGGGAGTATAATAGAAGCTATAATATAAGTCTATAAAAAGTAGCTAATTATAAGGAAGTTAGTATAAAGTATAGCTCTATAGTAGATATTATTATAATACTTAAGAGGTAATTAAGCTTAGAACTATCTAGACTTATATTTATTCTTAATCTAGAGTAAAACCTTATAAAGTTATTTATATAATATAGAGATCTTTAGCTATTAAAGATATTATATCTAGCTAGTAATCTATAGATTATACTTAAGAAATATAATTAGAATAGAGAAACCCCTTCTTACTTATATATATATTTATACTATAATATTATAGCTTCTTAATAGAATAATATCTCTATATTATTTAATATTAATAATATATATATATTCTTAGACTCTATAGTAATAATATATCTTAGTATATAATAGTTTCCTATAATTAATATTACTATAAATTAGATAGAGAATATATATCTTAGTATTCTTATACTAAATAGTATTAAGTAGGAAGCTTAACTACTTTATAAAATTCTAAATTACTACTTTATAAGAGTACTAGGCTTATTTAATATATATTTATAGCTTTTTTTTCTAATTCTTATAAAGAAGATATATAATATATTTATAAAGATATATATCTTTATAGAGTACTATAATATCTTCTTTAATACTATTCTCTTATCTATAATATATAAAGATATTTAAAATATTAATATTTTATAATATTTCCCTATAATATATAAGTAAATAGTTATCTAGATATAGATAGTATAAGAGAAACTATTATTAGAAGGTAAACTAAATATAAGAGTATTCTTCTCTATAGAGAAATATAATAGTAAAATAGAAAATCTTAACTTTATAGAGGAAGAGAAGATAAAGTAGTTTAATAGTATATATAAGAATAAATATAAAATACTAAGCTTTAACTTATAGGCTTAGTTCTTAGATATTCTATAATATTTTATTTAGAAGGGGTATAAGGATTATATAAGCTTTAGGAGTATCTAGTTCTACTTTAGAACTAAGAATATTAAGCTTATTTATATAAAGCTAATACTTAGTAAGATAATAAAGATATTTAATATATAATAGTAATAAGCTATTAATATTAAATATCTTAATAAGAAGAATATATTTATTAATATAAGCTAGTAATATATATTTAGTACTAATAATAACTTAGATAAATATATACTCCTATAGTACTACTATTATTTTAATATACTATAGAAATACTATTTAGTCTAGAGTAAATAGAATAGAAATAAGAAAACTATATAGATATAGAATAACTAATTAAATAGAACTAAGTATTTATAGATTATTATATAGAAAGCTAGTATAATAATAATAATAATAAGTTTATAGAATAAGAAGTAGTAAAAAGATTTTATTTATACTTAGTATTATAATCTTATTAAGATATTATTTAATATTACTAAGATCTATTTATTCTAGTTCTATATAATTAAAATACTTATATTAGATCTAGTTTATTTTCTCTAGATATAGTTATTAATCTATAAGTTTAAAAAGTATATTAATATAATCCTTATATTATATTAACTAAATAAGTTTAGAATATATAGTAATTTAGTATTTATCTAAGATAAATATAGCTAATTAATATTAAGCTATTAATTTATATATAGTACTAGAGTAGAGAACTATATCTTCTTATATTTTCTATACTAAATAATAAAGAAGGTTAAAAGGTAAGAGATATTAATACTTACTAGTAGTATTCTATTATTTATTATACTATTAGATAATATAATAATATTCCTCTATATTACTACTAATTACTACTATATACTCTATAAAATAATTATAATCTAGATTAGACTTAAGTACTTACTAAAGAAGATAACTATAATACTTATTACTCTATATCTTCTTTAGTTTTACTATATATCTAAGCTCCTATTATTTAAGTTAGTACTCTAGTAGGATTAATTTACTCCTAATAGAACTATTTAATCTAAAGTAAGACTATTAGAGTAAAAGAGTTTAGATTTTAGCTCTAGTAGTAAAAAGTATAGTTTTAGCTAGTAGATTCCTAGTAAATTTAATTAGCTTATAATATAGTTCTATCTAGAGATATAAGAGAGGCTTATAGATAATAATAATCTACTATATACTAATTATAAGAAGTAGTAGTATATCTTTAAAGATATTTATAATATATATTTCTATATATAGTAGGCTAAAGGGTAATTAAAGAGATACCTAGTTCTTATCTATATAAATCTAACTAATATATAGTTTAGATATCTTTAAGCTATTATAATTAAGCTCTTTTAGTAGAATATATAGAAGGAGATATATAAAACTATAAATTAGAGTATAAGATCTAATATTACTAATAATACTCTTATAGAGTATCTACTAAAGATATTACTATTATTTTACTATATAGCTATAAACTATTTATTTATTAACTAAAAGTATAATTATTAGTATATAGAGCTATATTTTATCTCTAGTAACTAAATAAGAATTAATAGCTTAAGGGAGCTAATTAAGAACTTATTTCTATTTTATAATAAGTAATATAGAAGGAGTAAGTTAAATAACTATTTATAAAAGTATACTAAATAGAAGAGCTAGTTATTTTAGATTATAATCTAGTAAACTATAGATATAATAGAGAAATCTATATCTATAGAGATAGTTTATAACTAGTTTAAGAACTTTAAGTAATTAATTCTAGATACTTATTAGATCTTATTATAACTAAATAATAGTATACTTATAAGTATAATAAAAAAGAATAATAAATAGAATTTCTCTAGATAGTTTATATTTATAAGTATTATTATATATAATAGGGATATTATTTAGAAATACTACTTTTATTCTATATAGAACTATATTTATAGAGAGAAAAAGTATATATCTAATAAAATATATAGAGTATTAATTAATATACTTTTAAATATTACTATAGATATAGAGTTTATATATTATAATAGGAATAATATAGTTATATATTAACTACTAAATATTTTAAAATAGTTTATAAATATAGATTATATTATATTTAGATATACTACTATATATAATATAAATATAGAAATTATTAGATCTATATCTATTATTAATACTAGTATTCTACTAGAAATAGATCTCATATATAGAATAATACCTTAGGGTTAGAATATACTTAAAAAGAAAAAAATAGAAAAATATTTTTATTATATTTTATTAAAGTCTATTAAGAATAAGTAATTCTAAAAATACCTACCCTATAT